>CM032400.1:3025640-3744176 GCA_019049475.1 Eueides isabella
CGCGCCAAAAATAACGTATACTTACTTTCTTAAAAAGCGGCGGTCGCAAAGCAACGGCTGAACGCCATTCTGCCTATATATCATCCAGACCGCTCGCCGCAAACCCGATAAATCTACAAGATTTCTATTACAGATAACGCCTTGATTCTTTCTGATATTTAATATTATGTCCGCTCAGCTACTTTTAATTCTCCACTTAGTTTTTTTTTTAATTTGTCATATTTTTCTCTTTTTGAATGAAAAACTGTTTCAATCGATACCTTGAGTCTCATTAAATTAAAAAAAAAAACTTAAATTGTAACGTTGTAAAAATGACACTAAATTAGCGATATTTTTTTTTAACCACAATTTATTGTGTTTTCATTTATATATCTTCGGAGGAAACATTAAAATAGGCTCAAAGTGGGAAACGGACGCGGAGTAGAGTATCTTAAAACTAGGTTCCCAAGTTCCCTTTGCCTACCCTGCCATGTGCGGGATACAGCGTGAAGCTGGGTAAATTTATATTAAAGGCAGAGTTTGTTATGGTCAAAATTGGTTCAAGTTCTAAGCAACGGAACTTAGTCTTAAGTCAGTCCGTTGCCCACTTTCCGCCCTTTACACAAAGTTCATAAAGTTTGGCCAAGTTTTGTTTGATTACAACACATAAATACATCACCTACTCTCCATAAGCTTACAGATTGTAAAAATAAAATCATAACCAAACAAGAATCGTAAATTTAGATAAAAATTAAGTACAAAAATATATCACAGGCACAAGTATGTGAACAATGCTTATTTGATCATTGTCTTTTAAGATAGTATCGCTGGAAAATTGCTGTTCCTTATTTCGAAATAAGTTTTCATATGTTAGATAATTTTGGTGCAACGCAAAGTAACAAATAATCTTTGTTTATATCACCAATTTTATTTTCATTATATTAATATGAAATTTTGGCAAGTTCTTCTATATATAAAGACTGGAGAGTCAGATAAATTCAAGGGGTGTAGGTTCGATTCGCACTAAATAAAAAGCATTATTTTTATTTTCTCGCTCTGATAAATTTTATAATCTGCCATTTATCTTATATTTGAGAAACGGTGGAACTAAACGCATTCAGGCAGACATGTGTCAATGTCAAAATGTGAAAAATATCAAAGATTTTTTTTATTTTTTAACGGCGCAGAAAGCTTAAGAACATTATGTCATAAGGCAAATAATTTTACATTTCTTTACCAAAAAAAATAAACAACAATTATAAAATAACAATATTTTTAAAATAGTTCATACAACAACAAAATTTTGTCATTATATCAAATAAGTTCTGCCGTTCAACTCGCAACGCATCAAATTCGGCGGAAAGTGAGGAGCGGAACGGAGTGTCTTAACACTAGGTTCTCAAGTTCCAACATGGGCAAGTACATATGCAACTTTTTAAGAACTAATTCCATATGAAAAGAAACGTAAAGACAATAATATTTCAGTTACTTAACTCAATTTTAAAACGAGGTCTAATAAATTCAAATCGAGGGGTTATCTTCAAAAGCAAATCGTGCAACGTTGAAAGTCAATTTGATTCCATATTGACTTATAAAAACAAATCTGAAGATATTTTATTTGGTTACGGTAAACTTTGTATGCGCTGTTCGAGGGAAATGATTTTTCCTTTGTTCTACATATTGTAATATGAATGATATTAATAACTCATATATGAGATATATTACATTACTTTTATTATATTTTTTTTAGCCTTTTTTTAGATTGTTGGTACAAAATACAGCGGATTTTATTATCTACTAATATAATTTTTTAGTTAATAAATACCTGTAATAAATAGGCTTGTCGTGGCGTAGCGGCACAAGCCTGTGACTGTAATTACGACAAGTTGTGACTTTGATCCCAACTCAAGAAGTGAAATATTTAATACTCTCTTATGAAAATTAATATTTCACTTCTACTCGTAGCTCTGGTAACAAGGCAAAGCGCGGCGGTAATTTTGGCGGGAAACGAGGAACAGAACAGAGTGTTAAGACACTCCCTAAACACCCTAGGTTCCCAAATTCCCTCTGCCTACCCTGACATGTGCGGGATACAGCGTGAAGCTGAGTTGAGTTAGTCAAATCTATTTTTGTCAAAATATATAAAAAAAACTCTCTCTGCCTTCCCTGTGCAAAAAAGTGCGTAAAAATACCTTTTTTTCTAAAATATTCACCTCAGCATACAAATCTGTGTATTTACCAGTGAGATGCAAAATGTGCATCGTAAGCCTGCTTCGCCTCTGTTGTTCATGGAACTCGGCGCATTCGGAATTAAATCATCTTTTCATTAAGTGTTTGTACAGCGTGGAATCTTAATAATGTATGTCGTTTCTTGCTGAGATAATTTAGTTTAGTTCCATATATTTGAAATTTTATGTGATTCAGGTAAAATTTGAGATATAATTATTATTATTATATTATTTTACATACCAATTTATTGTATACAATTATTTTCTTACTAAGAAAGTGACAAGAAACGAACTATTAAGGTAAAAGACGGAGTGTAAGGATGTCTAAGGAAAAACTTAAGTTAGCTTCACGCTGTCGCACGCAATCTCTAGCGGGGTAGACAGAGAGAACGGAGTGCCAGATTAACTGATTTCGGAATAGCTCTTTCGCCTTGTCCACATATGACATCCGGGGGGCTCTTCGAGGTTTTTACGTGTAATTCCTCCAGTATACTGTGTTTTGGAATTAAACCGAGGTCTCACTCCCCCTCCCTGGCCACTCACTTTTCCTTCATAATTGTTTTTTTTTTTGCATTTATTCGCTGGACGTGCCTAAATCACCTGAGCACGGTCTTCTTCATTATCACTGGCATATATGCCTACAATGTGTGTATCTCTTGCTCAGCTTCACGCTGTATCCCGCACATGGCAGGGTAGGCAGAGGGAACCCGGGAACCTAGTGTAAAGATACTGCGTTCCACTTCTTTTCCCCTTTTTCCGCCGAATTTGAGGCATTGCGTGATGAGTGACGGAACTCAACGCCGCGCTTTGCCTTATTACCAGAGCGAAGAATTGAAACATTAAATATTTAAATTGTAAATATTAAATATTTAATTTCCTCGACTGGGGATCGAACCCAGAACCTGTAGGTTACAGTCACACTCTTGTGCCGCTGCGCCACGACAGGCCTCAAAGCGCAAAGTGTGTATTTCTTCATTGGATATATGGCCTTTACAGACGCACAGACGGACATAAAAGTGATCTTATAACAGTTTCTGTTAAAGTTTGGAACTGAAAAAATACCATTGCTTTATTTATATACCAAATATATTTAAAACGTGATATTTAACATTTTAAACTGCGTAATATTATATGAATTTTAGGTATTTTATGTACTGTACCGCGAATATTACTACAAGAATTTGTAGCCTGAAAGCCAGCGTGAAGGGGTAAAACAGGGAGACACCCACCCCACAAACCTGTAGAAATTACAAGAATTAAGAAATTAACTTAACGTTAAGTTATGAGCGCATATTCTGGGTGTATTCGAGGGTGCACTGAATTTTAAACTAAGAAAGATATACACGTAGCAAGCGTTCATCGCAATTAAAGTATAATATTTATATAGATTTGTAGAGCGTATAACTACTGAAATTAATGTTTCTATCGCTTATTTGGAGCATAATTTTTTACAAAAAATGTATTTATATTTATCGGGACAAATTGGCATTATGGTAGGAACAAACTACTCAACTTCACGCTGTATCCTGCTCAATTATAATTAGTGTCCAAGAACAAAGTAGAGCACCCTTTATATGCTAAAGCTTACTAACCATATCTTGAACACAAAAAACGATGCTAAGATGGCGGCGTAGTTTTATTACCCCTAAAAGGACCTAAGGAAAATGTGAACTTCTCGGAGTAGCAAACGCTCGAGATCAGAAGCCACGAACTATAAATATCGAAGACATGGTCTTTCGGGAGCTTGAGCTCGGAAACTACTTACATATATACAATCTGAAACAGCCATTAAATCGGAAACAGTTCAGGTATCATATAAAAATGAAAAAAAAAAGAAACAAAATTAAAAATTTCATAATGAATTATTTACGTTTAGGGATTATTAACCAAATTTACCATATCTTATGACTTCACTCGCTCTTGCTTTAACAATTGTTTATCTGCTTTGTGCTGCTATTGTAGGTCAATAATAAGAAAAGCTAATAAAAATACAATATAGAATTAAGTACATTCAAAATTAACCAAAATTACGTTACATACAAATCAAACACATTTCACAGTTTCCCCAGAACATTGGCCGTCCAATAGATTTCGAAAACTAGCAATACGTAAACGTGTCCTCTCATAGAATATGCCTGTCGATGTCGTTCATACATTCTCGTCACTGTCCTTACTCGTCAGTCTATTGAGAACACCTGTCGAGCTTGACGATTGACGGCGTTGCATTGGAAATATGACAATATATCCAACAAGTACATGTTATTTAGAGTATTTTTCTTAAGGAGTACATTTTTTAAATAATATCTTCAACGAGTAAAATAAAGTGACAAGGGAGTGATAGTAGGATAAATAATAAATTGCCTACTATTCTGATAGAAGGCTGTGCAAGAAATGAAGAAAGTACGAAATGTAAGAAGAATGTAAGATTAGAGTAAATGATAAGATATTAGAAAAAGTGAATGAGATAGTATATATCTAGGAAGTAAGTTAAGTAGGGACGGAATATATAAAATGGGTGTGGAACGGTGTATTGCCTGTAACAGAGTTAACGGTGCCTTAGCTGCTGCTGCTGCTTAGGTACCGACAAAGAAAGAAAGTATAGGTACCGACGCTTTTATATGGTAGCGAAACGTTAGTATCTTAGAAGAAGAATGTAAGAAAGATGAATACTGTAGAGATGCGATCTCTTCGTAGGATATGCGGAGTTGGTTCAACTGATTGCATACACAATGAAGAGATACAGTGAATGGTAGATACTGGCGTGGAAGTCACAATGAGAATGAAGAAGAGCGTGCTCAGGTGGTCTGGACACGTCGAATCACGAATAGCTGATAAAGGAATGGCAAGAAGATTTAATAAGAAAGTGGTAAGAGAGGGAGCAGCCCTCTCCTTAAGAAGCTTAACAGCTTCCAAAACACAGTATCTATAATACTAGAGGAGATTTACGTAAAAAGCACGAGGACCCAGAGGGCATGAAAAAAGAAGTTGATGACAGTGGACGGAAGATAAAGGTATGCGGAGACCGCAGCGTTGGTCTCTCCGTTTTGTCTGGAGATAAAGAGTGAAACTAAGTAAAGTAATGTAACCATTACATGTTATGTAGAATATTTTTTGTAATGACACATTCCTTTTTTTTTTAAGAAAAAAAAATATAAATTGTACTTGTTTGATATATTGTTATATTTGCAATATCTCTACGCTATGACGGCCTTTGTTTTTTATCTTCACTGTTGTTTGTTAAGACACTTCCTTAAGTTAAGTCCTTTCCCCACTTCCCATCAGACTTTCCAAGACGTAGCATGATCCATGAGAGTACTCAACGGATAAAATAAAATTTAATAATTCAATATCAAATTATTATTAGAAATCAACCCCCAACCCCACTACCGTCGCTTTTACAGCCACAGCCACTGTGCAACTGAGCCACGAAGGTGTAATAGAAAGTGCAGCAAAATTTTATTATCCCATTATGTTCCCTACACAATTAACTATAAGTATATATAAGCATTATATAATTATTATAATTAACACAGATCGTAAAGTAAACATCATTTCCGTATAACTTTAATATTCACTTAAAGTGTCTCTTACTAACGAAACGCTATTTATTTATTCACACACTAGTCGTAATTACATTTGCACAGATTTACTTGAAAGTAAAGCCAAAATCTAATATTTTGTCTAAAATGTTGAATATATTTAAGGTCTGCCGCAGCACAGCAGCACAAGCGTGTGACTGTAAACGACAGTTCGTGGGTTCGATGATTACTCGAAGAAGTGAAATATTTAATATTTTCAACTTCGTTTGAACGGAACGGATTGTCTTAATAATAGGTTCCCTCTGTCTACCCTGCCATGTACTGGAAACAACGTGAAGCTGAAAAAAGACCTGAACGTTTATAATGTATCTTTTTAACAAAAATACACGAACTAAGTAGTATGAAATTTGGTATAATAGTTTATATATGAGAGGCCTGTCGTGGCGCAGCGGCACAAGTGTGTGACTGCAACCGACTGGTTCTGAGTTCGATCCCCAGTCGAGGAAATGAAATATTTAATATTTTCAATTTAAATATTTAATGTTTCATTTCTTCGCTCTGGTAATAAGGCAAAGCGCGGCGTTGAGTTCCGCCACTCAAAACGCAATGCCTCAAAATTCGGCTTAAAGTGGGGAACGGAAGTGGAACGGAGTGTCATAACACTAGGTTCCCAGCTTCCCTCTGCCTACCCTGCCATGTGCGGGATACAACGTGAAGCTGAGTATAGTTTATATAGAGAAATGCTCGATTAACTGAAAATATTTAAAACTAATATGTAATTATATATACAGTATCTATATTGACTAATATCAACAACTTTTGTACAAGTATATATGTATACTAAAGTTACGTCACATGATTCTTGAGTTAATTATTGATATACATTGAGAATCTGTTAAATAAATAGAGAGACATTGTAGCAGTCTCAGCACAAATAAAGCTCAGTTGGCTAAAGCTCTTGGTCGTGTTACTCGAGAGCTTTCTTTATTTTATTCCTCCTTTTATTTTCTTGGTTTATTTAATTAAAACGTTGCAAAATATCTATATACTAGCCTTTATACATCGAAATACATCGAAACGAGTAAAAATTCTAACCTTTCTCGTTTCTTTAACCAAATAAAGTTTTCAATTTTATAATATTCGTAGATTTAAATTTACATAAGCAATACTTCTATAGAAAACGTTAAAAAAAGTTATTTTTAAATAAATATTATGAATATTTCGGCTATAAAAAGATTACTTCTTAGAATTATAGAATGGCAAGAGAGAATGGTATTTATTAAATTTGTAAAAATCTGCTTAGCTATAGAGATAAAAACAACATAAATAATCATGTAAGAATTTCGACGTAGCTTGATGAGAACGGATGGCTTAGAAGTCAGTGCACTTGGACTGATTTCAAGCGTACAGGTTCAATTTACGCTACGATAAAAATAATTAATAGAAGTGCCAAGTGCATTACATTTTAGACAAATGTTATTTCCCACGGTTAGGTGCAGTTATAATGCTACTAGACTCTATTATTACTAACGTTTGGTAACTATGGGGTTATTTTAATTGCATATAATATATATATATATATATATATATATATATATATATATATATATATATATATATATATATATATATATATATATATATATATATATATATATATATATATATATATATATATATATATATATATATATATATATATATATATATATATATATATATATATATATATATATATAACATTTATGCAATTAAAATAACCCCAGAGTCTAGTAGCATTATAACTGCACCTAACCGTGGGAAATAACATTTGTCTAAAATGTAATGCACTTGCCACTTCTATTAATTATTTAAATAATCCTATTTATAGAGAAATAGAGATACTAAATAATTTATGATTATTGATTTAGACGATGGCTCTAGCATGTAATTCTAAAGGTCTTTTACCTTAATTTTTAAATAGGTTATATCACTTATTATCTATTTTTATCTTCTATGTGATTTAATGCTATGATATTTCACTCACTCATTCAGCTTCACGCTGTATCCCGCACATGGCAAGGTAGACAGAGGGAACTTGGGAACCTAGTGTTAAGGTACTCTGTTCCACTTCGGTATCCAACTTTTCGTCAAAGTTTGAGATATTACGTGTTGAGTAGTATAATCCGACGCCGCGCTTTGCCTACTTATCAGAGCTAAATACTCAAAAGATTGAATATTTATATTGAAAATATTAAATATTTCAATACCACGAGTGGGGCTCGAACCCACAACCGACAGTCACACTCACTAAAGTTACAATTTATATATAAATGGAAAAAATAAGAGTTTTGTCAGTCATATGACACGTTCCTTAAACCCTAAGTAAATCTGAATAGAGATATAATTAAATAGAATAAAATTTCTCCTTTGACGATAAATAAACTATACAAAACAAAAATAACTTTTCAAATAGCTAAATACTTAAGCTTTTTATTATTCTATTCTTTATAGCTCACGCACCGCACAGGTATTCCGCAAAATGTTAGGCATTACGTATTGATTAGCGGAACTCAACGTCGCCCTTTACCTTGTTGTCACAGGGAAGAAATGAAAATATTTCATTTCTTCGAGTGAGGCTCGAACCCGTAACCTGTCGCGTTTACAGTCACATGCTTGTACCACTTCGCTACTACGAGTCTCAAATTATTCTGTATCGACCACAGAATAAAAATATACAAAATTTATATTTCATCATCTTGTATGCTTTAATGTCTACACCTTTAGAAATTACTACTTTAACACTCTTAAAGATAGTGGCAGTCGTAATCGTAACCCGCTAAAAGGATATTATTATTTCTTGAAAGCTTAAAAAGCTCTTAGCGCTTTTATTGAAAACTAACGATGATTTTTCTGACAATAATTTATCACCGTTATGTATTTCTATTTCTATTTTTCTCAGCTTCATGCTGTATCCCGCACTAGGCAGGGTAGGCAGAGGGAACGGAAGTGAAACCTAGTGTTATGACACTCCGTTCCACTTCCATTCCCCACTTTCCGCCGAGGCATTGCGTTGAGGCATTGCGTGTTGAGTGGCGGAACTCAACGCCGCGCTTTGCCTTATTACCAGAACGAAGAAATGAAACATTAATATAGCGTGAAGCTAAGTTAAGTTAAGTTAAGTAAATAATATAAAAACAAACTATCTCAATATAATTGTCTAATAAACAAAGAAACTTAAATTGACTTACCAAAAGGAAAATAGACGAATAAAGTAAAAGTAATCCAGCAAAAATGTGTAGTTTAGCATTCGGGTATGTAAAAGTTTGCGGCCATAATTCATGTTTCATTCAGAACTTTGCTCCCGCGTCGGCGGCGGTAACTAACATTAGCTTGTTGTCTAATGTAAGGAAATGGGTGAAAAAAGCAGCTTCTCACTGAATCCCGTATTAAGAATGTTATGCAGAGGAAATGTTGTGCTAAAAGCCCCATTTCTCCTTTTTACATGATATGTTGAGTGGCGGAACTCTACGCCGTGTTGCGTCTGCAACAGCGAGTACGTTTTTCCACTGTGCAACGACGACAGTTTTGTGAAATAATCAACGATTTTTATTGACGTTATTATTTTTTGCATTATTCATTAGAAGCCGAATTTAAGACCGCCATGGCCTAGTGGTTTAGAGGGTGTCTTCAATTTCCAATAGGAGGTTGTGGGTTCGCGTCCCACCCCGTCCCATAAAATATTTAATATTTTCGTTTTCTTCCCTTGGAAACGAGGTAAAGTGCGGAGTTGAGCTCCGTTTTTCAATACACAATACTTTGAAAATTCAGTGTGAAGAGGACAATATAAATATTTTTATAGGAGATGAATTATCTTAACACTAGGTTCCCAGGAACCCTTTACCTACTCTGCTATATTTTAGTCACAGCGTAACCAACGTAACATAATGATGATAGAATTAACTAAAGTAATTATTAAAAACCTCCGTATAAATAACAAAAATAAGTACAAAATTCAAATTATCTTCTTCCACTTTAGTAAAATCTTAAAGTGTGAAGATGCACTTAAATATAGAAAATATCAATTAATTGTATACAATAGTGGGTGTCGGAACAGAAAGCAAATAGTTCGTGCCGGAACATCCTTCACTGAATGAAACACTTCATATCGTTGTAGAGCTGTTACTTCAAATAGAAAATAGAATAGTTGATGTACAGAGCTCTCATTCTTTCAAAGTGAAACGATTTGTTCTTGTGTATATATATGTAAATATATATATATATATATATATATATATATATATATATATATATATATATATATATATATATATATATATATATATATATATATATATATATATATATATATATATATATATATATATATATATATATATATATATATATATATATATGTATGTGAGACAAAAGTGAGAAATTAGTGTCCTCTGAACCTTCTACTTACTGTTGTTTCTGTTTGTGGTAAAGAGCATGAACCTAAAACTATTGGAGAGTTTATCATTCAACACACTGTAACTGCTGTCATTTACCCATACGTAGGGCTGATTCCCCGTATAAGAAGGAATTTAATCATTTTCTTTTGCTCGTTCTACTAACGAGCTAACATGCTGTGTTGACTTTCACAATATCTCCAGAATGTGGTGGAGAGTGAAATACGGTAGTATTTTAATAGAAGCTAACATGTCTTAACATTAGGTTCCCAGGTTCCCCCTGCCTAACCCACTACGTGCGGGATACAGGAAAAAACTACTTGTTAATACAAAATATTGCATAATAATACTCTGTCTGTGCCTCCTCTATACAAAGCTGCAAGGCCGTAGGTAGAAATTTTAATTATTTTAAAGTAGGCCCGCTTCTTTCCATTAAGGTAACGAGTCATTCAGTCCCCAATTAATTTCACGGCATCTTAAAAATTGTTGATGAGAAAAATTGGATGGTATCCAGTAACTCATTTTTATTTTCACTGTTAAGGTTAATTACATGGACTTTTTAATTTTCTTTCTTTAATTATCTTGTTTTATCTTAACTAGTTATTCAGAGTACTTTTAAGTCTTTTTAGAGTGTATATTTCTATTGTGCATGTGCATTCTGAGTCACGGCGTTGAGTTCCGCCACGGATTTCGCTCAATGGCGGACAATTATTTATTTGATTTCTGATTCGTAAATGAATAAAATAAGTAATATTTGAAATATTTCTCAAAAATGTGTACTTTTGAAACCAGTCAGGCATTAATTTAAAAATTTTTAATGAATTGAATTTTATGAATTTCAATATTAAAATTTAGTATTCAATATGATGTAATATGTTGATTTGATTTAAAAATTATGCTGTAAAATCAAGCAAATTATCTTTTGCGTTATTAAAATACATATGATAACTTTTGATACAGCTGTAGGTAGTGTTATTGAGGACTATGGATTCAATATCCACATGGGCAGTAAATTTATGTCATTTTCTCAACAAGCAATGTCACGAAACTGAAAAATAGCTAGAAATCAGGGAACGGAGTGTCTTAACACTAGGTTCTATTTGCATACTTTGCTATATATTGTTTGTGGGAGTCAAGGTGACGCTAATAAAAATATATATATAAAAGATACCTATTTAATTGCGTGTTGTGGCGAAGGGGCACAAGCGTGCGACTATAAACGACGAGTTGTAGGTTCGATCCCCACTCAAAGAAAGGAAATAAGAATATTTTCAAATTAAATACTTAATATTTACATTTCTTCGCTCTGGTGACAAGACGCTGCGTTGAGTTCTACCACTCAACACGTAATGATTCAGAATGGCTCTTATCCCAAATAGATTTCTCAGTGCCATCTAGACTACCTAGATCTAAGAAAGCAACATTGTTGCATTCTTAGATTTTAAGAACATTTAAAGAATTGACCTCAAGTCATAATGTTGATATTTCTTTTGATTCCCTAAGTACATTCACGGAATCCCTAAAACTCAAATTCTTGTAAATAATGCTAGTTTAATTTAATATTGTATTCTTTTTATGTTTTTTTTTTCTCTTTAATTATTATTATTCGAAATCTGATGTTGTCCTCTTAGAATGCAGTGTTGCTTTTAATAAGGGCATCATTTAGTACATATTTTTTGTTTGTTATGTATATAATTTTTTATGTAAAAATGTTATGTCCTGTTAGCAAACTAATAAATAAATAAATAAAAAATAAAAATAATGCCTTAAATTCGGCACAAAGTGGGGAACGGAACGGAGTGACATAGCACTAGGTTCCCAAGTTCCCTCTGTGTACCCTGTCATGTGCGGGATACATCGTGAGACTTAAAAACCAGCCTATAAGATTCTCATAATACCATAATGTAAAGACGGTTACATACAAAATTTATCAAAGCGTGTCACAGATCAACCGTTCCAAAACAATGAAATGCCAAACGGGTGTTTATTGCTAAAGCAAAGGAGGTTTTTAATGAACGAAAATACTCCTTTCAAAGTTTCACCCCAATTCATGGTCTGCTGATTCCTTTATCCTGTAACAAGGCAGGAAAAAATGACATAGTCTAGCTATGTTTAATACATTGAGCGTATCTTGTATTAATAATGGAATAATTGGCGTATCAAATTAAATGTATCAGCCCAGCAAAAATATTTTTTTATCCTTTTTTAGCATGTTAGTGTGGTCCTCGATGGTGATCTATAGTGACATAGATAAGTTTAGGCTTCTCGAATCCCCACTCTCCGGGCTAGTTAAGCTACATGCTAACAAAATAACATTGTTCATTTTGTCTATTTCATATTTTTACGGCATTTAAGACCGGCGTTAAGTAGTGGCTTCGGCCACTGCGTTTCGCATTAGGTAATGCCGGGCCCGGTGCCCATCCACCTTAAAAGACGGCAACGCTCCTGTAGCTCCTCTGGAGTTACACGGGGCCGTGGGCGAGGGTGATTACTTACCATCAGGTGACCCGTACGCTCGTTTGTTTTCTCTTCCATAAAAAAACCAGTATCAGCTTGAACCATTTGATCGCGTACAACGTAGAGCCGTCCGAATCGTTGGGGACCCAATGATCTGTAAGGGGCTTGACACTTTGGCTTTGCGTAGAGACGTATCTTCACTGTGCGTTCTCTACCGCATTTATCACGGGGAGTGTTCTGGAGAACTGTTTGACTTGGTACCTGCCGCCGAATTTTCTAACCGCACAGTCCGCCACAAGTTACTATACCATCCACAACATCTGGATACGTGGCAATCTACTACTGTGCGGTTTCGTAGGAATTTCCTTCCACGCACCATACATCTCTGGAACGGCCTACCCGCGGCAGTATTTCCAGGTCGATACGACATGGGTACCTTCAAAAAGCGCGTCTACGTACACGTCAAAGGCCGGCAACGCACCTGTAGCTCCCCTGGTGTTACACGGGGCCGTGGGCGACGGTGATCACTTACCATCAGGTGACCCGTACGCTCGTTTGCCTTGCCTTTTCCATAAAAAAAAAAAAAAAAAAAAATATTTTCCAAAGTAGATCTGTACCATATTACATTACAGCGTGATTGACTAACACGCAGACAAAAGTAATGAAACCAAAGCATGTGGGTAGATTATAAAGAGCACCAAAATAGAATTTCTTGAAATTCCTATGGAAACGGGATGCAATATTTTTTCTTTTTTTTTTACATCTGAAGGTCGGTGCAAGCTAAGTTGCAAGCAATGAGTATTTACATTTTTTAACCAAAGAGGAAAAACAAGATGTTATTTATATTTATTCGTGCCCACGAAATAAATATCTTGGCTGTGATCCTGAGCGTGAAGTGAAAAAACAAACTCCATTTTATGTTTAAAATGAATTACGCAAGCGAATGCAGTTTACAAAAATGTTTATACTTTACTAAATGAGTTTCATGATTTCATTTCCGGTTTGCTTAAATTACGATTGAGGCATATGTTATTATAGTATATTTATACAATATAAATGTTCAATTCAATTTATACGATTCGATGGTGGGAACATTGAACTTTATATGTTTTATTATTTTTTTCACCTACACACTGTATCTCGCGCATGGCAAGGTAGGCAGAGGCAACTTGGGATCTTAGTGTTAACACACTTTTTCCGTTGTACTCTTTTCACTCTTTTCATTTGAAAGATTTTGAGCTGAGTAGAGAAACTCAACGCCGCGCTTTGCCTTGTGACCAGAGCGAAGAAATGTATTGAGCATTTAATTTAAAAAATACATATTTTATTTCCGCGAGTGAGGGTCGAACCTTCAACCTGTCGCGTTTACAGCCCTACCCCGCCATATGCGGGATACAGCGTGAAGCTGAGTAGAAAATCAATGATTTTTGTCAATACAATATAGAAATTCTCAGGTTGAAATTTGCACTGATAATCAACGCTCATTCAATCACACTTGCACAACGATGTCAACATTGTATAAAGAACATGTTAAAGAAAAATTAAATAATAGTAGAGCCGGGGTTAATTTAAATGTAAAGTCTTGTGGTGACCATGAAACTAAAAAGAGAGAACTTCTACCAACTTCATTAAGCGTTAGATAACTTTAACTACCAAACTTTCCCAAATTATTGTCACTGAAGATTTATGTTTTTTGTTCATTAAAATAAATTTAATGAGAGCATTTGGTCTTTACATGCGATAATTTTGTATAGTTCTTATGTGCGATGTGTATATTATGGTAATTGAAATAAAAGTAAGCTAAAGTTGACATATTTACTTCGACTTATCAAAATGACAAGTTCGTTTTTGAATCTGTCGCTGAAGTGACATCTTAATACGAGTTAAATCAAAGCAAATATCTAAGATCAAAAAATCTGCCATCCTGTATGTGGTAGAGTCATCATATCTTATTGTAATTTCTTTACCAAATCGATATATTCAAATTGCGAGCTAATATATGTCAGAAAGTTGTAAATACGTCATATTGTTTTAAAACCTCATAAAAAAATAAATTTAACCTAAAGCTCCTGAATAAGAGAAAACATTATAACGTAGAACCAACATACATTGCGAGAACAAGTATCGCTAGTCGGCAGATTTGTACATTGTAAAGCAAATAATAAATATCGCAACCATCGCATATATATATATATATATATATATATATATATATATATATATATATATATATATATATATATATATATATATATATATATATATATATATATATATATATATATATATATATATATATATATATATATATATATATATATATATATACACACATGCAGACACACACACAGACGCATAATAGTAAAACTACACGAGTTTATCGTGTAGTTTTATTATTATTTTAGTTCTTAATTTTGTTTGATTTGAGATGCCATTTTATTTTGTTTTTTGGGTTATTATTTTTACATTCAATCCCTTATAATATTATATTTAGTTGGAAGAGTAAGGCCTCCTTACATAAGTATTCGGTGACATAATAAGAAGTACTCAACCTTAAACATTTATAAGGTAAAAGAAAAGAAATAAAGATATTATTATTATTATTAAAGAGTTCACTCTTTAATACCAATAATATCGAACAATTCAAAACAAAAAAAAAACTATTATGAATAAGAAATAACGATGTAAAGTTAAAAAAAAACGATGTAATAATAAAATTTCTTTAATAACACTTAAGGAATTCGAACTCACTATACTTACACTAATTTAATAACCTAGATACTAATTTAAATCATATATAACATAATTCCCAAAAGCAATATTATTCTTCATTTAAAACTGCACTCGACACAGTAAATGAGAGCTAAAGCTAATTAAAAAATAACATTACTGGAACATAATATCCAGATAAAATAAATCCACATAGACACCCTACTCCCGCCACGTCTCCGGTCTCAGAAAGCTCATTGCCATTTTAATTAAAATCTTTTGTTATCTCACAATCTTTGTCTCGGCTATAAATAAATTCTATCGGAATGTACGACCGTTGTTGAATCGAATAGTGGTTTCAGTTTCACTGAAGCTTCTGTGTAGAGAAATGAATATAAAAAATATTATATTTAATTTAGCAGTACAGAAAAATTATCTTAGAATTATTTTACGCTGTAGGCAGAGAGAACCTTCGTACCTATTTTAACACTTCCGTTAGCCACTTTGCCCCGAATCCTGAAGGCGTCTAGTGTTAAATGTTAGACCTCAAAAATAAGAGGCGAGACAATGAAAATATTAAGTATTTAATTACACTGAGTGGGCATAAACCTCATAAGTGTCACATATACAGTCGCATGTTTGTACCCCTGCGCTTCGGTGGGAAATAATTACATAATTTTAGAAAGAAATGAATAAATATGTTTATGTCATAATAATTATATATATAAAATCTCGATCGATGCTATATTTATACAATGCCTACGTAACTTAACTTTACACGCACTCATTTTTTTTTTATTTTCTGAGTTACGACAAGGCACGCGCTTTTTGTTTCGCTAGTCAATACGGCGAACATTTGCGACAGTGGAAGAAATCTTGCCTTACAAAGTTTTCTCTGCGTACCCTGCTCTATATAGGATAGAGCGTGAACGCTAAAGAAATTCATTTTATAAGAAATAATAATCGAAATATTTTATTGCCAACATATATATTAACTTTTGTAAAAGCCCCATACATAAGAAAATATCTTCGTTTGGGACGAAAATTTGCCAAAAACTTTCACATTGTCGTCTTGTGGGAGCTTATTTACAATCCATTAATCTTAACTTTGACCGTTCATGTAAGTTTTTCTCTCGAACTAATATAATACTTATTTTGTGTCTAATAGAAAATATTTTTTAGTTACAAAAGTTTGTTTTAGCTACGAGTATATGCGTTGTCTCTAACGGGATACCTAGCCTGAGAACAATCACTATATAGATTAAATCAATATATATATAACTATATATATATATATATATATATATATATATATATATATATATATATATATATATATATATATATATATATATATATATATATATATATATATATATATATATATATATATATATATATATATATATAACATATTTTATCTGAACGAGTGATATAATTGATAATTGATAATTCATAATTCATTCATTGAAATTGATAATTCATTAAGGAAGTTTATTTTTTTTTTAAATATATTGCATTATTTTGATACAAATCAGTTATAAGCCAATCAGCAGTTGTTTTTTACATTTAATTCTTATCTCGAATAGGCTGAATGAGGATAGTTGAGCAACTGTTGACCAACAAGTGTTCCGAAGTCAGGTCCTAGAAACATAGACTCAACTGCTCGGAAAGAACAAAGCTACTATTCTAACAGATGTTGCCTAGATAAGTTACTTTTGCGAGAGGAAGCAAATAAAATACTTTGAAACAATAGAAAAATAAAATATGATCATGTAAGAAGTCCCCAATCACGTAATACATTCAAAAAATATGTAAATAGTACCTGTAGGGCAAAGAATCTTCATGCATCTTCCTCAAGCAATAATGGTACATATAAAATGTGTTTTATTTATAATCAATATTTTTTTTTTATTATAAATTAATTAAGGTTTCGTCACAGTAAAATATTTTCTATTTTATTCTGTAATAATAGAAAGAAAAAGTTGAGTTAAAATATGTTGAGTTTTATATTGATTAATTTAGAAAAGCCTAATTTTTATTTGCCTTTTAATTAGTCAAACTTTTGATTAGTAAAATATTTTAAATAAAGTATTTTATTGTAGCTGCTCAATTTGCCCTATACCGTTGCGCAAACCACATCACCTATAGGGTACGTTGAGCACTGCTGATTTTAATATAATTTAGCTTTAAAATGTTACTTACAACAACATGATAATTCATTCACTCACTCACTCAGCTTCTCACTGGCACATGGCAGGGTAGGCGGAGGGAACTTCAGAACTTAATGTTAAGACACTCCTTTCCGTTCCCCACTCTCCGCCAAAGTTTTCATTTTCTCGAGTGGGGATCGAATCCTAATCTATCGTGCTTACAACCACATCCTTGTGCCGTTGCGCCACAATAGGTCTCAATACTTGATACACTTGAACATAATTATTAGAAAAAGAAAAAAAATATTTTTCCATTGGTACGTAAAACAAGTAATTCGCACTAGTCATTGAGAACATAGTCTATTAGAGATTGAATAAAAATTTGCTCAACCAACCCCACCTTACTCTGAGTGTAGTATACCTATATACGTTAAATAAAAGAAAAACAAAGAGATTAACTAAGATTTAAATAGTATAAAAAAAAACTGCACCTCTTTTCTCACCAAATCGGGTAAACTGCCCCCAGCAATTAGCTAGACAAATACGGTGTTTAAATGTGAAGGCATTCGCGCCAGCCGCGATTAATGATTTGCGGCTGCACAAATTGCAGTCGGCTACACTTCTATATCACTGGCGTCGGCGCTGGGAATTATTTCAACCCTTGTTAACTTACCGCCATGTTAGAGTACGGTTTAGGGGTATATTTTTCTAGTTTCTACTAGGTTTTATTTAGATATAAGTAGCTAGAAATAATTGTTTGCTTTCTAGATTAATTTTGTATGTGAATGGCGAATTACGAAATGGTAAACTAATAAACTATTAAGCGATAAATGGACAAGTTGTAAGTTAGTTGTCCATTTGAGATAACGAAATATTTATTTTTTTAATTTTCCCGTTTTGAATTGCGGAAAGTGCGGCGTTGTGTTGCGCCGTGTTCTCCTTACACAATGCATCCAGCATATGGAGGAAACGGAAGTGTATTAATGGAAACGGAATATCTAATACAAAGTTACCAGGATCAGCCGTAAAGCTAAGAAAAATAAATAAATTGACAAGATTCAACTACTCACTTTAGTCGTTTGATTAATAATTAAAAACTTTACATATATCAAATAAAATCGATTAAGTAGATATTTTGACGAATTTTCATTCCCTTCTCGACTCAGTTTCACGCAGGCAGGGTAGGCAGAGATAATTGGGGAGCCTAATATTCGTTACTCCGTTCCATTCAGCACTTTCTTCCGAATTTGAGGCATTGCGTGTTAAGTGGCTGAACTCAACGCCGCGGTCTGTCTTGTTATCAGGGCGGACAAATAAATAACTAAAAAAGATCAATCCCACAACCTATCGTATTTATATTTAAACGCCCCTACACCACGACATGCCTCAACTCTTTTCCTACTTTAAAATAATAGCAAGGTGCCAAATTACAGTATTTCTTTCAGCTTCACATTTCTTTATGTAAAACTGTAAATAAAAGTAGTCCAGTGTCAAAACACTCTTATCTTTATTATTATCACTTTGCATAACATTTCAGACATCGCGTGTGGAATGGCAGAAATCAACGCCACGCCTTGTCCGGAGGTCAAAATACCATCACGTTCAACGCTGCGCCACTGCGCAACGACTACTAATATAATATTTTTTTTTCAGCTTCACGTTGTATCCCGCACGAGGCAGGGTAGGCAGAGGGAACCCGGGAACCTAGTGTTAAGACACTCCGTTCCACGTGTTGAGTGGCGGAACTCAACGCCGCGCTTAGCCTTATTACCAGAGCGAAAAAAAGAAACATTAAATATTTAAATTGAAAATATTAAATATTTCATTTCCTCGACTGGGGATCGATCACAGGACCTGTCGGTTACAGTCACACGCTTGTGCCAGGCCAGTAATAATTAATAAACTACTAAATAAACACAAATTCCCTTACGAATAGACAGCACGTACACAACATTCTATACGTTCGAGGCCTTAACGCGCCGAAGTAAATTCCTTGTATCACTGAAATTAATTTTCAGTCAGGCGTCACTATGAGCAGGTGTCGCCTTTATATTGTTCGTGACAGATTTATAAGCACATTATGAGCTTGTACAACAGCCTGGATACTTTATAACGTTGATTCTACTCTGTTGCAAAACTTTTTCAAGTATTATCGTCATGTGATACAGTAAAGTAAGTATATTATTATGATAACGCCAGAAGAAGGAGAAAAAAGATCTTTCGTCGATTGATCTTTTAGTTGAGTTGACTTTGATATTCGGCTCCTATTTCATATTTTGCGTATAATTTATTATTGAAATAATGTACTCCTGAAAAATAAATAACCTGTTCATGTAAGTTTTATCATGTTTATACATTTAAAAGGAACATCTTCTTAGTGATTAAAACTTTTGTATTAAAAAGGAATGGGGTCGTCGTATCCAACCGTATCTACGTACTGGGATTTTAATAATGGTATATTTTTTATTATTATTTTCTCTTTGTGTTTCATGTGTTAAAGAGAGTAGCTAAAAAGAGCCAAGACACTCAGTTTCTATAAAATCATTCTCCGCTTTTATTCCTGTTGGATAAAAGACTTTGTCTACTTAGTTGTGAATTGAGGGGGAGACCTCGGTTGACCTTCGAAAACACAGTATCGACGATACTGGAGGAAGGTCACGTAAAAAGCATGAGGACCCCCCGGAGGGCATGTATGAAGAGGTTGATGACAGTGGACGAGGCGAAAGAGGTATGCCGAGACCGTAGCGTTTGGCGCTCCGTTCTATCTGCCTACCCCGCTGGGGATATAGCGTGAAGATAAGTTAGTAAGTGTTAAGCCTGTTGCTGTGAAGCGACACCGGGTGGGATGAAATAAGGATTCCATTTCCATTCTCCCACTCTGTCCCATTCCTATGAAATCGCAAGAACTACGTAGCTGCTTCAGAGGGTTGCATTGGTGGCAAGGGTGTGACCTGCAGGACTTGAAACTAGGCTTGCAACAGTCGACCAGGCAGAAAGCAAAGAGCGAAACTCAGTACCGCGTTTAATCTGACCAGAGAGGTGAAATGATAATAATTAATTGTCCCTGAACGGGAATCGAACCCTTAACCAACCAGCTTATATAAACATACATTATTAAGACTTCGACCCAGCGGCCTCAAAGATAAGGAACATAATAAGAATAATAAAAAGTAATGACATTTCACATTTTGGCATCAACGTTAAAAGTTTAGTAGTAATGAGGCAAAAGTGTAAGACTTTCGGTCGTGTATTTCACACTAAGTGAAACAATACGAAAACAAAATTTACAGTAAAATGAAATCTTATTCTAAGTACGAGTATAAAATATTATCATATTTTCAGAAAATTATACATTTTTTAGTTTCATATATTCATTTAATTTTTTAACTTCACACTGTATACCACACACGGTAGAGTAGGCTAGAGACCTAGTATAAAGTCACTCTGTTACCAATGAGACACTTCTATTCCTTGTCTCCATGTCACGTTTTCCACTTTTAGCCGAATTTGTAGCATTGGTCACGTTTACATATGTACATTTGTGCCTCTGCACCATGACAGGCTTCAATCTTCAGGTCTTTATTTTTTGTAGTATATTAAAAAGCACTTCAGTTTATATGGTCGTTCACTTGTCAATTTATAAAATATAAAGTAAAACTTTTTTAAATAATGTATAAACACATTCATCTGTAGCAGACACATTAAAAAAATGTCTCACACACGCAATATATATACTATATAAATATTATATATGAACCATTATTTTTACTACTCAGCTTCACGCTATATCCCGCATTGCCGGGAAGACTAAGGGAACTTGGAAACTAAGTGTTAAGACACTCCGTTTCGGTTCCCCACTTTCAAATGTCAAATGTGGCGCATTTGAGGCATCGTATGTTGAGTGGCGGAACTCATTGCCTCGTTACCAGAACGAAGAATATATTAAATATTTCATTTGAAAACATTCATTATCTCACTTATTAGAGTGAGGATCCACAATCAGTCATTTACACATGCTTGTGGCCGTTGGCGACGACAAGCCTCAACAAAAAAAAAATTGCATTGTATACCTTACCCCGTTGATCCGGTGTGATCGACATCGTGGCGACAAAACAATCGGAAGTTTAATAATTTTAATATAAATAATTTTATTAATAATTCTTATAAAAAATAATATATTATTGCAAATATTTTTATATTAATTTCATTTTTAATCTTAAAAAAATGTTATCTTGACCGAGAAAAATGCTCACCACTGTAATGTAGAAGTCTTTAGCTCGAATTCCACAGTCTACCTATACACCTGCATAGGCAGACTGTGGAATTCGATCTACTGGCTATACAGCCTGGTTTCCAACCACAATGGTAGTAAATTATATTCTTTCCGGGCTTATATTCAAATTACTTCATTCTTTTCCTTGATCTGATAGCAAAGCCCCGAGTCTAAGATCTTCCTTTTAAAACTTAATGTACCTAAAATAAGTGAAAAACTGGAGCAAATTTGACTAATTCCAAAAGCGAGCAAGCTCTTCTTTATGATATTAAGATAAAACAAAGATTTCTTTTGTGGCGTGTGCATATAACGCTGTAGATACTATCAAGGGTTAAATAGCCTTAGCCTACTTTCCTAGTTTAAGAATTTTGTTTTATTATACAAAAAATACACTGAAATAACCCATAGATTACTATTTATGTAAATATACTGTATTATTAGGTTAATACAGTATATTAACCTAACAATACGGAAGTGGAACGGAGTGTCTTAACACTAGGTTCCCAGGTTCCCTCTGCCTACCTTGCCTCGTGCGGGATACAGCGTGAAACTGAAAAAAAAAATTAGGTTAATATATAGTATATTCTGTAAGCGGGCGAAGCCGCGCGTAATTCGCTAATACTTTATATGTAACAGACAAGGCACTTTAAAAAGCAGCTTGCACTAATGAGTTCTTTTACTCAAACATATTAACACTACTTACATACATTACCTCCTGGCGTTAGTTAATGTCTGTACTTTTCATTTCAAAGCGGTAGATTTATTCTTTGTAGCTTACATACTGTAATTTTTTTTCTTGTGATTGAAAAACCAGGAAGTAAGGAGCGCTTTATATATATATATATATTTATATATATATATATATATATATATATATGTATATATATATATATATATATATATATATATATATATATATATATATATATATGTATGTATATATATATATATATATATGTGTATATATATATATATATATATATATATATATATATATATATATATATATATATATATATATATATATATATATATATATATATATATATAATCGTATTAACCCTTTACGTTCCATACACGTAACAACGTTGCGTACCAAAGTAATTGCTCGAAGGAGCTGCATTAGACAGCCGTTATTAATGACGACTCCTTATTTACAAGTCATTAGGCGGCATGTTTGTAAGCAAATATTGTTTGATTTATCTAGCTGAAACTGGGTTAGATTTTAGTTATAATGTAGACGTTTTGTTGTGGAAGATGGTTAACTTATAATGTTGTAATAATGCAAGCTAACTATTTATATTTTATTTTTTGGATAGGCAGAAGGAACTTGGGTACCTAGTGTTAAGACACTCCGTTCCGTTCACCACTATGTGTTTATATTGTATGTATATTGATACAAGAGCTGCTTGATAATCGCGGCAAGTTGTATATATATATATATATATGTATATATATATATATATATATATATATATATATATATATATATATATATATATATATATATATATATATATATTTATATATATATATATATATATATATATATAAACAAGTCATTAGGCGGCATGTTTGTAAGCAAATATTGTTTGATTTATCTAGCTGAAACTGGGTTAGATTTTAGTTATAATGTAGACGTTTTGTTGTGGAAGATGGTTAACTTATAATGTTGTAATAATACTAGCTAACTACTTATATTTTATTTTTTGGATAGGCAGAAGGAACTTGGGTACCTAGTGTTAAGACACTCCGTTCCGTTCACCACTATGTGTTTATATTGTATGTATATTGATACAAGAGTTGTTTGACAATCGCGGCAAGTTGTAGATTTTATTTTTTATTGTACAGTATTGAGTTCTGTCACTCAACATGCAATGCTTTAAGTGTAGCTGAAAGTGGAAAATGAAAGATTCTTGACAGAAACGAAGTATCTTAAGACAAGATTTCCAGGTTACATCTGCCTATTTCTGTAGTGGAGCACAGCATGAAGCTAAAAACAATTTACAAGTCACTACCCATTAGAAGAAAGTGGAAAAAGAAAAATAAAACAAAAAAATCCTAAGAGTCAACATTTATGAGTATTTTACAGAAGCTTGTATTTATAATTCATTTCATACATAATGAATACATACAACTTAAATCTTTAATTTATCATGTTTTATAATTTGTACTTCCTGTTTTCCTATAAATTTCAAATTGGTACTGAATCCTTAGTGGTCCGACTCATACTTGACCGGTTATTGTAACTTATGTTATTTAAAGAATAAGGAATCATTTAATATTTATTTCGACTTCATTCTAACATAATCTTGAAGTGTAGTTGTAACTTTACATTACGCAAAGACTAATTGCTGCGGTCTTTCCCGCTACCCCGCTAGAAATACAATATTAATCTGAATAAATAAATACATTTAATCTGTAGAACGGTTCGAATTTAAAACCAACGACAGCTACAGCTACAACCATAGGCAACAACTGTCAACTCTCACTTGTCAACATCACTACTAGCGTATCAACACAACTCGTATTTGGACTTCGCTTGCGTTTGTTTTGGTTGACACACGTGCTAGTGAGAGTTTATTATTTCAGTGTATTATTTTTTCATTGTACATAGTGGAAACAATATATAATAGTGTAAATAGATCTTACTAACAAGGTGATTAGTTATAGTAAGTGTTTGTGTTGTTTTATAGACTAAGTTAGTTATATTTTACAGTTAGGTTAGGTTATTTTAAGATGGATCCTGATCCCCCACCTGACCCTCTTGATCCTGGGGGAGGTTCTATTAATAAGATATCGTCGGGAAAAAGACAGGGAGAGGACACATCTCCTAGTCAAGATTTAAATGTCAGTATTAAAAAAAAACATTATTGATCCATTCACTGCCACTCCTTCTATTCAAAATGTTTGGATTTACCCGTCTTTGTCTGAATCCCCAAAATCATATATTAATTCTGACAAAGGACCCTTTATTGTGTATGTATCAAGGGAATCTCCTGACCCTTCTGCAGGGACATCTATAAGAGCCATTAAGTTTGCTCAAATCCTCCATACTAATAAAATTAGTGATATTGTCAATGATAGAGTTAAAAATGTTGGTCGCAATAAAATCAGTGTCCAGTTTACATCTGCTGAAGCTAGAAATAAGTTTTTAAGTAATCCTGTTCTCAGTCTGTGTAAATGTGTTTGTGCAATCCCTACATTTAATATCACAAGGATGGGAATTGTAAAGGGGGTTCCCGTTGAATGGTCGCTGGAAGAATTTGTTGGCTCACTAACATTCCCTACTGCTTGTGGGGAGGTTATAAAAGCGAGACGTATGAACCGAAAGAATGTGAGTGAGGGTGCAGTTACATGGGTCCCCACTCAGACTGTGGTTATTACATTACGTGGCCAACAATTGCCTGAAAGAGTTTTTTCGTATAAATCAGTCCTTAATGTCGAACTTTATAAATACCCAACCATCCAATGTCTTAATTGTTGTCGTTTTGGTCATGTGAAATCTCAGTGCAGATCAAAGCCAAGGTGTTTCAGGTGCTCCCAGCCTCATGCTGGTGAGGCATGTGACACCCTAAGGTAAAATTCAACCTGCATCCATTGCACATCAAGTCATTTTGCAACTGATAAAGGGTGTCCTGAGTATTTAAGACAACAAAACATTAAGGCTATTATGTCGCAGGAGTGTATATCTTGCATGGAAGCATCAGCTCGGTTTCCGTCTATTCAACACTCCTATGCAGATGTTGCTAAGGAAATGTTCTCCCCACCTGTTTTCCCACTTTTCCAAACCCAGCAAAGCAGATCCCTTGTTAGTCCTACTAAGTCTTATCGGAAGACAGTCTTCCAAGCTCCCCGTCCCCGCGCCTCTTTGGCAAAGGGATTTGAAAAACAAGCTCACCAGTCCATCATAAGTAGTTGCCCCTCTCCCCTTCCTAATGGTTGTTGCCTTAATCAAGAGGCTGCCATTTCAACAGAATCTACAAAAGATCTGTTAATGGCACTTACCGACACTCTCATGAGCATTATCTCAACTGCTGATGAACTCCCAATACCGTCCAGCGTTGCCCAAAAACTACTTAAAATTTTCCAAATCCTCAACAATGGCGCCACTAAGCTTCCTACAGTGGAATAGTAAGAGTATTCGTGCTAAAAAGCATGAATTACTTCATATTATTTCACTGTATAACCCTGTCATTGTTGCCCTCTCGGAAACATGGTTGGTGCCTGAATCCCCTTTCAAGGTGCCAGGTTTCGCCTGTTTAAGGGAGGACAGAAATGACGGGTATGGAGGTAGTGCTATCCTTATCCAGCACTCCTCTCCTTATTCCCGTATTTCTCTTCCTACTCACAGTCAATAGATTAATGCTGTTGCTGTGAGAGTCCTTCGTATTTCCTTTCTTTCTGTTTATATTCCTCATCCTTCTACTCTCACCTTCCTAGAGCTTAAGTCTATTATTTCCTCACTCCCTACCCCTGTGCTTGTCCTCGGTGATTTTAACACTCATCACACTTTGTGGGGGTGTTATTACTGTGATGGATTTTCTCCTTCGTTGGTAGACATGATTGATGATGTTGATCTATGCATTCTCAATGATGGTTCACCTACTCGTAAGGTTAATCCTAATCAGAATCCTAGGACTGCTATTGATCTTTCTTTATCTTCTCCCTCTCTTGCTTCCCAGATATCATGGTCAGTACTTCCATCCACCTATGGCAGTGACCATTTCCCTATTTTGGTGAGTTTAAATAATAGACCCTCCACTTCACCCACCCCTTCCCCGTTTTGTAAATATAATTTTAAAAAGGCCCACTCGAACGAGTTCGCCGACTCTGTGGATTGCATGTTGGGCAATCTTCTTGAGTCTGGTAATTATGAGAATGTCGTAGTTTATTATGATCGGCTTGTCTCTGCCCTTTTATCTGCGGCCGACTTACATATTCCTAAAAACACTCCATTCAGAATCGGAAGCATTTCAATCCTTGGTGGGATCAGGAATGCTCTGATTCTGTCGATCGGCGAGCATCTGCCGAGGCGTCATACGCAGCCTGTATGACGATGGAGAAGTACATTGAGTACAAACGCAGTCACGCGAAGCTTAGAAATTGTATTTGGAAAAAAAAGAAACTTGGTTGGCTAAATTTTTGTGAATCCCTTAGTCCTCGCTCTTCTTCTTCTCTGGTGTGGACAAATGTTAAGAGAGCCGATCACTTAACTTTGTTTGTAGTCCTTATTCCAATAACCCTTCTATATGGCTCAACGATTTT
Source organism: Eueides isabella (assembly GCA_019049475.1). NCBI lineage: Eukaryota > Metazoa > Arthropoda > Insecta > Lepidoptera > Nymphalidae > Eueides > Eueides isabella. Next base: position 3,052,680 of record CM032400.1, read on the forward strand.
GCGAACAAATTGGCCCCTCCTTCTGTACCAACCCTTGATCTTTTTATATCCACGCCAGTTGATTCCTCAGAGGAAATGGATCTTCCTTTTTCCTTTGATGAACTTAAAAACATCTTAACGGATTTAAAGGACACCAGCCTAGGAGAGGACGGTGTTTCTTACTCATTTATTACAAAATTAAATATAAAATCGAAACATTTTTTTTTAAATTTGGTAAATAAAATATTTCAATCAGGCATTATCCCCAGCTCATGGAAGTCCCAAATTGTTATCACTATCCTCAAACCTGGAAAATGTCCTTCTGACCCTAACTCCTATAGACCCATTGCCCTAGCATCTGCTTTATCAAAAATTGTTGAACGGCTTTTGAAAAATCGACTGGAATGGACAGTGGAAAGCAGAAATATCTTAGCGCCCTCTCAGTTTGGCTTTAGAAAGGGGTTAAGTACTATAGATAGTCTCAGTGTTTTTACTACAGATATTCGACGAGCTTTTGCCAAGGGAGAGTATCTAGTCGGTGTTTTTCTAGATGTTGCATCTGCGTATGATAATGTTCTTCTTCCGGTGCTCAGGCAGAAACTGCATCAGCTGAGTATTCCGCCGAGGTTGTCTCATTACATATGTAATCTGCTGACCGGTCGTGCGGTATCGGTAAAACATCCACTCCTTACTGCCCCTCCCAGACTTGTCTGGAAGGGCCTACCTCAAGGTTCAGCTCTTAGTCTTCTGCTATATAATATACATACTCATGACCTCGAATTATCTGTAAATAATTTTTGTAACATCCTTCAGTATGCTGATGACATCGTCCTCTATTACAGCTCAAATTCGGTAGAGGACATAAACTTTCGTTTAAATACTGCCTTGCACTATCTTAACCAGTGGCTTTCTAATCATGGCTTGGATTTATCTATTGATAAATGTCAAGCTGTAGTATTTACTAAAAAGAAGGTTATTCCAAATTTTAATATTTTGTGTAATAACATCCCTATACTCTTAACGGAAAATGTTAAATTTCTTGGTGTGATTCTCGATAAACGATTGAACGGAGTTGCCCATGCTGAATATCTCAGCAGAAAGTGTGAAAAAGGCATTAATGCTCTGAGAGCTGTGTCTGGTGTGTGGTGGGGTGCACACCCGTATACTCTTTAACAACTGTATAATGCTATAGTTCGTAGTCACATAGACCAAGGACTATTTGTTTTAGACCCTTTTAATAAAGTAGCTACTGAAAAGTTGAACCGAGTCCAATATAAATGCCTTCGGATTATACTAGGTGCAATGAAGTCTACACCCACCAACGCAATGCAGGTGGAGTGAGTAGATACCCCTCTTCCTATTCGCAGACAATTCTTTGCTGATTGATTCGTTTGTAAAATGTTGCAGCTGTCGTCCCATCCTTTACGGTCTAAGCTATCTAAGCTAGCTGATCTTATCCCTCGAGGCAAACCGTTGCCGTATCTGATTGATAGCTTCCTTAGATATACATCTCTTCCTAACCCCTTGTCTTGTTTTCCATCTCATCCCCTCTTTATGACGTCTTATAACGCCCTCGTCCATTCTCCCTGTATTGTCACAAATATTGGCCTAACCAAAGGTGATCCTGGCACCAACACAAAATTTAAGGAATTAGCTCATCTACATTGGCCAAATCATCTTCTCATCTTCACTGATGCATCAAAGCTTTCCAAGGAAAGCTACGTTGGTGCAGCTTGCTGGATACCAAAATTCAAAATTATTTTACAATTTAAATGTCCCCTTCAATCATCGATGTTCACAGGCGAGGCTGTTGCTTTGTTAGAAGCAGTCCTGTTTACACGCTCCCATGACTTTAAACAAACGGTTATCTTTACTGACTCACTAAGCTGCTTAATGGCATTGAAGGGAAATCCGTTTCACAGTAGATTAAGATCTTCAATTGTCATTGTCAAAGTCCCAAAAAGGTAAGTATTATGCCCTTATTCAACCTAATATCCCTAGACGTCCGTGGTTTTACTCTCAAAGATATATTGAACGGAGGATTATTACAACAATCTGTCGCTTACGCCTTGGGCATGCTTGTACACCTGTGCATCTTGCGAAGATCAAGGTCAGGGACCATTCGCTGTGTGAATGTGGCCTGGACGACGGCTCCCCTTCCCACATCCTTTTTTCTTGCCCCAACTTAACTCGCCCCCTATACGATGTTCTTCCCCATAAAGTCCCTCGTCCTCTTAATGTTCAATGTCTGTTAATGTTTGTGTTTGGTTCTCTATGTAAATTTTTATGTAAATATATTAGACGTAATAAAATTAGATTATAAACTAACACGTATGTAAAATATTATTTATTACTAACAAAATGTGCTGTGTGTATATCTTGTAAATATTTGTTTTATTTTTTTTTTATTATAGGTGGTGAAGGCTGTAATTACATTGGGTTTCTTTTTTACATGCATTATATTATTGTGTAAAGTTATCTCTTTTGACCTGATCAATTCCTCTCGTGAGTTTTCCATACAACGTGACATTGGCGAAGTGAATTGTGCTCAACTGGCACGCTCGAAACGCCATATTTAAAGAAATGAAATGAAATCAACTCGTATTTCGTATTTATCTATATTGGCCACATGCAAATTTTAACAAAGACCCCTAAAATACGAGCCTTGCAAAATTTAGTGCAAAATCTATAAAAATCCCGCCATAGAAACTGTTTGTGACATTTTCGATCCACCACGATCGACGTTATTGTCACTGCGATGTATTAGCCATGGTGATAAGCGAAGCGATTGGCGATTTGAGTTATTTAAAAAAGTGGACCAAGCGCAGATTCTCCCATGAAAAGTTTAATTGTACGGGAACTCCCTTAGATATTTACTTTATTTTATTTTCTACAGACTGACACACAGGCACACAGACAGCGAAGTCTTAGTGTAGAGAAAAGAAATAAATATAACCCATAACCCTTGTGGGCTTCGAATACACAACTGTAGCTTGTATAATCACACTTAATGCCGCTGTGCCACTCACTACGTCCTCCATGTTAATATATTTGTTCTTTTCTTATTTTTTCAGCTCTACCTGTATCCTGCACGTAAAAAAGGTAGGCAAAGGAAACTTGGAAATCTTATGTTGAGACACTCCGTTCCGTTCTGAACTTTCCACCTAATTTTTTGAAGCATTGCATGTTGAGTGACGAAACTAAACGTCACTCTTAATTTTATTTTTATGGACGAGAGACGGCAAACGAGCGTACGGGTCACCTGAGTGGTATGGATGGTAAGTGATCACCGTCGCCCACGGCCCCATGTAACTCCAAAGGAGCTACAGGAGTGTTGCCGGCCTTTAAGATGGATGGGCACCGGGGCCCGGCATTACCCAATTTAAAACGCAGTGGCCGAAGCCCCTAGTTTACGCTGGTTTTAAGTGCCGGGGTTGGTATCAATCCGATCCAGTCTGCCCATGCGTGTTGCCACTGCTGACAACATGACTCTCCCACTCGTACTTTAGTTGCCTCTTACGACACTATCAGTACCAGGGTGTTTCTATTCTAAGCCGGAATCACACGACAAATACAGGATGGACGAAAAGTCCGTTAACATTTGAATCAGTTGCCGCGTCTTGCACCGGCAGTGAAGGGGGGTGGAGAGGTTACGCATTGCAAGAGCGGCCAATGGGAATTTAGTACCGTGGCGTGGTTCAGTGGTAGTCAACGTGCGTTTTGTGTACTCGAGTCCTATCGAAACAATGATTCTGCGACCTTGGCTCAGCGAAAGTTTTACGGTCATTACAACATACGACACAAAAATCAAGCTCAGGTGTGTTAATTAAAAAATGGGTGCTCAAGTTTGAAAAGACAGGTTCAACAATGGATTTACCTCGATCTGGTCGGCCTAAAACGTCGAGGGACCCCGAAAACGTGGAGCGAGTACTAAAAAGCGGTCTGCTGTCCTCAACGTGCCACGAACATCATTAAACCGCATTTTCAAGAAAGATTTTCAGCAGGATTGAGCTACTTGTTTTTCGGACCAAAACTGATATCGAAAAGAGGGGACATTAACTGGCCGCCTCGTAACCCTGATCTATCCCCAATGGATTTTTTTCTTTGGGGATATCTTAAGGCTAAAGTTTACGACACCAACCCAGTAACTTTTGACGAATTAAAGGATCGTATTCGCACATAAATCCAAAACATCTCAACAGAAACATTAGCTGTTATCGAAAATTTCCGCTCTAGATTGCATCAATGCCAGAGTAATGAAGGATTGCATATGGATGATGTGACTTTTAAGAAACAAATTCTCCTTTTGTTTACTATCGAAAACAATAAACAATTTTAATGTACTGTGGTTGATTAGTTTTTTATTAATCATCATTTCAAATTTAAACGGACTTTTGGTCCTGTATATTAAATTAAAAAATATTCATCGACTCGACGATCGAACCACAACCTGCCACATTTACAATCACACGCTTGTGCCACTGCGCCACAACAGGCCTCATACTAATATATACAATATAATAATATGATACAGCCCTAAATCTATTAGCTGTCATATGGACCTTTGAATTTTTCAGAGAAAATAATATTGACTAAGCTGCGACAAACGCTTTCAATAGTCAACTCTATAATCAACAACGCTTTAATTGGGTCAAACGCTCAGCCAAAAAAATGTAACGCTTTTTGCTCGAGCTATAGCTTTCATTTCATTGTTTGTACTGAAATTAAAGTAGAGATGGATTTATGTTAATATTCGAAATTATACTGTAATTTGTGTGAATTTTTTGTGCAATTTTATATCTATTGTGGGTTGTGTGCTTGATTATAAAGATGGTTGCCTAGTTCAGGAAGGTTGCCGATTTTCCGCCGTATTTGAGGCATTGCGTGTTGAGTGGCGAAACTCAACGCCACGCTTTGCCTTGTTAAAACATTAAATTTATATATATTAAATATTTCATTTTCTTAAGTCGGAACTTGAGTGGCATACAGTCACACGTGCACCACGTCATTTTTTCACTTATTATTAAGTGGATAATTAATATTTTCAATTTTAAATATTTAATGGAATTGAAATTCGGCGGCAAGTGGGGAACGGAAGTGGAACGGAGTGTCATAACACTAGGTTCCCAAGTTCCCTCTGCCTACCCTGCCATATGCGGGATACAGCGTGAAGCTGAGTGAATAATAATCAAAAAATTTAATAATACATATTAAAAATATTTTTATACGCATTAGATTTAGACAAAGGTTGAGAGGTACGAGTAAGTACAAGACAAGTTTCTTGCTTAGCACCGAGAAACTGGGAGCAAATTAACCAATATTGACGACGTAGACAGTACCTACAAACCAACGTACTGGTTAGTTACATGGATGCACGAAAAACACAGTTTTAATATTATTTATAATATTCATTTGAATAAAGGGTTTATTTATAAAGCTTACAGATTATAAGAGGTTCCATATTGTATACCATTATACAGTGAATCGGTATACAATATATTTTATTTTTTAAATATCTTGAGGCTATCAGTCAAACATGTTCCGGCTTAGAATACTTAAAATAGGATCACCCTGGTACTGATGGTGTCGTAAGAAGCGACTAAAGTGCGTGTGGTAGAGTCACGTGGCCAGTAATGGCAACACGCATGGGCAGACTCGACCTCGGATTATTACTACCCCCGGTATTTAAGACCGGCGTTAAGTAGTGGCTTTGGCCACTGCGTTTCGCATTAGGTAATGCCGGGCGGTGCCCTCCGACCTTAGAGGACGGCAACGCTCCTGTCGCTCCTCTGGAGTTACTCGGGGCCGTGAGCGACGATGATAACTTACCACCAGTTGACCCGTACGCTCGTTTGCCGTCCTTTCCATAAAAAATAAATAAAAATAAATATATAAAATAAATGAACATACAACTACATGCAACAATGCCTCAAATTCAATCTTCACTCGAGAAATGAACTATTTATTATTTTTATTTCTTTGCTCTAGTAAGAAAGTAAAGCACGGCGTTAAAATCCACTACTCGACATGGAGTTTCGACGGAAAATAGGAAACGGAAGAATCACATGGGAACGGAATGCTTTAACATTAGGTTCCCAAGTTACCTCTGGCTACACCAGTGTAGATAAAGACTGTTATCAAATCACCTATTTATAACATAAATATATAAATGTTATATTCAAAATATATGATTCGGTATCACTCTCTTTCTATATCTACATAAATAGAGATCCAAAGCTCTACTCTCTCGCTTTAAACAAAACATATTAAAATATGTAAAATAAAGTATAACGGAAATATTCATCGTGTGGCTGTATGCGACAGGTTTTTGGTTTTATCCCCACTCGATTAAGTGAAATATTTAATATATAAACAACGGTGTTTAGTTACGCCAGGCAACACTCAACGCCCCAAATTCAGCGAAAAGGGAGGAACGGAATGGACTGTCTTAACACTAGGTTCCCAAGTTCCGTTTGTCTACCCTGCGTGAAACAGCGTGAAGCTCAGTAGAGAAAAGTAAAAATAAAGGTTCACATATCGTATATAATATTTATATCAAGAAGGACACTACTAATAATAGTAGCTGCACGTCCAAACTAGATCGTACAGTAGAACTTTAACGCTGTGTTGCCTATAAGTTAGAACATGAAGTGTTCGAGACTAAATTTGTTTATCTAATATTATGTGCAATGTGTGGCTACAGTTATAAGTTTTAGAATAGTGCAATATCTATGAGAATGTCGTATTTGAGATAGTTATTCATAATTGATTGGTTTGGCTGTTTCGTATGGAACATATCTCGAAAATTGGATGGGGAAAGAGAATGGAGAGTCTTAACACTAAATTCCGACTGCGATATACGGAATACAGTGAGAAAAATCACTAATGGTAATTATATATAATAAATAACGATAATTATATACCTTGTGTCGTATTTGTAACGTTATTATTATTTAATTAAAAATGTATTGTAATCCCACAAGAAAATTTTGTTGGAGAGGTAGATTTTCCTACAATGGAGTATAGGCAGGCAGGAAAAACGTAGTGTTAACATATTGAGAGCTCTACTTTATGTCCAATTTCCAAGACTAAAGAACTCGAACATCAAATACAATTTCCATTTTAATTCTAACATATTTTATATTTCCAAATACATAAAACACTTAATTTATATTTCGTAGGCTTTTATCAAGGTAATTTTTACAAAAAATATATAACCATTTATGTGTTTAATTTTTTTTTTTTTAATAATTATGATGCATAGATATTATCTTAAAAGTTATGTTATTGGGACAAGAACACTTTTTCAAAAAATACCCGTGAACAAACGTCGCGCCAGCCCCAGCGCCTAACAAATATCAATTTTATTTGGTTTACATTTGTATTGAAATTTAACGGAAATTGCTATGAGGTGAACTAGTATGCATACTTTGTAGCGATTCCTGTTTCATAAATATGGAAATTATTTGGAAAATACTATACTATATGTGTGTTATTGTTTTCCATCTTTTTTTTGTACTACGATTCAATTTTTTTCTATAAAATTTTGCACACTATGATTTGAATATGTGATGATTTCTTTTATAGTATTTTTCGTTACTAATGAATGAAGTGGTTGCTGTGGGTTAGGCTTAGGCTTATGACATAGTAGGGAACACACAGGGAACTTGGGAACCTAGTGTTACCCTCCGTTCCATTAAAACATTTTCCTACTCCCTTTTCCGCCGAATATGAGGCATAACGTGTATGTGGCGGAACGCAACACAGCGCTTTGCTTTGTTTCCTAAACGAAAAAATAAAAATATTAAATATTTCAAATTCGCTAGTGGGTATGGAACCTACAATTGGATTTGGAAATTGATCGAACATCTTTTCTTTGCCTCTTTGTGCTGTTTTTTTTTTATTTACACCAGTTTATAACATCACACTGATGTTCAACCAAACACACTTTTTAATATGTTATACTCAAATATCTACATAATCAATCTAGTATAGATGTAAGTAACTATACTAGATTGATTGATGTAATATTTGAGTATAAATAAGGTATGTACGGTATATAGATGTAAGTAACTATACTAGATTGATTGTGTAATATTTGAGTATAAGTATGGTAAATTAAGAATAATATGTGCAAGGCAACACCGCCAAGCGGCATAATACATTCGTTATTATGTCGTTCGTCATATGTTGACATATTCTTATCATTGGTTACCTGATAACACAAAAATTCAATTTGTGTATGAACATTTTAGTTTCTTTATAAGACCTGTTATGGCGGATGGGAGCTGGCGTGTGACTGGAAGCGCACAGGACAGGTTGTGGGTTCGATTCCCACTCGAGGATTCTTCGCTCTAGTGACGTGGCAAAGCGGCTTTGAACTCCGCCCACTCAACAATCAATACTTCAAATCTGACAGAAAGTGGAGAACGGAATGGATTAATGTAACACAAGGTTCCCAAGTTACCCCTGCTTACCCTACCGTAAAGAAAGAGAAGCTAAAAGAAAAAATAAATTGAAGAATAATAACAATTCATTTTCCTTAATTCAAGGACAACCATTTCGTTAGTTTCGTCAGCCAACTAATAAAGTAAGAAGCTAAGTGTTAAGTTTGGTAAAAGATGGTCCTTATAAAGTTCCAAGCGAGTTGTAACATAAAATTCATCGCCATTTCTCCACTGAATACGTTGCTTGTTTCAAGACGAAATGTTTTCTGTTTCAAAAATTGTTGTTATGTAGGCGGCTATTTAATATAGCTAAAGCTTATTTCGTGTAAGAAAAAGTGTTTTTTTTTTTATTTATTACATTCACGCTGTATCTCGCAGAGGTTTTCTTGAAGCATTAAAGTTGAATAAAAATCTTTTTTTATATAAAATATTAAAATTTTTGCCTGTCGTGGCGCAACGGCACTAACATGTGAATGTAAACGACGGGTTGTGGGTACGATCCCCACTCGATGAAATTAAATATTTAATATTTTCCTTTTTATTTCTCCGCTCTGGTTAAAAAGCAACGCGCGGCTTTGAGTTCCGCCGCTCAACACACAATGCCTCAAATTCGGCGGAAAGTGGGGAATGGAAGTGGAACGGAGTGTTTTAACACTAGGTTCCCAAGTTCCCTCTGCCTACCCTGCCGTGTACGGTATACAGTGTGAAGCTGAGTTTGAGTTTATAATTCATTTTAATATAAAACTAGCCCACAACGCGACTTCGTTCGTTAAAAAATATTTTTATATTACACTCAAATTATACAAAAGTATTACATAAATTTTAATTATTGTGTCATTCTGATACATACACAATATAACTGTAAAATTTCATCTAAGGAGGCTTGTCATGGTGCAGCGGCACAAGCGTGTGACTGTAACCGACAGGCTCTGGGTTCGATCCCCACTCGAGGAAATGAAATACTTAATATTTTCAATTTTAAATATTTAATATTTCATTTCGTCGCTCTGGTACTCTAATTCGGCGGAAAGTGGGAAACAGAAGTGGAACGGAGTGTCTTAACACTAGGTTCCCGAGTTCCCTCTGCCTACCCTGCAATGTGCGGGGTACAGCGTGATACTGAAAAAAAAAACAACCATCCTCACTATCACAATTATAATATATTATTATTTATTAATTACATAATATTTATATTACTTTCAGTTCATGTTTTATTATTTTAATTTATTCGTTCTGACAACAAGACAAAATGCTACATTGAAAGCCGCCATTTAACGCCATGTCTTGAAACATTGGGCGGTGTCTAATGGCTTTAACGCAGGTTCCTTGTTCAGTAACGTTAGGTTCCCTGTTCCCTAACGTTAGTCTCCTTGTTCCCTAATATTAGGTTCCCGTTCCCTATTGTTAGATTCCGTGTTCCCTATCGTTAAGTTCCCAGTTCCCTAACCTTAGGTCCCTGTTCCCTAACGTTAGGTTCTTTGATCCCTAACATTAGGTTCAATGTGCCTTGCTTACATAAGCGTGTAACAGCGTGAAGCCACCAAAAGTACTTGAATATATAAGATATTAGCGAGTAATTCTACTTGAAGTTTTAATTACAGTGATATTTAATTTTATATTCTCGACTCCCGCCCTATCTCATACTAAATGTCAAGTGTTGTCGGCGTAAATCGACTCAGTATTAATGTTAAAATTAATTTTCTAGTCAATGGGGTAACCATTTTAATGGCATATATAAAGGTCGTGTGTAACTATGATATGACCTACTAAACTTAAATTTAAAAAGCGTATAAAAATTTTGAACGAAGCAGGATTTGAATACCCCGCGCCTCTGGAACGGTTCCAGAGGCGCGGGTTCAAATCCTGCTTCGTTCAAAATTTTTATACGCTTTTTAAATTTAAGTTTAGTATTTTCTGTCCTAAGTGTGGAATAACACTTTAAAACATAGTAAAAATATGATATAACCTTTTATAACGCCTTAATAGCTTCACGCTTTATCCCGCGATGTGGAATTTTAAGGACATTGTGGGTTCAGTGATGGGTTAGCATAGCGTTTTGTTGCTTCTTGTTACAAGAGCGAAGAAATTGAAATAATTTAGTTCATCAAATAGAAATTGAAGTTACAATCATTGTGTTCACAGTTAGGCCAAAAAATATTTTTTTTTTTTTTTTTTTTTTTTTTCAGTTGCTGCTGTATTCCCCACATGGCAGGATAGACAGAGGGGGTTTGAGAACCTAGTGTTTAGACACTCCGTTCCGTTCTCCACATTACGCCGAATTTGAGACACTGAGTGTTGAATGGCGGAACTCAACGCTACGGTTAGCCTTATTACCAGAGCGAAGAAATTAACATTAAATATTTAATTTGTTAAATATTAAATGTTTCATTCATTTCTTCTAGTGAGTATCGAACCCACAACCTCTCGTTCACCGGCACACGCTTGTCCTACTGCGCCACAACATGCCTTACTAAAATAAAATAAAATATCAATACGAATATACATTTTTTTTAATTAACGTAGATATATTCCAGTAGCTACGTAGGGGGCGTCAGGTGCTCGGCTCCGCAGATCACACATTTATAACGCCAGTGACAACTTGATTCATTCGCGCACATTCGCAATTGTTTTTATAAATATTCCCCAGTAATGCATCCGCGTTCGGGTTATTTTTCAATTTTTATTGGCATCGAACCGATTCCTAGCCACTTAACATTTATATTGGTGTGTCAGCGAGATGTTGATAAATATGGAAGATTTCATTTTGAATTTTCAAATTTTATTGTATCTACCGCTTATGTCTAGTTATTTAGTTCCAATAATGGGAAATATGTCTTACTTTTTTATAAATTACTTACGGAGAATTGGCAAAATGTATGTTTTAATACATTTTGCCGTGGAATTCCATGGCCGTAGCTTAGAATAGGATCACCCTGGTACTGATGGTGTCGCAAGAGGCGATTAAAGTACATGTGGGAGAGGCAACACGCATGGGCAGACTCGACCGGCAACGCACTTGTAGCTCTTCTGGAGTTACATGGTGGCCGTGGGCGACGGTGATCGCTTACCATCGGGTGACCCGTACACTCGTTAGCCGTGTCTTGTCCAAAAATGGCAATATTTAGTATAGTTTACTGTTACTTGTTAGGCGTTTAATAATGTAATTCGCTGCTATGGCGTTTGTAGATACTGTCCCAGTACGCCACGGTGATATCTTCTTTACTTGAGTAAACTATACTATCTGTAAGGTATATATATCACATTCTTTTTATAATATAAAGTACACCAATATAATGTGGCCTGTCGTGACTGTAACCGACAGGTTCTGGGTTCGATCCCTAGTCGAGGAAATGAAATATTTAATATTTCCAATTTAAATATTTAATGTATCATTTCTTCGCTCTGGTAATAAAGCACAGCGCGGCGTTGAGTTCCGCCACTCAACACGCAATGTCTCAAATTTGGCGGAAAGTGGGGAACGGAAGCGGAACTGAGTGTCTTAACACTAGGTTCCCGGGTTCCCTCTGCCTACCCTGCCTCGCGCGGGATACAGCGTGAAGCTAAAAAAAAACAATGTAAACAAGACTATGAAATAAGTAATAAATTAAATAACATTTCAAGTCAAATTTAATACATTCTCTGTTGCGTGGTAGAGCTTAACGCCGCACTCTGTCTTAAGAAAATTAAAACATTAGGAAAAATCATTCAGAAATACTGTTTTAACAAAATTTTATTTGTAATTTAAATAATTGATATCAAATTATTTAAAAAACGCAAAATAATCAGCCAAATAAAAATATTTCAACACGCGTTGAGTGAATTTAGTAAACTATCACATCACGTCAAAAAAGTTATAAATCCATTTCATTTATTTTAATCGTTTACTTAAAAAAAAATAACTTTGCTTTCTCTAATTTAAAAATTATATCCTATACCTACATATCGGGGAGGCAATAGGAACCTGAACTTAGCGACGTTCCCTTTAAGACTCCTCCACTCTCCGCTAAATTCCAGTGACGGAACTCAACGCCGCGCCTTGCCTTACCAGAGTAAATAGTACAAATATTTCATTTCCTCGAATGAAACCCACAAAATGTGTTTACACTCGCATGTCTTATGTTCCAGAACCACGACCCCCTCCTTTTATTTAAATATTAATTCCACAAAAAATATAATAAAACAAAGTGATTATTTTAATTAGTTAAGTAACGAGTTAACGTTCCTTTGGCGGGGCGTTTATTAATGAGCGGGTTTCAACTTACCCCAATGCGGTTCACGGCTCTTTTCTCTGTAATTATTTTAGCACATTTCGATAACCGAAGCTTCATTGTGTATAGAAATTCATTTGAAAGTTTTAATATATATATATATATATATATATATATATATATATATATATATATATATATATATATATATATATATATATATATAGATATATATATATATATATATATATATATATATATATATATATATATATATATATATATATAGATATATATATATATATATATATATATATATATATATATATATATATATATATATATATATATATATATATATATATATATATATATATATATATATATATTAACTGTCTATACTATACATGGGAGATATATTAAAAAATCTTATAATGGACTTTCAGTCAGAAACGGCTGACCATATTTAAATACAGTTTTCAGTATTAAATTTTGCCAGTAGTAATATTTTTTACTGTAACTAGTAAATGATGTAATTTTATTTTAGATTTACATTTTATCCCGCAGAAAAGGCTGAAGAATAATCTCTTTCGGCCTCATGTCCATAGAAGCTTCAATTGGAACATTACTGCTGATTTTTGTGCTGTATAGTGTTACTTACCTTCCTAAACTGCTTTGATACCAGAACGAAACGTATCCGTATCGTACATAAACTTTATTCCTCCTTATAGAAAGGTGGGCATCGGCATTCGATCTGAACGTGAGGCAAGGAGCTTTGTGTGGTACAACTCTTTAACATTTGGTGCCCAGGTTAACTGGAGGGTACCGTGCTCTGTTCAGTATATAGCGTGAAGGTTAATATTGTTATCTAATATTAACATATTAGATAAATATGTTAAAATATTTGGCATAATAGTATCTAATGCGCGAGTGCAATCTGAAAGAGATCAATTTGCATAAAATATGACTTAATTTTTGTTTATAAAGTAAAACGTTTCCCAAATCAGATTTTAGCAAAATAAAAAAAAATACCTAGAAATATATACATAGATCTAGTTATAAAAGTCAGTAACAGTTATATTTTTCACCGCATTTAATTGTTCGGCACATGTATGTACGCTTTTAATATTTTCGAAGCGGTGGTTTTCGTATTAATTCCGCGCTCTGATTTCTATGAGTCGATATCGGAGTTTTCCTTTCAAAAAAACATTTTGGCAACGGATATTGAATTTATTGCTAAATGTCCACTGGTTTTGATGTTTGATTAAATTTTTTAGAGTTTCCCGTATACATGTATGTTTGATAACTTTGACAACAGTAGTAGAACATGAGAAAATAATATAAAAAAAGAACAAAAAAATTATATAACTTACTGTATATTCACGCTGTTTCCCGTTTAGCGGAATAGATGAAAGAAATTTACTATCTGACGCCTGTCGTGGCGCAGCGGCACAAGCTGTAACCGACAGGTTCTGGGTTCGATTCCCAGTCGAAGAAATTAAATATTTAATATTTTCAATTTCAATATTGAATGTTTCATTTCTTTGCTCTGGTAATAAGGTAAAGTGCGGCGTTGAGTTTCGCCACTGAACACGCAATGCCTCAAATTCGGCGGAAAATGAGGAACGGAAGTGGAACGGAGTGTCTTAACATTAGGTTCCCGGGTTCCCTCTGCCTACCTTGCCTCGTGCGGGATATAGCATAAAGCTAAGTAAGTAAGTAAGTAATTTACTGAATGATTTTTAGACAAGTTTGCGCAGCGCTGTGCTTTGTCTATTTTAAAATCATATGATCGGGCTTAAATTTGGTGAACTGACTGGATGTGGGGCCATTTTACGTTGTTTAAATCTGAGTATTCTCGTGCCATAAATAAAAAGAATATTATTTGTGAAATTCTACAATAATTTGATTTACTTTAAAAAATAAAAAAAAAATATAATTTTGCTGAGGCCTGTTGTGGCGTAGCGGCACAAGTGTGTGACTGTAACCGACAGGTTCTGGGTTCGATCCCCGGTCGAAGAAATGAAATATTTAATATTTTCAATTTAAATATTGAATTTTTCATTTCTTCGCTCTGGTAATAAGGCAAAAGCGCGGCGGTTGAGTTCCGCCACTGAGCACGCAATGCCTCTCAAATTCGGCGGAAAATGGGGAACGGAAGTGGAACGGAGTGTCCTAACACTAGGTTCCCGGGTTCCCTCTGCCTACCTTGCCTCGTGCGGGATATAGCATAAAGCTGAGAGAGAGAGAACATAATTTTGCTTTAAAAAGTTGTTCATTCCTTTAATGGAATTATTCTCTTTATCAGTGGACGAGGTGAATGAGGTATGGAGAGCCAGAATTTTTGTTACGCTATGGAAAGGACGCAGCGTCAATGGCGGATATTTTTATTAAGTATAAATATTCAGCTTAGATAAAACTGAATCGGAAACCACGAAATATTATATCTATTGACGGATATTTTTACCTTCACAGCGAGACAAGCCCAAACGGAGCGCCAAACGCCTACGGTCTCCGCATACTAATAATATTGATTTTTTTTCTCTTCACGCTGTATCCCGCTCTTAGCAGGATAGGCAAATGGGAACTGGGAAACCTAGTGTTGAGACATTTCCGTCCCATAATATCTGCCGAATTCTTGAAGCATCGTGTGTTGACTGACGGAACTTAACACCGCAACTTGCCTCGTAACCAGAACAAGGAAATGAAAATAATAAATACATAATTTCCTTTTGAAATATTTAATATTTAATGTTTCATTTCTTCGCTCTGGTAATAAGGCAAAGCGCGGCGTTGAGTTCCGCCACTCAACACGCAATGCCTCAAATTGGGCGTAAAGTGGGGAACGGAACACTGGGTTCCCGGGTTCCCTCTGCCTACCCTGCCTCGTGCGGGATACAGCGTGAAGCTATAAAAAAAAATCATTTCCTTGAACGCTGATCGAACTTACAACCAACATAATATAACAAAATTTATCCACTCACATTAAAAGGGTGTTAATAACGTTGAATATTATCTAAGTAAATATTGGGAGAATTAATTAGCGTATAATATAACATTGGTTTAGGCGGGTCTCGTTTTCATTTCCAGATATAAAAAAAAGGCATAATAACCGCGCAGCTTTTTAATTAAGGTCGCCGCGGAGACCTATTAATCCACTGTTTTCTGTAAATTAAAGGGGACGAGAGGGGTTGAAATTAGTAAGAATCGCACCGAGATCAGTTTTGTAGGTGTGTTGTTGGAATGTTTCTTTTTCCGCTGATTAATTTCCTCGACAGTTGCTTAAGTAATTACGCTTTTCTTTAACTCTTTGTTCAAGGACAGGTTATGTTTATTACTTAGGAGTGCTTGTGGCTTTTAATTAATTTTTTGGGGCTTTTATTACCTTTGAGCGTCCATTTTTTTGTGTTTTCTAATCGTTTTAGAGAAATTTATTAAAACAGAGTCATTAAAAATACCTTTAGCATTTTCTCGTAGGCAGAGTGAACCTAGCCTTGAGAAACTATGTTGCCTGTTGTGTTGAATAGGAGTTAAACGCCGCGGTCAGTCAATTAGATCTGTAAATTAAAACTACCTATCTATACTTATAATAAATTTGTAACTAATCGCTGTCTGTACGTGAAAGATATAAATAAAAAACCTTTCAGAGAACGTTAGTCATATTTATTTGTTTGTATGTTTGTCTGTGCATTTGTACGGGCTAACATTTAGTATTTGCGTTATTTTAATCTGTTTACAAATAAGAAAGTTGTGTCCCTACGTATAATAATCAAACATATGAACATCCAATAAGGACTTAGTGTTCATTTTTATATGTACATTTAATTAACTTAAATTTTAATTTTTTCGTGGATAATTTTTAGTATATCTCAAAATGTAAATATTCTTTGATTATCATGCATTTACATGTGCTGTATCCCGCACATAGTAGGGTAGACAGAGGGAACTTGGGAACCTACTGTTTTTTAACACTCCATTCTATTTCCCACTGCACTTTGCATTGCTCGAGGCACTGCACTTTGCATTATTACCAGAGCAAAGGAATGAAAATATTTAATTTGAAAAATTTCATTTTCTCAAACGTGGATCGAGCCCAAAGCCAGTGACACCATTGTGCAACTGCGCTACGATAGGCATCAAATCGAAAGAAAAAATAAATGCTTTTCATAAAATAACTCACAGTAAATGTATAACCATAATTAGCTTCCCGAGTGAATATCAACTGCACTACAACCAACGCACTATTATCATTATTTAATATTTTATTTATAAAAACCATACACATTTTGTGTTGAAATTATCGTCTGACTGAGCTCGTTTTACAATAAACACTATAGGCGTGAGGTGGAAACAAAGACAGGATTTTTTTTAAAAAAATGTGTAACCATGCAGAAGGCAGAATATGTGCCTATATAAAACAAAAAGTTATCCATCGCAGCGGTGCTACGTCTGAATCGAAACTCAAAGGGTACTAGTCTGGCGAGACAATAATATGCGTCGTTTAGTTCCACTTGACATGCATGTGAAAGGAATACTTGGGGTTACCGAAAATATGGAGTACAAAGTCTAGGGTAAAGTCTCTTACATAGATTACCCTCTACATGCGGATTACAATAACTATTAACAATATTTTTTTGAATATGAAAAAGACAACGTAAACAAGCATACGGGTCTCCTGATAGTAAGCGAAGGAGCTTCAGGTGCGTTGAGGGCCTTTAAGGTGGAGATAGACGCGCTTTTGGAAGGTACCCACGTCGTATCTTCTTAGTCGTAACACTCTTGACAGAGCGGTCGTGGTCATCATGTAGTCGTGTTTCTGGGGGCTGATGTTGCTTGCCTCACGACTTCTCGCCATTTCTCTCTGTTGGTGGCGATTCTGGTGCACTCGTGTATAGGGCCACCCACAGCTGTTTTAACTTGATCGGCCCATCGCGTAGTCTAGTTCCCTCCACTCTACCCTGCACCACCAGTCTTTCAATGGAGTCACTTTTCCGTCTGGAGACATGTCTAAAGAAATTGAGTATCCGAGTGTGTACTAATGCTGATAGACGATGTGTGATGCCGAGTTCTCGGAGGATGGAGGCGTTTGTGCGAAACTCCAAGCATTCTTCTCCAGCACCACATCTCTAATGCGTCTATCTTTTTCTTTTCCACCTCTCGTAATGTCCATGTTTCTGACGCGTAAAGAAATACGGGAAGCACTAACGTGCGTATCAGCCGGGTTTTAGTGGCTTTGGTGATATTTTTGTTCCTCCATATCTTCTTTAACTTGTCCATTGCAGTCCTTGTTATACGTCGTATCGACCTGGAAACACTGCCTCAGGTAGGCCATTCCACAGATATGTGACGCATAAATCCTCATATATTACTCTCGTTCAACAGCCGTAAAGAATACACAGCGCCGCCGATAAATTTTATGAGGCTGATCGTCTATCAATCACAAAAAAGATTAAAAACGTGTGAAACATTAACTGAAAATTGCCCTTTTTCCTTTTTCGCTGGCGCCCTCAATTAGGGTCGGCTCGTTAAGCCGAGATCAAGACCTAATGAGCCACGTATATAAGGTTTAGTGCACTCATAGTATCAAAATTATAGCCTCATCTACCAGTGTAAGGTTAACTCGGCAGTTAAGTAATTGAAAGAACGCGCAGGTCACTCTTAATTGGCCGGTGGCGGTGACACTCGCATGATGCTTGGCATTCTACAATGAATAACGTTTAACTTACTTACAAGTTAAGCCAAATAGTACTCTGTTGGCTAACTATTACAGTTTAAATTGGCTTCGCTCAAAAACTAACACGTGGTTTATTGCCTTGAATATTTTGAAAGCTATTCGAAAATTTAAATAAGTATCCCATTTCACCGCTCCGAAATTAAACAGAGGAGTCATTTTTTTAAGCATCACATTTTTATATCTGGCAATATTAAATTCAAAGATAACGAAACGAAATATAAAAAAAAGGAATAAATGTCAAGTAGGTAGGTAGGTGGAGGTCTTTAAAGAAACGTAAAAAACACGACCGAATTTCAACAGCACTCACTTTGTAATGAAGTCTGTGTTACGTGCTGCCTTAATATTGCCAATTTCAGACGAATTTACGTATGTTCCTTCGTGAACGCAATAAACGTATGTGCTGTAATGGGCCATTAAAATACTCGTTTAGTTTGAATCTTCGATTACAATTTTAGAAATATGTATTAATTTTATGATTCATATACCGTTCTCTGTTATTCACGCACATCCCAATTTTCCGGGTATTGAGTTTTGATTGGCGAAACTCAACGCTGCCATTTGTCTTGTAACTAGAGCGGTAAATGAAGATAATTCTTACAGCGGAATTGCACTTTGCAAACTTTGACAAACCGTCACCTTTGAACTCGCTACGCCACTGCGCCACAGCGGCCTAATAACATACTAATATATGTACGATAGCAAAAGACAAATTTTACATTTTTTGCTAATATTATGAACTGAGTACTCTATAGGCACTGATATTGATATTTAGGTGAACGTAAATTTGTTTTTAGAAATTAAATAAATTTTTAAATTTGTTATGTAAGCTTTTTGTGAATGAAAAAGGTTTTAAAGGTGCGTAAAAATACAACATAGTCGGTACCTGCAATGCAGATGTGAAATATAGTATTTTTTTATATAGAAATGCATGCTGTATAGAAAAATGAACGTACTGTTTCTAAAAAAATAAAAGTTATATAATAATATTTATATATATATATATATATATATATATATATATATATATATATATATATATATATATATATATATATATATATATATATATATATATATATATATATATATATTTGAAGATATAGATAAAATAACGAAATCGTATATATACCGAGTTACGAGCATTACTTTTGTTCTGTAGTGTTTTTTGATTATGACCTGCCAGTTGAGCATTAATCACTTCACCAATGTCAAAGTATACGAAGGAGATACCGAAATAGTTGTACGGTAAAAATAAATTATGTTACATTATAAGAGAAAACGTGATAAAAATATAAAAAATCCAAAAAGTTCTGAACCAAAAAACGCTATATCATTTTGACAAAGCGTTTATGACTCTAAGTAGCTTATGCGATTTGATGAAACGCCGTCATGAACAAGACTTACCATTAAAACCAGCCAGCATTTAAATTAGTTAAGGTATTCACAGGAGTAATGGTGTCACAGACAGATAGTCAGGTCAAACTTATAACAACCCATTTTCTACCTTGGACCACAGTAACTACTGACTGACTACTGACTCTTCCAAGACCATGTTGAATACCTGAAAGCAACAACATACTTTCACGCTGTATCCGCTTTCCCGTACATGGGAGGGAAGGCTGAGGAAACTTCCGAACCTAGTGTTGAGACTCTTCCGTTGCCCACTAATTAACAACAAGCATTACAATACTAGTTCCAACATTACATTACAGGTTCCCTCAGCCTACTCTGCCATATGCGGGATACAGCGTGAACCTAAAAAAAAGTAAAGTAGACTAAACATAATAAATATACAGCGTTCGCAGCGCGCTACAGTGGCCCATCAGTTAACACGCGCGTCGGAAGGAGCAAATGGACAGTATCTTCTTATAAAATGCAAGCTTAAAATGGAGTTTTATATATTTTAATTTAATATTTTAGAGGAAATGAATTCTAGGTAACCTGGTGAGCTGGGTAATGGTGCTCTGCATGCTGGGAGCGTCTCGACCTAATTTGACGTTGAACGAGCATGGCAAATGATCGTTAGGTTTGAAGATAGCATTTTTAAACTTTGCATATACGTATCGTTTTTGATATAGCAGATTTTGTATTAAATTTAATTTTAAATAAATATTTTTGTACTTAGAAGCTATAATGAAAAGATAGAAACAATAAAAGTAAGTTAAATATTTTTTTGTTCGTAAGCTTACGTTAGGCACAATTTAAATATATTTGCAAAGCATTTACTATCTAGTGAGATAATAAATAAGGCATCAATCGTTAATTTATTTCAAATCTTCAAGAATTTATATACAATTTAATACTTCCGTTTCCGCTAGGTATGAAGTCCTTTAGAATCCATGATGGTAAAGTCCAAAACAACAGAGCGTTAATTATTCAGATAAAACGGAGGGTCCCGATTAAACGATTGGTTCCCAGCGAAGTTTAATTGGATACATAATAGTGATTGTGAAGAAATTTGAATTCGTCGCAAAAGTTATTGGGAGTTGGGCAAAGAGTGATTTGTGATTTGCAAGTCAATGAACGCTCCCGATTTCATTCACTCCATCGGAAAGTTATTTATGTTAATTCAGTTTATTGTAGTTACCGATTTGACTTTTACAACTTTAGCTTTTATTGTAATTGGTGGTAGGATATTTATATATAGATACACTCTGTAACATCAATTAGAGGCCTGTCGTGGCGCAGAGGCACAAGCGTGTGACTAAGCGCGTCATGTTGTGGGTTCGATCCACACTCGAGGAAATGAAATATTTAAAATTTTCCATTTCCATTTAAATATATATTCATTTCTTCGCGCTGGTAACAAGATAAAGCGCGGCGTTGAGCTCCGTCACTCAACACGCAATGCCTCAATTTCGGCGGGCAGTGTGGAATGGAACGGAGTGTTAAGACACTAGATGTAGTATGTGTATGGAACGGAGCGACGTGACTTAGCACGAGGTGGTGTAGATGGCGGGACCAGCAGAAGAAACTTGGTAACCCACGTTCCCTCTGCCGATCCTGTAATGCACGGGATACGCTAAGCAGGCTTGAAGCTGAGTAAAACATCAATTAATATTTTGTTATTTATAATAATTAATTTCACTTGATTCTTGGCTCAAATAATAACATCTGTAGTATATTGTCATTTCACATCCAAAATGGAGTATCAAAAGTAAATCACATTCGAATATAACATGTGGGAACAAAACAGCACTCGAGGCGGCCTTCAACTCGATCGTACTGTGATTCAATACATTTGCCTTTCCCTAAAAGATTTCCACTCGAAACGTACGCACAGACTTTTGTATATTCACTCTCATATCCTCCTCAGATCTACCACCATTGACTTTGCTTTGTGACAAACGCCTTATACGAGTATTTCATAAGGGACTAAGATCAATTGGTACTTTACTCGAGCATAGTTCTTCAAATCTTTACTTTACTTTGCTTTGTATGTTAAGATCTTTTTGGTTATTTTTAGCTTTAAGAAAAGAAATATGGCAGATTGAGGGAAGTTAGTGTTGAGATATTTCATTTCCTGTTTTCCACCACCGAATTGTGGAGGCATGGTGAGTAGCGGAACTGGACGCCGCGCTTTGTCTCATTACCAAAGCAAAGAAATGTTAGCGGTTAATACAGTTTCGCCTAGTAGAGTTTGAACCCACATCAGTATGGTTAACAATACAAGAGACTTTGCCGTTGCTCCACAACGGCCTGAAATAACTGTTTTTTTAATTACATTTTAAGCTTCACGTTGTATCTCACACAGTAGATTAGGAGAAGTGGAGAAGTGAATTTAGTGTTAAGACACTCCTTTCCTATATAATCACTTCCCAGGTTCCGCCCAATTTTAGACATAGCTTGTTGATTTAATTAACAAAGCAAGAATTATTTTCTCAATAACTAGTTTAACCGAGTAAGGATTGAAACCAAAACCAAGCTGACCCAAAACTATGGATGAAAATAATAATAAAACGTAAATAAAAATTACTAACGATGTTTGCTAACACTATTGTATATTATTCGAAGAATCCTGTAGGCTGTTTCAATTTAACCAACTATACTTTCAGCTA
This sequence comes from Eueides isabella, assembly GCA_019049475.1. Lineage (NCBI taxonomy): Eukaryota > Metazoa > Arthropoda > Insecta > Lepidoptera > Nymphalidae > Eueides > Eueides isabella. The sequence continues at coordinate 3,075,106 of CM032400.1, forward strand.
TTTCGGGAACATTGAATTGTTCCATATATCATACAAATCTATAGGTAATAGTTTCCCATTGACAACGCGGGCGAAGCCGCTAAAGTAAATTCTAATAATATGTATTGCGGTTTGATCTTTTATTATACCCAAATAGCACTAGCTGTATACGTAAATAAATAATGTTACCATTGTTTGCTTACTTCGTAGCCTCGAAGTGGGCTAATGTTATGATGACATTATCTTTTTTCGATCACCGAAATGGAATCTTGGAAAGTTATCGCCTTTTTTATGTAATATTTTGTACTGACTATCGTTTATGGGATAGTCTCTTATTATTTAATTTAGGTTAGTTCTTTGTATTGTTACAAGGTTAGCCGACAGATAGAAATGTATGTATATATATATATATATATATATATATATATATATATATATATATATATATATATATATATATATATATATATATATATATATATATATATATATATATATATATATATATATATATATATATATATATATATATATATATATATAAAATTGTATCTTTCGGCTTTGTATACGAGTATATACACTATTCTCAATTCTTCACGTTTATAATATTAATAACATTATAGATAAATTCTTTACATTATATTCACTTTTTTTTTAATTAATTTGCTTTATACCTTTTTACAATTACTTAATTATTTTCTTCATGTTCGGGCAAAAAAATAAGACTCATGCATACGTAATTGTAAGAAATAACAAAGAATACCCTAAATAACACGTTCTTTGCGTTCCATTTTATCAATGGCTTTTAATTATTCACAATATATATGCTACAAAGAAAAAATCTACCGCTTTGAAATGAACTAACTCCAGGAGGTAATGTAAGTAAATAGTGCTAATGTGTCCGAGTAAAAAACTCATTAGTGCTTGCTGCTTTTTAAAGTGTTTTCTTTGTTACATATTAGCGATTTACGCGCGGCTTCGCCGGCTTACAGGTTGTGCTATATTATAACATAATAATACAAAATGGTTACAATCGACCCATCCGCGGCTTCGCCCGCTCGGGTAACACTATTTTATTTATTAATCTCAATTAATTGATTGGTTTAATAAAGTTGTCATTTTAATTTTTATAGTATCAATTATGCATAATTGACTAGTTATAATTATTGTTTGTAGTAACTATTGACAACGTGTTTGGCTATGATGATTTAAAGAGACAATGTATTGAGTTTTACAGCCCTGAGCTTGAAAGGAAGCGATCGAAAAGAAACTAATTTTTGATTATAGTAGGATTACGATTGATTGATCTAATTTAAAGAGATATTGTTTTGACTGTTATTTGACCAGTGAAATCATTTAACCAATAACGTGGACGCTCGTGCCTTGAGTAGAGTCGTGACACATGAGGCTGTTCTATTTTAAAAAGAGGAGGAAGTGGACGATCATTGAATCGGGTCATTCTTCGGTTGTTTGTCGCATGAAAAGGACTAGTCACGAATCTGCTACGTTATTCCTGCTTGCATTAACCCACAATGGAGCCCACAGGTCACATAAGAATCGTTTACTATAAGCAATCTCCGACATATATATAGCCTGATCTACTTATAAAAATATTTAAAAAATCAGTAGGATTTATATATGTCGGAGATTGCTTATTTACTATAAGCAATCTCCGACATATATAAATCCTATTGATTTTTTAAATATTTTTATTTAGATAGTTAAAATCGTTTTGGTTACATCAAAAACCATTGTAAGTATATGTTGAAACATTGTTTCTCAACACTGGTGTAAATCAAGAACCCGAAGGCTTTTACTTAACATATACTTATATGTCTTCCACTTTGTTACTCTTAAATACAAATATAATATAGATTATTAAGAATGTGAGAGTGTATCTCAAATTCTCGACGCCATGAAGCATTATTTTATGTCTGCCACTTGGTTGTAATTCTATAAACTAATTTTCAAAAATATATCTTTTAGTTGAACAAAGATCTTTTTGTTCAGATATTGATATTTTACAATAAAACAAACGATCCGTTCTCGACTTCGCCCGCTGGAATTACACTATTTTATTTACTTAGCACAATTACTATCGTGTTCTAATGACATTATCACTTTTAAGACAATATCTACATATACATTGAAAACTAAAACTTTAACTAAATTAATAAATCATTATGTAGCAACTATGTCGAACTCTATATTTTAAATTGACATAACTTTTCATTTACTAACCGATTGAAGCAAAATAAACATATATATTTTTTAAGGAAACTCAAAAATAGACGAAAGAATGTAAAGAAATGGAAACTGCGTTTGAATCTGGTAAGACGTTTTTGAGTTCGGCGCGTACAAGCGCATAGATAGATAAACAAACAAACCAAAGGATAATAATCGACCATTTTGGGCCCCATTTCATTAATAAACGATTTATTTTAATATATGTTTTATGTAAATATAATTATCTCTTACTAGCAAATATAGTATAAATATAAGTAAGAGCTAATATTAAAACTATAAATATAAATTCATTACACTACCCTCTACATACTCTCTTATTGCAAAAGCAGATCAACCGATAAGTGATATCAACCCCAAATGCCTAACACCAATATCAACCAAACAATCCATCACCCCACTCGTTAAGAAGCGCCAAACAATTTAGGACATTTAACAAGGCGACTCGAAACGTCGCTGCGACAAAAGGAACTCCTTAGTCGTAAGCATTGCCTTTGATGCTTGTACTTTTCTTTGTATCGCGGTAATGGAGTCACGCGCCGGCTTAAATATCTCGATTCCCTCCAAACTCGATCTTGTTAGGTATCGAGACGGGATTACGTGTCGCTTAGTCGTTTAGCCTCGTGCGGTGGGTGGAATGCATGAGTGCTGTGCATGTGCAATTGCATTTGCATCTGCATCTGCATGTTGGATGGGTGCCTTTTTTTGGAATTTTAATTAAACTACCTGAGGCCTGTCTCGATCGAATTTAGGCGGAAAATGAAGAGCGGAATGTCTTGACATCGTTTTTGCCAATCCTGTTATATAAAGTATAAAGCATTAACATACGTCATGGGGTTTGATTTTCTCTCGGAAAAGTAAAATATTTAATATTGTATTGATTATGAGTGACTGATTTCTTATTCGGGTGAGGCAAAGCGCGTCGGCGTGGAGAGTTTCATCACTTAACACGCAAACCTCTAGACTCGACGGAAAGTGGTCAACTAAATTATCTTCACGAGAACGGAATATTAACAATATATTTTATTGTATAATGAAAAATTACTCTCAAATCGACTTGTTCCATTTATCTAAAGTTTCTTTTAAAAACCAAATTAAACGTATTTAATCTATATAACTTTTTACACAGTATTTATCATAGTTACACACACATCCACATTCACACACGCATAAACATCCGTATACACACAAAATCATGCGTTTGTATTCGTGCTCAGACACACACACACACACACACACATTCAGATGTTCGGATGCATAGATAAGTTTAGATGAGCACTATCTACATGGGCGCATTTTCTGATTTTTTTTTCTCTTTAATATTATTATTTATTATTATTATTGTACTTTCATTTTGCTATATTTTAATTTTTTTTTGTTTTTAATGTTTATAACCAATACACATACCCTTGTCAACAGTTTATACAACTGATGTGTAGCTCTATACTTAAGATAACATTTTGTAAGTGGAAAACTGTTATTGGCTTTATATTTTTGTACGATTTTCTTTTGTTGATTTGTAATTAATATTATGCTGTTGTTTTCTAAAACATAAATAAATAAAATAAAATAAATAAATGTTCACTTTGCTAACCCCGCTATGAGCGAGATAAAGCGTAAACCAAAAAAATACTCAAATTTACACAAATTAAATGAAATTATTATCCAATATTACAATAATTACATCCACCTCAGGCCCAATCATGAAATTTTCGTTTTAATTTTAACACAACTGAAGCATTGAATAAAAACTTGTGTTCAAACAAAATATTAAATTAACGAACAATTTCTTCACTTTGCCGACGTTTCAGTATTTACTTCATCATATCAAATATTTGCATCAGATACATATTATGTTCATAAAGGCAGTTGGTCGTATCATTTTTATCGTTACACGTTACATTTTATGTTGTAGACAAAAAGAGCCTGTAATTATATTTTTTTCCTGGTGGATCAGTACATTACCTGGCTACTAACAAAACGGTTCTGGATTCAATTTCCAGTAGATTTTTTTTTTTCATTTCTCTTTGGAACTAGGGAAACTAGTGTTAAGGCACTCTATTTTATTTCCCACTTTCCGCCACACATTTGAGATATTACGTGTTGAGTGTCGTAATTCAACGCCGCGCTTTGCCTTCTTACCAGAGCGAAGAAATGAAAATATTAAATATTTAATTTGAAAATATTGAATATTTCTACGAGTGGAGATCGAACACACAACCTGTCGTTTAAAGCCACACTCTTGTGCCGTTGCGCCACGATAGGCCTTTTGCCTATGATAGATGACTGCGGTATTAAGTTACGCCACGTATTTTCGAATTTTATTGGAAAGTATCTTCACTTCCGATCTCAGAGTGCTATCATATTTTAATCTACGCCTGCAATGAGGAAACTGGATAAAAAACTAAAAAATCTGTTAGTCAAAATAGCAATTTAATGACAAAGTAGTTACAGCGCATAGGAGATGTTGCCAATTAATCTTTCATTGTGACTCGCTCAGTAACACAGAGCGATGCACGTAATGTTGCACTTCACTACTGTTGAATATGACATGGACTGGCGTTACGCTTGCTAATATATATGATATAGAAGCTTTGCTCGTCACCTGTGGAACAGTTGTTGTTCTTGTTATTTAAGAATATATAAAATAATATGAAGAAGATGAAAAATAGATGATAAAGAGGATATATATATATATATATATATATATATATATATATATATATATATATATATATATATAGATATATATATATATATATATATATATATATATATATATATATATATATATATATATATATATATATATATATATATTATATATATATATATATATATATATATATATATATATATATATATATATATATATACATACATACAAACATTCCAGAAATCTTCGATCTGAAGGTGTAAACGAGTTTAATCTAGCATATAACATCATATAGGATGCAAGGATGAAATACTGAGGGTCGGGAGATACGGTCAGAGAGCGAAGAGGCACGCATAAATCTAACATGAATAAACGTTAAAGGACAGGCCGATATCATCGAATGAATACTTGACTTAGGTACCTTTTGTTTTGGTTATTTGAATTGGATTATAAATTGATTTTAGTGGTTTTTTTTAATGTATAAAATGTGGAGTAAGCAAAGGAATCCGATTGTAACGATACTCCGTTACACTTTTCCGTTATTTTCACCGTGGCTTAGGGGCAGAAGCGTAAGACCTTAAGCGCGACAGCTTGTGCCCTACTCGAAACAAAATATTTTATGTTTTCTTGTCATAAAACATTGTTTCTTAAGTGTTTGTATAATTTTATTAGTAATAAGTCTACCTTATTGCGGACAGCGTAGTAAAAGTATTTTAAGAATTCAATTAATAAACAGTTCTTATTTTTCTTTCATCTTTATCTATTTAGCATCACATCGTATCCTGCTCATGGCTGGGCTGGCAGAGTGAAACTCATTTCAAATTTCAGTCATTGTGCGTTGTGTGGCAAAATTCAACACCCCAATTTGCCTTATTGCCAGAGCGAAGAAATCAAAATAAATATATCTTTTTTTCGAGGACAGTTTACAGTTGTGCACTTGAGGCACTATAGGCCTCATAAGTAACAGTTAGAGTTATTAAAAGCGAAAGGCAATCATGGAGCTAATATAATTTAACACCTTGCGTGGCAATGTATGTTGACGAGCGCAGTTATGTGAGCTCCACATCGTTTGCATTGCAATGGTATGAATGAATAAATTTTATACAAGTACTTATGTGGAAATGTGTAGCATAGTTTCATAGTTTCAGTTTTACATTGTACATGCACATTTTGTAACCCATCTTCAAAATTGAACCAATTTTGTTAACAGTTTAAATATTTATTAAAATGACTTTTTTTTTATTCCATTCAGCTTCACACTGCGTCACGCTCATGGTAGTGTAGACAGAGAGACCTTGGTAATCTAGTGTTCAGGCACTCCGTTCCACTTCCGTTTCCCATTTTCTGCCTAAAATGATGCTTTGCGTGGTGAGTTGTGGAACTTAACGTAGTGCTTTGCCTTGTTACCAGAGCGAAGAAATGAAAACATTAAATATTTAATTTAAAAATATTATTTATTTTATTTCCTCGACTCGGGATCGACCCCACAAACTGTTGTTTACAGTCACACACACACAGCGGCACACGCGCCACTGCGCCACGACAGGCCTCTAAAATTAAAAATTAAGTTAGGTAAAAATTAAAAATATTAAAATGACAATAAACATGAAGTAAACGCTGGTTCGATGGTTACGTTTAAATTGGTTTAACTTTCTCACTTACAGAACCTAACAGTGCGGCGTTAAATTACGATACTCAACACACAATGTTTCATTAATTTATTCAAAAATTTGGCTCAACACTAGTTTACTTTTGCCTAGCAATCAATACACGTCATGCCTCAAATTCAGCAAAAAGTGGAGAACAGAACGGAGTGTAAGACACTGCATTTCCAAGACCCTTCTCTTCTTCCATATAAACAGCTTGAAACTGTAGCTGTATACGTTTTTTTGAACACAATTAAAAATAAATATCATCCAAAGAATATTCGTAAAGGCAATAACCAGACGTTTTTGTGGAGTAATATTGATAAGGAAGTGAACGCTATCACGACTCTCAAGTATTCAGAGGGTGGACTTTCTCCCTTTTTCCCAGAACCAAATTGCGTATACGGCGATAAGATCTGTCCTCTAAACGCGGATGTAGCTGAACGTCTATTGCTTGTGTTTTTCAAGTTTTTTCAAAAGTTTTCTCGAAAACTTTGAATTTGTTGTTTGCCAGAAATTCAACACAAGTTGAATGCCAGAAATTATTTCAAAATAAGTATAATTATTTGTAAATAAATATTATATTGGTATAAATACTTAATAGTTACAAATTCAACTTTTTAAATAATTTTTGCTCGTAAATCGTAAATTGGATTTTTTTATGTATCGGTTTTGTCGTGGTCAGACAATGAAAATAACATCCAAATTTACCAAATAGAACCTAAATAACACAAATTAAATAAAAATATCCTAAAGTGGGGAATGAAACGGCCTACCCTGCCATGTGCGGGATAAAGCGTGAAAAAGCGTGAGTTTAATACTGGACCCAAAAATAATATTATTAATAGTAAATAGATGAACATCAATCATTGCGTTAGCTGCTCTTAAATTAATAATTATCTCTACTTTGATGTAACTAAATTATTACCTAATACTTTTTTAAGTTGTCATTTTATTATAAAACATTGCTTAAGTAAATTGTACTTTAAAGTAAATCTTATTAATATTTATTTTCTTGACAATTTGCCTGAAAACAAACAAAGTCAATAAAAGTAATCACCATTTTTATTTGAGCATAGGCTTCAAGTAATAATAAAAATGTCTCACAAAGGTGACTTTGACCTCGACCTCACCTACAAACGGTGAAATTAGAGCATATGATAACCTACTCATTCACTCACTCAGCTTCACGCTGTGCCCCGCACTTGGCAGGGTAGGCAGAGGGAACTTGGGAACCTAGTGTTAAGACACTTCGTTCCCCACTTTTCGCCGAATTGGAGGCATTGCGTGTCGAGTGGTAGAACTCAACGCCGCGCTTCGCCTTTTAACCAGAGCGAAGAAATAAAAATATTACATTTCCTGGCGTGGGGATCGAACTTACAACCTGTCGTTTACACACACGCTTGTGTCGCTGAGCCACGACAGGCCTATATTTTTAGAAACCATATAAAAAATTTTACGTAGCGATCTTTTCTTTTCGAATTTGATCCCGCGCCTTTTGGAAACCCTTCAAGCGCTCTGATCAACTAAAATTTAAAGTTTACATAATAAAAAATATGTTATTACCATCTCTGTAAGGAGATTTTTAGCAATTTCAGATGCCCGAAGATAAATAGGATATAATTATTTGGCAACAATTTATGATATCGCTGTATCCCGCACATGGCAGGGTAAAGTAGAAGGACAGAACACTATATGTATTAAGCCACTGTGTTTCATTTCCCGCGTTACCTATACCGTTTACTATGGCGCTTGTGCTGTTCGCCACGACATTCCTCAGCTAACTGTTCTAAGCTGCTAAACTTAAATTTAAAAAGCGTATAAAAATTTTGAACGAAGCGGGATTAATACGCTTATTAAATTTAAGTTTAGTATTTTCTGTCCTAAGTGTAGAATAACACTTTAAAACATAGTAAAAATGTTCTAAACTAATACATTAGGGAGCGTTAAAGTATTACGTAACGCATTTTTTGAAGATTTTTGACCCTTTGAAAAAAACAATGTTACGTAATACATTGTTGGACCCCCTTTCCTGCCCTTGTAACGCATCGTAGCGTTATACAAGACCCTCCTTCCCCCCGAATTGCGTTACGTTATATTTAAACGTTCCCTTATTGAAATAATAATCAGAAGAAATCTCAATTCGTTGTGATAAAGCCACACACACACACACAACACGGTCGGTGTAGTGTGTAATATTAATGAGATGTCGACATGATTGATCTGCTGTCGGCGCTCGTGATGAGCACTGCATCAATCAAATAACATCCTTCGATAGTCTGTACTGGCTTCATAACTATTGTGTCTTCTTTAGATTATCTGTGGCATATATAATTGTATATTTACATGTGTACCTAGTGCTTACGTATGTGTGTGTCATCTGGCGTAATATAGTATTATAAAATTGTAGTTTGGTTCAACGTAGAAATCTTTAAATGTTATTATTTGAATTGGAATATTTTTTTGTATTGATTGGAAAAATATAGAAGCAAAAAGTGTAGAGATTATTAAATTAGATTACATAGATTTCTAAAAATCGTAGGTTATCGTCATACGTGCTGTTACTGTAATGCTACTGAAAATTAGTGTTAAATTTGGCACTTTGAATGTGTAATTAAACATAACTAGTAGCTGTTTTAATTTTATAATGTTAATAAAGTTGAATGTAAAAGTATTTTTAGATATATAACTCATTTACTTAGAGCTAGGGTTATAAGTTTCGAGACCACTTGTTCCTTTAAAAAAATATTTTTCAAATCTGATCAATCTTGTCTAAAGAGGGCTTTCATTGCAGCAGGTTATCGGTGTGATCCCCACTCCAAAAAAAATAATATTTAATAGTTTATTTTTTCGCTCTGGTAACTCAAGCAAAGTACAGCGTTGAATATACAACTTAACGCTACTAATTTAGCTTATGTTTGTAATCAAATCTTGCAAGCTAAATTTGATCCACTTTACAGTGTCCGATTGAGCTGAAATTGGACATGTACGATATGTTAATAACTCGTGCAATACAATCATATAAATGATTTAATTTGTTGTCAATTCAATATGGCCACAGTTACAAAATGGCGACGTAAATACTTCAGGACAACCCACCCGAAATAAATATCAAATAAATGAAACTTAACTTGTAGAAAACAGCACACTCTAAAAAAATCTTTTAAATCCAAGAAGGCTAGTACAAAATAAGTTTTTATATAAATGTGTCTGATATAAAAATGTATAGGTATATTTAACACAGCGGGTTTAAACTTGTTTTAACTTTTTAGTTCTTTTTTACTAACAATTAATAAAGCCATGCTTTTAATTTTTTTTTTTCTTTATTACATTGATTTTATTATGAAAAAGTAATTCTTGATCACAGAAATGTTTGCCTTAACATGTTAAATTATTTATTGTTAAATTATTCAAGGTTTCTGTTCCGCCACTCAACACGCAGAGCTTCAAAGTCAGCGGAAAGTGTGGATCGGAACGGAGTGTTGTAACACAAGGTTCCCTCTGCCTATCCCGTCATATGCGAGATACAGCGTGAAAGAAATCAAAAAATATATTTTTTTTATCATAAGATTTTCCCCAATTGGGTAATTAAAGACAAACTATATACAATATAGTTATATACAAACAAATACATGTTATATAAATTATATACTGACACTACAAATAGTGTACGTAAAGCACGTATTTAACTGGTGCCTTTTGATATCTATACTCCTGTTCCCGTAACCCATCGACGCCGTCGCGGATTAAGTAACTGAATCACGCGGTTAATGTAGCTAACAACTAAGTACAATCCACTTTGTGCTCCACGCGTGGTTCGATCGTAATTGTGATTGATTACAAAGATATAGACAGGTGAATGTAAGGTGATATTATTTTAGGATATCGATGGGATTCTTTTTTAATATATATATTTTTGTGTCCCGTCGTAGTGCAGGGGCACAAACGTGTGACTTTAAACGCGGAAGGTTGTGTGTTCGATCCCCACTCGAGACTAGAGTTCTTCGTTCTAGTAACAAGGCAAAGCGCGACGTTAAGTTCCAGCACTTAACACGCAATGCCTCAAATTCGGCGGAAGTGAGAATTGAGAAACCAAATACTGTGTTCTCCAATGCCAACATCACAACTGTCATATCCAGAATACAGCGTGAAACTGAACACTTTTAAATATTGTTTTTTTTTTTTTATGGAAAAAACGGCAAACGAGCGTACGGGTCACCTGATGGTAAATGATTACCGTCGTCCACGACCCCGTGTAACTCCAGAGAAGCTACAGGAGCGTTGCCGGCCTTTAAAGTGGATAGGCACCGGGGCCGGCATTACCCAATGCGAAACATAATGGCCAAAACATTTGGGGTAGTAATAATCCAGTCAAGTCTGCCCATGAATGTTGCCATTGCTGACAACGTGACTCACTCAAACGTACTAAAGTAAGTCGCCTCTTACGATAGCATCAGTACCAGAGTAATCCTATTCTAATTCGGAATCACACAGCAAAATAACACACATTAAGGTCAGAAAAAATATTATACATAGTAAACATTGTAAAATGTTAGAGTTGTACAATTCCAAACCGCGCCTTAAGCCTCCTTTTTTCGTTTTGAATTAAGCTGTAAGAAGCACGAACGAATTACAATATAACTTGATAGGCAAACATATAATTTAGTGGTTTATTGTCTAATATATAGTTTTAATCTTGGGACTTTTCGCATTGTGTATCTTCCGTTAAGTGAACTTCATGAATATTTCCATTTACTAACTAGTATTACTGACATTGAAAACAAAACAAGTTAATTTAAAATGAAAAAAAAAAGCAGCCATTTCAATATCATTCGTTTATACAACTTAGAAAACTAAAGAGTAACGACTTTCAAGCAAAGATTAACTTACATTCCGTTCTCTATTTTTCCATGCCTAAACACAATCCTACTTAGGCACTAAACTTTAGTTCTATATATATATATATATATATATATATATATATATATATATATATATATATATATATATATATAGACATATATATATATATATATATATATATATATATATATATATATATATATATATATATATATATATATGTATGTATAACAAAAACAAAAAAAGCTGTTTAACCTCCATAATTCCAAATACGATACAAAAACAAAGCAGCATATTCCGGTCACGCGTGTCCACGGATACTCCGGGCGTATTCATGACGCGATACCTACCCTTTTATCGCTTTTTAAAATATTACGCTGAATAAATATTGGTGCGGTCAACCGTATTAGGCTGTCGAGTTCCCCACTATTGACGGGCACAGTGACAAAGGGATGAAACGTGTTACTTAGGTTAGTAATGATAGTTGTTTTATATTATATGGCAATAAGTATTTAGAGGCCTGTCGTGGCGCAGCGGCACAAGAGTCTGACTGTAACCGACAGGTTCTGGGTTCGATCCCCAGTCGAGGAAATGAAATATTTAATATTTTCAATTTAAATATTTAATGTTTCATTTCTTCGCTCTGGTAATAAGGCAAAGCGCGGCGTTGAGTTCCGCCACTCAACATGCAATGCCTCAAATTCGGCGGAAAGTGGGGAACGGAAGTGGAACGGAGTGTCATAACACTAGGTTTCACTTCCGTTCTCCCTGCCTACCCTGCCTAGTGCGGGATACAGCGTGAAGCAGAAAAAAAAAGTATTTAGGTTGAGTCCTGTCATGGAGAAGGAGTACGTGGCAGATAATGGCTTCTATTGTATCTAGAGAAAATTAGTCAATTAATATTTTTGTTTTGCGCGAACTAGGCGAAGAGTGGCGAACAGTTCGAAAAGTGGAGAACAGAAAACGAATATATCTTGGTTTGTCCATAAATCCTTTCGACTGGGTATTCAAATTTCAAATTCAAATTCAAATATATTTATCCAAAATAAGAAGATATAAGCTTCTTTCTTTGAACGTCAAACAATTTACCACCAGTTCACTAAAGTTACTGCCTCAGACCTGAGAAGAACTGACGGAAGAAACTCAGCGGGACATGTAATTTTTTATCAAAACTTGACATCATATAATTATGTGACAAAGATACATTTGAAATAGCCTGGAGCGATCATTTTATTTCCAAGGCGTGTTATCATTTGTAAAATCATTACTCGTTAATCGAACCTAAAATTGATACTTATATTCACACGCTTTAGCACTGCACTACTACGGCCTTTCAAAATTTTTAAAAAATATTACAAAACATCGTATAGCGAATTTCAGAGTTGTAATCATGAAAAACGGTACAATTTATTTGAAAATAAATTCTTTGATTTTACTTTACCTTCACCTACTGTTTTTGTTACAACTTATAACTTTCAGAAATTGCTATTCTCAAGGCTTAAACACAAATTGTAAATCAAATTACGGACAATCAACAAAATTCGCTTTCGACCCCATCTTTCTAACGACACTCGTGGCTTCCATTTAGTTCCACAAACACTGGTGGGCTGAATTGAAGGAAAAGTACTTGACTTTGATGGGCATCTCAAGTTATATCGATTTCTCTGTTAAGTGTGCCTATCTTAATTGTTTTGGGCTACTGACGAGTGTTTACCTTTAATTCTTACGCTAGATTTTACCTGCGGCTTTGCCCGTGTTAATAAATAGGTAAGTACTTTGTAAGATTAGCGCGTTTAACCAACCAATCCTTAAGCTTGGAGTACTAAGTGTAGTTTAAATCAAAATGATATTATGTGTTTTTTTTCGTTTGTATGGTTTCGTCTGGTCGAGTGCTAGCTCCAACGAGCGCATTTCCTTTTTTATTTACCTGTGTAATGCTTCTATTATCCACACGTGTTTTATATTAGATATTCTATTTTTAGGCCTGAGGCCTGTCGTGGCGCAGCCGCACAAGAGTGTGACTGCAACCGACAGGTTCTGGGTTCGATCCCCAGTCGAGCAAATGAAATATTTCATATTTTCAATTTAAATATTTAATGTTTCAATTCTTCGCTCTGGTAATAAGGCAAAGCGCGGCGTTGAATTCCGCCACTCAACACGCAATGCCTCAAATTCGGCGGAAAGTGGGGAACGGTAGTGGAACGGAGTGTCATAACACTAGGTTTCACTTCCGTTCCCTCTGCCTACCCTGCCTAGTGCGGGATACAGCGTGAAGCTGAGTAGAGTAGAGTAGAGTATTTTTAGGCGCTTCTGATAATCGGCAGTCAAGGTGGCTTACAATACCGTTATGCAGCAATGTAATGTGTCCACTAGGTAGGCACAGGAGGGCAATTCTCCTTAAGAACTGTAAATGTAACTTGTACAGATTGGCCAGCAAGCCATTATTAAGCTGTGGGTGTAGCGCACGATTCGTCACTCGCTAGTATCGCAATATTTGTGGCATATGTGGCAGTCAGAATCCCGTCAGTTTGTGGTAAGTCTGATGTACATATGCACGTTTTGCTGAACTGGCCAGGTGGAACGCCTACGTTTATTTCATATATTCGGGAGGTCCATGAAATGTAGATTATAACTGTAAGGGAGATATTTCCTGATTTTAAATAACAGGCCGTCATACAAGGCCCTGTTGAAGGCCTGCTGAATATATGTGCATGCTGATGAGCAGTACTTCTTTGCCTCATTTTTTTTTTCTAATTATATCAACCACACGATGTGCATATGTTGTTCAACAGTAAATTGATGACATCTAAAACCAAACTAGTGGTTAGGAATTGTATTTTTGTTTTCTTGTAGGGGGATGATACGATGCAGAAGCAATTTCTCGAATACTTTCAACATAAAAGGTAATAAACAGGCGAACTATAAAAATAAATAATATAAATCTGAGGTACACAGAGAAAGAAATATATAATAATTAATTTCAACAATTTATTTCTCTGTATATAGAGGCCTGTCGTGGCGCAGCGGCACATGAGTGTGACTGTAACCGACAGGTTCTGGGTTCGATTCCCAGTCGAGGAAATGAAATATTTAATATTTTCAATATAAATATTTAATGTTTCATTTCTTCGCTCTGGTAATAAGGCAAAGTGCGGCGTTGAATTCCGCCACTCAACACGCAATGTCTCAAATTCGGCGGAAAGTGGGGAAAGTGGGGAACGGGAGTGGAACGGAGTGTCTTAACACTAGGTTACCGGGTTCCCTCTGCCTACCCTGCCTCGTGCGGGTTACAGCGTGAAGCTATTTCTGTGAATACCTCTAATATTATTAATTGTTGGTACTTATAGAATTTCATTTGTTTTTTGACACATAAACAATAAATCGTGTCCTTTCTACAAATCTATCGACTTTAACCCAATATAGTTGATGCGCGAACGAACGAACAAACGACAAACTTGAAAAATATTAACATATTTCACAACTATAAAGGTAATATAGGTCTAATTTCAAAACTTGACAAAATATTTTATAAAGTTTATAATTAAGGGATCCATTAATTTTGGTTTTTTTTTATAGCTTCACGTTGTATCCCACACAACGTAGTGTGAAGACACTTCGTTCCAATGCCACCTTTCCACCGAATTTGTGGCATTGCACTTTGAGTGGCGGAATTCAACACCGCGCTTTGCCTTGTTACCAGAGCGAAGAAATGAAAACATTGAATATTTAATTTGAAAATATTAAATATTTCATTTCCTCGAGTGGGGATCAAGTTGACCCGTTTGTGCCCCAATGCCACGACAGACCTACATTTTTTTCATTTATCAATGTATGTACTTATAGTTGTTCTTTGATTCACTACTAGAAACAAATACTGACGTTTACTTCTACTCTATTAAAATAATATTTAAATTAAAAAGCGCTGTATCTGTACATACATGAGCAATTTTTAGTAATTATAACAAAACCTAAATATGCTGTTGAAAGCTGCTCAATATTACCCGTCACGTACAACAAAAATGTTTTAGAGCGGCGCAGCTTGCTCGTCACTTGTTGGTATACATTTAATCCTTTTGGATACGATACGATTTTGGATAATTAGTGAAAATAATTGTTGTATACATATGTATTAATATAAAATTCTCTCTCACTCTCTCTCAGCTTCACGCTGTATCCCGCACGAGGCAGGGTAGGCAGAGGGAACCCGGAAACCTAGTGTTAAGACACTCCGTTCCACTTCCGTTCCCCACTTTCCGCCGAATTTGAGACATTGCGTGTTGAGTGGCGGAATTCAACGCCGCGCTTTGCCTTATTACCAGAGCGAAGAAATGAAACATTAAATATTTAAATTGAAAATATTAAATATTTCATTTCCTCGACTGGGGATCGAACCCAGAACCTGTCGGTTACAGTCACACTCTTGTGCCGCTGTGTCCCGACAGGCCTCAAGGCCTAATATAAAATTATTTCAGCTTAACTTTATTTACCAAGCTCTTGCCTGTTGAGAAAAGAACTAAATCGTCGAATTTAATTATCATTTTCTTTTCATTTTCTTACTAATTAGTCTTTTAAAAGATAAATAAAAAATACAAAGAATTTTGAGTTTATAAGCTAAATTTCTAAATTAAAATAATTACTTGCTTTAAGAAACCTTAAAACCAAAAAAATATCCCTTATAAGGTCACATTGTTCTCCATCTATCAAGATCATTTATCTCGAGATCACAAAAACAAGCTAAGATTAACATCGAATATTAAGTTCAAGTATCAACGCAATCAAAAGATATGAGCATTTCTGTATTCATTTTGTGAGAAATTATCCGTTAATGTGGGCGGCGGTGATCACTCACCATCATGTACGTACGCTCGTTTGCATTGTCTTTTCCATACAAAAAATAAGTTTAAAAGAAATACCCTATGGAGACACGATAGAAAATTTGGTAAAAAATGAGATCTCGAGGTACAACTAAATGAAATAAATATTTTTACTATTTTTTAAAGTGTTATTCCACACTTAGGACAGAAAATACTAAACTTAAATTTAAATTTTCGCTTCGTTAAAATTTTTATACTCTTTTTAAATTTAAGTTAAGTAAATGATATAAATCCTGAATAATGCAAGTTATCATGATGGCTTGCGTCAAGAGGGTCTCGATAATATTCAAAATCGTAACGGACATTGTAAATATCATTGAAAGCGTTCCACTCGGTATTTAACCGCGCGCACGGCATATACAGGCAACGGTAGATAAATAACAAATCGGACAGATTTACGATCTGCGCGAATTACGTGGCAATTATGCATAAACACGAAAATTAAAAGTCAATGCTTGTTCTGACGTGAAATGTTTGAGAGGTAATTAGCTTATACCTGTGCTGTAAGCATTTTTCTAAAGTATACATTTGGTTACATAAAATATGGTAAAATTTTATTATTGTAAATGTTTGACTTACTTTTTTAAAATTTTTGATAATATAGAATTTAATACATGTATACTTATACAGAAAATTAAATAAAAATACCTGAGATTTGTCGTGGCGCAGAACCATAAGCGGGCGATAGTAAACGCGAGAGGTTGTGAGTTCGATCCCTACACAAGGAAATAAAATATTACATATTTTCATTTCCTTGCAATTGTAGAGCGTCCGAACGCAGCGTTGAGTTACGCGTTTCAACGCCAACCATTCAGATTTCGGCATAAAGTGAAGATTGAAAGTGGTTTAATCGAAATTAAGCGTTCTTAACATTAGGTTGCCAGGTACCCTCTGCCTTGGATACAGCGTCAAGCTTAAAAAGTATCAAAAAGAAAAAAAGCTCGCTTATACCATAAACAAAAAAACAGAGAGAATTTTCCACTTTTCATTCAATTGTCGAAATACTGCATGGCGAATGGCGGAACTCAATGCCGCGCTTTACGTTATTATCTGAACAAAGAAAAGCAACTGTCCATTCTTTCAAATGAGAATCGATCTCAGAACCTTCACACACATTTATATTCATATCTACTAAGTAAATATGTCAAAGAACGCGTGTTAAGTTAACATAAAACCCCCAGGGATATATAACAATACAATTAGTTATTAGTTTGTGTTGCGATATTGAATCCAATATATTCCATAGTATAAATTGATATTATACACCAATAGTGGCTAAATCAAGATTAAACAGCCAATCAGTCGCCTGCTGTGACAACCTCAAATGGAATTTAATAATAACGGAATTTACGTATATATATTAGTTTAGCAAGTAAGCACTTCGCTAATCGGTATATCGTATTGCTGGTATGTTGCCAGTTTTCTGATCACTTTTCGCTGAATATTATAAGTTTTGTGATTAAATAATGAAAATTATATTCAAAATGTTGTTAGGTTAACCATAAACTGTAACCTATTTGGCTATTTAACTATATTTCATTATCTATATACTTTGAACAAGACATGGTAATTAAATTAGGCCTGTCGAAATATGTGTGAAAAGTGTTTAGATTAGCCATTTCTGAGATTAGTGCGTGAAAAGGCACAGATAAACAGACGAAAAAAAATCAAAATCACATCATAATTTTGAGCCTATAGAGCCTATATACGTTAACAAATGTCTTTATAACCTTTTTTTGTATATCTTTCACGTACAGACAAAGATCGATTACAAATTTACTAAATTTCCAAAGTACTGTTTTTCCTGTTTCTCTTTTTTATCGTTTAATCATTGTCAAAATTATATATAAAATAATAAACTTATATTTTTTAGTTAGTAAGTAAACATTTCAATAGAATTTTCTGAATGTTATTTGGAAACATATTGTATTTTACAAACTCAGATTTTTCTAGAACATTTATTTATTCACGATAATTTTGTTATTCAGTTTCGTAGATTATATTAATTTTAAATATGGGTATGTATGGATTTTTTAAAATAAAAAACTGCTGACTAAATGATAAACATACAGAAAATAAAATATTTTTTTATTTATATCCTTTATAAATATATTTTCTGTATGTTTGTCATTTAATCTTGGAAATGTCTAATTTGACTAAACTAGTATAGTTTGATAACAATACTTCTATAAACGTTAAAATTGATGAATTAAATTTCAGAATTACTTTCGATTTTCTTATATTCTTTTTGATCAGCTGGAAATTTAATTTTTGGTATAATGGGGGATACAACGTGATGCTTCCCAATAACTGGTTAAAAATCAAAATAAAACATCTTCTATGTAAATTAGATTGTCATATCATAGCGCATCCGTGTATTTAATACATGATACACTTTTTAGGCTTTCCTTAATAACTTGTAATATACTTTTACATAAGCACCCAATATTCAAAAAGCCACTTTGACTCGTTTGACTCGGAAGGACTAAAAAACAACCGCGGCGTTGAGTTCCGATACTCATATTGTTTAAGACAATAACTTGTATAGCTAAATAAAACATGATGAAATTAACCATTAAAGTCAACTTCAATAATTTATTTGCCCATCCCATCCTTGTTATATAAAACATTCCTACTGTTAAAAGCAATTTACAAGGATACTGGTTTGCTTATTAACCGGATGATGGCGTGGGGTGTCCAATCTGCTCGTTTAAGAGCTATTTTAATGTTTTTTAACATAAAAGGTAGGCGTGAACATGGTAATTAATAAAAAGGACTTGGTTGGATCCAAAAAAACAGTACAACAAGTAGATCAGTGGTATGATTGATTAATGTTGTAGGTAATTCAAAATCTACTATTATATTTAATTATTATTATTTTTTTTAATATTATTTACTATCAAAAAGCACAAAGTAAATGAATTACTACCTGTGTAGTCTGTGTAGTCTTGTACAAATACTTAAATGAAGTACGAATTACGATATCGGAACAAGATAATAAAAAATACTTTTAATTATATTAATGCACTCAGCGATACCTACACAATACATAACTAATAACACCTTTTAAAATGTTAAATTTAACCATAAAAACCATTTTACATCTTCATCACAATCAGTTAAAAAATATATTTTATGTACTGTATTAGTTTCTATATAACCTAGCAGACAGAAAAAAATATATTGGATTACGCTATTTTATTTACAAATCCCAACAACTTTCGGATTCTAATAATGTTATCACTTTTAAGATAATATCCTTACATTGAAAACTGAAATTTTGAGGGGCACAAATGTACATTATATTTATATATTCTAACTGTAAAATAAAATATTTTAAATTCTCCTTACTTCGCTCTTGGTGTCCCCAGGCTAGAGCGTCGTTTGGATCCGCCACTCAACACGCAACGCAGTAAAGTGAAGAAAGGTACGGAATGTCACTCTGCCTACCTTGACATGAAAAGTTGTGATGTGATGTGAAGCTGAAAAACATTTCACTTACTAACTGATTTAAATAAAACATGCATTTAAAACTGATTAGCCGTTTAATCAATAAGCGCGCAAACGCACAGACAAAAATAAAAAAAGGAAAAACCATTAATTTGGGCCCTATTACATTAATAAATACTTATAAGATTTTTTTTTAATTTTTTTTTCTGTAGTGATCAGTTATTCATTAAGTATAAGTCTTTATATTAGAAAGAAGATCTAAAAAAGCAACGATAAACTTTATGGTTAATCTCATTTCACTTTTAAAGAAAACAGAAGTTTTAATGTCAGATATTTTTCTGTGTGCGAGTTGAGTATTACAAAACTATAAAAGTTAGTTTATCTAAGTGTTAATTACTTTGACAAAAATGGTTGGTTGGTTATCCTCAGTTCAGATGTGTTTAAAAATTTTAAATAGTTTTGAACGTTTGAATTAGATTATTCAATTTCTCGCGTGTGTTATAATTAATTAATATTTCAAAGTGTATCAAAGTTTCACTCTTAAAAGGGGTTATATATCGAACAGAACCTTCTAATATATCTATTACCGCATTATGTATGGATTCCATTTTATTTTTCTACTCTTCCAAGTAAGAGTGGTTAAAATTATCAGCGCCCTTAGTTCAGAAAACAATAAAATAACGACCAACGACTGAAGCTCATAATTAAACATATCCTAACCACAAAACAATGACGGCAGTAGTTTATATTAAGTATAGACCTTAATAGAATATTAATATGATATTTTTTGTTTTATTTCTTAGGGTCTATTTTGGTGGGAATATCTAGTAATAGTAATTGCCATATTTATTGGATGCATCTTTCTTAACTATTTAGTAAAAGTCGTTAATGGTAACTGTGTGTTTTCTTTAATTTTATTTTATTTATTTTTACCTTATTTTCCATCTATATAGTTATCTGATGATGTTTATTGCAGAACTACGAATAGAACAAAAATTTCATCAGAAAACTTCAACAAATCATTCCGTTCAAGCACAAGAGCCTTTACTGATGGAATCTCTGAATCTTAAAGACGAATCAAAATTATATACAAGGATAACATTTGTTAATAATGAAAAAAATCTTAATAGTAAGCTTTTATGGAATTCTATCAAAACTTTATATGAACAAAACTAAAAGAAAAATCTTAAACACTTTGTATCATAACAGGAAGTGTCCAGAGTTTACCTGCTAATACTAATGGTTTTAGAAAGAAAAATATAATTTCTATTATAAGTGATGAAGTGAATCTTAATATATCATTGCCAAGTACTCATACTAACCAAAAAGGAACAGAAAATGAATTAGAAAAATGGATCCGGGCATTAATATTTGAAGCGTTTACCAAAGACTATGATTTTATTTAGTGTTTGCTTTAAAATAAATAGTTGTTCCATATTAAATTTTTTTTTCGACTGACCTTTTTATTAAAAAAAATGTTTGAAAATAGTAATGATACATAAATTTTTTTAGGTACTTATGTGTACTCCTCCGCCTTTTTTAGGAATTATATGATCGCATTTATACCGATTTTTAATAGAGTAGTATCTGTCAAATGTCAAATACTGACTGTCACAACGTCAACTCAATTATGATTGTGAATTAACCGGCGTCTAAGACAAACTTTTATTAAATTCATTATTATTTATCTACGTTTAATGTAGTTTATTCAATATAAAACTCTTTATAGATGTATAGTAACAGGAGATGAAATAAAAAGACCTTTGATAAAATATTCTATATATAAAATGACTTCTATTATAAAAGTACACTGCCTTTCTGGCGCCGGAGACGAATCGCCGCCGTGTTATGTATTACAAGTGGATGAATTTAAGTTTTTATTAGATTGTGGATGGGATGAAAAATTCGACATGGACTTCATAAAAGAATTGAAAAGGTACCGTAGCTTTGAGGTTATGCTACAAAGAGTAAAATTACAACATACATAAATCTCAATGAACAAACAAAAACAAAGTTAAAGAATCTTAATATTTTTAAGATATATTATTCATACTAAATTTAATAAAAGACAACTTATATAAATTAATATTAAAGATATAAAAACATATCTTGTTTTCAGACATGTAAACAGTATAGATGCAGTACTTCTATCACATTCAGATCCTTTACACCTTGGGGCGTTACCATATGCTGTAGGACAGCTTGGTCTCAATTGTCCTATATATGCAACTCTGCCAGTTTATAAAATGGGTCAAATGTTCATGTATGATTTGTACCAATCGTACAAAAATGTATCTGAATTTGAACTATTCAGTTTGGATGATGTAGACACCGCATTTGATAGGATCACTCAGTTAAAGTATAATCAAAGTATTGATATGAAAGGTGAGTATCAGAAATATTAAAAAAATAAAAGTAATTATATATTGGTATTTTTTTCCTATTTACCTTTTATCTAGCATACAGCAGAGTACACAATATAATCTAGTGTCAAAGTACTCTATATATATGGAATTATTTAAAAAAAAATTGGCTACTAAAATTTTAAGCTTCACACTGCATCCTGCAGATAAAAGATCAGAGGGAACCTATTTATTAAGACTTCACTGTGTTCCTCTTTTCCACACATTGCATTACTTAACATTTACCTTATTCCTGTGACCAGTAAAAGATATAAAAATGATTATTTTTTCTTATCAGAAAATGAACCCACTGCCACATCTACAGCAAACTGTGCCACTGTACCACAACTACCTCATTATATTAAAATATGCTTGAAAATATTTTTATAGGTAAAGGCCTAGGTCTTCGCATAACACCGTTACCAGCAGGTCATTTACTTGGAGGCACTGTATGGAGGATAGCAGCACCAGGGGAAGAGGACATAGTGTATGCTCCTGACTTTAATCATAAAAAGGAGAGGCATCTCAATGGATGCGAAATAGAAAAAATAATGCGACCATCTTTGTTACTTTTGGGAGCTATGAACGCTGATTATGTACAGCAAAGGCGGAGGTTGAGAGATGAAAAGTTGATGAGTAAGTATTTAACATTTTATTAATATAGTTTTTCTAAGATTTTTTTTGTTTTTACTATTGTAGGTAAAAACGCGATGTTGAGTTCTGCCACTCAACATGCAAGGCTTGACAAATGGCGTTTGTTTTAATGGGGATGGAGAGTCTTAACTGGGTACCAAAGTTCAATTTGCCTACCCTGTTGTATATGGGATAGGGATACAGTGTGTTCTTGTAGCTTACCGCTGTAGGCACACATGGCAGGATAGTTAGAGAAAACTTAGGAATTTAGTGTTCCATTTTCCACTTTCCACTAAATTTGAGGGATTGCATGTTGGTTTGTGGAATGTCCGAGAATTTTCTATTTCACAATTTAAAAAAAATTGTGAAAAGATGTTAGTTTACTAAATTTAAATTTAAAAAGCGTATAAAAATTTTGAACGAAGCAGGATTTGAACCCGCGCCTCTGGAATACCGTTCCAGCGCTCTGACCAATAAGCCATTCGTTCTCACCGAGCTCCGTCGAAATTCTTATACGCTAGTTACAACTTATTTATGTTGTTAGCATCTCTGTAGGGAGATTTTTACAAATTTCCGCTACCCAAAGACAACTCGTAAGAATTATCGTTTGGCAAGAGAGAATACACTTTTTAAAGTTTTTATACGCTTTTTAAATTTAAATTTAGTATTTTCTGTCCTAAGTGTGGAATAACACTTTAAAACATAGTAAAAATAAAAAGATGTTTGTGTGTTAAAGGTTATTACCATATTAAAGATTTTATAAATTATAACACGCCTTGGGAGTAAAATGCTCGCTCCAGGCTACTACAAATGTATCATTGTCACATAATTATACATATGATGATTAAAATATTTTTGATTAAAAAAAGACATGTCCCGCTGAGTTTCTGACGCCAGTTCTTCTCAGGTAGAGGGAGGACTTTAGTGAACTGGTGGTAAATTGTTTGTAAAAACAAAACTTGTAACTTCTTATTTTGAATAAAATATTTGAATTTGAATTTGGAACTCTAATGTGGCACTTTGCTTTGTAACCAGAGCAATGAAATAAAAATAAAAACAAAATACGAAATATTTCACTTATTAAATATTTAATATCTTCGAGTGGGGATTGTGTTGTCACTTGTGCCCCCTATGCCACAACAGATCTCAAATATTTTAGTATATCAATATACATATAGGTATATATTAGGATGTTTACTTCATTCTATGTAAAATTTAAAAATGCTGCAAAACAGTAAACACTGATTAGTTGGTATGATTCTATTTATTTGAGATCTCAGATTAGACTAATAATTTTTACTGTTAGACTGATTGTACTTTAGTAGTTCATTAAGCAAGATCCCCAAAGAAATTACAAAATGTGTATTATTTGTGTTTAATAACTAATAAATAATTAGTGAACTGTCACTTCTCTGTCTCAATTTGTCAGTACTTTGCCAATAGTGTCACTCCCCTGGTTTAATCCACAGCTTGTCGCGTTTACTTACTCCATGACAGGCCTCAAGTACATAATATATTATAAAAAAAAACTCGCCATTTTCTATTTCCAGCAACTATCCTAACAACCCTTAGAGGCGGTGGCTCAGTACTGGTGTGCACGGATACAGCGGGCCGGGTGTTAGAGTTGGCGCACATGTTGGACCAGCTCTGGAGGAACAAGGACTCGGGGCTTGTGGCGTATTCACTGTTACTACTATCCAATGTTAGTTACAATGTTGTGGAATTTGCCAAGTCGCAGGTGAGATTAAGTTTTTTGGTTTTAATTTTTTCAGCTGTTCTGTATTTATCAGGTTTACTTATTAGATATTCTTGATTTTCAATTGTAAGCTTGCTTTTGTCTGAGTTAATACATTGGTCTCAATAGCAACAATTTTTTTTTCAGCTTTACGCTGTATCCCGCACTTGACAGGATATACAACGGGAACCTGGGAACCTAGTGTTAAGACACTTTGTACCGTTACCCACTTACCAGGGAATTTAAGGCATAGTTAGGCAGGTGTTGAAAAGTCAATGCTGCGTTTTGCCTTATAACTAAAAATCATAACTTATATATACCAAATTAGACAACTAGCTCTTTAGTTAATGCAAACACGACAGTATGTGGGTTCAATTTCCACTTAGACAAATAAAATATTTGATATTTTTATTTCTTAACTCGTAACAATGCTAAGCGCTGCTTCACTATACACACAATGCTTTAATTCGGTGGAAAATAGAGAACGAAAAGTATCTGAAAGAGAAAGGAGACACTTAACACTAAGTTCCCATGTGGGAACATCTATCCGCCTATCTTGCCATTTTTGAAACACCACCTTTAACAAGCTACAATGTAGAAACAGCTTTTTCTCGTTATTTTACATAAAAACAATTTAATTTCAGATTGAATGGATGAGTGATAAACTAACGCGAGCATTTGAAGGTGCCAGAAGTAATCCTTTCGCGTTGAGACATTTACAGCTGTGCCACTCGGTGGTGGAAGTGACGAGGACTCCCGGGCCGAAGGTAGTGTTGGCTTCGTTTCCGGATCTGGAAACGGGATTTGCGAGGGATTTGTTCTTGCAATGGGCACCTCATGCACAGAATTCGATTGTTTTAACTGCTAGGTATGTTATGGTTCATTTTTTAAAATATTCACTAAGATATATATTAAGGGTTGTCGCATATGGGCACAAATTGTGAGTTTTATTAAGGAAAAATATTAAATATTTTCCTTTTTTCGGTCTAATTGCGAGACAAACGCGGCGTTAAGCTCTGCTTTCAACACACAATATCTCCATTATTCGGCGGAAATGAGAAAAGGAAGTGTTTTAATGGATTGGAATGAAGGTGTTCCCTTCATTCCAATCCATTAAAACACTTCCTACTAGGTTGTTAAGGTTCCTTTGCTTATCCTGCAATTTGCGGGATATAACGTGAAATTAATAACAGATACAAACTCAGCTTCACGCTGTATCCCGCACACGGTAGGGTAGGCAGAGGAAAATTGGGGACCTAGTGTTAAGACACTCCATTCTACTGCCATTCCCCACTTTCAAAAACAAACTCTTTAATGAAATAAAAATGTGAAAAAAAAAACACCTTTTATGTATGTAATATCATTTTCATATAATAATTTGTATTAGGTATCACTTTTTCAAATTTTGCTTATAAATTAAATGAAAATCAAACTTCATACTAAAAGAAATTTATTTATTGTTAAACATAAACCACTGTAGCACAACACCACATAGTTGTTGTGTAAATGCAACTGTTGGGTTCGATTCCGATGAGAGAATAAATCATTATTAATTACTTCCTCTGGTAACAAGACAGAGCACGGTGTTAAGTTCCGCCACCCAATGTAGGGTGTGTGACATTAGGTAAACTGTGGCGTAAGGGTAGCGGCATGCGACTGTAAACTACGCAAGTTTTGGAATCAATCTGCAATTAAGGAAATGAATTATTTAACGTTTTCATTTCGTCGCTCTGGTTGTCACTTAATAATGGGGTGGAAAGTTGAGAACGAAACGGAGTGTCTTACCACTAGGTTCCCAAGTTCCCACTGCCTTTACCCTGTCATGGTAAAAAAAATATATAGAAGATCTTTTTAACAGGACATCCCCAGGTACCCTCGCTAGAGATTTAATAGATAGAGGTGGAGAAAGGACCATAGAGCTGCTGGTGCGGAAACGAGTTAGACTGGAAGGTGCGGAGCTGGAAGAGTTTATGCAGCAACAGAGATCCAAAATCAATAATTCAGTTAAGTATGTATTGGTTTTTTTTTTTTTTTCATATGTATTTGGGTATATGAGGCTGAAATGTAATGTAATTCGATGTCCACTCGAGAGGTTCACAATTATTTTTTTTTTTTCAATTCTTAGTGCTGAGGTAAAGTGCAGCGTTCAGTTCCGTCATTTAAAATGTAATTCATCAATTTGGTGGAAAATGGAGAATAGAAAAGGTGTAGTGGAATTGGAATGTTTTAACACTAGTATAGATAAATACAGTAAATTTGAAAATTTTTAATGTACTCTTTAAGTTAATTGTTTACAAAACAATTTTAGTTAACTTTATTAAATTAATTTAATTAATTCCTTAAAAAGAGAAATATGGTACCAAAAACTTATAAGGGGCCGTCCGTTAATGTTTTTGTACCAATTTTAACCCCACTGACACCTCCACCCCCTTCCCCCTTGGTGATACGTGGTGAGGTTGATAATTATTAATTACTTACTTATATGTGTGTACACGTGATATCTTACTGCACATCCCTACCTCCTTGTGATATTTCGTGATTTGGTGATTTTCCTCACATGATTAATGGATGGCGCCTTATAAGTTTTTGGTTCCATATTTTTTTTTTTAGGATTTAATGAAATTAAATTAATAAAAAGATAGCTAAAATAGTTTTGTAACTAATTATGTTTGATATGTCCCGGGCTACCAGAGAGGAGGCGGGCGGCATCTCGTCGGACTCGGAGTCGGACGGCGAGCTGGAGATGTGGGTGGTGACGGGCCGCCACGACATCCCGGTGCGCAGCGACGCGCGCCCCGCCGGCTGCTTCAAGGCCAACAAGCGCCACCACGCCATGTACCCCTGCCACGACGAGCGCGCGCGCGCCGACGACTACGGGGAGCTCATACGGGTACACATCGTCATACATCTTCACATATCATCACATGTGATCATGCATTTACATATGGTCGTACAATAATCACATATGGTAATACATCCTCACATATGATCACATGTGATCATATTTCTACACATATGAACATACATTAATATATGTCATCAAACATGCACATATGTGATCATCCATCTACGCATGTGGTCATACATTCACACATAATGCGCACATCCATGATGTAATTACTCATATGCTTGACATTACATATTTACACATTTAGTCAAACATGGTTGCTTATTTTCATATATGATCAATGATTCACACATACGTTTATTTCACTAGTCCATATATGTGCTCACGCATCCTCGTATCTGATCACCAACCTAGACCTGTAATAATCAATCATCTAGACTTATAATCATACATCTAGAAATATGATCACACTTTCACGATGTCAATATCTATGAAAATAGTAAATAATTAGAGAGCCAGGAAATGAAAATAGTAAATAATTAATTACCACAAATGGGAATCGAACCTATAACTATAATGTAACTTAATATGTATACGCAATATTAAATAAAAATAGTTTTCCAGCCAGAAGATTACCGTCTAGCGGAGGTGACGGACGCGGACGGGGAGGTGCGCGACGTGCCGCCCGCGCCGCCGCTGAAGATCGAACCTGAAGGTATTACTGGCGACCCGGCCGCGGCTTCGCCCGCTTAATATAATTACGATTTATTTACTAATTTCAACTACTTTCTTGTTGTAATAAAATTTCAGATAAATTAATAAAAATTTTCATACGACAACGTACTTTTTTGCGTACGACGACGTATATTTGAGAATAAACGAATATTAAATGTTGAGGGTTGCCGGAATATATAAGTGAAAAGTGTATTTAAAGCTGATCAGCCGTTTTTGAGATTAGTGCGTATAAACGACAAAAAATTAAAATTACTAAACTGAGCCCTATTGCATAAATAAACATCCTCTATAAGATTTTTTGTAATATATCTTCCTCCTGCAATATTTTTTTCTTATAACCATATGTTGACTGGAAGAAATATCTGTTAAAAATAAGGCTACGGTACAAATAACCTTTATCATTTTTGTTTATAATAATATTTTTTTTTTACATATTTGTTACAGAGGAAATAACAGAAATACCAAGTAAATGTATATCGTCGATGAGACAGATACAAATACGCGCCAACATTCAGTACATAGAGCTGGAGGGGCGCTGCGACGGCGAGTCGTTGTTGCGGGTGGTGGCGCACGCCAAGCCGAGGGCCATTGTAGGGCTTAGGGCCGGGACTGGAGCCCTAAATACGTTGAGGTGACAAAATTTAAACATATTATTAGGATTTAAAGTTAAGAATGGTGAATACAGATAAATAAGTTTTAGGGCAAATATTTTTGTCATTTTGGGTCAATTGGTGGACTTTTAAACATATATCGAACAAGTTGATGTGACGTTGCGTCCTTATTTCAAAGGGTATTTTGGAAATAGAGGGCTATATTGGTCTTAGGGCCGGAATTGGAACCCTAAATACATTTAGTTTATCCTTAAAAAACAGATATAAATATATTAATGTAGGTAATCCACGTCAACTTGTGGAATATCTGATTTAGGGCAGGAAGTGCAGCCCTAAGTACGTTAAACCGAGAATATTTAGGGGAAATATCATATCTATCTGCACTCCCTGCATTACTAAGTATATTAAGCCGAGATTTTTTAGGGAAAATATCTATTATCTTAGGGCGGGCATTGCAGCCTTTTAAGTACAATAACCCAAATATATATAAGGGAAATATCGACTATCTTAGGACGGTGAGTGCAGCTTTAAGTACAATAAACCAAGATATTTAGGGAAAATGTCAACTAGAAATATTTATCAATAAATAGTTGACGTTTATTCATTATAAGTACGATTCTAAGATGGGGAAAGCTAAACGACCAAAAAGGATAAATTTTCTTTTTTTCTTTTTTTTTTTGTTGTTTCAGGTTCACGCTGTATCCCGCGCGAGGCAGGGTAGGCAGAGGGAACGTGGGAACCTAGTGTTAAGACACTTCCGTTGCCCTTTTTCCGCCCCATTTATTTATTTTATTTTTTATTTATAACTTTATTTGTACACCACATACATAACAAATTGACAGGGATTCACAACTTATGAGAGATAATTTGAGATAATTTTCAATTTAATTGTTTCAGTAAACACTGTGAGAGTGAGGGCATTGAGAAGATCTTCATGCCGAAGCGAGGTGACACAGTGGACGCAACTACCGAGTCACATATTTACCAAGTACGTTTTTTTTATTGATTTATGTAAAACTAGCCACCCGCCGGCTACTTCGCCCGCTTGAATTACGCCATTTTAATTACTAATTTTAACTATTTTTTTGGTCTTATAACATCATCACTCACTATATCTGTACAATGAAAATATTTGAGAAATAGTAAAAAAAAAATTGTCGTACTTAATATTTTAAATAGACGTAACTTTTTTATTTTTTAACCGATTTAAATAAATCAAAAAGTATGCCAAAATATAATAATAAAAACGTTATTTAACTTTAGTTAGTTGTTTTGAGATTAGTGCGAACACAACAAATGTACATACAAGCTGATAAACATAAAAAAAATATTATTTTATTGCTTACATTCATATTACTCACTCATACTCAGCTTCACGCTGTATCCCGCACATGGCAGGGTAGGCAGAGGGAACTTGGGAACCTAATGTTAAGACATTAATTACAACAATTAGTGTATATAAATAAGATTCTTCCATGTACAGACAGTGATCATTTAGGCCGTGGTCCGAATTACGCTCACATTGCTCACGACGCTTACACTGCTAACGTGCGGTCCGATATTAGTGAGCGCGCCAACCTCTGTTAGCTGTACTAATAATTCGGACCACTTGTGAGCGTGCTGCACTCTCACTCAGCTTCATTTAGCACTTTGTAATAGTGAGGAACGGATGAGTGGTAATGGGAATTCAAGAAACGGAATTATTGGAAATTATTGGAATTATATTAGTTGTTCTATAATTCGTATACTTTGTTTTTTAATAGGTAAAACTGACGGATGGGCTTATGTCGAACATGTCGTGGCGCAGTGCGGGCGACGCGGAGCTCGCGTGGTTGAGCGCCGTTGTCACAGCGCCAAGGGCGAGGGAACCTCCGCAACAAATGGAACAGGGTGAGTGTGGACGGATGGATGATCTAACGCTTGTCATCATAAAATTAAAAAAAAAACTTTTTTTCATCAAAATAAGAAGTTACAAGCTTAAGTTTTTGGAAGTCAAACAGTTTACCACCGGTTCACTAAAGTTAGTGTCTCAGACCTGAGAAGAACTCAAGCAAGAAGCTCAGTGAAATATGTGTTTTTTTTTTTAAATGACAGTGACCCCACATTAGGGGCTTCGAAGCTTGTCATCTGTGCGAAAAAAATGAAAACATTAAATTTGAACGAAGCAGGATTGAACCTGCGCCTCTTGAACACCGTCCAGGCGCTCTGACCAACAAAGCCATACGTTCTCATCAAGCTACGTCGAAATTCTTATACGCTTGTTACAACTAAAAATTCATGTTGTTACGGTTGCTTCGTTCAAATTTTTAAATTTAGTATTTATTTTGTCTAAATGTGGAATAACAATTTGAAAATACTAAAAGTATTAAATATTTCTCAGCTTCACGCTGTATCCCGCACGAGGCAGGTTAGGCAGACGGAACCCGGGAACCTAGTGTTAAGACACTTCGTTCCAATTCCGTTCCCCACTTTTCGCTGAATTTGGGGCCGCCGCTCAACGTCGCGCTTTGCCTTATTACCAGAGCGAAGAAATGAAACATTAAATATTTAAATTGAAAACATTAAATATTTCATTTCCTCGACTGGGGATCGAACCCAGAACCTGTCGGTTACAGTCACACGCTTGTGCCGCTGCGCCACGACAGGCCTCTAAAAATATTAAATATTTTAATTGATAATATTAAATATTTAATTTCCTCGAAGTGGATCGAACCCACAACCATATAGCGTTTAACGACAGGCCTCAACGAACACGATACACAAATATTGATGAGTATGTCGTACAGAAGAAGCGCCGGACGACGAGATGATGTCCCTGGAGGCGGTGACGTCCGCGCCGGCGCCGCACGCCGCCTCCTTCGTCAACGCCGTGCGCCTGTCGGAGCTGCGCGCGGCGCTCGCCCGCCTCGGCCTCGCCGCGGAGTTCTCCGCCGGCGCCTTGCTGTGCTGCGGCGGCGCCGTCGCCGTGCGCCGGGTGGGTTCTCGTGCGCGGGCGGAACTCAACGCCACGATAGACCTTAGTGCCTGAGGAATACAAATTGTTTAATCGTTGTTTTTGAATTCGAAATTAGGTCAGACTGTCATTGTAGAAATAATTTTGTGTGTATGTAAGTTTGTAAATGTGGTAATGTTTGTATTTTTTTTTGTTAAGTTTGAACATAAAGATGTTAAAATTGTTCTTTATAAGGATGTTAGAAAAGCGGCAGGTTAGCTTATGGTTGCGGTCCGAATTGTGCTTATAGTGCTCATAACGCCTCAACGTGCGGTCCGAATTGTGCTTTTCATGCTCACTGTCAGCTTTGTGAATACTATAACGTCACATGTGACGTCACCATCTTGTGCTTACAGTGATGACGGGTCGGAGCGTTAGCGCCGTGAGCATTGACATTATTTTGACGTTTAATATATCCTTCACTATCATCACCTTCCTCGATTGCGGACAATGCTTGAAGCATTTTAACAAGTATGCTCTGTTAGGTTATGTTTAACTTGTCAAATTCGTAAGCACGCTCACAAGTGGTCCGAATTATGAGTACAGCTGACAGACGTTGGCGCGCTCACTAATATCGGACCGCACGTTAGCAGTGTAAGCGTCGTGAGCAATGTGACAACAAAACAGACATTAGGACATTTGCGTCCCCCACTTTCTACAACGGGGATCGAACCCACAACCGAGCGTTTACGCTTGTGCTATGCTATATATTTATCTTTTTATAGATAAAGTAATAAAATTATTGTTTCAGTTGGAGAACGGGCGAGTCGCTTTGGAAGGAGTGCTCTCCGAAGAGTATTTCAAAGTGCGTGAACTGTTGTACGACCAGTTCGCTATTGTATAATATATCGTTATTGTAACTATTTGTAAGGCTGATTTAAATATATAATAAAAAATATATATTTCTTTTCCAATAAAGCATGTTTAAAAATATATATATGTATTTTTTATTTACGTAATTTGATAGTTTTATGTTATTTACCAGCGTCCCACCCGCGGCTTCGCCCGCTTGAGTTACACTATAGTATTTACTAATCTAATTACTTTTATAACATTATCACTTATAAGACAATATCTATTACATCGAAAGTTATTGAAGTAAAATTTCAGCTAAATGAATAAAAAACTATACCAACTTTGTTCTACTCAATATTTAAAACTTACCTAACTATTTTTGGTTCATAAATAAACAAATTTTAGTTAAACTAGCATTCAGTTTTGTAGCGATAGTTGCCAAAATATAATAATGAAAACTGCATTTAAATCTGCTTAGCCGTTTCTAAGCGATACTAAAATAGCGAGTACAAAAACAGAGACAAACAGTTAAACAGACGAAAAAATTAAAAATCACTTTTAGGTCTTCTGACTAACTTTAAGTGTACACAAAAATTCTAAAGTTTTTTTTTTTGTTAAGGTATACGTAGTTTTTCATACAATTCATTTGGTCGTGTGATAATTGGTTGGTTACTGGACCTCTGTAATTCCTGAATGATTATCTCTGTTACCAAA
Source organism: Eueides isabella (assembly GCA_019049475.1). Classification (NCBI taxonomy): domain Eukaryota; kingdom Metazoa; phylum Arthropoda; class Insecta; order Lepidoptera; family Nymphalidae; genus Eueides; species Eueides isabella. The sequence goes on from CM032400.1 coordinate 3,108,283, forward strand.
CGAGTGACTTTTAAATCCAAAATGATGGTGTGATAGCATATCTCAAAAACAGTATTGCTTAAGGCTAAGGCCTTCCAGAAAATAAAAATAATATATTCTGGCTTAGTGAGCCAGAATATATTATTTTAATTTTCAACAATAACATTAACATCGCTCTCAATACTAACGATCGATCTAAGGTATACTTATATTTAATCGTACTTCGTCGTTTGATGTTGGACATTACCTACCCACTAAGGACAAGACAAAATTATGTTGACATCCAAAAAGCTTCCAAAATATTTCGTGTTGAAAATTTCTGTAACTGACCATAATGCTATTATAATTTTATTAGCGTTAATTACACAAAATAAGTGCATAATATGTAGCGTAAATAAATTCGATATTAATTCCAACGATCTAGATAAATCCATGAAAACCTTAGAATTTAGTCTTGTTCTTAAATGTAATGATCCTAACAGAGCCAGCCGCTTTGCTTACCGAAATCCAGTGCCAAACAAAAGCAGCAAATTCGAATATATTGCATTTTAGAATCGGTTTACACCAATGAAGTCGTGGATTACACCAGGAATTTTAGTTTTTATTGCATTTGAGATTAAGAAATGAACAAAACACTGATATAAACTTATATAAACATATTTTTGTATCCTGAAAGAATTTGACCAATTACCTATTGATTTTAAAAAGTAAGAAAGAAATTTAAATATATTATATACATAGTTTCTTATTATTAGATTTAGACTGTCGATTTTTTTAATACTTAGTACCTCTATTATATATAGTATTTCGTACTTCTTTTCTAGGCTTATCTTTCATACCAGTTCTCGCTTGTATGTCTCTCGCACTTTTATTCTTCATACTGTATCTTTCTTTGTCCATCTCTTTCTTTCTATTCAGTTGGGTTGCCTGCTAATCTACATGATGTTTTTTTTAACCATTTACTATATATACTACATGGGATTAATTAGTAGTTAACATGAGGTAAATAGTATTTGGGAGCTCGCTTTGGCCCCAAGGCTACTTTCTTAGCCAGCTGATCGACTCTCTGGTTGGCTTCCGTCCCTGTGTGTGCCTAAATCCAGAATAGAACGTTTTTTAAAAGCTTTTATTTAGTTTGACTTGTATGTTAACAAATCTTTCAAGTTTAATTTGACCCACTTCCCGGTATCCGATAGAGCTGAAATATTGTATGCTGGTCCAGAACCGATGACAATGCATGTTAATCATTAACGTGACCTGATGCTGCTGCAAGGATCGGCTCCGTACGAGAAATCTCCTCAGCGGTTAATAGCAGGGACATCAAATTTTGTATACCCACCATGAAATAGATGCCACATACAGGATTGTCTTCAAACTATGGAACTCCTCAATATTCAACTGCTGGGACTTAAAATTTCGTATACGCATTCGTTTATTATAGGCCGTTGGTAGGCTAATTTTTCTATGAGATTAAGATGGCATACCTTATAGAAGAATTAGCCTACCTACAAGAAGGAGTAGGTACCTACCTTCTTCTTTAGAATATAATTTATCCCAATAATAGGTTTCCCGTTCCTTAAATAAGTTATTCTGTTGAAGGACTCTCCGTTTTATAGATGGACTTTCGTATTGATCGATAACTATCGATTGAAACTAAAAAATATAAAATAAAATAATTATAAAAAAACTTTTATTTAAGTGCCCTAAAAAGATCGAAATAAATTTTAAATCACAATACACACATTCATTTATGATTTTACAGAATTGAAATTATAATAAAAGCTTGTCGCGATGCCTAGAAGAAGTCTCTACATATTCAATCAGATGAAATTTAAATTAAGAGACATTCTGACAGATCAACTATCTAGGTACTGCAATGAATTTCAAACCAGATAAATCCTATGTGTGCAAAAAAGTTATTCAAAGTTAAAGTTTCACATTTTAAGTATTCCCGGCACTTTTATTTAATTACAAAACACTATGAATTGCTTACAAGTTTAGTAGGTGCCTACCTAATTACAAAATTTCAATTACAAATTGAAATTATCGCGACAAGCTTTTATTATAATTTCAATTCTGTAAAATCATAAATGAATGTGGTTAATGTGATTTGAAAATTTTATTTCGATCTTTTTAGGGCACTTAAATAAAAGCTTGTTTTAAAAGTTTTTTATAATTTTTTTTTTTATTCTTTTCGGAATTGGCTTTTATAGTTTTCCTGGCTTGTACTGCTAGAGGTTGGAGGCAATTTGGGTTAGTGGCAGTCTGTAATGCCGGCGAGTAGACTTCTTTAAAGATTTTTTATGCTTTAAAGCCCATTCCGCAGCTTTGTATATAGCCAGAAGTTCCGCCTGGTAGACAGTGCAGTCGGACAAACAGCAGAGTTTGATTGAGGGCACAGATTTTGGCCCCACAGTTTCGAATGAAAAATGCTTACGAGTATTTTTGGATTTAGTAAAGGCCTTGAAACTGTGGCTATTCCGTTTTTGTTAGAAAAACTAGGAAAGCTTGATGTAAGGGCAAACTACTCGTAAATTAAATAATTTAAAAGCTATCTTACGGATAAATTTTATGCACTAAAATAGAGATATATACCAGCAAAAACCTTTCCATTTAGTATGGCATATCCCTGGGAAGTATATTTCTAGTATTTATCAAAAAAAATATGTAATGCCCATAAACTGTGGAAAAATTAGAAGCAGCCTTTCATAATTCACAGGTTACAGAATAAACTCAACCTTAAAGCTAAAAAAATCTTTTGATTGTAAATACTTCCAAAACCAAACTTATTCCATTCTCGGTCCATTAAGTAGACCTATATACACATGTACGTAGGAAACTCCTGTATCTGCACTTGCGTACTTGCGTATAATCTGTATCTGAATTACCATTGATAACATCTTGATCTATAACTATTAGAGCTAGAAAATATATTGATTTAAAGTACTTCGTAATGTGGCTGACTAATTAGTAAACAACGCATTGCGCCTATAGGTAGGTCCTGTCCTTGAATGTATACTATACTGTTGGCGCTGTTGGCCTCTACAGCTTCACCGGACTTGGGGAGGCCGAGCTAAGAGCTGTGATCTTAGCTTGGTTACCGTGAAAGGTACCAACAATAGAAAGCACGGTGTCAAAGGATTTTTACTAAATAAATCATGATTATTATTGCAGTTTCCTGTTGTATTCCGCTCATAGCAGTGTAGGCAAAAGGAACCTGGGAACCCAATGTTAAGACGCTCTGTTTCCCACTTTACGCCGTTAAATAACCAATTTAGCATTTACTGTTACACAATTGTATCTCCACACCACAACTAGCCTTAAAAGTTTTGTTTTATAAAATATATTTGCTGTCATTAAATACATAAAAATGAAACAATAACATAGATTTTACAATTTTATTTCACATATCTCCGAGACCGGTTCATATAATAACGTTATAAACAAATAAACATACATATCATTCATTACAAATGAGACTGCTGTAGTCTACACGTGCTATTACTATCAAAACGTAGCGACGCCATTTTGTTTACACAATCAAAATGGCGCCCAAACTGAAATCATAACATACTAATATAAACATACACAACCATTAACTTAATTGTCGTATAAAAATACCGACAAATGCATTATATATATAAAAAAGCAACATTATTTAAAAAAAAACAATTTTGATAGTAACAGCATTAGAAAAAAATAAAAATGAAAGAGAAACTTAACATCTAATGTGGCACATCTCACTTTTGTACATCTATCACACAGACGCCAGCAGACGCCGGCCATCACAACTACAACTAAACAACTCGAATATTCTTAACATAAGAATAATTACAACAGGACGCATTAAATAATTCACTGGATATATATATATATATATATATATATATATATATATATATATATATATACATACATATATATATATATATATATATATATATATATATATATATATATATATATATATATATATATATATATATATATATATATATATAATATATATAACCATTTCATTTCCGTTTAAAACGTGGCGTTCACATTTTTAATGTTTCGCGATAATATTTGTTACATTATTTTATATCTATTGTATGATTTGTCAAAATTATTTTTCTTTATTTTTTTTTATAAATCTTCAAAATTGATCTTTAAATATTTAATAACAGGTCATAAAACTTTAGACTATTAATAGCTATACATATGGAAAGATTTCATAAATAAAACAATATTAGTTCTTTTCCAAAAGTATAAAAACTTTTTAGTATTATTTTTTTTGGGATATATGAATTTTAATATGAAAATACATAGCAATATACTAAAAATCATTTTGACAAACTACAATATTAAAATTATTTTTACAACGATCAGTAAAAGTAAAAAAAAAGTGTAACTATAAAAAAAAAACTTTTTTTTATTCATAAAGTTACAGAATTTAAAAAAAAATCTCCTTTTAAAAAAATCAATATATGTATTTACAATTTTTTTTACAGTACTAATTAATCATAAGTAGAAAAAGTAACCAAATGAGAAAGCTCTTAAAGAATTAAAAATCCAAATACACCGGAAATGTTTACCGATCGCATTAAAATCTTACTTATCATAATATAAATTTGTACAAATTACAAACTGTATGGTAACAAGCTGAGGTATTTTATGTCAATAATACTGTTCCACTTTGCTTTCTCTCATATTTATATATATACATAACACAAATATGACTTATAATTTTAAAAATTTTGTTATTTTCATCTTGCAAAAACAGTAATCAGTGAAGGATATTGAATTATCAAATTTTAGCTTCACGCTGTATCCCGCATATGGCAGGGTACGTAGAAGGGACTTTGGAAGCCAGTGTTAATGCATATGCATATAACGCTACAACTCGACAACTCTACAAATTTGCATATGAATAATAATTATATACCAAATTTTCATCGTTTTTTTTTTGTCATTTTATTAGAAAACTATTCTTACTGTAAAAAAGAAATTTGCGTTTTTTTTAACTTTCTGTACAAAAACCTTTTAAATTTTTTAAAGAAAATTCTAATGCTTCACCTTCCCTCATTCATCATTCACTGTCATACTGTATTACATATTTTTTTTTTTATATATAATAAATAGATCGATATTTACATACAACAAGCCCATCACTACTAAATGTGCATATATAATCTATAATATAGATAATATATATTTTTTTTTATCTCAAGAAACAACATTCCAAAATATACTCTTTAGGGATGTATTAAGAAAAATATATAAGTGGAACAGCTATAAAAATATTTATTTATATTGTTTCAGTATACGTAAATATATGTATGTTTGTGTGTATGTTAGTGATTTTCTTTTATATATACTACAATATAGTCGCACTGGTAATCCACCAAAAAATCAAAATTGCTTTAATTAATAAAAAATATATATAATTATTAAATATTTCCTAAAAAAAAACACGTTTTATATATTGCGAAAAGGAAACAGATTTTTTAAATTATAACTTTAAAATAATCACTTTATCAAATTATCAATTAATAAATCATTGAAAAGCACTGAAAGTTAAAACTATATTTACATTTACCTATATCTCAATCACCACAGTATTGTCATTCACACTGACCAAAAAAAAAACCTGCCTCAACTTACTACTGGGAACCGTACCCGGAACCTCGCAAAGTGATTTCTTGGTGGATTTCTTCCACATATTACATAAGAAATGGATATTCCAACACCTATAACAGTGAATAAATTGTAAAACGTACTATGTACTAAATAAATGTTGAACAAATAGGATGCCGAATACGGCGCTTCATATATTATATAGTGGGGAGACAGATAATTTTTATATGCTTTTTAAATTTAAGTTTAGTATTTTCTGTCCTAAGTGTGGAATAACACTTTGAAACATAGTAAAAAAGATAATATATCATTTTTTATACTACATAACATTTCAAATATCGATATTTAAAACAATATATGCACATGCATTATTATTATTATAAAAAATAATTTAAGTTTTTAATTAGAAACTTTTACAAATTAAATATAAACTAAAGTCCTTCTTTTCAAAGATAATGAAGATTGTGTTGCCATCTAAAAAACATAATAAATCCGCCCCACTATATAAAAATCACAAAACCTCACCGTAACGTAAAACCTACATACATACATATAATATAATACAAATATAGTAACAAATTTTGTACTGAATCCGTCCATCGTTTTGTACCAAAGACACGGCCCACGCTCAACTGTCAGAATGGGGTGCATGAATAATTTAAAAAAAAAACTACAAACAAAAGACGTCACCACTCCCTATAGCCGTCTCGCTCTAACTTATAAACAACCCACACACCTCTCTTCCTCTAACACATATACAATACAGTGACATATATCTGTCTCGCTCTAGCACGTGTACAGTATATATATATCTGTCTCATCATGTACCCCATTACCAAGATCCACTTCACAGCCATCATAACAGACGAGTAACGTCGAAACATAAATAATATGTACATTTTTATGTCGTTTCAATTATTTTAGAATTAACTAGATGGAGCATACTTCGAGAACAAAAGAGACACAAGATACATTCACAGGTGGGAGTGATAAGGACAAGGATATCTAATAACTGTGACCAGTTCTCTGTCACTTTCAAAAGAACAAATTATTTTCATTTCTTCTTGGACAATACGTTGCGTTGAGTTCCGCCACTCGAAACGGAGTGACTTAACACTATATATAACATTCAGTTTGAAATCAACCAAAAATATAAGAACTAATGAGCTTATGCTCATTCCATGATTTAAAAGTACTCACAATTTTGTATATAATACTGTCTCTTTCTAACTAACATAATTGAATAAAGACAGAAATATTTACACTTTAGTGTAATAAAAAGATAAATTCCCTTATTAATAATAATTATAATATTATTCAAATGTTTTCTTTATCTGTAAATAGACTCCATCTAGTTTTTTTTTTTTTTTGATTACAACAGTTAAAAAAAGTATTTGCCATCTCGCTCCGAACTGATATGTTGTGATGAGATCGGTTGCGGTTCGGTTTTTTTTTATATTTTATTTAATTTCTACTAAATTAGCAAATATATAATCAAATTTACTTCCTCAATTATCTTTATATAAAGATGTCATATATAAAAAAACTTAAATTGACTAAAATGTATGTAATATTTGATTATTTTATTACTAAAAATAGTAGAAATATAATATATATTTTTTTAATAAAACAAGACTACGCTCTCAAATTGTACGCCCCGCGACCAATGCTAGTATAAAATACGCATAAAATATATATATTTTTATGTATGTAATTTTCAAAGTATAGAAGAAACATATTCACAAAAAAAAAACCTACAACGCACTGGCGATAAAAGTTCGAGGTAAAATTCACAATTTTCCTTATCAAGGATATATCTTATAGTGATACTTCGCTCGAGAAAAGTTCTTATCACGAGGCCTGATGAGTCCACACGAGACCTAACAGGCCCTTGATGTCTATCTTAAACAGGCAATCGAGCTTTTTCACAACTCTTTTTTACACACTGGAAATTACTTTTTTTTCTTGAAATTTGCTTTATATTAAACAAAATAGATGGAGCATTTCTTTATAAAAGGTCCTTCACACTACATAAAAGCTGTCTAACACAAGATGACAACCGAAATATGCCATCAGCCAAAAACATCTCCTCGTCGAAACGAAAAAAAGAAAGAAAAATACACTTTACAAAAGTCCAAATCAGTCGACCTGAGCGGGCCCTGGGAGGGGCATCAGGGGCATCAGGGGCATCAGGGGCGTCTACCGCAGGCAGGCCTCGAGCATCTCGATGAAGAGCTTGTTCATGGGCACGCGGCGGTCGCGGTGCACGCCCGCCCAGAAGCGGCGCACGGCCACGTCCGCCAGGCGCAGCGCCGGCAGCACCAGCAGCAGCTGCTGCATGGACGTGTTCGCGTTGTTGTACGGCCTGCAAACGGACACAGCGGGGGAGCCCAGTGTAATACTCTTCTTATTAAGACATTTCCACCACTCAAAAAAATACAATGTGAAAATTGCTATACAACCAAAATGGAGTGTCTTAACACTATTTATATAGCATTCAGCAGTAGTAAGTAGAATGTTAACTATTCTGCCTCTTTCTTATTAAAATACATAAAAAAAAACAAAACAGAAAGAGCAAATATTAAATTTTAAAAATTTCCACAGGTAAATATCGAACCCACAACCTATCTCCTGATACTGGGGTACAAAAGCGTGGCTGTAACTGTGTACCAAATTCCCTCTGCCTACAGCAGCACCACAGCGTGATTGCAAAAAATGAATTAAAGCTAACCTCAAAGCGGACACAGCGTCATTGAGAGCCGCCAATATGGAGTCCCTGAACCGCTTCAAGGAGCACACCTCGTCGATGCGAGCCTCCGAGTTGGCGAGCGCGAGCGCCTTCAGCAAGTAGCACTCCTCCCGCTGAGCGCACGCGCGCTCCAGCCGCCGCGACACGGCCGATATCTGACACAACAAGGAAACTAACATTATGTATGTACATATTGATATTGGAAATCGATTTCTTTTTTAAATTTTATAATATCGATTTTTTTAATTGAAATCTGGTTTTTTTTTAACTGTATCGGAGCAGTCTTTTTATTTTATTTATTTCCATTTTATTACAACAACATAATGTAAAAAATATTATGTATTATTTTCTCATTATTTAAAATTAAATATAATCGGTAATTAACAAAATATGTATAGTGATAATTACAGTTATTATTTTTGACAATCGATTTTATATCGACTTTTTTTATGAAGACATTCATGTACATACTTCACAAATTAAGTATTAATTCGCAAAAAAAATTATTGAGAGAATCTTACCTTTTTAACTTTGATACTAAAAGTAACTTTAACTATTTTTACATATAATTGTGTAGTGTTTACTCAATTGTCAACACAATTTCCCTTTCCTCCGAAGCAAACCTACACTAACCTGTAAATACAAATCATGAGCACCAACGTCCCTCGCCTGCTGTTCGTCCAGCACTACGTCAGTTGCAAATCTAAGTCTTAGAGGTCCTCCGTTGGACATCGAGCGATACGCCACCATGAGACTCAGCATCTCCGCCCACGTGCTTTGTAATAGACGCATCTAGTGAGAAAAAGACATGATAAACCTAATTACTCTCTCTCTCTACTCTACTCGATTTCAAGCAGAATTCTGCACATGGCAAGGTGAATGAAAAGAACGAGAGACCTTGGGAACCTGGTGTTAAAACACTTCGTTCAATTCCCAAATTTCAACAAGATTTACGGCATTTCGTGTTGAGTGGCGGAACTTTTACCTTATCACCAGAGCAAAGACATTAAATCATTAAATATTTCAATTGAAACTATTGAATGTTTCATTTCCTCGAGTGGGGATCGAACCCATAACCTATCACGTTTGCTGTCAAATGCTTGTGCTACTGCGCCACGATAGGGCTCTATCTCATTTAGTTATAAACATTTTTGGAAACCCAACGTTTCGAAAACCTTAGCCTATCCGTCCGTAGTCCGGGTTTACTTATAAGTTCATTTAAAGAGGCGTCAACACGTGAAAAAAAAACCTTTCTAATGCTTTTGCAAAAATAACGCGGATGGAATATAAAAAATTGGTACAATTATAATTAAATAGCACAAACAAGCTAAGTAAAAAAAAATAAAAAAAGCCTCGACTCAAAAAACAATTGACTCGGGTTGATAGTGCTTGTATCTCTTCAAACTGCAAAACTAATATTCATTAATAGAATCTAAGAACTAACTTTTAATAGAAAATACCGCACTCTAATCGGTGTATTCTAGCAGGAGCTACGATGCCATAAACAAAATAAACAAACAAACATATCAATCTTATACAACTTCTTTTTAACACCAGTAATATAATATAACCTATCACACTAACCTGGTTGAGGCCTGTCGTGGCGCAGCGGCACAAGAGTGTGACTGTAACCGACAGGTTCTGGGTTCGATCCCCAGTCGAGGAAATGAAATATTTAATATTTTCAATTTAAATATTTAATGTTTCATTTCTTCGCTCTGGTATTTAGAGCAAAGCGCGGCGTTGTGTTCCGCCACTCAACACACAATGCCTCAAATTCGGCAGAAAGTGGGGAACGGAAGTGGAACGGAGTGTCATAACACTAGGTTTCACTTCCGTTCCCTCTGCCTACCCTGCCTAGGGCGGGATACAGCGTGAAGCTGGAAAAACACTAACCTGGTCGTTGAGTGCCAAATCCGTGAACCCGGGTATCTGTTTGGCCCAGCCTATGACACCAACTAGCTCTCTATCATATATATCAGCGAGGAGTGATAGTGTCCGCGCCGGAGTGTCAGTGACGCCGGGCGGTGGGGGGCCACATGTGAGAAGCTCCGGTTCATAGGAAGTTAACGCCTCCAACACCTGACATAAGGTTAATTATTATTATCATTTTTCTTGTTCACCATATATAGAAAAAATAATATTAAAAAAAAAGTATAAAAACGCCGCTACATTAAAATTTTCATACATTTTCAATACATGTTTAAAATTTTTAATAAGTTAACATAAATCAGTAAGATAAAATTATTAGTATTTTTTTTTTCTTTACAATGTGTATTGCAGGGGAGAGACTTATGACACTACGATCTCCACACAAAGTCGATGTTTGGGTTGGTTTCATTTCTTTCTTTTTATTCTAAGTTGTGAATATATCGCTATCGTTTTACCTTCTTGCCAAAGCGAAGTGTGGAAAATACTTAATTACCACGAGTGGTGATCGTACCTACAATTGGGTTTAGTTTATCGATATATTTTTTTTCGAGTGTCTTTTTACCTTTTGTTGAAGGATGTATAAGATTTTAATTAATAATCAAATCAATTATCAAATACATTCAGCTCTTGTTAGGTGGCGGAACATAACGCCGCCTTCGCATAACAGACCGAAAAGTCTTCAGTATTGTCGATTTCGTAAAATATAAACCTATGTCGTATTATTTTTGATTTTTTTTTTAATTTCATTTTTATGGCTAACTACTAGTTATAGAAACGAATAAATATATAAAAATTAATATCTCATTATCTATGCAAGTATTCATTTTGAAATATATTAATTGAATATAAACATATAAGAATTCAATTTAAACAATTAATTAATTAATTGATTAATCTACTATTGATTTGATAAAAAATTTAACAAAAATATCCGTAATAATTTATCTTTAATAACAAAGTATAAAAAATTAGAGTGACCATCAATAAAAAGTGAACCTCGAAAAAATATTATGACAAAAATAAAAATATTATGGTTCTTTGATTAAAACGGTTAGCTGCAAGCTTTGACATATAAACGAGTTTGTTATTGCTTAAGTTGGTGGAATGCTGTTTGATTGAACATTAAAAATTTATATTTGTTGCAAATTAAAAGTTATGTATCCAAATTAAATATTAAATAAACTAATTATGTTTCTTTTTTTTATTTCACGCTGTATACCGCATATGGCAGGGTAGGCACAGGGTAGGGGGGCAGGTCGGATAACCTCCTCGTGTGCTCGCTTGCTGCTGGCCTTTTTTGAATGCTTTTTTTCATTCGGGGAGACGAGCAGTATAGCGTGACGGTGCTCCCTGGGCGGTGGATAATTATTGCCTAGAGGAGGTCTTTGGGTAATGATTGCTCGCCGGCGAATAATCTGACACGACGGTGTTCCTCTACGTGTTCCTCTGAGTAGCAGAGGACACAGTGCGAGGAAAAGGGGCGTGCGTGGCGTGTACTTACCCTACCGCTACGTAGGTATAATATACCAGCGTCTAGAATATCGGAACTCCACTCATGGTTGCGGTCATGTCTCGTAACCTTGAGTGGAACTGAAAGTCTTGCCTTCACCGGCTGGACTGCGAGGAAGAAAACCTCTATAAAAAAATACCCCAACCCAAGTGGCGAAGCAGCGCGAGGGGTGCATGGCTGTTGGGAAGATCAGTCGCTACTGCTGTCCCCGCCAGGGTACCGGCCGACACCCGTGGCGTTATTAGGCTTATTCAAGTACAGGGGGCTCTACTTGGACGGACTTTTTTTTCCCCCATACTCGTGGGAACAATATGGAAAATGATAATATAAACCCAAAAGAAGTCAATGTAGGAGTTTTAGAGTCCGCTTCGGACTCGGGAGAAGTAAGGCGTCTGCGGCGCAAGCGCAAGACGATTAGAAATGAAGTTTATTCTGGTACAGAAACCGAGGTATCACATGGATCTAAATGCCATACAGCGAGGAGGGGTAGACCCCCGAAAACACGTGGCTCTGGCTTAACTCGAGGTGGTGCAGGACAAAAAACCCGGAATATAGACATAAATGAGGAAGACTTTGAGCATGGCCTATCTGAATGGGCGTCTCAAAGAGATAGATCTACGCATACAACGGACGCGGACGATGTTTCAGTTGTAGATGAAAGGAAGGACACGTCTACATGTTCACTCGAAGAGCTACGTGCCCATGCTGGACAAAGTGTAGCGTCTATACAGGAAGTGGCAACGAAATCCAGCCACCTTAAGGGCACTTATGTGCGTAAACTTAAAGACGCTGCTTCAGCGATATCAGATATTATCGAGTCTTTGGTCTCTCGGACCGAAAGCGATGAGGTACGTCGACTGCGTGAAGAAAATCGGCGCCTCAACAAGGAATTGGAAGACCTTCGAGTGGAGTTAAAGTCCCATAGTAAGGACGTGGAGGGTTTGAGGGTGGCACTTGCAGCCTATAGAAAAAATCCTCAAGTAGTTCCAGCGCCTGCACTCAATGAGGGAATACTGGAGGAACTTAAACGCTCAATAGTTTGTTCAGTAGGCACCATGATTGACGCTCGTTTTGCTGGCATTGAAGAGCGTCTTTTACCTGCCAAACGATTGCGTCCTCCCCTGGCAGCCGATGCGAGAATGGCTTCACGAGAGAGAGTCATAAGAGTAGCGCAGACGGAATCAGAGGTGGTGGATCAGCAAACTGAAAAGAGCTCTGGGTGCAAATCGCGACGCGAAAATATTCCAGCTCATACGCCTATGAAAGACCGATCGACCGAGACTAACAGTATTCCTTGGACTGCAGTGGTTAGAAAGAGCAAGAAGGGGAAGAAATCTTCTACCGTTAACCCTAGTACATCAAAAGGAACGGCAAATACTAAGTCGAAACAGCCTCAAGGACATAAAGTAGCTAAGCCGCCACGTACAAATGCGGTAATAGTCACTTTGACGCCAGAGGCCGTTGCTAGAAAAGTCTCTTATGCCCAAGTACTAGAGAGAGCGCAGCAGGGCATTGACCTGGTACAGTTGGGTATTACCGAAGGCTTGACGGTGCGCCAGGCGTTTTCGGGCGCCAGGCTACTGGAACTAGCTGCTGCACACTCCGCTGAGCAGGCGGATTTGTTGGCTGAGCGTTTGCGGGTGCTGTTGGATGGTGTGGCTGTAGTCACCAGGCCTTATAAAATCGCTACTTTAAAACTAGTGGGCCTGGATGATTCAGTTACGAAAGATAAAGTGATAGATGCTGTAGTTCGCGTCAGTGGATGTGCGTCTGATACTGTAACGGTATCAGATATGTCTCATGGCCCTGGAGGGATGATGACATTGGTGGTACGGTGCCCATTAGATGTGGGCGAGTCTATAGCAGCTAAAGGGCGTATCTTGGTAGGTTGGAGCTCTGCAAAGGTTCAGGTTTTGAAGGAGCGCCCTTTACGTTGTTTCAGGTGTTTTGCGTTAGGACACTCTCGGCCTCGGTGTCCGTCAGCTATCGTCCGAGATCACCTTTGTTTTCGCTGCGGATGTGAAGGGCACAAGTCTCAAACGTGCAAAGCCGTGCCACGGTGTATGGTATGCACTGATGCGAAAATTTCAGCTGGGCACATAATGGGTGGTGCCAACTGTCGCCCTCCGCTTGTTAAGGGCAAAGATGTTCAAGAAATCAGAGCGTCTTCTGGAGCTGGAAGCCGTCTGGACGAAGAGGATTGTGTTATGTCAGGATAATGGATAAGCGACAGGCATACTTCCTCCAGGCTAACATAAACCACTCTGCCAGAGCACAGGATCTGTTGCTACAGTCCATGGCACAGTGGAATATCGACGTTGGTGCAGTATGTGAACCGTACTTTGTTCCTAATCACCCTCTCTGGATTAGTGACTTGGACGGCTCAGTTGCTATAGTGTGTAGAAGCATTACCGGTTCATCCCTTTCAGCTTTGGAGAGAGGCTCGGGATATGGCGTGGCAGGGTGGAGGGAGGACATTATTATTGGTGTGTACTTCCCCCCTAATCGTAGCCTGGCGGAATTTGAGAATTTTCTGGACACTGTCAGAGCTGCAGTCTGTCGACAATCTTCGAGAAAAATTTTAATCCTCGGTGACTTCAATGCCAAATCCCGAGCGTGGGGCAACCCCATTACTAATAGCAAGGGCAAAGCCGTTCAAGTGTGGGCACTACTCTCTAATCTGACCCTTCTTAATGTTGGAACATCGTTTACTTGCGTGCGGCACAACGGAGGGTCCGTGGTAGATCTTTCATTTGCTACCTCATCCGTCGCACGTAACATTTTAAATTGGAGAGTAGAGGAAGATGTGGAGACTTTGCCAGACCATTTATATATCAGGTGTGAGGTTTCTGACCAGCCGGTTCCAGTGGCTCCTTCCAGGAGCTCCTCTCATAGATTTCCGAGATGGGCTCTCAGCCGACTTAATAGAGAGCTGGCTAAAGAGGCTGCTATAGTGGCAAAGTGGTGCTATCAGCAAAAGGGAGTAAGTAGTTACTCCAACACTAATGATTGGGCAAGTGATATGAACAAGACATTGGCACACGTATGTGATGCGGCAATGCCAAGGGCCCGACGGCACTGTTGTTACCGCCAAGTGTATTGGTGGACGCCTGATATTGCCGAACTACGAGTGGCCTGCATACAAGCTCGTAGAATGTATGCAAGGTACCGAAGAAGGGATGGTTTCGACCCTGTGTTTGAAAGCCGGCTATAAAGTAAATATAAGGAACGAAAAAAGGCCCTAAAGCTTACCATTAGGCAAGCAAAGTCTGAGGCCCGTCATGCAATGTTAGCAAGCTTGAATAGGGACCCATGGGGGCGTCCCTACCTTGCTGCCCGAAATAAACTTCGCGTACAGGGCGCTCCATTGACGGAAACGCTACTACCGGATTATCTTTCGCAAATTGTGGTGACGTTGTTTCCGGATCCACCTAGACATATTCCTCCCAGAATGGCCTATTTCTCAGAGCATGAGGGAGAATTACATGAGACCCCCCGTCTTATAAGTGAAGAGGAGATGAACTTAGCACTCGAGAGACTAAGGGCCAAGAAGACGGCTCCGGGACCCGACGGTATTCCAGGAAGTGTTTTAAGTACCACCCTGGAATATCTAAACGAAAATCTTCAGGAACTGCTTAATCAGTGCCTTTTAACAGGACAGTTCCCAAAGATCTTGAAGAAAGGAGCGTTGTGTCTACTGTGCAAAGGGGGTCGATCTCAGGATTCCCCTTTCGCATATAGACCAATAATGTTGCTGAATGAGACAGGCAAAATCTTAGAAAAGATAATTGCCTCTCGTCTTATTCAACATTTAGAGGAGGTAGGCCTGGGTCTTTCAGAGGCTCAATTCGGGTTCAGGGCTGGTCGATCAACTATCGACGCCCTAAACGCCTTAAAGACTCGGTCGTTAGCTGCAACAACAGAGAGAGATGTTCTGCTTGCCGTCTCATTAGATGTGGTCAACGCCTTTAACAGTTTGCCGTTTGAGACCTTAAGAGAGGCTCTGCGGTATCACAGAGTGCCTCTATATCTCCGGCGGTTGTTAGACGATTACCTTCAAGACAGGGTAGTGTTGTTGATTAGGGCAGACGGTCGGATCGGTCAACGAAGGGTCAATTGCGTGGTCCCACAGAGGTCAGTGTTGGGTCAGTTACTGTGGAATCTCGGGTACGGCTGGCTTCTGCGTTGCCGTCTTTTTTCCCAGAATAAGTGTCATTTGCTATGCCGATGACACACCCGTCACAGCTCGGGGATCAAATTATGAGGAAGCTGCACGCTTAGCGGAGGCCGGCACCAGCCTTATTATAGGCCGTATTGAGATGCTGGGTCTGAAGGTCTCAAGGTCCAAGACTGAGGCCCTCCTATTCCATGGCCCACGTAGAGGCCCACCTCGTGGGGCTACTCTGCTCATACAGGGACAGGAGGTAGAGGTACGGACTCAGATGAAGTATCTAGGTCTGACCCTGGATGACGGACGATCGTCGCTTGCTTCACACTTCGCCCACCTTGCGCCGAAATTATTGGACGCCGCCGGGGCCCTCGGCAGGCTTCTGCCAAATGTTGGAGGGCCGGATGCTTCATGCCGGCAGCTTTATGTCGGTGTGTTGAAATCAATGGCTCTGTATGGTTCTCCTGTGTGGGCGGATTCTCTCACCACTCGCAATAAGGCCCTTTTGCGAAAAGCGCAGCGGATGATAGCAGTGAGAGCGATTCGAGGGTATCGTACGGTGTCGGCAGCACGGCGGCAACCCTCCTGGCAAGCGATCCGCCTTGGGAATTGCAGGCGGCAGTGCTTGCCAGAGTACATGCATTCCGCGTAAGCGAGCGATCGCGAAACTTGCAACCATCGCGGGAGGATATCGCGCGGATCAGGAGGAGAGCAGACGAAGCTCTGATCCAGCGGTGGATGGTGGATCTAGGGTCACCTGTGGCGGGCTTAGCGACGGGGGGGGCAATCCGGCCTCACCTGAAGCGTTGGATTGAAAGACGGTTTGGTTTCCGGACATTCAGGCTGATGCAGGTGCTGACGGGGCACGGCTGTTTCGGCAAATACCTGCATCAGATTGCACGTCGAGAGCTCTCGCCGGCGTGCCATGAGTGTGATGACTCCGTGTATTCGGTGCATCACACTCTGGTCGAGTGTCCCGCTTGGTTCCCCCAACGCCACGCTTTAATGGCTGTGGTGGGTAGCGACCTCTGATTATCCAGTGTGATAGGGGCTATGCTGGACTGTGAGAGGAACTGGTCTGCAATGATCTCCTTCTGCGAATCAGTCATCGCATTGAAGGAGACAGCGGAGCGGGCGCGAGAGTTTAACGCTAACGCAGACCCAGTCCGCCGTCGTAGGCCAGGGGTAAAGAGAAGGCACTTTGCGTACTTCCAACTCCCCCTATCCTAGAGGTGCTACTGTAGATCATTTTAACCCTCCTGTAACTTACCAAGACTGCAAGTCCTAGGGAACACCTCAGGCATCCTAAATGCGACAGTGGTCCGTTATTGCCGGGTCTTCCACCGAGGCGTCGTAGTTGTATGCGCGAGCGATCCTGCGGCGTCTCTTCTAGGTGAAGAGGATTTCCGCTGGGTTCTAGTGGGTAGTATCGGATTCTCTGATGAGGCCCACAGTACCGCTCGAAGGGAACGAGCGGTCTGCATAAAATGCATTTCCCAGCGTAAAAAAAAAAAAAAAAAAAAAAGGGTAGGCACAGGGTAATAAGGAACCTAGGGTTACGAAATTTCGTTTTTTTTCCCTTCTTGCCGCCTTAGTTAGGGCATGTTGAATTGTGCAACTCAAAGCTACGCCTTGTTAGCAGAGTAAAAGGAATGCAAACATAAAATATTTCACGTTGTCAAACTTATGTGAACACTTTGTGCAAAGTGGAGTGGAGATCGAACCCACAACCTCTCACGCTTACAGCCGCACGTTTGTTTGCCTCTAACGCCACGACAGACTTCATATTTATTCAAGTAAAAATTCAAGATATTTTTTGTTTGATTGTTCCTAGAGACTGACGTTTATAACGTTATTCATAGTTATCATTTTGTAACTATTAATATATATTCATAATTGGGTTGTGAAATTTAACGCTTCACGTTGTATAACATAACCACGGAAAAACCATAAAAATTAAATAAAAAGTAGCAACTAAAATAAACATAATACTAATTTGACTTAATTTTCATATCGAAATATAATTTGTAACCTAATATCGATACTTCATCGAAATACTATAACTGAAACTATAAAAATCTAATTAAAATAACTATTATAGTGAAACGTTATAACATATATCTAATTTTTATTTAACGGTTATAACCATGAATACTTAAAGTGAAAATGTCATGGTCACTTTAACTCTAATTTATTGCAAGAGTTTGATAATACAAAAGATTTATTTTTCGGATTTAATAAAAATGTTGACTTTTTAAATTCTTTGTAACCTTCAAGCTTAAAATTAATGACATTTTGAATTTCTGACTTGACTGACACTTGCCTGTTATTTAATTTGTTAAACAGTTTGAACGAATACTTTAAGAAATACGATATTTTTACATATATATATATATATATATATATATATATATATATATACATATATATATATATACATATATATACATATATATATATATATATATATATATATATATATATATATATATATATATATATATATATATATATATATATATATATATATATATATATATATATATATATATATATATATATATATAATATATATATATATATATATATATATATATATATATATATATATATATATATATATATATATATATATATATATATATATATATATATATATATATATATATATATATATATATATATATATATATATATATATATATATATATATATATATATATATATATATATATATATATATATATATATATATATATATATATATATATATATATATATATATATATATATATATATATATAACGTTCTTAAGAATAATATCTGGGTAGTGAAACTTGTCTAATAAAAATTGCAGCAATCGTATAAGAACTTCTAATAAGCTCGATAAGAAAGTATAATAATTAGGTAGTTGATTGGACTTTCTTTTTTTTAGGTTCACACTGTATCCCGCACGAGGCAGGGTAGGCAGAGGGGAGCCGGGAACCTATCGTTAAAACACTCCGTTCCACTTCCGTTCGCCACTTTCCGCCGAATTTGAAGCACTGCGTGTTAAATGGCGGAACTCAACTCCGCGCTTTGCCTTATTACCAGTACTAGTTATGAGTTACTAAACAGATTATTTCGAAATTTTAATATTTGTATTAAATCTTAATATTAAACATTACAATACAAGTTTTAATAAATCTAGCGATCGGTTCATTGATTCATAAATGTACCAAAATCACAAGTAAGTTCACAATAAATTAAAATATTGAATAAATAATGTATATGTAACAAATAATAACAACCAATGACTCAGACGTGAAAACTAATTTCGGCTTCGTAACCAAAATTAAAAGATATTGTACGGCCTTCCACAAATAGTAGTGTAGGCGGATGTAACTATCTAGCATAAACACTGATCAAACGCGCGAAGTGCAATAAAAAGTGACATCAAATTTCATAGTTAACGAAAGTATTTCAAGTCTAAAATTAATATATTCAATCGAAATATTAACATTTGATTTTTAATTTGGCAAGGTATGCAATAGAGAACTTGAAAACCTAGTGCTAACACACTCTGGTCCTACTAATACATTTCCTTATTCCACTTTCAGCTGCAGCGTTGAGTGCTGCCACTCAACACGTTATGCTTCAATTGCGTGTTGAGTGGCAGAACTTAACACCGCACTTTGCCTATCCCTGTTACCAAAACTAACAAAATAAAAATATTTAAAATTTAATTTTCTCGGTTGGGAATCAAACTCACAACCTGTCACATTTACAGTCGCCCGCTTTTGCGCCTGCGCCACGACAGTCTACTAATATTCACTTTTCACTTTATTATTCAATTACATATTAACATATTTTATGTTGAAATAAAAAGTTAAAAAGTATCTTATATCAACGACCTTCGACAACATTTTTCACCGAGACCCATGACAACTTTGTATGACTACTATTCAAGTGCATATTCAAATATTTTTTTTAAATTTAAATATTAAAATTCTAAAATATCGTTTTTTCAAGTTCATTAGAGAAAAAGCACTATATGATTTATAATTATTTATAAACATTACAATATATAAACATTGGTGCTATGATTGGTTCGATGAGGGAAAATACAACATCTCAACTTAACGCTTATTCATCTCGTATAGAAGACTAAGCGTTAAGTTCCATCACTCAACACACAATGACGAGAAAGCGGAGTGTCTCAACATAAGCTTTTCTCTCCCTACCATAACTAAGCGCTACAAAACACTATTAAGGGTTGTAAAATTTCAAAAAATCGAATTATAGAGTCTAAATAATCATCAAAGCTCAATGTAGATAGAATCTTATACAACTTAGTAACATAAAATACCATTTAGTATATAACATTTCTTAGTTAAGATGAACAAGACTATAGAAATTAACAAACACACAAACACACACACACACACACACACACACACACACACACACACACACACATCTATTCATGTTACATATATAAACTGTAATATATATGTTTTTTCAACCAATCTAACCGAAGTCGACCTTGCAACTATTTCCGCTATACAGTACGAGCGCTATCCCTAACCTAGCACAATCGACCACTAATTTTAGCCTTGAAAACTTTGTAACATGAACTATTGATGTTTTATACGCATATAATAAATATGTTAGCTTTTAAAGAGCAATCAAACTTTTGGATTTTTATTCAAAAGGAAACTTTAAATGGAAACTCAGTAAATGTATATGTATGGTATAGGTAGCGCATTCAAATTCTACAAACATATTTTTTTTAGTTTCACGCTGTATCCCGCATATAGGAGGATTAATAGGAAGAATTTGGGAACGCAGTGTTAAGACTCTACGTCATTTCCATTGCGTGTTAAGTAGAAGAATTAAATGCAGCGCTTTACTTTATAATGGCCAAAGTGTAGAAATTATGGAATATTACATTTCCTCGAACCCACACCCACGTGGTGCGTATACTGTCCAACTATTGTGCGTCTACGCCACATCTGGCCTTATATACACTAAAAACAAATGTTGCTATTCAATAAAAAAAAAAATTAAATTTAAAAATGAAATTACATTTTTTTTTCAATGCAATTCTGTGATTTTGTAAGATGCAATATAAAAAAAACAAACATTTAATAAACACTTATTATTATTTATTATTGTACATAGGAAATATACAAAAAAAAAACTAGTTGTAGTAAAAAAAATAAAGACATATTTTTATCGTACACACATACGTCTATACTACAACGAATGCATAAGCATTAAGCATAACATTAATGTTATATTTTGTATGTGAAATCGAAAGCGTTCAAGTCTAAAAATCAGTGTATCGTATGTCCTAGACTAGACTGTTCTAATTTTATAATGGCGAAATTACACGGCTCACTTCCTTAATGCAATTTGATGAATAAAATTGAGTCATATTGTTTTAAATTGAAATTCAATATCACAAAAAGTGTGTTGAAATAATGGAAATATTTTATTTTTAGATTAAATACATGATTATAGCTTCAATTTAAATATTTAATATTTTCATTTCGTCGCTGTGGTAACAAGGCAGAGTGCGGCGTTGAGTTCCGTCACTTAACGCAAAGCCTCAATTTTAACGGAAAGTGGGGACCGGCCGTTCCGTTACAATCTTAACAATAGGTTCCCAAGTTCCCTTTCCGTCCCCTGCCATGTGCGGGATACAGTTTGAAGCTAAATAGGTAACTAAGTATTATAAGTCAATTATTACAACATGAGGTACTGATGAAGTCTCAAAATTTGTTCGCTTTACTTAAACAAAGTTCGGCGTTAAGTTACGGAATACGGTGCAACACGGTCTATATCGGTGGAATATTGAGAACCAACGACTTTAAATAATGATAATCTAAACTAAATTAAATTAATATCATAATTTGTTAAATGTTTATATTATTAAACATTTGTCTAACGTTTCGGTTCTTGACAATATAGATACCAAATGACACTCAAAAAGTCAAATTAATTTTAACTTATTTAAAGTAAGATATTCCACGTTGGTATGTTACAAAGCGTATAAAAAAATTAACATTCCGACCCACTAAGCCGTTACGCTAATACATTCTTTTCTAGCTAATTATACGCTTCTTATAGCTGATTGAGACTATCGACTATCAACTACATAAGAACGTACGGCTTAGTTGGTCAGCGCGCTTGAACGGTTTCCAAGAGGCGCGGGTTCCAATCCCGCTATGTACAATTTTACACACATTTTCTAAAAAAAAAAAATATAAAGCGAAAAGAGCCTTAACTCACTTTAATATCATCCAGCTGTGGCCTGGGCGTGTTGGGCGCGGGCTGGTCCGGCCCCCGGCGGTACTTCTGCCGCCCTCCCCGCACGCGGTCCAGGCGCACGCCCTCCCTCAGCATGCCGGTGCGCAAACACTTGCGGAATCTACACGCTTGGCAAGCTTTCCTTCTGCGCTTGTTTATTTCACACTCGTTCGATGCTGGACATGTGTATTCTATGTTTCCCTGAAAAGTTATATTTAGAAGCTTGTCAAGTTACCATCATCAGATCTTGATTTAGTGGCAATGAGATTACCTGAAGAAGTACGCTATCGTGTCGTATCTAAAAAAAGTTTTTCCAAAGAGGTTAACAAATGACGAAGAAATCAGTGGACACACACATAAAATATATAAACTTAACGTACATTAAAGAAACATAGTTACAGTAAGATTTTAAAAAAAATACAATTTTATTACAACAATCTTGAATTATTGATATTTCTAAAAGAGAACCATTACTATATATTAATAGCCATACAAACCTGTATAGTTCTTTTAAAAAAAGCTTTACAGGCTTCACAGCTAGCGACACCATAGTGAAACCCTGAAGCTACGTCCCCGCACACAAGACACAGCCTCCTCGGCGCGTCGTCATCTTTCGCACTGGCTGCGGCTGCTGTGGTAGATGAACAATGTTGTTGCTCGGGACTTGCGTTGCCCACGATACCACCGTTTTCGGGTGACACGCAGAATCTGACTTCCTCCTTGGGCTCTAGTTCAAGCTGGAATTAAATAGCTAAATTACTAAAACAATGTATACTTGTTGGATATGACTTAGTGTTAAAATAGCTTGTCTATGTTCGGAACATTCTAAATAGAGTGGCTGAATTTACGGGGAAACACATCATTGGTTCAAGCTGCTAATTCACATTGCTATTAAAATGTATGTTACATTGCACATTCATTTCACTTATCAATTATTAAGTCACTCAAACCTACTTAATATCTAAAGATATATACAAAATCGATAAATTTAGCATGTTGTACTTAAATAAATATCTTTCTTATTTTTTCATTTTCCGTGACAGCAAAGGGAACCTCGAAACCTGGTGTTAAGACTCCCGCAATTGACACTCCATCAGAAAAACGCCCACTGTCCGCCGATTTTGTGGCGTATCAAGTTGCGCCGCGCTTTGTTTTGTTACCAGAGCGAAGAAATGATAATATGAATTTCATTTCAAAAATTAAATAATTTATAACTTCGATACGGAATCGAACCCACAACTGTCGCCTTTACAGTCACACTCTTGCGCCCCTGGGCCACGACATGCCTCAATAAATCTCTGTATATGTTTAAATTACATAAATCAAAATGTTAAAACACTGTACCTTACCAACATGCCTGTTCAAAATTTGTTAACTACAAAGACGTCCTTGTGCGGAGGTGATAAAAGTTCAATGAAATTTTAAACTAAGTATATTATATTTGAATTTTAACAATTTATCAATACAATGTCATCAACATAGTTAAAATATTATAGTATAATTAATTACTAATAAAAATCGACACAAGAAATATTTGGGCAAGTTACAAACGTTATAAAACATCGTTTTACTCAGGTAATGCATATTTTAACATAAATAAATTGAAAAACACATACATATGAGGCGACAGACATCTTCGAGGCAGAGTGGTACAGAATACTGGCTTTAAACGCGACGGTTGTGGTTTTGGTTCCCAATCGGCAATGAGGTATTTATTCATACCAGTTACCTACCTACTGGTATCAAAACAAAGCGAGACGTTGAACTCCGCCAATCGACATAAATGTCTCGAAAATTGATAAATAGAGTGTCTTAATATTACCCTCCTCTATATGTGGATAATACAGTGTGAAGCTAAAAAAAAGCAAACAAAACACATACATTGCAAGGTTCCAATATTTGCATGGGACGGTGTTGCTCGGGCGAGTACTGCGGCGGCGGCTCGACTTCCTGCTTCACTCTGCGCAATAACTGCTCACCGCTGACCGCAGACATCATCTGTACCTGAAATTATATGAAAAATGGTTACTACATTAGTCACTAGGTCACCCACATCCTTGTACGCGCGAACATTAAGGCATATTTTTTTGTCTAAGCTTCACGCTGTAGCCCGCACATGGCAGAGTAGACAAAGGGAACTTGAGAAATTAGTGTTTGGACACTCCGTTTCATTCTCCACTTACCGCCATATTTTAGGCTTTTGCGTGTTGAGTTGCGGAACTTAACGGCGCGCTGTGCATTGTTGCCAAAGCGATGAAATGAAAATATTATAACAGTCGCACGCCCCTGCGCCACGACAGACCTCAAAAACAATAAGACAAAATGAAAAAAAAATGAAAAAAAAAATAAATGAAAAATCTCCTTCACGTATGATTTTCGCGAATTCCTCATTAAATGCTCACTATTCCAACTACATACCAAATTAACATTTTTTAAATCCAGTGATTTTATATGCACGAAACATGTTGAGAATTTTAGAAACATGTAATAACAGAGTGTCTTGACACTAGGTTTCCAAGTTCCCTCTGCCTACCCTGCCATGTGCGGGATACAGCGTAAAGCTGAGTGAGTGAGTGCTAAAGTTGTATATTAACTAACGTGTATCATTAATGAAGTTAAAATACAATGCTTAGAAATCCCTTTCAGAAATAAAAAGCAATGAAACACACAAAAATTCATTAATGGATTTTTTAAAAATATTTTTGAAATCTATATTAAATACAATTTATACGCTAAAACCTCAAACATACTGAAATGTCACATTTCTGATAACCAGAATGACACAAAAAACACAATGGAATGAATATTTTTACAAGTTTTATTGAAATTAAAAAGAATTTAAAAGCTAAATAAAAAATGTAAGCAGCTTGAGTGAATAAATTTTCGATATTGAATTATATCTATATTACAATCCTGGTGACGCAGCGGAAACGGGTGTAAGTGTGCATGTATTTTTTAAATATAAACGGGCCTAGATTTGCAATGAAAATTAAAAATATTAATATAAAAAATAATCAGAGGCCTGTCGTGCCGCAGCTATAGGTTCGCCCCCACTCAAGGAAATGCAACATTTAATATTTTCATTTGTTCGCTGTGGTAATAAGGAAAAGCGTGGCGTTGAGTTCCGCCACTCAATAACCAATGCTTCAAATTCGGCGGAAAGTGGGCAACGGAAGTGGAACGGAGTGTCTTAACCCTAGGTTCCCAAGTTCCCTCTGCCTACCGTGCCGTGAGAGGGGTACAGTGTAAACCTGGTTAAAAAATAATCATATTAATAAATTATTAAATACAAGTATACTTGAGATATTATTAAGCCGCATTTCATAACATATATTTTATTATTACATAACTATACAAATAATAGAAAGATTATGCGACTGAGTCACGCGATGATAAAACATTTCAATTTTCCACTGTATCCCGCACTTGTTACTTGGGAACCCAGTGTTAAGACACTTCGTTCCCATTAAAACACTTCTTCTACTTCGTCCCAACTTTCAATTGAAATTATAACGAGTATTATTTATATATAAAATAAATTCTTATTAAAATAAAAAAAAAACATACATATCTCCGATACATAATAATAAAAACAATAAAATGCATAAAATTGGCCGAATTTCCAACGGTGTGAGTTATGCAGATATAAAAAAAAGAGCGATAGGAGCGGCGAGATAATACCTACTCGGATAGCAAAAATAAAAATTATCTATTTACGACAATGTTTCAAGGATACGATGCTAAGTTCAATGCACTATTGACATTGTCGGGTTTCCGATAAAAAAACATATCGTGACGCAACCGGCACTTTTTAAAACACACCAGTTAATCACGCAAGACCTATATAATTTTATGATAAGCATTTCATAATATTAACATGTTGATGTTATGTACAACGCTAAAATATATAAGGACAATTACAGAAGAATCTAGACCACATACATACCTAACTACTAAAAAAACCTTAACCGAGCTACAATTTTACGTAATATCAAAAAATACTAACAAGTAAAATAATTATATAACAAAACAAACTATACAAGAAATTAGTCATAACATCAATTCTAAGTATTCAATCTAAAAACGAAAAAAAAATCAACATAAATATAATATATCGCCAAAAGCTATAATCTAAAGCAACCGTAGAGCCTATCCCAACAGTAGATCAGTTGTCGCTACAGCGGGCCACGTTAGTCGAACATTTATCTACTACGCGAAGGTGAGTCCACGGGCGCACGGTCGATGAACTACATCGCTTGTTATTATGAATATCTATTTTGCGCCACAACACGCCGAAATTCTCGTGCTTACGCGATTTATATCGATTTCAAGGCTCTGCCATTTTTTGCTCCCCAGCCAAATAAAAGTTTTGCTCAACGCTTGGTACCTACATAATAAAAGTAAAAGTGTTGAAGCTTATAAAACTTCAGCAACGGAAATGGCTATTTAAAAGCTTGTTCCTAAAGCTTTTGTGTCAGTATAACTTATAATTTGGGAACATTAAACACTTATTATAATATGAATATTGAATACTTTTTTTTATAAGTGTGCAATAGCGTTTTTAAAATATATTACATCATGATTTACGACATATTAGTAATAAATCATAGCTATAATTGGTTTTAGAGCAAACATTTAATAAATTCATAGACAAACTATATACATATATGATATTGAAACTAATTACAAGCTAGAAACCTGCTAGTAAGAAGCAAAAACTGACCCAACAAAATTAAGACTACCTCAATTCGATACGGGTTGAACGTATAAAATTCTCGACGATCCGAGCGCTACTTAATCGTTATTATATACAACAAAGTTAAAAGAATAAATTGATATCGACTATTATGTATGTAAATTTATATGCGTTGAAAATTATAAACACTTTGTCGGTCAAATAATTCTAAATAAAGCTATATGTTTTACCTATTGTTTTTGGAATCGACGAAGACCTTGAACTGCAGAAATAATGTTTTAAAATATATATATAAGTATAGCACATACTTTATGTATGTATGTATGTATGTATGTACAAATATCTTCTACGTTATAATGTCTTTGATTTTCGCGATTGGTACACACTTTAAATGAAACACTTTTAACCGGATTAATCGCGTATATTGATTGGTAAACATTTTGTCCGTCAGTCTACCCGTAACCACGGCCAATGTAAAGTGTTCGAAACGTCGGGTTTCCCAAAAATGTATACCATTGAATATACGCGATTAATCCGGTTAAAAGTGTTTCATTTAATACCTTCTATGTTATTTTGATATGTACCTTATACATAATAGCTGTTCACTATATTAAGCAAGTTAGCTACGACCTTACACATAATATGTAGATCATATGAAACTGAATTCAGATGCATGGATTATATCATACAAAAATACTTATACTCATACTTAAACTTAGCTTCACGCTGTATCCCGCACATGGCAGAGGGCACTTGGGAACCTAGTGTTAAGACACTCTATTCCAATTTCGTGCAAAACACAAATTAAATTTAAATTCTAATCAATAAATACTTTTTGTAAAACATTTACGTCTGATCTAAAATGATTTTATATATTTTTATAAATCCACTAACCGTTTTTATCTATCTACAACAGTGCCAAGGCCATAATTTCTTATGTAACACACACACATACATACATACATACATACATACATACATACATACATACATACATACATATAACGCTAAAAATATAAGTCGTTATCGACATCAACAAAACGCAAGAACATCTAATCACATTATACGTAAGCAAATGTATAGAAGTTTCAGCGTCGCGGCGGTCTCCGTATATGAAAACCGGACCTACCTCAACGCTACGATTATTAGAACCGTGCTGTATTTTTCCATGCGTTATCTTATCACAATTTACAAAACAAAGAAAATCATTATAATGATATATATATATGTATGTATGTGATAGTGTCAGTGTGTTGCTACGCCGTAAAGATCGCATGGTTTCAATGATGTAGAGTACCGACATAGTCATTTGTTCAGTTGGATTAAGCATTAAAACAATATGACATCACAATTGTGATCATGCATATTATATAAATTAAAATTATTTAAAAAAAAAGTAGCTTCACGCTTTTTCCCGCATAACGGGGTAGGTAAAGGGAAACTAACTAATATTAAGACATTTCGTTCCCCTCACGACAATTGTTACGAGATATTACGTGTTAAACGCCGCACTCTTCATCTCCGAGTTCAGGGAGATGAAAGTATATTAAAAAAAATCATTAACCCCGCGCGGAAATCGAATCTATTACCATCGCGTTTACAATCAGACGCCACCCATTGCGCCCAATAGCTAACATTATTATATATCTGTAATATGCCAAGATTTCGACATTACTCTTAGGAATACTGAGAATTCAGAAATTACAGACCGTAAGCTTATATAAACTAAGCAGACTCACAAAAAAAAATCACCTCGACTGCAAGTTTTTGCGCTAATTTTTTATCAATTTCAAATCGACGATGCAATTTGGACAGGTTGATTTATATTTCACGAAACCTCAATTATAGTAGAATGCGTTTGTTCAACACGAACCTTGAGTGCTATCTGGGTTGACATTATACATCATTTGAAAAGTGTTAAACGATTATGGGTTCAATTCCGACTCGGGGAAAAAGGAAAACACGTTATTATTTTAATTTTCCCGCTCTGGTAATAAGACAAAAGGCGTTGGCGTTGAATTCCGTTTTTCGAAAAGCAATGTTCAAAAATTAAACGTTAATACTAGCCTACCCTAATATAAGCGGAAATATCTAAAATCCACAATCACACCCTGTTATCTTATAGATTGTTAACAGCCGAGAGCTTAGATAAGAATTAGACAGTCATATATAATGTACAGTGTTTGCGTGTGGTCTGCTGCCCAAGGTCGGCACATTAGCTATTCGCCGCCGGTCGCCGATGACTTCACTGCCACATTTTTATCAAAGCGCTATATCTTACTGTCGAACAATAGACGATCTTTGTTAAGTTAAACATTACATATATACGAAAATTGTGCCTAATTAATAAGGAACATATATGTTCAATTCTTTTTCAAGGCAATGTTGCACTCCAAAGTTACATTAAGGTATATTAGGAAGTATTTGAGGCCCGTTGCGGCACTGGGACATAAGTGTTTGACTGTTAAGGTGATAAGTTAGGGGTTCGATCCTCACTCGAGGAAATAAAATAATTAAATATATTCATTTCTTCGCTCTGGTTGCAAGGCGAAGAGGGGCGTTGAGTTACGCCTATCAAAACGCAAAGCCTCAAATTCGGCGGAAAGTAGGATATGGAAATTTCATAATTGAAACGAACGGAGTGTCCTAACACTAGGTTGCCAAGTATCAGCTATGTGGCAGTGGCTATCAGCGTGAAGCTGACAAGTATTTTTTTTACAGCTTCACGCTGCATCCCGCACTAGGCAGGGTAGGCAGAGGGAACGAAAGTGAAACCTAGTGTTACGACAGTCTGTTCCACTTCCGTTCCCCACTTTCCGCCGAATTTGAGGCATTGCGTGTTGAGTGGCGGAACTCAACGCCGCGCTTCTGACAAAATCCAAAGGACTATAATTAAAAATACACAAAATGTACTCCTGTTGAACGACTTCACATACAAATTAAGGTTTTTTTGTTGATATAATAACATTATATCAACAACGACAACTTACTAGATAATGTTATATACCATTTGAAAATATGTAGATTAAATGAGATAAAGAAATTATTGATACACAAAATAAAGACACAAGCGAAACAAAAAAATCATTCAGTAACAGTATTTTTCTTTATTTCATAACTATTAAATCAAACCGTATTTACCTTTAAGAGTGCAAATAAAATTTCGAAATAAAAATTTGAAAGTTCCCATGTACTTTGAAGCTATAATTTGTATCCCATTATTTAAAAATTAACTGTTAGCAATAGTTAATCAACGTCTAGCCGCGGGTGATGCTGATTCATAATCACTGTCAGAAACATCATCCATCGTAATTGCAGCTTTGTGCAGGAAACCCACACAAACGTATTTAGGTAACTATATAATTTTTAATAATAGTATTATTACAAAATATTAATTTTGTTCATTTCTATATTTTTTTTCTTATTTCATTTTGGGTATATTAATGTCTTTCTAGGTTTAATAAGCCAAACGTAAAAAAAACCTAAATAGCTAATCATTTTTAAAAAACTTCAAAAAAAAAAAAACTACGTACTATGTATCTCGACAGTATATAATTAATTACATATGTATATAAAAAAAAACATTAAGTTCCCTTTACGTACTCTACTATATACGATAATTCAACACGAATTATCGTAACATACAAGGGTAGGTCAGTATCAAGCTACACCCAGGCAAATTTGGCTGAGGTAAAAATAAATATGAGCCCCCCCTGGGTGTCGGGTTTAGAAAGGGGTGGGCAGGGGGAGGCTTGCGTCTAGACTGCGGCCTTGACCGCGCCTGTTTCCGCGCGATCGAGGTCGACTCGCCCCACAGACCGAGTGAGGTGGCTCGGTGGAACGGTAAAACGTGCACGCTACGTCATGCCAATGTTTAGAGAACAATATTAGAATTAATATTTTTGTAATGAGCGTTAAGTGTTGAGGTGATTATTTCATTATTATATAAAATATTTAATGTAATAGATAAAGAACAGTTAAAAAAAATATTTCTATTTTAAATTTAATATTATTCAAAACTTTACAAACATAACTATTTTATTCATACTAACTAAGTACTCATTACTTAACTATACTTTAATAAAAAAAAAAACAACATATTAAATAACCATCACAACTTTCAACACGCATAATAAAACGAAAGATCACAAAAGAATATATCGGGCGATAAAACTGTGCTAGAACAAGGCGGTCGGTAAGGCGCGAGGCGGCGTCGCGCTCGGTCTGTGAACTCTAGCGATTCGACATTGCGCCGACTTTGAGCCGAGCTAAATAATGCAGATAGTATAAGGTTAACGACCGACAGCAGGCAATATCAGCACGCGGACGAACGATCCTAACCACCTGACGATACTGCGTGACGCGTTATGTAACCGCGACCTAGCCCACCCTCAATAACAGCATCCTAGGCAAGTCTCATCTAGTAAAAAATACTAATGTGTAGACGTAAGTAGACAAATGTAGATAAGTTTAGCTCAGTTGTCTAAGGTTAGGGTCTAGCTATTACCAAAAAAATACTTGGCGAGGCGTGTTGAGAGAAAGTTATGAAAATAATTGCCAACGCCATTTTAAATTTCACTTTCAAATACACAATATTTTGATATTATGTAACATAACAAACGTGCTTGTGATCCAGATTCATATACTGACCCACATCTCGCTCAAAACGTCTTATTAAAATTTTAAATTTCTAAAATGTACGAAGGTCTTTACATAACATCCTGAATTACAATCAGTTAAAATAAAATCTGAACGTGTGACCTTAAACGTGTCTATTAAGGATGCGTTTATATAGATACTTGGGAGAATCAATTAGTTATATATATTTTCCTAATTATGGTAACTAGACAAAGCACAGCGTTGAGTTCCGCTACAAAATAAAAAAAAATGGCTGAAAAATTAAAATATAGTATCGGGATGTCTTTATATTATATTCACCCTACCCCTATCTGCTACGTACATATGCCTAGCCTAGATACAAGTATGAACGGGATACTGAAGCGTGAAGCTAAAAAAAAACAAAACATTCATTTAAAATTACATAACATTTTCTAATCAAAGATATACCAAAATGACTAGTCGGAAATGATTCGAGGGCAGTTGGTTCACGCACCTAGCCCTCCCCACGGCGGCGGGAGGGTGCGGGTGGCGCCGGGCGGGGAGGGGGGGAAAGGGGGGGACCGCTCACGGGGTGACATTGCGCGGGCGTCGACACCACGACCTACGCTACGGCTCCGTGACACGCGCTTCGCGGAAAACTACGTCTCACTCTACGATACCTAGATTTGCGAATACATACTTATCTGTTATTGATTATTAATAATGTAATCGTAGCTTACTTTTTATTGTCATCGTGTTTGTTGATAATAACATATCATTTGTAAAGAACAATATGAAAAAAAATACAAAAATTAATATCCATGTCTATCTTATAACCTTACTTAAATACCTACTATGTATGTGCTAAAATTAACTAAGGTGAACGAATGCTCAATATCTATAAATACGATTTAGGTGTTTCGTTTTTTTAAGGTAAATCACCTAGCAATATTGTAGGTATAATTAGTCATAATAACAATATTTTCGTACCAAAACTTTACACAGAATAAATTACTATGATTTTTGTATTTTCGCTTCTTTTATTAACTATAATTATATATTATAATAAAACTAAGTAACGCAAGACATAAGATCGATAGTTGACACCATATATTTTTAACACTGACCTTAACAAAACGATAAACCATTGTGATATTTAAAATAATAACTATAATAAGTCTTATTATAGGAGCCATAGTGGCGCAGATGCAGATGTCTGTCCGATGCTTGCGGGTTCGATATCCACTCGAAGGAAATAATTATTTTCATGTACTCGTTACGCTAACAAGACTGACTTTCCCCACATAACACGCAATGTTAAAAAAAACGATATAGGTTTCCTATATCAATATATACCAACAACAAAGCGAAATTAAGAAAAAATAAAAAATAATTTAAAATCTAATAAAAACAAAATATTGATAAGAAATTCCATACAAAAGCCATGCTCAATCCAGTTATACAACATATATTGAAGTCGTCTCAGTGATGCAACACGGATTCATAATAAGATTACAAAAGCACTCGCAACAATGCCTAAGAGCAAATACGCTTATAACATGATGCTATTAATATTTCACGTGCGGTAATATCAAATGAGAAATGAATTTTAGGCCAATCGTATTTTTATATAGAAAGGTATTTTTTTTTTTAGCTTCACGCTGTATCCCGCACATGGCAGGGTAGGCAGAGGGAACCCGGGAACTTAGTGTTAAGACACTCCGTTCCACTTCCGTTCCCCACTTTCCACCGAATTTGAGGCGTTGCGTGTTGATTGGCGGACCTCAACGCCGCGCTTTGCCTTATTAGCAGAGCGAAGAAATGAAACATGAAATATTTAAATTGAAAATATTAAATATTTCATTTCCTCGACTGGGGATCGAACCCATAACCTGTCGGTTACAGTCACACGCTTGTGCCGCTGCGCCACGACAGGCCTCAAATATAATATTATCGTTTAGGTAATTTATATATTATTATCAGAATTGGAGAAAAACAATGTTAATATATTTTTTTTTTCAATCTAATGGCAGTTACCTTGTATCTTGTATGAAGTAGCCCCCTTGTTTATTATAAAATTTATATAGAGTATAAGTCATAACGAACTTACAAAATAAAGGTGGGAGTGGATGAAACAGCTTAAATCAACCAAAAGAAACCAAACAAGAGCAAAAATTTATAAGTTGACAAATTTAATATGCAGTTGTAAAAGCTCGTTTAGTATGGAATGGAGTACAAATATAAATTTTAATTGTGTATTTTTTTATGAAATACCTATAGGTTTAGACAACGCAGCGAATTTCATATAAAATTCAGCAAATACAATGTATAAATACTAGTATCTTGGGATTTCGTTATCTTAGACACTAGACTTTTCAGTGCTCCAAGGCACTGTAGAATTAAATATTTGATACTAATTTCATCTTGTATAATATCAATAGTCTGGACAGAGGCAACAAACTGATTCTATAAGGGGTTGAAACGAATCTTGTACTTATGTTTCGTTCGACCTATATTAATAAAAAAATATGTTAACGACACGTATAGCTTTTTATTTTTATATTTAAAAACTACACACAACTCCTACGACTGAGCTTTACTTAGAAGTAATATTGATAATTAGCCTTGAACTTTACAGAAATGAGTATAATTACATATTTATGTCTGAGTCAATATATATTTTTGTTTAATACAATCGGAAGATCTTTTAGATTCTTTGTTGGAATGACAACTATTATTGCTTTTTTAAATTTATCTTTAAGGCATTTACGATGTTATTGATTGATCAAGTTTCTTTTTTCGAATTTATATATTTTATTCAAAATGTGAAGTTAAAAGCTTTATTTTCTGAACGTCAAACAATTAACCACTAATTTACTAAAGTTACTGCCAAGTCAGTCTAGAGAAGAACTAGCGCGAAAAGCTCAGCGGGACATTTTTTTAAATCAAACACATACATTTTAACACTGAATAAGTGACAATGAAACATTTAAAATAGACCCAAGATATTACTTATAAAATCATTAATTTGTTAATAACCTGTATAACACATAAACGTCTTCGCATAAGTTCTTTTGGATTGCATAATATAGAAAATTTTAGGATGTTTTCTGAGAACCAATTACAAAATCGTACATATTGTCCTATAAAAGAAGTATGGACTCGATGCAATCGAATTGTAGACGCATTAAGTTGAAGCTTATTTCTAGTATTCATATTTATTTCACCGATTTTAGTAAATTCAATAATATTTTACTTAATATGCATATAATTTTCAACGATATGCGAATAGCTTCCAGTTAGCTTACCTAGCTTTTATTTCAGCGAATTTGCAATATTTTTCGACAATGGTAAATTGATACCATAGCAAGATATCAAAGTAAACTACTTATTACAAAATGTGATAATTAATGTACTAGCAGGTACTCCTACAAACCATGACGATCTTTAAAGGAAAACATAACCAATTAGTGTTAATAACACAAAAGATACAGATAAAATCTGAATACACTGCAATAATAACCTCCACATATTTGCAAATTTATATAACAAGAAAAAACACCTGAATGCAGTTCGTTGCCACCGATTAATTTTAGTTTTGTATCTTTTACATTAATAAATGTATATGGAAAATCATGTTTTTAATGTTTGTTAATGTGAAACGGCAAATGTGCGGATTTATAGCGAATGTGCATGATTTTATGTTGTATACATACCCACGTATATATGTATATATATATATATATATATATATATATATATATATATATATATATATATATATATATATATATATACATATATATATACATATATATATACATATATATATATACATATATATATATATATATATATATATATATATATATATATATATATATATATATATATATATATATATCCGATGTTTGCTTAGTTATTTAACTTAGTTATTGATAGTTTAAGATATTTCCTAAGATAACGAAAGATGTTTTAAGAAAAAGTTGTTTGATTCAATATTTTTGATAATGGATGTTAGATAATCTTCTTGCAAACCTTAGGCCTTGCCTACTGCTTGCGTATTTCAGGTTTAGAGTTCTAAAAATGCATATAGTATTTTTCAAATGAAGTTATTACTATGTATTTTAATTTTATGTAAAAATCACAAAAAGCAAAGATCTAGAACAATAATGTACTTTTTAAAGTTTAACTAATAAAAAAAATAGATAATAATTTAATTTCATTTATAAGTTCAAAACATAAAGAAATGTTATAGTGCAAAAGCAGTTTAAAAATAAATCAGTATGAACGCAAGATGCACTTAAGACTGCAGTCTATATGCATATATTTACTACTACGACGAATTCTACTATTAACTGTAATATGTCAACACGCCTTATCTACACGTGGAGCTCTATTGATATTAATTTGCATTGTCAACTCACATAGCGCTTTGTTAAATCCAGTTTGAGATAATCCTTAGGAAACATCCATTTAGCTACTGCACACATTTTTCATACACTGACACCAAAAAAATAAATATTTTTTATTAATTTTTATATTTCTTGGAACAAAAATCTAATTTTGATTAAATTACAAGTAACAACGAAAATCGTACTCCTATAACCAACTCACATAGAGAAATACGATACATAACTAAAAAAAAAAAGGTTATCATATTCAAATTAGCACGAGGCCGCAACACTTTAGTTAATGACAAAACATTTGTAACATCGATGGTATCACGCGCAAGGGGCGACTGTGACAGTTACGCACTGCGCGTACGCACGACGCTACGCACTATCCCCCACTTCTGTTAGCACGCATCTCTCACATTGGTCCCTTAGTGGCGAATGATCATTGCCAGTGAACGCCCTACACAGTACCTTTGTGCGGCGGCGAATAAGCGAGCAACAATAAATTGTCCTGAAGCCACGCCAAGTAGGTATAATGAAATGCGATTGGTTTAAAATGTATACGGCTTTTCAGATTGGTTCACTTTGAAAGAGTTGGGGTAGTCTATTGGTATGATTTTTAAGGGCTTTTTATAAATTACATGGTTAAATACATTTCAATAGTAAATAATACTAATTATAGTGTCAATAGTTGATAATCTGAATATGTAACAGTTTAAATTTACTTAAACTCTTAAATATATGTATAAATATGTAACAAATAATTCACGTCAAGTGACATCAAAATATAAAGCGTGTGTTGTTACCCATCCCTAAACGCCGAATAAGTACCTAACTAATAATAGCCATAAAAATAAAAATTATACAAAGTTAAATTATGCACACAAGTTTTAATTGAACGAAACATAAATATTTGGCAAGTCCCCACGCCTCCGCAAACGATATTAATCGCCCAAAACGTATAGCGAAGGCCAAACTGCATTTAACGACATCACAACAGTTCTGCATAGTAATAAGGGGATAATGTAGGTATTATGCATGGCGATACATCGCATTTGCATTCTATGTCTCCTAGACTGTGAAATACTTACGTATAGTCGGTGCTCTATAGAAACTGGATACCCAATTTACGAAAGCTACACTAGTCAAGCTTTCGTAACTGTGAAAGCTCCTTGTGCCCACAATTACGAAACAGCTTTATGGCTAACCTAAATATGTCAGCATAGAATTTTTTTTTTTACTAGTTCGATCAGCTGAAAGAACCTGAGTAGAGTAACTTTGTTCTGCTAGCAACTATCAATATAAAAATTGCACGGAAAATGTCAATATTATCAATTAATCTTGCATATCTCACATAGCATTATTATATTGAAAAGGGATAGGGAAATTATACAATACGTTTAGCACTTAATGTTCCAGTTTTGTCATATAAAATATTACATTCATCATCGTTAATTGCTATCATAGCGAAAAAACTCAATAAATTATTAGACAATAAAAAGTAATATCAAGTTAAATCATTAAAAAGGCTTCGGTAAAATACAACAAGAATATAACGTTAAGGAACTAAAATGAATAGTTCAAAACCTTTATAGCAACTTGATAGCCTGAATTCTTAGACAAAAGCCAGACTTACAAAAACTAAGGCGGTCAGTATTGATAGACAGGATATATGTATATAAGTATGCATGCGCCTGCGGTATTCTTTCCTCGTCGCAGCGCGGATGTTAGAGTTTTAAATGCCATTTTATATCTATATAGGTATCTATATATCAAAATTTGCGGTAGAACAGTTTGTAGTATCACAAGATAAGTGAACATATCTACCATAGCGCAATTATCCTAAAGTACTATAGAATTATTAAAAACCGTAATTCTAATATTTCACGTGGCAATTTATTTGATTGCACTGTGTCTTATACATTTAAAATGAATGTATGTTCAGTAGTCAAAAGTCAAATCAGTACAATTAAAAAGAAAAGTTATCTTTGTCTTTTAAAATTTAAATATGTACTTACTTATTTACCAACTATGTAAAAAAATTGACAATCGCTAAAATAATTATTCTGAATTGTAACTTTTATCAGTATCAATAAATCTGAATGACACACGCCAAAATATATAAAAGTACATTTACATAAAAGATAACAAATCAATAATTTAAAAAACTTAAAAAAAAACACGTTAAGAGGAATCCAATGATTTCAAAATCGATACGTTTACTAGTAGGCAGTCCAAGGTTACAACAGCGGTCCTCCATTTTCATCATCAAACTAGCTCGATGGTACCATCTCATGGTACTACCATTATCTAATCTACTTATAATTACTAAATTTCATAAATATATCATTTACATTTTCTTGCGAATTTTGTTTGTTGCAGCTCCATCTAAAAAATCTGTGTCATTTTTTTGATAGAAAAATACCAAAAAAAAAAAGATTTTTTATTGATAATATCTGAACTAGGCCAAAGACAAAAAATAGATTTCGTCTAATTTATCATCACGACCAATTAACGCGTCACGCGATTCTGTAGTATGCTACATATATGTAGAGACATATGGAAACAATTCATAAAGTGTGACATTTATTTGTACAAGTCCCGAGGTCTAATGTAATTGAACACTGATAACGCAGACCAAGGCCGTTAGTCCATAAAATCTCCAAATCAACTTATTGTTAGCCATTTTAGCGATTTCTGTTGTAATAAAAATGTATTATACAAGATTTCGTTCGTTTAACTAACATAAAAAAGTAAACCTAAACTTAAATCGCGAGACATCTTTCATAATCCATATAATTAAAAACTAAGCGTTCCCCAGACTTTCTAATAATGGTAGCTACGTATGTGTAGCTATAGGCATTTCGAAGGCTTTGTGAGTCCAAGGTAAAATGGAGGGGATGCCTGGTAACGAGATGGTCCCTAGTTTTTCGGTGTTCCTGATCAATAGGAGGTTAAGAACCACTGATGTATACGTTGTGTTAGGGCAGGCACGCGGCGTCGGCGCGTCGCCCCGCCAGACGAGCTACGCTTTTTTGGCTATAGGGCTGGCTCTACGGTTATTTATGTCACAATTATACGAACGATAATTAATTTGTATTTGTATTTTTTTGTAACTTTCAGTATCAGTTGTTTTATAAATTGAAGATAGTTTTAGTCAACCTAATGAAATGATATAACATTAATATAAGAAAAAATACCTGTTGAAAAATGCAATGTGTATAATCTTAAATTCTTAAATAACATTTTACAAAATGCAAAAGGCTATTTTTTTTTTGTAGAATAAACAAATTACAATGAGGCTCGATGAAGCTAAACAAAGACATCAAAGCCATTGAACATGCGGCATCTAAACGATACATTTAATCAATTAGTCATTAATAAAAATTAAAAAAAAAAATGCCAACCCTATCAAAATAATTGTGTGGGAGAGGCCGTTCGTGGAATAGCTCTTTCTGTAATGTGTGCGTTGTATAATATACACAATGGTGGCTGTGTGCGCCGCCGGTTCATTGTCAAGGCCAACTGCCAAATCTCCCGCTCGCTTCCCCCCACGCTCCTACTCCTTCAATTATACGATTTCAACGAAGCCGGAGAGTTGCCTACTACATATTCACCGAAGCCTACCCCGATATGAAGGACTGTCGGTGACTGGCCCGCAATGGATTCTAACAAATCGCCACTTACTTTCAGCTGCTCAGACTGTTTTTATTCATTTAATAGTGATTTTTTTAAAGCTTATCACGTGATACTTTCTAAAAGTGCATGGAAAAAATGAAGGCTCCTTATTTAGGTGTCAAAAATTATTTACAGTAATTTACTTATACTGTTAAATTATAAAATAAATAAAAATAAGGTAGCTAAAGTTTTTTTTGTATAGTAAACCAGTCGCTTATCAAAATTTTGGAACATGATAAAACTTGATTTAAAATTAAAACGCTTGTAATACTGAATACTAAGAACATAAAATGTAAATACACTGATAAAAATAAACGCCATAATAAAAACAACAATGTTGAATCGCGAACATTTCCACAGCAGCGAGATAAAAGGTCAGATGTAACTGAAATTTAATTTTATTAGTTATATATTAGATGAGGAAGTACCATTTTGCATACATTTAAACTAATTACAAATTATTGACTGATATCGATGAAGTGCCCGTGACCATAGTTTTACGATCTTGTGACCCAGTTGATAGACGTATCTCGCACTTGGTTAGATTACAAATCATGTTAATAGCACGATATATAATATTCTGTATAATATAAATATAAGAACTTTGTTTGTACTTGAAATTCACATAACACATAAAAGGGGAGTGAGTCATACTCATACATAATAATATCTCAGCCTAAGTTGATCGAAAAACATCCCTGAAGAAAAGTGAAAATATAACAAAAAAAATATTGATTTTGTTTTATGGAAAAGACATAGAAACGTATGGGTCATCTAATGAAAGTAAAAACCGCCGTTCGAAACCCTGTGTGGAACACCAAAGGAGTAGCAGGTTAGAGGTACCCTTGTCGTATCAACTCGGAAACACTGTCTTAAGTAGGTCACTGCTCAATGGTGTAGCATCGCATGGAATATAGGTTCCTACAAAACAGCATAACACATATCTAGTTGGTGGGGTGAAATTTAGGCTTCTTAAGTATAGTGTAGTTAAAAAGTTCGGTGACAGGTACCAGGTCAAACAGTTCCTCAGAACACTCCTCATGATAAATTCATTGGAATTAGCGGCATTTTGGCGTAAAGTATTGCCTTTTTCTGCCGATGAAACCCAGTTATTTCAGGCTAATCTAGCCTTGGCTTTCAGGCGATCGCGATACTGGAAGCCACTCAAAACTTCAAGGCCCAATATGCTGATGTGGGTGGCTTCTAGAAGACTATGCTCGAAAATTAATAACTTAACAAATATTATTTTCTTAGTTAGCAGGCGATCTCGTGTGTGTCTTCTGGAGTTTGAATTAAAGCAGTTTAGTTTAACTTTATAAGAAAATCCGAGGGATGTCTTAACAGAAGACACAAGTTTATTTCACCACTGGTTAAAGTGTTCTCGAGAAAGAGCTGCGCGACAGAAGTATAAGAGTCTTATATACTATCATCTGCCTAAGTCTATGTTAGGATTTTCTAACATCTCCTAAAAACTATAGAAGTGGACAGGACAGCGGTTACACGCAAGTAATCTTAGAAGAAACCGTGAACTACGTACCTTAGTACTATGCCTAGTGATAAATCTGGCAATCCACTTGCAAAAATTTCCGGGAAACCCGTAAGATGGAAGTTTTGCAAGAAGCGCGTTGTGTCATACAAGATAGAAATCTCTCAGACGTCTATATAGACACAATACATTTTAATTAAAAATATGACTAAAAAAAGTCGACACAATGATTGTAAATATAATCAACTAGCGAAGACCACTGTTCAATTTGCCATACAACTTAGCGGCTAAAGTCGCTATGTTGAATATAGCTAAAGATGGAGAAGAGAGTGCCTTAGCACCATATTTCTGTATCATAAATGTTTTAGTACTTTTAAAATTTATAAAAAATCAACATGATTTAACTTCTTCTCTCAAAATATGAGGGTCACGATGTGACGCAATTTTATTTATTTTGCTATTATTTAATTTAGAGCGACAACCTTTATAATTTATATTTTTTATATGACCTACATATAAACTTATAGCATAAATAAAATGATCCCGTGTTAATGTTGACAAACTTAAAATATTAAATATAAAGTAAGAAGTGAAAGCTTAGTTCGTAGACTCGTAGACACCTACGAGTTACATAATAGTAACTCTTTGTGCTACGACAATGTAGCTTTATTGCTTGAGCTTTTTTAACAATATTTATAAAACATTTTAAAATATATTTTATTTATTATTCATAATAGCTATACTCGTATATTAAAATCTTAATAATTATATTGAAATAGTTTT
The DNA here is from genome assembly GCA_019049475.1 of Eueides isabella. Lineage (NCBI taxonomy): Eukaryota > Metazoa > Arthropoda > Insecta > Lepidoptera > Nymphalidae > Eueides > Eueides isabella. Next base: position 3,150,173 of record CM032400.1, read on the forward strand.
TAAATCTGCTAAAAATATATAGAGATAAAAAGTACTAGGTACTTTATAACAACTTATGATACTGCTGATTTGGCGGAAACCTGAAGCATTTGTACATATGCTTATTTAAATACAAGAGAAAAATCATACATATAATTTGTTTATTTTCTACGCAATCGTAATAATGGTAGATTGACTATAATACGTGGATTACTGTAACTTTATTTAAAATGTACATCGTGACAAAGTAACAGCGCTGCGCAGTAATAAATAACGGCCTCTAACAATTTTATGTTTGACCATAAAAAGGAAATTAGAACATTTAAATACCTGTGGGAAACGTCTCGTAAAGAAATAGTTTAAGCTATGAACCACACCAACCCACACCTTATACAATATTTGTTATAAAGAAATTTGCAAGAAAAGATTTATTGCAAGAAAAGATTTAAAAGAAAAATTGGTTTCATTATTTGAACTCTACATTTCCGTTCATTGCAAATTATGCGAGAAGAAATATAAAAAGAACTCACATTTTGTAGGAAAAAAATAAACAAGAAAACGATGTAGCCAAAGAAATAAAAACATTAAGCACTTTCTTTAGTGGGATTTGAACTTACTATCATTTCAAATCATTACAAGCGCCCCAGCTGAGTCATGGTGACGTTTCTAATTCTTTGTTTAACTAATAAAATATTTTATATATAGTGCCTAGGTATACAGGAGACATTAAAATGCTAAGCACATACATCACGATATTTCCGAACACAAGATAAAATTGCAGTCAAGGCCGAGTCATTATCAAATTGTGTTTTACAGATTACTAAGATAAAAAAAAACTTGCGAAATTACGGCAGGTCATGTACGCGAAATTCATCTATCATAATAATAATTAAACAATTTGAGGTCTCTAGGAATTTTAAGCTAATATATATATATATATATATATATATATATATATATATATATATATATATATATATATATATATATATATATATATATATATATATATATATATATATATATATATATATATATATATATATATATATATTATATATATATATATATATATATATATATATATATATATATCTATATATATATATATATATATATATATTATATATATATATATATATATATATATATATATATATATATATATATATATATATATATATATATATATATATATATATATATATATATATATATATATATATATATATATATATATATATATATATATATATATATATATATATATATATATATATATATATATATATATATATATATATATATATATATATATATATATATATATATATATATATATATATATATATATATATATCTTATCACAATCAAAACATTAAAAAATGCACGATAAAGTCTAATATACTAATTTCCATATAATCGTAATGCAATAAACAAAAATTAAATAGACTTTCAATGTGCGGCCTTGAGTACATGCATATTCAGCAGCATAACGCCTAAACAGGTTGGCCGTCTGGAGGTACAAAGAATAAATCAAAAAGTGGAATCGTATCGAGTAATAAGAAACATAAGTCCTTGGGAAGTCTAAACATTAGGTATCGAGTCGCGTGAAATAGGACCAGTAAAAAAAAAACCGTTACAGGCTGAACGCTAGACGCAGGCCGGCGGGCGATCGATCAGCGCGTTGGGGCAGGTCGGGTACGTTTTGCGTTTCGCACGTGTACTACCGGCACTTAGGAAAATAGCGGTAGAGGCTCAGTTTACATTGTCTCATTCCTAAAAGTCTACTCTAAAATTTATAGTATATTTTAACAATGTATAGGAAACGTGTGCATTTTAAAAGAATACTGAACAGCTCTACTGAATAGATCATTTCAAAGGACTTCCGCGCCGACGTTGCCGGGTACCGGCCAGAATAGCGATCAGGATCTAAACGTAATTTTTGGACAAGTGAATCGGGCAATTGTTAACCACTTGTTAAGCTCATTCAGTGGACTACGAAACTTTAGATAAGAGGAGCATGCAATATGTTATGACATATTTTATTTACATAAGCCTTATATTAATTTTATAGCCAATTTAATTATTATATACAATACATGTACGATTATTATTTTCATTATTGGCGTTTAGTTTAATAATATTTTTGATAAATATAACAAGCGTTCAATGCGAGCTGATAAAATGTTAGGATAGGTCATGGTGAATTATGTAAAAAGGCGACAGAACGTGGTACAGCACGGTGCCAACAGCACTGTTGCGTAAACATGTATTAGAAAGTACGCACCACATCGTCCATCTCCATCCAGTCCATGTCGGCGTAGGGTCTAGGTTAGTAGCGGCGGTTAGTTCGGATATTCGGGTGTGCTGTCGCGTCAGACTACTGCGCGTCGCGACGTTCGACACACGAGTGCAGCGTCGTGTCGTGTGTTGCACCGAAAATTCGTTCCCGCGCCCCTCCCCCTCCCCCCCTGCCCTGCCCGCGGCGCCTCGCCCCCAGCCCCCGGCTGCCCCCCTCAGCCCGGACACCTCTCGCAAATTTTTTTGAATCGCACAACGCCATCTAGGGAACGATAGGAGGCCTCGAGCGTGGCCTTGAACTTGACAGCACATCGCTGCCGACCCAGTTTCGCGGCGGCGCCCCCGCCCTCGCCCGCCCCCCGCGTCGCGCACTGTCACGGCCGCGTCAGCGCCGGCTGAATGGAACCGAGTGCAACATAAAGAATATTTTCGCGCCACACCAGTGCAACTCTCGTTTTCATTGTATAATATTACATCACGCACTTGCTCACGTATTTACTTCGGCTGATTAACATTCCGAGTGCCGGCGCTACCTTAAAACGTTTAAAGCTTGTGCTTGACATCTACGACATGTTTTTGGACCAAGTCAAGGCTAAATTTTCCACGTAATACGTAAAATATTAGACATTAGAATATTAACGCAAAAAAAGCACGATATTTAACAAATAATTATGTCTATCTCTCTCATTACCTTAATTAGTGGTTGTCTAAAAAAAATTTTTTTTACATAACAAAGCGATTGATTAGATAAAATCTAATCAATCTACTCAAATCGCTCGCAAATCTTCCGACGTGCATATTATGCATCTAAATCTAATCTGGCCAAATACAGATACTTGTTATATACTTCTCTATAAAACGCCTTACAGTGGGGTAGATCGAAACTACTGATGTACAGCAATATAGCCCACATCCATTTTCTCGATAAGTTGTCTATCGCAAAAATCATTTCACTTTCGACGTGCCTATAGCTTCTGGGATTAATTCATTTTATAATAAACTTACAGATTTCTTAATAGATAGTGTCACGCCACGAGTCCTACCTTACCTCGATGGACCCAACGATCACATTTCTCTCGTATTTTATATGATATATGAAAAATGACAAACTTTTCCCCTTCATATCTAAAAAAATCTTATAATAAATTTTCTGTTTCTAAGTACTTTGCATGTACATGGTAGATCTCAAAACCCAATAAGCCGATTCAATTGCAGTTCTCTCTATTGTAATTTGGCAAGCTTGTTTAACATTTAGTGTTTGTTTTATTTTATAAATTATGAATAAAGAATATAACGTATAAAAAGAGAGTTTTCCGACAAAATTACGACACTGTGTAATAAGTAATTTTGTCAGATTGTTTTAATGAATTGAGTAAATAAAAACCCTTAATATTGACATTGATATTGTTTTTAAAATTATATTGCTTTTAGAAAACGTAAGTAATGCAATCTACACTGCTTTCTTAAACAAACTAATAGTTATGTAGTTAGTACAAGCAGAACCGTTAGACACTTAATATTCGTTTTAGTTTAGTAGTAGGCGGAAGGAAGCTGGGACCCTGAAGTTGATGCTAAAGCACTACAATTAATACCCCAAAATATATTGCTGTTGGTTTTTACATCACCAATCGTATTTACATAATATTTTTAACCTCTCGAAGTATTTCTTATTTAATTCACAATCTAGAATATGAATATATCTCTCTTTTGTAGGAAATAAATAATTTCAAAGATATCCAAAAAATAACAGAGCCTTTTACGATCATGGCAATTAGCAATTTAAACTTAAACCAACAACCATCTTTCAATAGCTAGTTCAAACTATTGAGTCAACGTTATCAATTATTTGGTAAACTTCACAAATGAGTTCATATATAAAGTGGGCAGCCTAACAACTGTTCACGACGACAAGACGGAAACCTTAAAAAGTGATTTGCCTAAAAGAGGACAGGGGTCAAGGAGACAATTTAATTGCTTCCATTATCTTAAGGAAGACTATCTTTATACATTTTACATATAATATTATTGAGGCCTGTCGTGGCGCAGCGGCAGTAGAGTGTGACTGTAACCGACAGGTTCTGGGTTCGATCCCCAGTCGAGGAAATGAAATATTTAATATTTTCAATTTAAGTATTTAATGTTTCATTTCTTCGCTCTGGTAATAAGGCAAAGCGCGGCGTTGAGTTCCGCCACTCAACACGCAATGCCTCAAATCGGCGAAAAGTGGGGAACGGAAGTGGAACGGAGTGTCATTACACTAGGTTTCACTTCCGTCCCCTCTGCCTACCCTGCCTAGTGCGGGATACAGAGTGAAGCTGAAAGAAAAAAATATATATATTATTATATATGGAGCTAATCAGTGCTGCAATATATCAACATATAATAAACTAAATTTTACCTGCGATTTCGAATGGTTAAATTGAAATAAATATGAATTTTGTACTTGTTTATCATATATATTAAAAAAATATTTTCGTATCATTAGTTCCCGAGATCAACACGTTCTATCACACAAACACTTCAGCTGTATAATATTTGTATATATAATATAAATACTAACTATTGTTATTTTAAAATTGCTATTATAAAATTTAAAATAAGTACATTACCTTAAATAATAATTTACCTATTTTTTTAATAATTATAGAAACATATTTATTTAGAAGAAAATTTAACGTAACGGGATTAAATTAATCCGTTCTTTTGCACCAGATAGACGGGTTTCAAGAGTCAGGCGTCAAAATCGCCGCTACTGTAAAATATAAATAAGCTTTCTAATAAACATTTTTCTATCCTAAGTGAGAACTAACACTTTGAAATTAGTTAAAAAATACTGAAACAATTTGATAAAATTTAATTGGGAAATATATTCAGCATAAACGATGATACATATAAAATGCAATGGCAAAAAGACGCAATCATGAAGGTAACTGAGTTAACGGTGCTCTGCGTTGGTGGGCCGGCGGCGCGTGAGCATAGCTGCACGTATGGCTTACACTGTTATAAGGTAACAAACCTTTATACATATATGGTTAAAGAAGAATAAAGAAAATATGTATATACATATATATAAGGTCAATTTAGCTAGACGCGATGAAAATATATACATAATGAATATATATATATATATATATATATATATATATATATATATATATATATATATATATATATATATATATATATATATATATATATATATATATATATATATTCATTTTAATATATATTATAATCATATTTATTAGCCTGAGGCATGTAGTGGCGGCACAAGCGTGTGACTGTAACCGACAGGTTCTGGGTTCGATCCCCAGTCGAGGAAATGAAATATTTTATATTTTAAATTTAAATATTTAATGTTTCATTTCTTCGCTCTGGTAATAAGGCAAAGCGCGGCGCTGAGTCTCGCCACTCAACACGCATTGCCTCAAATTCGTCGGAAAGTGGGGAACGGAAGTGGAACAGTGTGTCTTAACATTAGGTTCCCAAGTTCCCTCTGCCTACCCTGCCTCGTGCGGGATACAGCGTAAAGCTGAAAAAAAAAAATATTTATTAACCTGGCTTATATCTGCACATCTTAATTACTTACAATCCTTTCTTAAACGACTTATTACCGTACGATTTGCTTGAATATTCTGTACGATTTGCGCACGCACGTATCCGGATCCGATGATAATTTGATTCTTAACTACTTTGACTAACTTTCCGCTATATTACATATATAAAAGGGTAGGCAGAGGTAACTTAGTGTGAGTCTAAGTTTAGGTCGAAAATAGGAAACGTTCTCCGTTTCCTAATTAGAGATATTGCGTGTTGCGTAGCGGAACTCAACACCGTTCCATGTCTTTTACTGGAGTAAGCAAAAAAAAATGATAATATTAAGCCCACAATCGTCGCAATAACCGAAGGCTATGACGCTGCACTACGACGGATTAATAACCTACTACATCCATTTTTTTGTAAACTCTACCTTTATTTTCGCGACCCAGGGACACGACTGTACGACTGTAACAGCCACAGGTTGTTGATTCGATTTCTATTCATCATCTACAGAAAAGTGGGGAACGAAATTGTTTTAATGAGAATGGAGTCATAACATTAGGTTCTGATTTTCCCTCTGCCGGGTACAGCGCGAATTTATCTTCTCTATATCATTAAAATAAAAAAAATACATTTTGTATTTTATTATAAAAAGATCTTATACTTTTCTTCTAAAATAGAAATATTTAAATATTACTTTCTGCTTTCAATCTATTTTGAATGGTATAAAAGAACCCAAAACATTGAGTGCATTTGCACTATCATATAAAAAGGTAAATAATTATAATTATTTCGTCTTGTACCATATAATTGTCACATGTATGTACATACATTAAAAACGTAAATACGTGTATGCAGACACTGTTATCAGTAAATGATAAATAAACAGGAAGCGCTCCTTCGGTAAGCAACTTAGTTTAAAATACAAAAACATATGGTAAATGCATCAACCATTATACGTTAACATTTGTCTTCTTCTAGTCACAATTCAAAGCGGAACTCAACTCCGCACTGTTTTACGATCGAAAAAGCATTACAAATGAAAATTTCTTCAATTGTTGCCCGACCCGGCATCTATAGTTAATTTATCAATAAACGTTATATAAATATAATAACTTTAATATAATTTTAGAGAACGTACACATAAAATTTTCTTTTTTTTAAAAATTACATGCCAAGATCAAAATTCAATGTATTTTACACTTGATCTTGATGTCTATTCGATTACGATATTTAAAAAAAATACTATGTACCTACTATTATTGTTCATCAATATTGTACAATCTAGCTAGTTTCTATGATAGTCTAAAAGTCATATCAAAATTCAGTAGATTATGTTAAGCTTCACACGAAAACAAGTGATAATTAACATTGAATAATGTTACAGCAGCATAAATACTTAGGTAATATTTTTTAATATAAATAGTTTTGTTTGAAACGAGATACAAGTTATAAGATTTATTATTTGTTGCATTATTTTTGCGACGGTGGGAAACGGAAGTAGAACGGAGTGTCTTAACACTAGGTTCCCAAGTTCCCTCTGCCTACCCTGCCATGTGCGGGATACAGCGTGAAGTTGAGCATTATTTTTGGGGCAGTTAGTAGTGGCTTCCAATCCCGCAATACCGAGATCTCTGTGTCGCAGGTAGTGGTTTGGACTTATGGTTCTCTTCTTACGTCTTACGACATACTTATATATGTCAGAATATAACATACTTTGCTAGACATCATAGTGGTCAAATACACTTGAAACCACCAAAAATAATGTAATGATTAAGGATTAAATAAGAAAATATTATATTTTTACATATCAAGCTGAAGAAACTGTAACGACAGCGCTAACTAGTGTGGACATCGAGGGCTTTTGGATATTTTCTACTGCTGTATATATTATCTCTAAAATATACAAATGCAAAATAACCAAACTGAACAATTGAATTCATAATTTCTCCTGTTAAATTATTTTTAGATATTTCTTTCTATTATGTACTAAAGGTATCCTTATTGTCGTAATCCTGATAGGAAAATTTAAATGCGAAGTTCAAATTTAACTTCGCATTTTTCTTCGCATTTACATTAATAATAAAATTTTTACATACTTCCGGATATTTAATTTAATAATGAAATATTTAATATTTTCAATTTAAATATTTAATGTTTCATTTCTTCGCTCTGGTAATAAGGCAAATTGCGGCGTTGAGTTCCGCCACTCAACACGCAATGCCTCAAATTCGGCGGAAAGTGGGGAACGAAAGTGGAACGGAGTGTCATAACACTAGGTTTCACTTCCGTTCCCTCTGCCTACCCTGCCTAGTGCGGGATACAGCGTGAAGCTGAAAAAAAAAAGAAAAAAAAAAACATACTTCCGCATATAATAGCGTTTTTGAAAATCCCTAGTCCAGTAAATAACGATGTACAAAGTATACAGAACTAGAAGCCCCACTACAAACGAGAAATATAAAAAAAAATGTGTGTTTTAGACACACAATTTTGTTTAGGACAAACTACTACGACAAAGCTAGATGTTAACTCAAATTTTATTGGAATCCGCCCAGCACTCCCAAACAAGCTATACGGCCTTATAGGCAACGCTCCTGTAGCTTCTCTGGAGTTACAAGGAGCCGTGGGCGTCGGCGTGGATCATTTACAATCCGATGACCCGTACGTTCGTTTGCCGTGTCTTATCCATAAAAAAAAATCGCCAAATACAGCAATCTGAGTCCATAAGCTTTTGACGTTTTGTTAAAGATTATTGAATTAAATAATCATTTAGAGGTAGACAATAACATGAGTTAAAAGTTTTGAATAGTATTATTAATGCAAGATTATATAAATTTAAGAAAATCATAAAAAATGTTTCTCTGTATTAAAACACACAATTCTGCATATTCCGCCCAAATATGCAGACAACACGGACAGACGGATGTTAAGTGGTGAAAGTCAATGTAGCATTATCGCAACCAGAGTACAAAAATTAATATAATATTGGTATAATAATCATTCGCCGATTTGGAACCAAGCAAACAACATGGCGGCTTTCAGTTTCAAATTCTGAACCTAATATAAACGGAGCAGGAAATATCGCTGATGAAATCAATAAAAAAAACTATCGACTTAGTCTTACAAGAGTAAGTTATACTTGTACTTCCCGTACAAGTATAACTTATAAACGAACTGAAGTTCGAGGGGTGGGCTTTTCAACTCTTTTATCTGAAATATATTTAGGTGTGTAATAATATCTTTGATTTACACGATTGTTACACATTTTAAATGAAATAAATTTAACCAGATTAATCGCTTATATTGATTTTTAGACATGAATAAATACCTGACGTTTCGAACTCTTTAAAATAGTCGGTGGTCACGTAATTGTGTAATGTAATGTTATACATTTTAACTATAAGAATTTTTCCTTTGTTAATTTAGTAAGATTCCACTTCACAAAAAGTGCCGTGGTTTTGATAAGAGAGCGAATTCATTCAAAATGTAGCAAAACAGTGCAAAAACGCTCGTATCTTTTGATTATGTTAGCTTATGTTTTCCTGTGCTCTAATAGACGGTAGACTTATTCACTCACTCACTCAGTTTCACGCTGTATCCCGCACCTGGCAGGGAAGCTAGAGGGAACTTAGGAATTCGTTCCATTTCCGTTCCCCACTTTTTGCCAAATTTGAGGCATTGCGTGGTGAGTGGCGGAACTCAACACCACGTTTTGCCTTGTTACCAGAGCGAAGAAATGAGAATATTAAATATTTAAATTGAAAATATTAAATATTTCATTTTCTCGAAAGGGTATCGAACTCACAACCTATCATTACAATCACACGTTTCTGCCCCTGCGCCACGAAAAGCCAGAATATTTGATATTAATTTGAGCACGATATCTCTGTGTGATCTCGAGATAAATTGAGTTAAGAGACAAGTAGACAACAAAGTTATACTCTGAGAACGTTGTTTCTAGGTACGGAACCCTACAAGAAGGAGACGAATTTTTGTAAATGACAAATTAATATCCTTTATTATGTACCTTTAAAATTGTCCAAATTAAACGCTTAGGCGATTGAACAAAACAGAGTACCCAATAAACTCTATGTAAGCAATTGCTACTTTATAGTTTTTATCTTTCCAAAAACACTGATATTGACGTTTTACCTACATTTAATATTATAAAATCAGGCAAAATATTCATGAATATATTTTTTTTAATATGAATTTCCGCAATTTAATCTCGTCACAATTAACGTTCTATTACAGATACCGTGTCACGGCGATGCCATCAATGTGATTACGTAAATAAAAATGAAAAATACATTTATTGGCAAGAACAATAGAATTTTCCATGTTTCAAATATTCACACAATAGATTAATCGCACATATAATTAATTTATATATATATATATATATATATATATATATATATATATATATATATATATATATATATATATATATATATGTATTGTTTTTTATTATATAAATAAATATCCCTTAACAATAAATAATTGATAAAGTGAAGTTAAAGATAAATTATTTATCCGTAGAAGTAACATTTAAACAAAAACCGAGCTTTCTCCGGTACAAATTGCCGTAAAAGTGATGTTGGTCCTTGAAAAAGGAACTAGATTTTAGTGTTTTATCAACTCAATGAGCTTACAAGTTTATTTATTATCATTACACCCTATATAGAACAGCCCCAGGTATTATCGTTTTGAAGAAAAACATCCAAGAAATGCTCATGTGTAAATATAGAAATATGCTCAATTGGGAAAAAAAATCCACAGCATTCATATTCTAGCATATTAACCTCAATCGCAATTTAAATTATAAATAAAAGATCAAAAACAACTAATATTGAATAAAATGTGTAAATGATAAAAATACAAATTTATTATTAGCAAATAAAAATAGCTAGTATTTTCGTATAGCATTTCAAGGCCATATCAAAATTTATTTACCACTATGGAGTATGTACCTTTACATAGACTCAATATATATATATATATATATATATATATATATATATATATATATATATATATATATATATATATATATATATATATATATATATATATATATATATATATATATATATATATATATATATATATATATATATATATATATATATATATATATATATATATATATATATCAATCATGTATGTGTATACATATATATTCCTAGCTTAATGCCATTTATAACAGTCTAGGCAAATAGAAGCTATTGTTAAGATATTCTATTCCCCATTTTAAGATTAATTTTCGAATTATTGAATGTTGAGTATTGGTACTGAACGCTGTGATTTATCTTTTTACTGTGAGGAAATACTATCATATTTAATTCCCTGATAGGGAATTAAACACTAAATCATAATATAATATTTCCTACGACTGCGCCATAACCAGTGCATAAATTATATAATTTGTCATAAAATATAGTGTAGCACCATCTGCTTAATTAACAGCATTAAGCTTAATTTTAATAAATATTCGACAAAATTTAGTTAACCATATTGGTAAAAATTTTATACATTTTTTTGTCTCTTATATATTAAAATTATTATATTGTATAATATATATTATATGATGATATAAATTTTAATTGATAAATCAAATATTACAATTTTATAAAGTCTTTAATATTTTGATAATATTTAATAAATATTTGTTAATGTTGAATGTAATAAATAAAAACATTTTTTTAGTCATATTTAACCCTATTTCCCCAAACTTGGGCTGGGGCAAAATCTAAGATTTACAAAAATGCATGTTGTGTAATGTCAGTGTGAGTCTACCTGGACTAGAAATAATTCATTCTCTCACTTGACTTTAATTGAACCCTAAAGAATTATATATTTGTGAAGCAACAGGGAGTGGTTAAGAACTGGGGAGACCTTGATCAACCTCCTCTTTGATACTTAAGAAATGTCACACAACAAGCCCAAGAACTTCTACACATATGGATAGACTTTAAGGTTTGCTTTCCGCAAATATGGATTGACTTTAGGGCTACCCCAACTAGGGATAAAGCATGAACCTAATAATAGCTAAAGTTGCAAGTACAGAGTATATCTATACATATACTCTGTACTTGCAACTACAGAGTATATGGTACAGGAAAGTAAATGTATCAGTAGAGGCCTGTACTAGCGCAGGGCACAAGCATGTGACTGTAAACACAAGAGATTGCAGGTTTAATCTTCAATGAGTCATTAATAAAAGTAAAAGATCCTAATAAATTTGACAATTTTTATCTTTTTGCAAAATTGAACACACTAATCTTATTTATGGCTTAACTGGTTTTAATGCTGATTTTATTTAAGTGAAGAAAGAATTACTTGATAAAAATTATGTAGAATATATATATATTTTTATTCAGTTTATAAATAGAAAGTCGTAGCACTTTTCCATGCAAATTGTCACATGCAAAACTTTACAAAGCAAGAAATGAAAATATTAAATAATCTCCAGCCCAGAGAATTAAATCCACAACTGCAGTAATTGTAGTTGGTTGCATGAGCATGCTTGCACATGGGCCAAAGGTTTTTTCTAGTCATATATAAATTTATAAATTAAAGAAAATACATTTCTTTAGGTTTTAAAATTATTCTATTGTCTGTCTTACCTTATTTCTGTGTGACACAAATGAAAGCAAAAGTTTGATTTATACATTTTCTCATATTTTTCTGCTACTACATCCTCTTGTTCATTGTATTATATAACTTTACTATGGTGATACTTCTCTAATGTAAAATGATACCTGAAATATATTGCAAAATAATGTTTTGATTAAATTTTTTTTTCTATGACAATATTCTGGACTTGATCTTCGTTTTTATTTACTATGAAAAAGGATCAAAACAAACTGTTAAAAAAGTGCAGTAAAAACTAATATTGCAATTATCTGAAAACTTTTATAGATTTGTAATGAAAGAAATTTTTCATAATCTTCACAATTAATCCTAAAATAAACGATATTGAATTTAAAACATCCTTAATACAATTCTAACTATCCTTAAATTAATTACATACCAGTAATAACAATATTACACATAGAAAGATATTATGTAAACCCATATGTCAATTAGTAGATAATAGTAATACTTACTAATAAATAGAACCAAGGACGTATTCAAATATTAATAATACACCTCTAATAATCTTGTAAATCTTTGAATATTCACGAAATAAAAATATTTAATCATCTGTCAAATTCACTTGTAAAAACATTCCAGAACTCACTTATGTCATGAAAATACTGATATATACTGTACTATAAGAGTACTTTATTATTCAAAATATTAAAACACGTATTGTTAATATAAATATTATCTTTATATATCTTCTAGAGATAATAATCAAAATCTCTAAATTTACCAAACAAGGTTAGAAAACTGACGTTTCATAATAATGCAAATGCAACACCAAGGCCATTCCAATGCAACTAGATTTTGCATCTAGAAGTCGCATTAATATAAAATAAAAAAGTTTACCAGCCAAATAATTAATTGATAATTAAAATAAGAACAATTTCTTATTAACAAATCAATTAGAAAATTATTATAGTTATTGTCCCATTAAATATACTGTTTAAAATAATTATGGAATTATTATAAGAAAAATATAAATTATTGGCAATTGGCTCAAAAATGAATATTTTTATTATCTTAGTTTTACTTTCAGTATATATTATACAACACAAGTAAATATTTACTATCTAGTATTTAATTGAAACTTAATAATAAATGTAAAAGTAAATAGGTAATAAATTTGTATTTCAAGGATAAAGTCGAACTAATTGTATATTTTGTTCCTCATAGAATTATTAATGGTATTTGTTATTCAAAAAAGATTTAGGTAAGGTACCATGACGTACCATAATCTTACTGTAAATATTTATTATTTTGACATTAATAATTACAAAGCTTATTCAATATGGCAACATATTTTGGACCAATTTCATGATCGCCGACGTTTCCCATTTTTCGGGCCAACTCATCGGTCTATTTGACATAGAATAATATGTTTGTTTTCAAAGAGTTATGAATTGTAACTTATTTATTGTTGCATAATATAAAATAGAATTTAATAGAAACATGGAGGTGCAATATCTCGTCTTATTTTTGAGTATTATCTGGCATGGAGCTGACGCTATTATGTGGAGTTTGGCTCCCAACACGCAAAAATGCTTGAAGGAGGAACTACACGCGAACGTACTCGTAGCCGGTGAATATGAAATAACAGAAGCAGATGGCCAGAGAATTGACTATATTGTAAGTCTTAAGTAATTCGACATTTCATATAACCTATGCGTGCTACTTTCTAATGTTGTAAAATACATTATAAGTTTTATAGAACAATATTGTCTCTTACTCTTATAAGAAAAACCAGAAAGAAATGAATCAGTGTTGTATAAAACAGTAAACATAATTAAATATTCAAGTTTTGCTTTTGGGACATACAAAACTATCACTGATAAGATTATTATCAATTTCCGACAATTATTAATTATTACTTGTTCATTAAAAAATATTGGCTGCAGGTTCGAGATTCTAAAGGACATATTTTAGCTCAAAAAGATGGCATCAGCAAAGGAAAGTTTACATTTGTAACAGAAACATATGACACCTTTGAAGTTTGTTTCATATCAAAAGTGCCTCAAGGTATGTATGGTAAACTCTTTGTTTTTTTATAACTAACTAGTTGCGGAAGTCAACACTGCACTTAGCTACGTTACCATAGCAAAGAAATGAAATTATGCATGATGTTATAATATGAAACATTTTATTTTAATTTTCCTTGAATCAGATCCAAAGTCACACACTTGTGCCTCCTGTATCACACCCTCTTTAGGCCTAGTCTTTTAATTGTGTATTCAAATTGATTGAAAATTGTAAATATATTTAGAGTATAAATAAGTCATTTTAAGTATAATAATGAAAGATCATAAGTAATGGATTTGTTTTTAACCTCACATTTTTTTTCATAAACAGAGGGTCTTTAGAATTTAGTGTCAAGGTATTCCATTCCCCACTTAAACTACTATATGGATGGATAAAAAAAACAAGTAGATTAGTTTTGCAGTACCTGAATTGACTTTTTGTCTTATTTCAACTTTTAATGTTATATAAAGAAAGTTCATGAAAATGAAAAGATGGCTTTTAACTAACAGTGAGTTACACCGTTACTACATCAACACAATTAACATGATTCTCAATAAATGGACTGTAAAAAACAAACCATATTTTTCAATTTAAAAAGTAGTTACTGAGATTAACACATTCAGCTTATCAAACTCGTCTTCTTTATTATATTTACATAGAAATGTAGATACATTCTGAATTTTTCAGAGCGCCGTGGTGTAGCGCAAGATGTGACACTAGACGTTAAAGTTGGTATCGAAGCAAAGAATTATGAAGGGGTAAGTTTAAATTTACTTTCATACTGAGGTTGTTAGGGATGTAACAATTTTCTAAATATATACATGAGTAAAAGGAATATTAGTATATCACTTTCCATTACAGATATAAAAATATTTAGAATTAATTGTTATTTTTGGATCATTTTGTTTCAGAAAATAACTTAACAGCTGTTTTTTACATTGGTGTGACAGAGTCAGCTGTTGTTTGTTATATGTATTTACTGTATCTATTTCTAGTAAAAAAAGTAGTTCATTGCTAGTTTGTACTAAGCATTGTACACAAATTGAAAAACAAAAAACGAAATTTAATTTAGTTCTTTCTTCAAGCTTAACTTCACATTGTATGCCTCATATAGTAAGGTGGACAGAGAGAAACCTGTGAATCTAGTGTTAACACACTCTGTTCAAATTAAGACACTTCCATTTCTCACTGAATTTTAGAATTATTATGCGTTTCATGGCGAAACGTGAAACTTTATGCTGCAGTTTGTGGCATGTTGTGTAACTTTTGGTTGAAATTTATATATCATAGGTATTTTTTTTTATTTTAGTCATTTCTTAGTTACATAGTTTTAGTAATAAAGCTCTATTTACTATAGCTATTTCTATATTGTTATATTTGTTTTAAAAATATATATAAATTTATCTGTATTTTACTATATATAAATAATTATTTTATTTATTTCCTATCTATTATAGCAGTGGAAGCTTAATACTGTTTAGTGCTTTAATATTTATATATTATATTTCTTTTTTTTCGGTGGTTCACCTATGACAATCAACAACCAGAATTCTTGGGTAATAGTGTGTGTTTGAATGCAGTCACTAACCATAACCTAAACTTAGCTTGAATTTGATAAAATTGAGCTAAAATTTTAATGTATTTTATAATCACTTGTTTAATTTTTGTTTTTTTTTTCTATATATTTTACAGCTAGTCTATTAATTTAAAATTATTAACCATCATATTTTTTTAATGTAATACTTAGTACATACATACATTTAGATATATGAAATGAAGTACATTTCATTTTCTAAAACACTGCCTAACATTAATGGTAACAAAATATGACAATGTGTAGAAATTTTCAATCCAGGCCCTCCTGGAATCTATTTAATGAAATAGTTACAATACATATTTGTTATTGCAACAAAAATAGTTACACAACAAAAGTTAGTTAGAATATATCTTCAACAATTTATAAAAAAAATAATACCTTATGCTTGACAAAAATCTTGTATGGTACATAATCATTTGCATGTATTTCTTATTTATTTGTATGAATTTTTATATGAGAGTGGCTTGAAATTAGACTGAATCATCATTAATTTATACTGTAGGTCATATTACTGCTGATCTTATTACAACTCTTTTAAGTAATCTAAAGAAGTAGATATATGAAACTTATTTGTAATATTTGTACCTCCATTTTTGTACTACAAGTAGAAAAAACACACACACATTGTATCTCGCACATAGCAGTGTAGGCAAAGGGAACTTGGGAATGTTGTGATAAGACACCCCGTTCCCATTAAGACACTTATTTTGTACTTTTGTTTTACCACTGTTTCCTACTTTCTGCTAACATACGCTAAATTTGACGCTTTATGAGATGAATGGCGAAACTCATTGCCTTTAATTATAAAAATGTGCACAACAAATTGACATAGATATATCTATTATTTCAAATCAAAGTATTATTTATTTATTAAGTCATTAAAGACACTGTTAAATCATAGAAACTGTGCAATTATAAAATTTCTCGCAGGTTAATCTCAGTAGGACTGCCTTTCTCGCCTGTGATAGCTCCTGTAACTATTAAAAAGTTTAAGTTTTAACCTGTAATTAAAAAGTGCTTTATTAAATAAAGAATAAATTGATTTAACTTAAACCTAAAATCTAGGTGCAAATATGTTAGCATAATAATATGTATAATACACAACTAAATGAAGGTAACTTATCTTTTGCCAAAATAAGTGCTTGATTTTTATGACGATACTTATATATAATAAAATAATGTTTACAAGAGATCACAGATAGTTTTTTTCATCTAAACATGGATGAATAACATGATGATAAAAGGCTATTTTTGCCGGCTTAGAAACGAATCACCCTGGTTACTCGGGGCCGTGGGCAACGGTGATCACTTACCATCAGGTGACCCTTACGCTTGCTTGCCGTGTCCATAAAAAAAGGCAAAATTGATTTAGCTCTATCTCTTGGGATGGGGATGTTTTTTATACATCCCTATTTTTAATTATTAAAGTATATATATTTTTTTAGATTGGCGAAGCAGCAAAACTGAAGCCCATGGAGCTTGAATTAAAACGATTAGAAGATTTGTCTGAAGCCATTGTTCAAGACTTTACACTAATGAGAAAGAGAGAGGAGGAAATGAGAGACACTAATGGTAAATTATGTTGTTATTTTTTATTACTTTTATGATTTATTATGTATATAGCAGTGTAGACAAAGGGAACCTGTGCTATTTTCTCTGTTTTTACACCTTGTTTAGCCAAAGTACTTATAATATGTGTTCTCATATTCAATAGATTGGGTATTGAATGACAGACTAATGACTTCTCATAATATATATAAGATTTTTTTTTTTTTTATTTTCCTAATTATATAACAAAATATTTATATGATTTTAAATGACATTTAAGAATCTGTACAAGTTTTTAAATGTGTTTTGTAACCTACTTGAATGAACAATCTTCACATATTTTAATATTTTTACTATGTTTTAAAGTGTTATTCCACACTTAGGACAGAAAATACTAAACTTAAATTTAAAAAGCGTATAAAAATTTTGAACGAAGCAGGATTTGAACCCGCGCCTCTGGAATACCTTATGCTTGACATGGAACGGTATTCCAGAGGCGCGGGTTCAAATCCTGCTTCGTTCAAAATTTTTATACGCTTTTTAAATTTAAGTTTAGAATCTTCACATAGTATTAGACAAAGTTACATTAATTTAATGAAAAAAAAAATATTATTTCTGTCTTTAAAAATAATAATAAAAAGTATAAATATCAGTAATGTTATGTTGTGGCGCAGGGACACAAGAGTGTGATAATAATTTTCAAATTAAATATTTTTATTTCGTCTCTTTGGTACAAGGCAAAACGCGGCGTTGTGTTCCGCCACTGTATAACATGTAATTAACACTAGGTTCCCAACTCCCTCCCGCCTACCCTGCCATGTGCGGGATACAGCGTGAAGCAAACGTGACTATGTACAGTAAAATAATATCCTTTTTGTTTATTTTCAGAATCGACGAACAACCGAGTGTTGTTCTTCAGTGTGTTCTCCATGGTGTGTCTATTGGGTCTCGCCACGTGGCAGGTGTTGTACCTGCGCAGATATTTCAAAGCCAAAAAACTTATTGAATAACATTTCATTTTTTTTTTATATTCAACGCACGGATCTAGTCACACTGGGATTTTCTTTTTTAATTTTTTAATAGCACAAATGCTTAGATTTTTGCTCTTTTTTTTTTT
Source organism: Eueides isabella (assembly GCA_019049475.1). Classification (NCBI taxonomy): domain Eukaryota; kingdom Metazoa; phylum Arthropoda; class Insecta; order Lepidoptera; family Nymphalidae; genus Eueides; species Eueides isabella. Next base: position 3,168,925 of record CM032400.1, read on the forward strand.
TTTTTTGTTTTTCTTTAAAATTATCGTGTAATAATAAATGCGTTTAGTAAATATATTTGTATAATGTAATTTTAAGATATTTTGGATATGATTAGAAGTTATGCTTTTTATCGTAATTTTTTTTAATGGAATTGTTTAAAAACGGGAATTATTTCTTTATCTTTTTTTTTTTTCATTTTCATCACAATAATCCAGTGTGATTAAATCAGTACAGATCTCGTGCACTGTTACGTAAAAAAAAAAAAACTTTTTTTTCGTTTACTTAACAAATTTATTATTTAAATAAATGTTTGTATGTATATGAATGTGTTTCGTCGCTAAGGGAGTAAAGAAACGATTTATTAAAAAAAAACCATGGCTCGTTTTATTTCAAGTTCAGTTGGCTTGTTTTGTCTAATATAAACGTTTAAAATATATCTAGAATATATGTTACTGTAAAAGGCTTCCATTTTGTTATCTATACATATAATAAATATGTAGAAAAATGTTTTTTGTACATTGATGAAATTGAAAAAAAAAATTAGCCAGCGTGTGAAAAGATAAGCAACAGAACCCATTTCCATCATTTTTGATTTTTTTGTCTGTTTGTATGTTTGTTTGTGCGCACATCACGTAAAATCTACGTATTCAATGCAGACAATGTTTATATACAAAAAATATACGCAACTTGAGGTATAACTTAGTTTTTGTTTCATCGAAATCGGTTCACTCTATCAAAAGATATGATTAATTTAGTGAGTTCAAGAAGTAAAATATTACGTTACGTAATTTAGTATAGTACTTGCAACGACATCTAGTACTAATATTATAAAGCTGAAGAGTCGTTTGTTCGCTTGAACGTGCTAATCTCAGGATCTACTGGTCCGATTTGAGAAATTCTTTCAGTATTAGATAGCTCATTTATCGAGGAAGGCTATAGGCTATATATCATCACGATAAGACCAATAGGACCGGAGCACCAATTAAGAATGTTTCTAAATCGGGGGATTTTTCCTAATTGAGAGTTTCCGCTGCGTGCGTTGCGTAAACGGTTAAGGTTTCGCAAAAATCATGTATGATAGAATTGTTATCCTTTTAAAGTTTTTAAAAAAGTCCGCGACAGGATATATCTATATTTTTAAGCTAACCAATTTGTTCTAAAATAATGTATTATTTGCGAAGTTGTTTTTATAACTTTTCTTTTTTCTTATTTAATGACTAGCTGTCCCGGCAAAACGACGTTTGCCGGGACAGCTAGTTATTAAATAAATCCTGTGAGTGACCTTGCCAGCTCTTCTCACTGAAACTGCCTTTTGGACTGGCAGTTCATACTGTAGGACTGACACTACTGCCATTTTTATGTAAAATGATACAGCTAATTGAATTAATAATATTTTGAAAATAAGGCCTGTTGTGGCGCAAAGGTGTCGGGCACACACGTGTTACTGTACACGTAGAAGATTATGGGTTCGATCCCTAGTCGAAATGAAATATTAAATATTTTCATTTCTTCTTTCTGGTAACAAGTCAAAGGAGTGTCTTATTAATAGATACCCAAGTTTCTTCTGCCTAACCTGCCATGTGCGGGATAGAGCGTGAAGTTGGAAAATTATGCTTTAATACGAAACAACGACCTTTTGCAGTAACATACTGTCTTTAAGTAGGTTAGCAAAATAAATGCAACCAATCATTACATCCCTACCTTTTTTCATATAAAACATATATATTTAATATGTAACTATTTTTTTTAATATCATTTGAAGAGCCATAGATTTATCTATTTTATTATTTATTCTTATTTAACAATTAATGACAGTTAATATTAGTTGAAAACTGCAGCAGTAAATGTTAAAACAAAAAAAAAAATGGTAGTAAGAAGTTCTCTTTAAACCATAAATATAATAAATTAAAAAAAAAAACTATTCAAATTATTATTTTTTTATTTAATTCACTAACCCATTGTATACAACACACAAATTATGTTGGTGGGCTGTCTGCGTAGCTGATTCTCTTTTGATGGTTAAATTTTAATCTACATATATAAATAATAAAATAAGAGCAAAGTACCTCAATTTTCTATATAAACAAAATCATTTTGTGAATTTTTTCCTTTGGTTTATAATTGTAGCGATATTTGGAAAGGATAAAACGATTTGACCAAATATTAATATATAAATATTGCTGAAATACATATTATATTGAAATGGTTTTTTTTTATTATCATATATATTTATAAATATAAAAAAAATGAGTATATAAAATATACAATTCTATATTACACTAATACATTACAATATTTATAGGAATGTCATTAGAATTTCCTGTTTAATACAATTGTTAATAAATTATAAAAATAATAGAAAATCGTAGGAAAATATAAAAAAAAAATTAAAATATATCTAATACTATTTATGTTCCAATTTGTATAAAGATAAAAAGTAAGGAAGTCATGTCACAAAAAAATCAATATTAAATTTTTACAGGTGGCCTGTACGAATAGAATTGTAAAATAACAATTTTCTGTACCTCAAAATGTCTGCGGAACAGAATAAAAAGACTTCAAAATACAAATTATCCTATATTTTCCTATAGTCTCAACATTGCGATTCAGACCAACACATCAGCAGCAATGAAAGACGGTTTGCGCACGAAATTAAATATCTCGCCTTATATACAGTAAAAGTCCACTATGTGGGTATGTACATTTGTGATTATGCTTCCAGATCAAAGGGGCGAATAATCCAACTGGATGGTTAAGTGCTTAACGCCCGCTTCCCGGAATATCCTGGCCGCTTGTTCCGTGACATATCTTGGGTCAACTTCTCTAGCCACCTCAATTTTAATCGCACCGACGTGAACGTCACTGCATAGTGTCCAGAAATGTGGTTCCTGAACTGCGTGGACTCCAGCCAGCCCCACCACCCTCGTGTACAAGTTAGGAAGCGCCCGCTCTATGGACGTTGGAGTCCGCTGCATGAGAACACCGCCCGAGTCCATAAGCAGTGGGAACACACTACCACCTATAAGTAGCGCTATAGCCATTGAACATATCGGATCTGCTCGCATCCACCCGAACATTTGCATCAGAATAGCTGAAATAATCACTCCAACTGATCCTAGAGTATCTGCGAGGACGTGGAGGAACACTCCACGCATGATGGCCGACCCGGCGCCGGTGGGAGCTTCAATTTCGTCGTGGGAGTGACCGTGGTTGTGGTTGTGTGAGTGGCCGTGCCCATGCGAGTGTCCATGTCCACCATGCCCGTGCCCATGTCCGTGGTGGAACGCGTATATACCTATTAGATTGACTAAGAATCCGAGGACAGACACGACGAGCAAACGTTCATGTTTGACCTGAAATTAATGAAAATAATTAAATCACATATATTAGTCAAGATCGAATGAGGAACAGAAGTGACTGGATGGAAACGGAGTGATTCAATTGTCCCTGTTTTCCTCTGTCTACCTTTCTGGTATTTGACCGTCAGCGCAGTAACTTCGTCTGAGGGAGAGTGAGTACTATCTCCAACAGTAAACGGTATTGGATTTTACAACGTGACACTTTGTCACGCTGTGCACACGACACCGGCAGAGAAAAATTTGTCCGAAAAACAAGCGGGAAATATGAAATACCGAACGAATTAGAAAGATGCGTGACGCTGCAAACATTATTAAAGTCGCGTATAACGTACAGTAATTTTCAACCGTTTCGCCTAGTTATTGCATTATATCACGGTCGACTGAGGAAATGTTAATAACATTGACAACAAAGTGATCGAACAATACCTACGTGCCCGATAGTCGTCGGTGACAATTGAGATACGGTTACGACATTACGCTCGAGTAGAAAGTTTCTTTAAATATTATCACTTTAATATGATAGTGTAGTTAAAATTACGTGACTGAATAAGATTTCGATTGTAGGCATATAAAATAAACAATTGATACGGTTGTAGGTACTTGGATGTTGTAATACATTAATACATACATTTGAAATTGTAAATACTTTTTTAATAAAAAAAAAACTGTATTATATTAACAACTAGCTCTTAGATCATTATATTTCTTATACTGTAGCCAGCACGTAGCAAGGAGACAGAGAAAACCTGGTAACCTACTGTTAGGACACTCCATTTCCTTAAAACATTTATTTTCACCACTTTCTGCTGAATTTAGGAAGTATTTAATTTTTAAATTTTCAGAATAAAATGCTCAGTTTACCTACCAAAATATAGAATACATTTTCTCAAGTTAGGCTAACCTCGCTCGTATACTATAATCTACAATTGCAGTGCCCTGGCACGACAAGCCAATCAAAATAAAATTTCAAAAAATTGTAATTATCTAAACAGTAATCACAAAGATTGTGTGTGTTCAAATTTATGTATAAAATAACATATTTAGAAACATAAAAACAGTCAAACATAGCAGAACCCACACTTTGAAAACTGTTCAAGTACCGCAAGTACTAACTAAATTAAATTACATACTCTTTTTGAGCTATAGCGGGATAAATTGCATTTCACATTTTGGTATTTCTAAATATTTTTCTTTACTTTGTATATTATTAGTACTCTAAATATTTAATAAGCAGTACAGAATATTCACTTTCAGTTATATTATTAACAAAATTATCTAAAAATATAGGTTTAGATAAGATATTTTATATGGCAGCATAATAAAGTAGATATAGTGTTGTGTACAATAAAGTAATGAGGGCTTTATTTTGTCAATTTTTTTCTAATTTGGTAACAAGTCAAAGCATGCCATTTACGTTTCTGCCACTCAACACACAATGCCTCAAATTCAGCAGACGGTAGGGAAAGCAAAGGTGTGTCTTAACACTAGGTTTCCAAGCTCCATATGAAGCTAGGAAACTACACATCATTTTTTTAAGTGTTGTATGGCTATGGCTGTCAATTGTCTGTCAGTACATTACATACATTAATTAGAATTTTTTGTTTTGTACTAAATAAGTAAGTTTTAATAAATTAAAAATATAACTTACTTCTGGTGGTTCTATAGCTCTTTCTACTGCTTCTTTTAATATAAAAAACGATATAAATAGTAAGAATAGTCCATTCACAAAGCCTGCTAACACTTCAGCTCTTGCATATCCATATGAGTATCGTTCATTTGCTCTCCATTTAGATACCAATGATGCAGCAAGTCCAGCAACCAACCCCGTGCAATCAAAGAACATATGGAATGCATCAGATATAAGACCTTTAAAGGAAGACAAATAAATAATTAATGCTATAATCACAAAGTAGCTAAGATAAAGGTATCATTATTCAAAGTATTACCTAAGCTGTTCGTCCATACACCGTAAAATAACTCCACGAATGCGAAGGATAAATTGAGAAGGAGGAAAAGGAATAGATTTTTGGAATTCTTATCGGAAAAAATTAACCTTAGCCAATTTTGAAACTTTTCTGGGATACCAGTAATTGGGCCCCTTGACATCCGCGCATCTTTTTGTGTAAGTGGCAGCATTGTAACAATTTATGAATTAATTATGATCTCACGTCATTTCAGCCGAAAAATATAAAAAAAACACGTTTTACACCAGTTTCACTGCATACGTGTACTTCACTAGCGGTATATAACCTTATACTGTAAGTATTAACGAAAAGTATATAAAGATATTAGAAAAGAGCAAGAACTCTTAAAGTAATTTGCATTATTTGTGGAATATATACATTTTTAAGTGATGTTGGTAAAGATATAGCAAACATTTAATTCGTACGACGACCTATCATTATTTGCTGTCGTCAATCAGTAAGCTGTCAGAGAGCTGTCAATGACATGTTCAGTTTCCTTCTTTGGACAGGTAACAAATATATATAAGACTCAAAAAATATCATTTTAGATCTTTAAAAAAGCTATCAGCAATATTAGCTTATTCTAAGAATTAAGAATACAGTACTATGCAAGATAAAATATATATTATACTTTTATTTGTTTGATTAATCCAAGTGCATAAATAAAAAATACATATCATTATAATTACGCGCTAACTTCGATAACAACTTGAGAGTTATTAACTATATTTTAGTAGTAGTTATCATTATATTATATATGTAAACCAAAATATTTGAATTAATATATTTACTTATTAATATATTTCCTACTTATTTTACTTTTCAATACACGTATTGTTATTTAATATACTTTCATATTTTTTACACATATACATATATAAAAATAAAAACCTGTAGTGTATAGCACACATTTAATACAGTTAATAAAATTAAAAAAAAACTATCATCACACACTAAACAACAAGCGATTAGTCAATATACTTTGCAATTTTAATTTAACCAATCGCATCATCGTATTTGGTATAAGAATTTGTAAACGAAAAATGTTTGTGATGATTCATAAACTTTCAAAAAGACACCTATTTCCGGAAAAGATAACTTTATTGTCTATATGCGCTGATTTACATTGCTTATGGTACATGATAATAATTTACTGTAAATTAATTTTCATTTTATTTATAAGATTAAAATAGAAAATTTATAGTATTTAATTTGATTATGAAGTGTTTATTAGTTTTGTTATTTGTACTAATTTAATTGACAGTCCTTATTTTTTCCCTCCATATTTTCAAAATGATTCCACCGGAAATTCGTCTATAGATGCGTTTGTTTCCGAAAAGTGAACGTTTCACGAGTCAACAGCAACGTCTTTCGAGAAGTTCTAGGCGCTGTTTGCGACATTTTTCTTTCTTTTATCCGTCATCCAATGTTTAATGTGATGAAATAACACGTTGATTAGTGTATAATTTCAATATTAGTGTTCATAGTCGTAATAGAGTAACCGCTAGATTACGATATAAGCTAATATGGGCGACGAAAGCCACCCGAAAACTCTCTACGTCGGTAATTTAGACGCGAGTGTGACAGAAGATTTCCTATGCGCGTTGTTCGGACAGATAGGGGAAGTTAAAGGCTGTAAAATAATTCGTGAGCCAGGCAACGACCCCTATGCTTTTCTTGAATTCACAAATCACACGGCGGCGGCTACGGCCCTGGCCGCCATGAACAAGCGAGTGTTCCTCGACAAGGAAATGAAGGTTAACTGGGCTACGAGTCCAGGCAATCAGCCGAAGACGGACACGAGCAACCACCACCACATATTTGTTGGGGATCTGTCACCAGAAATAGAGACTCATATACTCCGCGAAGCCTTCGCACCGTTTGGCGAGATATCCAACTGTCGAATAGTACGTGACCCACAAACACTTAAATCTAAAGGATACGCATTCGTTTCATTTGTAAAGAAAGCAGATGCTGAATCGGCAATTCAGGCTATGAATGGCCAGTGGTTGGGATCACGGTCTATACGTACTAATTGGTCTACACGTAAACCGCCAACTAAAGGGCCTAATGAAGGAGCACCAAGTAGCAAGAGAGCCAAACAGCCCACTTTTGACGAGGTGTACAACCAAAGCTCACCGACAAACACAACTGTATACTGTGGAGGTTTTACTAGCAATATTATAACTGAGGACTTAATGCAGAATACTTTTTCACAATTTGGTCAAATACAGGACATAAGAGTGTTCAGGGACAAAGGATATGCTTTCATTAGGTTCACAACAAAGGAAGCGGCAGCACACGCTATAGAAGCCACACATAATACTGAAATAAGTGGACATACAGTTAAATGTTTCTGGGGCAAAGAAAATGGTGGAACCGAAAACCAGGTTATTATAATGAAATGATATGTAAATGTAATAGTTTATAGTTGAGTTTTCACTCAATGGAATGATATATAATTTATCCTTCCTCAGACAACTAGACATAGTTAAGCTTTAAAATAGTAAAGACTGAGGTACCATAAACTATTTCAAAGCTTATTTTTGTCCAAATCTTAACACTAAGAGTGCCCTGCTCAATGTATGCATGCTAAAACAAAATCACTAAAAAAATAAACCGTATTATGTTTTCTAAAGGTTTTTGTACTGATTTGTGTGTCCGTATTGCAGAGTACTAGCAACCCTCCGGCCGCACCAGCGCCAATGGGAGCACAAACCCAGTACCCCTATGCGTATCAACAGGGAATGGGCTATTGGTACGCACAGGTAAATATCGAAACGTGGAAACAAATGGAAAATGTGGTTATTCATAAACTATAATTGATAAGAACTCAGAGATTACTAGCTCAGGTTTGTGAGTATTGCATTATATGTTTTTTTTATTGATTTTTTAAATAAGATATTTTAACTAATTTATCTATATTAATAAGTTAGAATGGATATCCTAATTTTCTATTTGTTTCTTAGAATTATTTTTTTTTAGGTTATTTTATGACTAATATTTTTCTAAGAAAAAACATTTAATTTTTTTTAAAAAGTTTATTTGTTCCTTAATATGTGAATTTAAGCAAATTTGCATTACATTTTTACATTATTAATAGTTTAAATTTCAAGTACTTAAATGGAAATATAGTTCATGGTCAATATAATTGTTGGTTGCTAGGTTATGTTTTAGTATGAAACAAGACTATCAAAATTTTCCTTAAATATTTAATTTAAATATAATTATTTCATATTCATTCTATTCGTAATAAATTATAATTGAATGAACAAATTTTGAGACATTCAATATAAAACAATACTGAAAACTTAAATTAACATAACTTGATATACCACAGATAATATATCTAACAGATAAAAATATTATTAATGCTACATATCCTAAAGTTATTAATCAATAATCAATTCTATATACATCAAAAAAATATTAACAAATTATGTTCCCTCTGGCTTAAATAGTTTAAAGGTAGAAGTAGTTGATTTATAAAATGCTAAACTTCTCTTAATTTTTCTGCTTAACATAGCTAAAGCTGAAACAAATCTAGGAAATCCCATATGAATGACAACTGACATCTTATATACAATTTATACTTATTAATATTTATTGTGCCATACTGCAAAAGAAAAAACAATTATAGGTTTATTTTGTTGTTCATCTATTGAAACCATTAGATTAAATTTTGAAATTGTGTGAGGGTACCGAGCTTAAATTAATGTCAAATATTCAGGCCACGGTGCCTTGGAACAGAAAAAAAGCAAACTACTAAATCAATGCAATCTAGAGATAAGAGCATTTATGCATAGTTTTTACTGCATTTTGTATGTTGTTCAATGCATAAACAAAACTTTATGGTAGTTCCTGTAGATCTACAGTTATGATATTTGACACAAAGACAGAACTTAACATCCAAAAAAATAATAATAATGACTTATAAATATTTTATAAAAAAAAAAACCACTTCAACCTTTTCATACAAAATGAGTTTTATATGCAAACTAAAATTGGTAAACTTTTATATGTTGTAATTCCTGCTGAATAGAATTGTATCCTAAAGAGTCCCGTCCCAACTTGCACTTTGCAGGTTTTTTCTTTTCATAATCAGTAAAAAAATTAAAATAATTTGTTTTCATCCACCATATTAGACATTGTTTACACAGTTTATGTTTCATTGATTCTTGATTTATGAATCTGTGTTTTTATGTTATTGCGTTCATTTCTACAAAACTAATCTCATAAATTTATAAGCATGAGTATATAAATGTTATGCAAATAATATTTTAAAAGAATTTCATTGTTGTAAAGTTTACATTAAAGGCCTTCATTGTTTCTAACATAATAGTTATATTTGAAATGTTACAACACATTGAAAGTAAGATTTTTTGTTTAAACAGTTGGATTATTTTGACAAATGGACCAACACTAAAGATTAATGTTATTGGTTTTATTTTTAAAAGAGTGGTCTTAGGCATACTAATAGCAAACATAAGTAGGAAATTTAACAATTTTAGTATATTATAAAATTATGTAAGAAACATGACAATTTAAATTCAAGTAGAAATGTACTACTATTGTTATATCTAACACTTGGTTCTTACTGCATACCATACTATAAACAATATATAAAATAATAAGTTCTTAGCAGTTTAATTTTGGCTTTTCTTCTTTTTTAACCAACATCAAAAACGAGATGTTCTATGATTGAGAACTATTTTGATGTATTTAATTAAATTTACTGTTCTGCTGCTAGAAAGCAGAAATAATTGTCAACTGTGCTTCTATGTCATTAAACATCATAAATATTATTATTAATATGTATGAAAGTTGATAAAATCAGAAATTCCAATGATTTGGTTATCTCTTTGGGATTGCCTTGTTTATAATAGTTGGCAATAGTTCCTCTATGTATAAATAAGTCTTATACATATATTTAGTTCTTACTACTACGTTTAGATTAGAATATATTTACAGAAACTATTCTTATCTATGAAAGAACTAGGCATGGCACTTTCAATGTAATATGTGAAAGTGGTTTAACCCAAATTGTATAGGCATATCTAAATTTCTTTTGTCATTTGATATAGAAACTATATATTTATTTTTTACTCTGTATTTTGCTCTGTTTTGACATATATATTTGAGGTAGCTTGATTAAAATGTTTAAAGAAAAACTTTAGAAGCATTAATTAATTATTACATCCATTTTATTACATTTATTACATTCATCCATTGATTATTTCATTGCCGCACCAATTTTAATAGTACTTACACAATATAATAATTAGTTTCATTATATATTTTAGACATTAGGTCTTTAGGCTATAATTTTTATAATCTGTATTTTTTTATTTTTTATGTGTGCAGTTGATATATTTTATCTATGAAGTATTTGAACACGTCACGTAGTTTTTGCGTAACGCGTGAAATTACACCAGCGACATGCAATGTTATGTTCTATTCAATTGCTATTAGGGTTGGCGAGGGGACTTTTTATTTAAAATTATACAATAAAATTATATATTTTATGTTATCATTAATATTTTTTACAAAAAAAACAAACACTTAAGGTTATTCAATTGCTATTATTTTCCTATATTACAAAGGTTTATATTTATTTTCGGTAAATAAAATATTAAAGAAAAGTAATGATGGCAGGAAATAGAAAATTGAAGGATTTTAAGGTTCTCTATGATTAATTGACAATAAGCAGTAGATACTTACTTACTTAGCTTCACGCTGTATCCCGCACATACCAGAGTAGGCAGAGGGAACTTGGGAACCCAGTGTTAAGACACTCCGTTCCACTTAATTAAGCAATGAATGTAAAGTGATTATATCATTACAAAATTTGTAATATGACAACCTTTTCAAAGCAAAATAGTATGAATCTACCTTTATACCTACCTACATATAGCAAATTTATTAGGAAAACTTTTCCTTGTAAAAATTTTTAATTTATATTTTTCCTCAAACTAAAAATATCATGTATTCATAATTAATAATAAATGAGGTAGTAGTTAAAATTTTATGTACATTTTGTTATTGGTTGGTCATGTTTTTTGATTTGACGGTTATATTTTCAAATCGTTGTTTTTAAATTTGATACTAATTTTGATTATTTATTGAAATTAAGTATTTTTATTATATATAGCTACGAGATATAATTTACGATTGTTGAACTACTGGAGGCTTCGCCCGCTTGAGTATTGCTATTTTATTCATTGATCTCGATAACTTTCGTGTTTTATTAACATTATCGTATTGAAGACAGAAATTTTAGCTAAATTAATAAAAAATATTGTAACAATTTTGTTTAATTAAATATTTTAAATTCATTTAACTTTTCAACATTGACAAGAGCAATGGTTTTGCGTGTTGCTGGCTCTTCTCAATAACTGCCTAGTCGTTGGTTACTTTACTTAAATTTGGTGATTTGAAACTAGTTGGAAAAGTCTATTTATATGAAGAATATTTTGAATTTTGCAAACATTCATATGTTAATAATAAGCATTAATTAAAATTGAGTAATGAAATTATTATATTTTCCTCTCTTCTTTCTGTTTTTTTTTTTAAAGTTAGACTAACTATGGCTATTATAATTGGTTGCTTGTTATTTGAAAACAGTATGTTTTCATTTAGTATTGAGCTTCACATTGTATCCCATACATGGCAGGGTAGGCGACTTGGGATCCTAGTGTTAAGACTCTCTGTTCGATTCTGTTTTCCAGTTCCCGCCGAATTTGAGGCATTGCTTGCATTGTTGAGTGGTGGCACTCTACACGCTTTGCCTTGTTACCAGAGCAGAAAAAATTAAAACATTTAATATTTTGAAATTTGAAAATATGAAATATTTCATTTCCTCAAATGGGTATCGAAACCACGACCTATTGTGTTTCCAGGCCTCGAAAGATTTTTTTATTATTTTTACTGTAAACAATCATTTATTTTCCTTATTATACTGGATATAATAATAGATAATTTCAAGAATACATGATGTATATTAAAATAGACAAAGTAATTTTAAAGAGTAATTGAGTAATTTTAGATATTTTGATTAACAGTTATAACTTATTAGCTTTCTGCCCACAACTGCGCCTTATTAAATTACACATTTTTATTTACTATTTACAATTATTCTTTTTCTAATAATATTATTACTTTTAAGATCATATCTTGTATTAAAAACTAAAATTTCATCTATAGACCTTGTAAATTAGTTTTATAATAAGAAATATTTCAATATTTTTATTTATTAACCTGTGTGTGTTTGTTTTATTTAATAAAATAAACACTAAACATGTGTGAGTGAATTTGCCAAAATATGATAGTGAAAACTGCATTCAAATCTGGTTAGCCGTTTCTGACATTAACGCGTACAAACGCACAGGCAAAAAATTAAAAAGTCACTATTTTCGACCCTATTTCATTGATAAATACCCATTTGAGATATTTTTCTTGTATAAACAGTGTATCTATCGGTAACAGATTTTTAATATTAATAAATAAAAATGTTTTCCAATGGGCTTCAATATGGAAACATATCAGCTGTGACACAATGGCGTCACAAATATTTTTATGAACTTATTGTTTATTAATTTACCTGATTATTTAACTTGGCACTTTGCCAATAAAAACAGAATTGGCTTCACAACACTATTCATAAGAACACTTGTATAAACTTTTGTAATTGTTCGTCATGGAATAGTTTTCCAATTTAAACAAATACATAAAATTAAATTGACCTTCTTAGTTAAACTAAATAAAATAGAGGTTTGTATGTATAGATCTATAGTGTATCGCACGCGGCTTCGTCCCCTTGAACGATATCTTTATTAATTTAATATTATTTAAGTTAAGAGGCCTGTCGTGGCACAAGAGTGTGACTGTAACCGACAGGTTCTGGGTTCGATTCCCAGTCGAGGAAATGAAATATTTAATATTTTCAATTTAATAAATATTTAATGTTTCATTTCTTCGCTCTGGTAAGGCAAAAGCGCGGCGTTGAGTTCCGCCACCCAACACGCAATGCCTCAAATTCGGCGGAAAGTGGGGAACGTAAGTGGAACGTAGTGTCTTAACACTAGGTTCCCGTGTTCCCTCTGCCTACCCTGCCTCGTGCGGGATAAAGCGTGAAGCTGAGAGAGTAAGTGTATTTCAGATAAAATAGTTGCTTTTCAGTCATATTTCATAGAAATATATACAAATATTGCATATCTGTCCGGGTGGTAGTTAATTGGGCGCGGTGAGCGCACTTTGTTCAGGGTAAATCCCAATCTCAAGGGAATTCCGACAAAATGATTAAAATCTTTTGTTTGTTTTTAGTACTGTGTTAACAATTATAAGTATTACGATAGCAAGTTTCTTACTTTGAACGCGTATGAAATATTTAACGTAGCAAGATTTGAACAGTTATTTTGAAGGTTTTCTAATGTGTTTTTGCGCATACACAATGAATTGTTTTAATCTTGAATAAGTTATAAGATATGCTAAAAACCAAATGACTAGAATGTCAAACGGCATTAAAAACAGATAACGATTTAATAGTTACTGAGAAATAATTGATACTTATTTTTTAAGTGTTTCTTAGGAGAGACGTATTAATTATTTCATCTTTACCAATAAATGTTACAAAAGAGACACAGTTTGGTATTATTTTTATAGTATTATGTTTTCGATCAACGAAAATATTTATTTCGAAATGCTTTATTTTCATATAAAATCTCTTCCAAACACTACCAACCAACTAATTACTTGTCGTAGTAAGTCTACCTTACACGGTGCTTTATCACAACAATTGGGTCAGCCACACAAGGTCACACGTCCGTCAGTTCATTGCACCATTTCAGTTAGAAATTCACAAATACTTGGTATGACTTATGCAAAAAATGACACGGCTATGTAAATGAAAATACGTTTTATTGTTTAACGCTTTATTTTCAGATGTTGTTTAAAAATATATTCTTGCTAGTATTATGACAATCTGTTCCCCACGCGCCGTTTCATTTATGAAACTTTGCATGTTTTATCGCAGTGCCGTAGTTCAATCTAACGTATTGATATGTTACATGTGAGAAGAAATTAGTATTATTCTTTTCTACGTTTAGAATTGAATCGACTACCGCTGCCGCGCCGCTGCGCCATGATGGACACAAAAAAAAGTACACAAAAATCACCTAATAATATATTGATTCCATTTATTGCTGGATTAATAAAATTGTCACTATACTAATACTTAATAGGATTACGAAATATGTATAAAGGAATCTTCTTCTTGTACTTGAGATAGTTTACTATGAGTAGTTAGGTAGGTATAGTATCGTTTGTTTGTCCTTTTGTGAATATTATGTATATTGATATTGAGTGTCAATATATGAACACATTTTCTGTGATATGGTGTTGATTGATAATAAATGAGACCATTTCCTTGTGACGTCCAAATGACGAAGTTAGTGAACAAAATACCCCAAAAATTCATTGTTAAATCTTTCAGTTGCTCCTTCAAGTTGATTTTCTACTTCAAACTTGTAAAAGTTGTGTATATAATAAGTGGGTCGAAATGATTTCTCACTAAATAATTTTTGTCAGCTTTTGAAACGCAACTGTTCCAGTTGTTGTTTTTCAAGACCTGTTTCATTATGGGTACATCATTACCGTTTGTATTTCATGAATTTTTATACAACTTCTTGTATAATGAATCGTATAATTTGAGTTATCATTATAATTATATTTTGTTTTGCACTTTTCGTATATAACCTACGCTGCTAACGCTTCGTCTATAGATTTGCCCCGTTTGAACTTATTGTTATAGTGCTTTGCAAAATTATACAAAATCTTTACAAAAAATCATGCCTATGTATTACTCTTATGAAGATATGATCTATGTCTATTTTAAAGTTTCATCTATTCTGCTTAGTAATTTCTATTTTAAAGAATAACGAACAATAATAATTTAATTTTCTCACGTTCAGTATAGATATTTATAATAAATAATATGTAAATGATCACTGTCTGTGCATGTAAGATATATTTAAAAAAAACCTCATATGGATGACGGACGTTTATTATTGTAATAGGGTCCAAAATTTTGTATTTATTTTTTTGTGTTTGTCTGTGCATTTCTACGCGCTAATTTCAGACACGGCTAACGGAAACCAGATTTAGATGCGGTTTTTACTATTATATTTTAAGTTACGTTAATTTTAAATATTTCGTTCGACAAAATTGTTATAAAGTTTACCTGAAATTTTAATTGTTTAAATATTAAATTTAAATTACTAAACTTAAATTTAAAAAATATTTTCTGTCCTAAGTGTGGAATAACACTTTAAAACATAGTAACAACATAATAAAAATGTTTAAATATTGTCTTATATGTGATATTATTTTTAGATGTGGATCGCTTTAAAAATATATCAGTAGTTTAGTCGAGCTTGCTATAGTTAGTGCTTGACTTGGCACTTTGAAAGTGGTCCTATTCACATTTCCATTTAAAATGATAATTGTCTCTCTTTATTGTGCATCTGGCACATGCCAATTGCCACAGTATAAATTGACTGTTCTTTTTTTAACGCAAACATATTTTAATAATTTAATACATACATACTTTTAGTACCATATATTCCTTGTAAGCCTTGGGTGCGGTGCTCGTGCGGGTACAATTGAAGTTGAGACGCTGTCTATCGAGTTGCGGAACTCAACGCCGCAGTATATGTACTGCTGTTGAGAAGTCAAAATAATTAATTCCCCCTATTTAGTATCAAAGCAACAACAACACAAATTATTGTTATCGACCAAGCTTATATATTGTAGAGTATGGCAATTTCAATTAATTATAATGTATGGAATTTGTATAATCGAATTGCTCTATGAATTATTTATTGCGATTATAACCATACTGTCTTTTTATCGCTGTTGTCATGGCAACAGTATCTAGTGTATGTGGATTTTTTTATTATTTATTTTTAAACATAGATGATTTGTTACTGTGCTTTTTAAAATGTAACTAATTCTAACCAAATTTTTAATTTACTCAGCTTTACACTGTATCCTGAACATGTATAATTTGAGTGGCGGAACTCAACGCCGTTATTTGCTTTGTTACCAGAACAAAGAAATGAAAACATTAAACAATTAATTTGTAAATATTTCATTTCTTAGAGTGGGAATTGAACCTAAAACCTATAGTTTACACTCACACGCTTGCCGCTGCGCCACGACAGGCATTTTTAATTAAAATACTACTTATAGAAGTACATATAATTAGCTGTTTCATACATTTTAAAGTATTCATCGAATTCAAGTAGTCGTTAAATACCTACGTCAATTGTATATATCATTTATTAGTTTCGTGCACTTGTCAGGACACCAATGAACATTTGCATCTTATACATTTTATCATGGATGAACGGAAGTTTGGACATTACGGTGCCGTTTATTAGTAAACACTTCCCATTGTGCCCAGTCTGCACTGACGCACATCTTAGGGTCACGGACGATTCGCGACGTCAGCTTTATATGCTTAATGGTCGTCTATTTTGATATCACACTTGTAGAAAAAATTGCCATTCTATGCTTTTTGTTGAATATAAACGTTATTGTATACTAGCGACCCGCCCGCGGCTTCGCCCACTTGAATCACACTATTTTATTTATATCAATTACTAGGAAAGTTTAGATAATTGATTAAAAGTATTGTAGCAATCATATAGAATTATATTTTAAATTCCCACTGAATTTATGGCATTATGTGTTAATTGACGTAGCTGAACGCCGCGCTTTTATTTCATTACCAGACCGAAGAAACGAAAAAAATAAATATGTATTTCATTTCTTTTGTTCTAATAATGCTAAAAATATTTTAAATTCCTCGCTTCCCACTGAATTTATGGCATTATGTGTTAATTGACGTAGCTGAACGCCGCGCTTTTATTACGTTACCAGACTGAAGAAACGAAAAAAATAAATATGTATTTCATTTCTTTTGTTCTAATAATGCTAATGACGATCGATTCCGTTTCACTTTTGCGTACGTTATCGTTGGCGTAAGCGATTATAAACTTTTCTTTAAGTGGGAGTTGAACCCACAATCGTTTTGAATGGTCATTTCTTAAGATTGTTACGATGGCAACGTTCATCCAATTATAATAATTACATTTAAAAAAAATCATAAATCAATCAATCAATCATAAAAAAAAACATTTTTATTGTTCAGTTACTCACAGCCGTGTGATCCCGACTTAGAATAGGATCACCCTGGTACTGGTGGTGTCGTAAGAGGCGACTAAAGTGCGTGTGGTAGAGTCACGTTGACTGCAATGGCAACATGCATGGGCAGACTCGACCGAATTGTTACCACCCCCGGCATTTAAGACCGGCGTTAAGTAGTGGCTTTGCGCATTAGGTAATGCCGGGCCCCGGTGCCCTTCCACCTTAAAGGACGGCAACGCTCCGGTAGCTTCTCTGGAGTTACACGGTGCCGTGGGCGACAGTGATCACTTATCATCAGGTGACCCGTACGCTCGTTTGCCGTCTCTTCTATACAAAAAAAAAAGTTTAGCAATGACAGTAAGATTTTTTTATAAATAAAATCGTGACTTTCAAAGTACGTGACATTATATATAGTTTCGGATCGTAGAAATCGTTCAACTTGTTTCTTTGCTACACAGTGACTGGTCTATAAGTGTGAGAATTGTCTATGCACCGGGGATTTACCTAAACTTCACTTATTATTCACGGATGTTCCCATCAATAGAGACGGTGTAGTTAAATGTTATGCAGACTGTCAACTGAAATAAATTATGTAAATGACCGAGTATACAAATTATTAGCAGTTTGGTGGAAACTTGCATAATGTTCTTTAGTCTGAATTGATCTCAGAAAAGAAATCTAAAGAACAAAGGTTACTGGCTTCGTTTTTTTTTTATTTTAAATATGTTTCATATATAAACAAAATTAAGATATTTTCATGTAACAACGTTATACCGAGGAAGATATTTTCTATATGGAATTCCTATCATTTTTTTAAAATGTTGACATTGATTTATGTTACGCATATTATATTTATAAAACGGAACAGAGGGTACTGCTTGAAGCTGAAAAAACTGAAAAATACTGTAATTCTTGTAAAGTATACATTAAACAATTCTTATTCCATAGACATCATTTAAATTATATCATAATGATTACATTATCAACCACTCTACTTAAACTATACAATGGTTTATTACTAATTTTGTTAAATAAAAAATGTTTATTAATACAACTTTTTTATTATTTATCTAATTGAAATAAAACAAATACTAGATCCCGAGAGAATGTTACTAAAATGTAGTAGTAAAATCTACATTAAAATTGGTTAAGCTGTTTCTGAGATTAGCGCGAAGAAACGCACAGACAAACAGAGGAAAATTTAAAAAAAAAATATTTGTGGCTTCCATTTTAAATTAGTAAATATTTTTCTCTTTTCAACAATTAGTTGCAGATTTATTACATATATACATTATAATTTATTCCAGCCGTCCACCATGAAAAACTTACAATGAGCCGTGTGATTCCGGCTTAGAATAGGATCACCCTGGTACTGACGGTGTCGTAAGAGGCGACTAAAGTACGTGTGGGAGAGTCACGTTGTCAGTAATGGCAACACGCATGGGCAGACTCGACCGGATCATTACCACCCCCGGCATTTAAAACCGGCGTTAAGTAGTGGCTTCGGACACTGCGTTTCGCATTGGGTAATGCCGGGCCCCGGTGCCCATCCCCATCCCCAATCCCTCTCTAGAATATGAAAGCGGCACTAAAGAAGAATTTACCCCAGGAGGGTACCAGCATCTCTGGTGCTGGAGAATCCCTCCCTGAGTCTTTAACCTCAGGCTGCCCGTCGAGTTCTGGGGAGGGCACAGTACCGCGCACTACACAAGGCAAACGAGGCGTACGCTCCACGGCAGCCCCTGCCACTCTTAACGTGGAATTTTCCAATATCAGGGGACTACACTCAAACCTAAATGCCGTCCACCACCATCTTGAGACAGCACGGCCGGCCTTGTTATTTCTGACGGAGACCCAGATTACCCGACCGAGCGACACAGCCTATCTTCAATACCCCGGCTACAAAATAGAACATAATTTCATACCTCATGCCGGGGTTGCTGTGTATGTGAGGGAGGACCTGAGTTTCCGTCGTCTTGTCAATTTTGAAGGTCGGGACCTGTCCACCATCTGGCTCCGTGTGGACATGGACGATCGTGTCCGAATCTACGCATGCCTGTACAGGTCCCACAGTGGTAATGCAGAAACGGATCGGCTCATGGAGCACATGCAATCGGCTATTGACGATGCGCTCTCACAGATGCCCACCGCAGAGGTCGTGATACTTGGCGATTTTAATGCGCATAATGCCAGTTGGCTTGGGTCACGCACCACTGACCACGCGGGGAGGGCTGTATTTGACTTTGCTATGGCGAATGGATTGTCCCAATTGGTTGAGTCGCCTACGCGAATCCCGGACGCGGACAACCACAACGCCTCTTTATTGGACCTTCTGCTGACTTCACACCCAGAACAGTACCAGGTTGTCGTCGATCCCCCCCTAGGGTCTTCAGACCACTGCCTGGTACGGAGTGCTGTGCCCATTAACCGCGTCAGTCGCAGAACACCAGCGACTCGTCGCGTCTGGCACTACAAGTCAGCAGATTGGGATGGGATGCGTACGTTTTACTCATCCTATCCCTGGGGGCCGGTTTGCTTCTCTTCTGATGATCCTAGTGCTAGTGCCGCTGCTGTCGCCGACGTGGTTCTGCAGGGTATGGAACTTTACATTCCTAGCTCTGTAGTGCCAATCGGTGGCAAGTCACAGCCTTGGTTTGATACGTCTTGCAAACTTGCAGCTTCTGGCAAGCGCGAGGCATATCGAATCTGGGCCAAGGCACTTGCCACTAAGGATCCGAAGGTGAAAACCTTAAAAAGAAAGTACAACCGTGCCTCTAGGTACTTTAAGTGGCAAATTGCCAGAGCAAGGTCCGAGCACATCGCTAAGATCGGCGAGAAGCTTGAGAGCTATCCGTCCGGAACTCGACAGTTTTGGGCCCTCTCAAAGGCTGCGCTTGGCAACTTTAGCCGGCCATCGCTTCCGCCGCTACGCACAGAAAATGACATCCTGGTCCATACGGCGAAAGAGAAAGCCGATCTCCTGGGCGCTCTCTTTGCCTCAAACTTGACTATGGATGACCGAGGAACAACGCCGCCGACCATCCCGCGGTGTCAGAGCTCAATGCCTGACATTAAATTTAGTCAGAAAGCCATTAGGCGAGCTCTGTCTTCCTTGGACATCCACAAGTCGAGTGGGCCAGATGGCATTTCTCCTCTTGTGCTCCGTTCGTGTGCTCCTGAGCTGACACCGGTGCTAACGCGTCTATTTCGGCACTCTTACTCAGTTGGCGTAGTCCCAGATTCGTGGAAGAGCGCTCTTATCCACCCGATTCCGAAAAAAGGCGATGGTGCCGATCCAACTAACTACAGGCCTATTGCTATCACCTCCCTGCTCTCAAAAATTATGGAGAGCATAATCAATAGCCAGCTCTTGGTTTATTTAGAGGATCACCGATTGATTAACTACCGCCAATATGGCTTTCGTCAGGGTCGCTCAACCGGTGATCTTCTGGTTTACCTAACCCACCGCTGGGCTGCAGCTATTGATAGCAAGGGAGAGGGCCTGGCAGTTAGTTTGGACATGGCAAAGGCCTTCGATCGTGTGTGGCACGGAGCGCTCCTTGCGAAACTTCCATCTTACGGGCTTCCCGAGAATTTATGCAAGTGGATTGCTAGCTTTCTCACTGGGCGCAGCATCAAGGTCGCTGTCGACGGTTTTTGCTCCAAATACATGCCCGTGAACGCTGGCGTCCCCCAAGGCTGCGTGCTGTCCCCTACGCTGTTTCTTCTGCATATCAATGATATGTTGGAGGACTCTAACATACATTGTTATGCAGATGATAGCACTGTGGACGCTGTATACTCCGGCCATGCAAGTCTTTCTCGGGAAAACGTCGACCAGTGCCGAAATCAACTTGTGTCCTGCGTTGAGGCATCCCTCGAGAATGTCTCCGCATGGGGTGAAAAGAACCTTGTTCACTTCAACCCCCAGAAGACACAAGTCTGCGCGTTAACCGCTAAAAAAACCCCATTTGTCGTATCACCAGTTTTCGAGAACACTCCCCTTAAAGCCGCGCCCAGTATCAGTATATTGGGCCTCAGCTTTTCGAACGACTGCCAGTATCGCGATCATCTGGAAACCAAGGCCAAGTTGGCCTCGAAGAAACTGGGGGTCATCAGCAGAGCCAGACAGTATTTCACGCCAATACGCCGTTTAGCCCTGTATAGGGCCCAGGTGCGGCCTCATATGGAATACTGTTCTCACCTTTGGGCTGGTGCACCCCAGTATCAGCTTGAACCATTTGATCGCATACAACGTAGAGCCGTTCGAATCGTTGGGAACCCAGTGATCTGTGTGGGGCTTGATACTTTGGCTTTGCGTAGAGACGTATCCTCCCTGTGCGTTCTCTACCGCATTTATCACGGGGAGTGTTCTGGAGAACTGTTTGACTTGATACCTGCCGCCGAATTTTCCAACCGCACAGTACGTCACAAACTAAAGTACCATCCACATCATCTGGACACGTGGCATTCGACTACTGTGCGGTTTCGTAGGAATTTTCTTCCACGCGCCACACATCTGTGGAACGACCTACCCGCGGCAGTATTTCCAGGTCGATACGACATGGGTACCTTCAAAAAGCGCGTCTACCTCCACCTTAAAGGCCGGCAACGCCCTTGTAGCTCCCCTGGTGTTACACGGGGCCGTGGGCGACGGTGATCACTCACCATCAGGTGACCCGTGCGCTCGTTTGCCTTGTCTTTTCCATAAAAAAAAAAAAACTTACAATGTACTATTCTAATTGTATTTAATGATTTAACATTTGTTTCCAGGGTTACCCCGCGTTACAAGGGTACATGGCGCCGGGCTATTATCAACAATACGCGGCCACCTATAGCTCCCCTCAAGCTGCGGCAGGTAATATATCCTTATTATTATTATTATTATTTATTTATTATAAAAGCCGTAACAGACGATCGAACTGAACCTCGACCTTGGTTCGTCATCTCTACACGACCGAACATGGTTCGACGGCGAACCACAATCGAGGTTCGGTTCGGTCGTCTGTTGCGGCTGTAAGAGATAATAGAGTAGGGTAAGAGTGATTAGAAGAGTAATTAGAGAGTGACACCGATTTCCGCCTAAATTGGAGATATGCTTGGCCCAAATGTATGTTGAACAATGGGAGTCGGGATATCAGAGCGCGGCGGTGATATTAATATTAAATTATTCCAATACGACACGCCATTGTAGCCCCTTGCTTTTTTTATTGTTATAAAAAAATCTACTTTCTTTCTATAATCTTTTTATTATATGTTGTAGGACACTGATAACTTAATGTAAAATAGTCATTAATTTTTCACCAATATTAGAGACTAAAGTGATTGATGACGGATTAATTACAAGGCGGAAGAAACGCGTATAGATTAAGACAATAGATATAATTACAATTATTTATATATCATATAAATTTATGGCCTTCGAGGCCTGTTGTGGCGCAGCGGCACAAACGTGTGACTGTAAACGACAGGTTTTGGGTTCAATGCCCACTTGAGGAAACGAAATATTAAATATTTCAAGTTATACAAATATATATATATATATATATATATATATATATATATATATATATATATATATATATATATATATATATATATATATATATATATATATATATATATATATATATATATATATATATATATGTATATATGTATATATGTATATATACATATACATACTCTGTAAAAGAGTCAGATATACTATTATCATAACTGGCAATATACAATGTATAAAATTACATTGATGTCAAATTTAAATAGCGCTGTGTAATTATTTCTAGAAATATACAGAATAATAAATATAATTATTGTCAGGACTATTCAATACACGACTTTAGTATATAAAGTTTGAAGTGTAATAAAATTATTTTATGATTCCACAGTGTTACGTACGTTAGATAAAAGTTTTCCGATTTGAACGTATAAGTATCAAAATATTAAAAATATAATTACTGCCTTATTAACCATAGACGCAAAAAGAGGGATAAACACTAAATGATAGATAGGTAACTAAATGATAGATAGGTAACTGAATGATAGATAGGTAACTGAATGATAGATAGGTAACTGAATGATAGATAGGTAACTGAATGATAGATGGGTAACTGAATGATAGATAGGTAACTGAATGATAGATAGGTAACTGAATGATAGATGGGTAACTGAATGATAGATAGATAACTAAATGATAGATAGGTAAATAAATGATAGATAGGTAAATGATAGATAGGTAAATAGGATAGGTAAATGAAGATAGGTAAATAAATGATAGGTAACTAAATGATAGATAGGTAACTAAATGATAGGTAGGTAAATAAATGATAAATAGGTAACTAAATTATAGATAGATAACGACATATATCTTGCAGACCTATCTGTCTGTAGCACTGTAGCTCCTGAATAAGTTAACCGATTACCGAGACGATGAAACGAATGTGATCTGCCATTTTCGACTTAAAAGCATTTTACTGAAGTACTGTAGTGATTTTTTATAGTCGAAAGTTATTTTAAATTAAAAAATATATTTTAAAAGAAATATTTTTTCTTTATTAGACAAGTTCTAACAAACGCAACAGTGATTTTTTAAATAATTACATACGGTGAACCGTTACATCCTTTTTATGACTGTTACTATCGCCATTTTTATCACTTGTTATCTCGTTCTAAGCTCTTATCAAAGCGTGAGCAATATCATTAAACAGCGTTACTTGGATTTCGCAGAATTTGCAGTTTTTTATTCTATTTTACTGTTGTTTTTTTTTTTATATATTAGCTTCATGATTATTTCCGCTTACCGGTTCCTGTCGCTGGGCCATTTTCACTAGAGGAGTAATAATTAAATAATTTAATATAGTAATTCTGTATAATTTTGATGTTATTACTCAGACCCTTTCATGGCTCCGTTATCTCTTTTATCTAATGATGTCTGATATTTATTGATATTTTTTTAGGTAATAAGACAAAGCGTGGCGTTGAGTTCCGCCACTCAACACACAGTGCCTCAAATTCGGCGGAAAGTGGGGAACGGAAGTGGAACGGAGTGTCTTAATACTAGGTTCCCGGGTTCCCTCTGCCTACCCTGCCTCGTGCGGGATAAATCGTGAAGCTAAAAAAGTTATCTTTTTTAGCTTGTATCTATATCCAGCACATAGCAGGGTAGACGGAGGCAATCAAGAATCTAGTGTTAAGACACTCTGTTCCAAGAATTCGGTGAAAAGTTGAAAACTTTCAAAGTTTTCAACTTTACACCTAATTCTTGATGTATTTGCGTGATGAGTGGACGAACTTATGCCGCTGCTTGCCTTGTTATTGGAAGGACAAAATGGAAATTAAATATTTCCACCGAATGGGTATCGAAATCTATACCGTTGAATTTACAACTGCATGTTCGTGCCTACAACTGCCTCAAATATAGTTACCTATAATTACCACTAATTCTGCAGATATTTTTTAGTTACTATTAGTAACCTTTGTCAGTACACAATGGGTTTAATATCTCTTAATGAGAAGAGAGGATGCTGTCGACTCACACAGGATGCGTTTGAAAATGAATCGTTTTACTTATGTCATACAGTCTACTTCACTGCCGCAAATAACACTGCAATTATAAACTTGCTAGTGTAATTTGCGTTATATGCAGTGTCCTTGTTGATATTCAAAAATATATTTTCTTGTTCTTGTTCACAAAATTATTATTCTCACGTATACGTTCATTTTAATTTAGGTTGTGAAATCTGGGCCAAGGCATGGATGTAGTGTGTGTTCAGGATTGTACTAATTGATCACCAATTAGAGACTTAATTGTGAATAATTATATAGCTAAAAATAAATAATGATTTAAAAACTATACTTTTGTTGCACAAAATTCTGAACCAAAGCTAAAATACGCATAAAACAAAAATGAAGCATTGCGTGTTGAGTCGCGGAACTAAACGCCGCGCTTTGCCATGTAAGCAGAGCGAAGAAATTGAACATTAAATATTTAATTTGAAAATATTAAATATTTCATTTCCTCCAGTTGGGATCGAACCCACAACCTGTCTTTTACCGTCACACGTTTGTGCCGCTGAGCCATGACATTCAAAAACTTTTCAACTGACAGTTGTTTTTAAAAAAAGCAGGCCCTTTATTACCCTACTAAATGTGGGGTACAAGTGTTAAAGGAGATGTGGTACTAATATATAAAATGATATTGAATTTCAGCCGGCTACCGCATGAGCATGCCGGGCGGCGCCTCCGGCGGCTCGTGGAGCGGCGGCCCGCAGCCCGTCATGTACGCGTCCACGATGCCCTCCGCGCAGTACCCCTCGCAGTAGCGCCGCCCGCGCCGCCGGCCCTGTGCGCGCGCACACATGACAATACCACCCGCGTGACCATGATGCCCTGGTACCTCTGGCCCTGTGAGTTGACAGCTGACATCTGACAGTTGACAGGTTGACACATGTTTAATCTGTGCCAGGCGTGAATATGGGGACGTTTGTAAATTATGTCATTGTCCTATGTTAATCGGGGTGAAGGGGGTTGTGTGACGAGGGGCAGGTGTTACTCTGTGACATCGCTTTTTAAATATATAAACTATATATATCATTTAAGAACTGGTATTTTGATTCAATAATTCCATATGATCTACACGTAAAATAATACAAAACATTTTTGACGTCGCGCTACCTGTCAGCAGTGACTAGGACGTGACGGTCAAAAATCATAAAATTTGTGTGACGTAATTTATGGATGGCCCCTAAGTTGACAAGTTGACTTGCTTGTATATTATTTTTTTATATCATAGTACAGTTTGATCCTGTTACTTATTGTGATTAAAAAATATATGAATACACTTATTTACGCACGGTACAGAAATGAAGTAAACGTTTTTTTTTTTTTTTTTAATTTCGAATTTCAAGGCTTAGTTTATTATTGATTGTATTTTTTTTTTAATATTATGAAAATTTTATGTCTTTTTTGAAGTGTTTGAGACTGCAACTGTCAACTTACAGTATTGAAGCTACAACTCCATCAATAGTATACACTGGACGTCCATTTTGTTTTTTGTTAACTTGTACTCTGTTTTGCACAGATTATTAATATTTATATAATCCATAGACATAATCTTTTTTTTTTCCGTGCTATAGACTAAATGTCTGTAGATGTGACTGTGTTATCCATAATGGAATGGATCCAATCAATACCCTAATTGGTTGTTATACCAATATATATACCAATATATTGTGTTTAATTAAATATGCTAGTTAAATTATTATCCGCCTTGACATTGTTTTAAATAATAAGAAAATTTTGTATAGGCTTAATTTTACTATTTAGTTAGCATATTTAGTTATAATATAACGTAAGCCAGAAGATAAGTTAAATAAAAAATAATTAATATTACAAGGCAGGTTTGGTAATGTGAAAATGCTAAAGATGGCGGAAATGATTTCTGGAGTTATGATTGATATAACTTTTTATATGAGCTGTGAAATTTCTGAATTGAGCTAAATGTTGACTTTTTACAATAGCTTAGTTATTAAAGTTGTTGTGGTGCAGTGGCTCAATGGTATGGTTATGGGTTCAATGCCCATTTTAAGGTATAATTTGTAGTCACTGGGAATCATTCTTGGAAGGAATTCTTCCTTATCTTCCTACGTGCGGGTTAAAGCGTGGAGATATAATAGTTTTTATCTGATATTTATAATGTTGAATTCTAGATTTTTTTTTTTTCATTTTTCGTTCTTATTCAACAGTAACTAACTATACAAATTGAGATAAATATTACACAATTATTTTTTATAAATTTTTATGATCTTTTTCAAATTATAATGGTTTCTCTTTATGTTTTTTTTTTGACAAAGGATTGTAAAAAGTCAACTTAGCCACATGTGTGAAATATGCTAGCAATACTATAATTCCTAAGCAATAGATAATATATATATATTTTATACTGATTTATACTGTAAACATCAGAGACAATTGGACATGCCTATATTTTATATTTTAAACTTTTCACAATAATTTTGTAAATAAATATTGGTTAGCTAATCATTACTAATTTAAAAAGTTTAAAGAAATGTTTTTCTCCATGATTTATTTGAAAAAGTCATTATGTATCTAAAATTATATTGAAAGAAGAATGTTAGTATTTTTTTCTTTCCTTAAAATGTAGTATAATTTTCTTTCATGTGGCTAATTGTCTCTTATATCTATCTATATATAACCACTGTGTCAACTGGCTGTTGGATCCGGACTAAATACCTAATATAATACAACATGGGCCATGTATTACTAACATTTTGTAAATGGACCACTGTTCTCCACCAAACTATTAATGTATTGATTGTTTTATATTTTTTCCTGGTCAAAGTACCATTTAATATGAACGCAGAAAGGTCATGTTATAGCAACTTTATATATTATTCCGAAATTCTGTGCTCACTTGAAATTTTTGGTTTTTGGTTTTTATTTCTTTAATGGTGCTGTGTCACATGTAAAACGTCCAACGGCAGGAACCTTTGACTCAGTTGGATCTGACCAAGTGTAACGACAACGCTGCAAAGACGCGTATTTTCTTTATTTATTTAATATATTTATGTTTTGTTTTGTTTTGTTTTTTTTTTCTTTTGGTGACGACGTCATAATAAAGGTTCTTGCCGGTATCAAATTTTCAAACACTTTCCCCATATGTAGTATATGTTAATTTAAAAGCCAGTTCACTTCGTTTGTGTGAATTTAACAAGAAAAACGTTATTTTATGCAGATCACTTTTTTAAAGAAATTGATAATTGTCTTAAAGTTGAATATATTATCTACAAATGTTTTTTTTTTATAAGTGGTCGGCAAAAGAATTATCTTTTTTGGATTAACTTGTCATCACAGATGGAGTTAGCTGGTTTTCGAATTAACGTATCGAAATATAAAGAACAGCACAAAGTTTACAGACGGTGTGTTTGCTTGTGTGCTAGCCTTAGACTGCCTTCGATATCATGGGTACACATCCGAGGACATCTATCGAGAACGGTTGTCGCCCGGTCGTTGATCGATCCACATAGATAGGAGCATACGAAATAAATTGTAAATTTTTAAAAAAAAAAATGTTATATATTTGGGGGGGCCCCCAGTCTGTAGGTTACGTCACGCGATTTTCTTTTTCTTTTTTTTTGACAGATGTATGTCGCGGTGTGACGTTATGTTTTTGCTAATTTTATTTTCTAGAAATTGGTTTATTTGGAAATAATTGTTTTTGTTCAGGCTAAATTTTTTATTTTAATATTTGGAATATGACCCCTCGTCACACAATGATCCCCCCAACCCTCGTAACCCCTTATTATCGTGTGACGTAATTTATGGACGGCCGCTAATTATGTAAAAGGGGAGGGGCGGGAGTTAGTGTCGCGAGTGTCTCGTGTACAGTACGATCGACGAGTATTGGCCGTACTGGAGTTAGCACTAGACGGCTGCGCAGATTTGATTTATAGTAATATTCTTACTTTTTTTGATTATGCGCATCTTTGGAGCGGCCACGACTCGTCAACCGCACTGTACATATTATATACGTTGATATTTATTGCTGGCCGGGCAGTGGGGCGTGACCGTGGACCGTCGCGTTGTTTTGTTTGGAAACTGAATTGTTATGATTTATTTGTATGGAAGTTCAATAAAGCGGTGGCTCTGGGACGCCCGTGTTTGATTTGCCGATTTTATTATTTGAATTGTATGTAAGCAAATGTGGTGGTGTTCATTTTTAAATTTGAAAGTCAATATCTTTTTCGATGTTTAAATAGTTAATTTGGTTGTTTTACACTGTAATATTTGTTCTAAACTTACAAGAATCATTCCTTTTTTTCCAATTCCAATATGTAAAAAATGGACATAGCTATAGTTGCTTCTATATAATTCATATTATTTACGTGTTTGTTTCTGGGTCCAAAAATGTTGTGTCGGCACATCTGTTCGGACATCCTGCGACGCTCGGCGGTTAATTAAAAAAAAAAATACCTATTGTAAATTCTTGAACATCATTTTTGTAAAAGGAAAGAATAAATAGTTTAAGTTTAATAATAATTTCGATTGTTGTTGTGTTATTTTTTTTCTTGTTCTTGTTCTTGTTGATGTTGGCAGCCCTGACGTGATCGCCCGCTCGGATTTAAAAATTGATTTGTTGATACATATGACGCGTATATATATTTATTTCTTGATTGATATTTTATATGGCAAGTATGACTATTTGACAATTCCAAATTATAGTTTCTGATTTTTTGGTAATTATGAGTTTTATTAGATTTTTTTTACTTTGGAATTGAAGGGTTGGGTTTAAAATTTGGCTTAGTAAAAAAAATGACAAAGCAACATTAAATTATACTTTATTTTATATATTTATTTTTCTGGCAATTTTGGCAAATTATTTTTGTAGAGAGGTAAGTATGTGAGAGTTTAAGTGTGCTCAGTGACAGTGGTTTTGAGTTCAAATCTCGCCTAGCGTTGTTTTTACTGACACAGTACATTATTAAAAAACTAAAGGTAAAAGTATCTTCGCTATTATGACAAGTTTATTAACTGGTCGTAATATTGACGAATTTTCGAGACATTGCATTTTGAGCGGTGGAACTCTACCACCGCTTTTAGTCTTGCCACTAAAACGAGAAAATGAAAACAGTTCATTCCCCCATATGTGATTCGAACCCCGAACCGTAATCTTAAGCCTCACATGCTATAACTATGCCTAAGCGCTACGACGATATCAATTTAGTAGAGAAGTACCTTTATTTATTGTGTAAACATTACTAATTATCTTGAGTGTAAGTGTTACATACAGCATTGTACAGCGTTTGAATCTTAAGTATTCCTTAACCAAATAACAATTTGAAAGTAATCGTTATTTGACCTAAAAATATAATTTATTGTGATTTGTGATCTCTATGGGAAGCTACTACCACCACCGATAAAACTTGCTATTAGCTGTTCTGCTGGGAGGAGCCGACAATAGGCTGTGACAACTACAACGTTGTAATCACTGTTCGTTGTACGTACATCGTACGTTTCTGCAGCCGTATCACGTATATGGCAGAATAAATAAACACTTTTATTTTGATACAAGTGGGGATCGAACCCACGACCGGTCCCGTTTACAGTCACACGCTTGTGCCGCAGTGTGCCACTGCGGTTGCCACCAATTACACAGTTAATGTGATTCATACATATAGAAAAACTAATATTAAGAATTTACGTTTCCTCCTATATATCGATACCTATATTGACTATTAGAAAAGTAGGTAATATAGAATTTGTCGATTCAAATTTTTTTGTTAAATTTTGTTATATTTTTATGTCAAATCTTTTTTTTATGGAAAAGACGGCAAACGAGCGTACGGGTGACCTGATGGTAAGTGATCACCGCCGCCCACGGCCCTGAGTAACTCCAGATGAGCTACAAGAGCGTTGCCGTCCTTTAAGGTGGATGGGCACCGGGGCCCGGCATTACCTAATGCGAAATGCAGTGGCCAAAGCCACTACTTAAACGCCGGGGGTGGTAATAATCCGGTCGAGTCTGCCCATGCGTGTTGCCATTACTGGCAACGTGACTCTACCACACGCACTTTAGTCGCCTCTTACGACACCATCAGTACCAGGGTGATCCTATTCTAAGCCGGACATTCACACATTGTTAAAAAAAAAACCTGAATCATGTAATCGTTTTTCATTTTAAGTAAATTATTATGTCGTTAATACGCGGTATAGGAGCGATGGAAGATACTACTTAGGGTATGAGTGCAAATTGTTTTAACTGGTTCAAATCCTCTTACTATATCACTCACTCACTCACCTTCACGCTGTATCCCGCACATGGCAGGGCAGAGAGTACTTAGGGAAGCTAGTGTTAAGACACTCCGTTCCACTTCCGTTGCGCCTTGTACCAGGGCGAGGTAATGAAAACATTAAATATTTAAATTGAAAATATTAAATACATATTTCATTTCGACTCGAGTGGGGATAGAACGCAGAGCCTGTCGTTTACAGCTACACACTTGTGCCGCGGCGCCACGACAGGCCTCTAATTATAAATACTATTAAAAAAGATTTTTTTTGAAGAAATCGGCCTTCTTTTACCTAATTCTAAAAAAACTTTTTTATGGACACTATTCATAATTAGAATATTTATGGGATACCATCTACTAACAAGTATTTACTGTTTTGCCTTCCCTATTTTATACATTAGATTAAGTGACCAAGGAGATGAAGCCATAAGCCATAGGGTTAAGATAGCATAAATATTCTGTCTTGTTGTTTCTATTTCGTTGAGGCCGTAATTCAAGATTACAAAACAAACACTTACTCTTTCGTTTAGTTATTTTCAAACTGCGCGTCACAAAAGCGAGTTTTGTTTATGAATCATGGCCCCTACTACCTTCTAAACAGTAGATACTCTGACTATTTTGATCGTCCATATCCTTAACCCATTCTTCAGAAAGTATGATTATCCTTAACCCATTTGTGACATGACGATGTATTTTATAATTCTGAATAAGTTAGGAGGGATGACGTGAAAATTGCAATGACAGTGATCTAAAAATAAGGGCGTCGGCGTCGTGAAGCGCGGCGTGCGGCGTGACGGCCGGCCGTCCACAGTCGAGGTCTAACCGTCGCGAGTTGCACACGAACGATACGAGACACAGCCGCAGCCATGGTGTACGAGAGCGACTTCTACACGACGCGCCGCCCCTACCGGCCCTCCAGCTACAGCGTGTCGGTGAGTGTCGTCTGCTAACACACGAGCTCCTCGCTCCTCCACCCCCGGGAGCCGGACGCCCGACGCCCGCCCGGCAGACCCCTCGCCGTCGCCCCTCGCCTAGCGTCCAGCGGCCGCTCTGTCCCAGAGGCCAGAGTCTCGTCGGTCCCGCATTTAGTGTTCGATAGGTGGTTTGGTTGTCGCTTGTAATCATTATTGCTTTTTAAGTACGTCCAGCCGCGCCGCGTCGCCTCGTAGCGTAGAGTTCGATAGCGATCCGCAATCGGGTCAGATCGGAGAACGGAGCTACCGGGCGCGCCAAATATAGCCGCGGCTGGAGGAGGCCGCGCGACTAACGGCGACTTCTCCGCTTGCAGCGGACGGGCGACTGGGAGCTGGTGCCCTACGTGCCGCGCCCGAGCCTCGTGCCCGACCCCGTCACGGCCTTCGGGCGGCGCTCCCGGCCCGGAGCGCGCCCTTCCGTGCTCGACCCCGTCGTCCAGCAGAACATCGCGCCCAAGCCCGAGTCCAAGCTGGCGCCCCTCGCGCCCTACGTGTCGCCACGCGATCAGACTCGATCGCGCGTGCTGGCCGCCGTGGGGCAGCGCGAGCGCGCCTTCGAGGCGGCGCCGCTGGGCACTCCGCGCGACCACATGGACGTGGTGCTGGCGGCGGCGCACGGCCGGCCGCAGCGCGCGCCGCACCGCCACGTCTTCTACAGCAACTACGCCTCCTACTGACCAGCAGTGGTCGCCTCTTGTCGTGTGTCGCTTTCGCTAGTAGTCTGTCGGGTTGGGTCTGTCCGTGGTCGGGCGGGGTGGGGCCGGGTGGGGCGGGGTCGGGGTGGTAGGTGCGAGGGCCGGTGCTAAGCGCGCGGTTGTTGCAGACGCCGCGCCACTACGTGGTGGTGGACCGGGAGCTGGCGCCGCGCACCGCGGAGCAGCAGTACTCGTACTCGTACTCGAGCACGTCGGAGCGCGCGGGCAGCGGCAGCGGCCTGCCGCAGCGCAGCTCGTACAGTAGCACGGTGGAGCGGCGCGCCGGCAGCGGCCCGGGCGGCTACTCGTACTCGAGCGAGCGCTCCAGCAGCCTCGGCGGGCCCGGCGGGTACTCGTACTCGTCCACCAGCAGCGGCCGCCTGCCCTACGGCACCACCTACCGCCACTACTCTTACCGCGTGTAGCGCCCCGGCTCCCGACGCCCCTCGTCCTTCACCCTGTCACTCTAACCCCCGCCTCCCTTATTTAATCAGTATTCGCTAACGTAACGTGATCGCACTACTTTACTTATGGTATACAAGTGGTCGTGGATCTTAGCTTTTTATGTGTTAGTATAAAATTTTTATCTGAATAAACATGTGATCTAGACTGATTTTTTTAATAAACGCTTGCATTTTTTAATAAATCTACTTTCCTTTTATTTCGCAAATCTGTGAAATATCGATGATGGGCTCGATATTTTTGTTTACTAACAGTTTGAATTGTGTTGACTTTCTCTCAAGTTAATGAAATTGATAAAAGTGAACTTTTTATAATATATTTATGTTTTACAATTAAGTATACGAAACTAGTCAAAATCTCTGTTTGCAATATTTTATCAAAACAACATTATTAAGAAATATTTATAATTTAAATTTATACTAAATACTACACAGTACTTCTTAGTAAAGAGAAACACTTAACTATACATAGACACTACTAGCTGGTTCAAATCCAGGTATAAAAAATATATTTTAATGATTATTTATATTAAGCCCTTAAATCTTATATAATAGTGATGTGAAGCTCAAAAAACAAACTTTAGGGCACAAGTGTATTAACTTAGTTTTATAAAAAGAGCCCAATTAAAATCTGAATATAAAATTAAGAGGAATTATCCGTTTTCATTACGACGCCGCCGGCAGCCGTTGACGTCAGTGTACTACCTCTCATCCCTTCTACCGTATTACAGTATCCCGTACGTCACGTACATACCCAAGCTGTCTCAGGTGAGTGAATCGTGAGAGCTGCATCATGAGCGACCAAGTGTATATACCATTGATGCACAGCTTCCACCATTGCTATGCAACACGCACTTTAACTTTAGGCTTAAAATTGTCATTACTCATTATATGGCAAATGTAAAATACTACATATTATGTTATTGCAAAGTTTTTGTTTTTCATATATCTCGATAAATGTAAATGGATTTCATGTTGTAGGTGTTAGTAAGAAAAAAAAATAATTGACAAAACGAATGATTTAAGAATGAGTGGACAGAAATTCAGAGATCTTCATTAATTCCATATAACCTATCTATTTTTATAATGTTAATAAATATGGGCGTTAAAAGATTACATGAAATTTATCAATAGTGTTATATTATACAAAAAAGTAGGTATCGAATTTCTCGGTTAAGAAAAAAATATCAAGTGATTAATATTTTTTTTTAATTTTGATTTAGTATTTGCTGTAACTTTAACTCAAAACATAGAAAACAGAAAACATAATTTTATAAGGTGCTTAATAGTGAACAATTCTGTGAGATAGTCATCTTAATATATAGTTTATCTGTGTCGTGACGTCATACGAATTTAACAAATGCATTTGACAATAAAAATATTTTTTTGGCTTTTATATACATGAATTAACAAGACAAAATATGATGAATTCTGATGATGGAAATCGGTACTTTTATCGAACATACAACACAGAAGTTATGGAAAGTTTTTAATTTTATAATCCATAAGTGACATTAATAATCTGTTTACGAGAGAATGACGTCACATGACAGTTGATAGTGCAGCGTTTTAAGCGTTCAAAATTTAAGTTACTCGATATAATATGTAGGTACATTTTAATTGTGCAGTCATTTTCCACTTTAATTTATTTTTATATACATATATTTTCGACGCATCAGCAGAACGGTAAAAACTAGGAGAAACTACCTATTCAATATTTCAAATAAGACAAAAGAGAAGTTAATCATCCCAAAAGATACTCAATCAGACATTGAAACTTTATCTGATAAATAATCGTGTAAAGTGTTTTAATAACACACAATATCTGGAAACTTCTACGGATTGTGGTAAGCTAGGTCCTAGCTACACTCCCTATTCACGGGACTATATCCCGCATCCCGCGTAAAGATTAAATTAATATTTATATCATTATTATGAGAATTTTTAATATTTTTAAAATAAATATTTAATATTGTCATTTTTTCGCTCTGGCAACAAGGCAAGAGCGACACTGGGTTCTGCAACTCAACACACATGTATCAAATTTTGCAAAAAGTAGGGAATGTTGTAGAGTATTTTAAAACTAGGCTCCCATGTTCCCCCTGCCTACCCTAGATACTACTATGTGCGGGATACAGCGTGAAGCTAATGTAATGTAATTATTATTCAAATACACACGTATGTAATAAGCAAAATTTTACAAAATGCAATATACATACTAAAATATAAAAATGTAACTACGTTAAACATACAAGAAGATTAAAGCATATAAATAATTCATCATTATACTGTAGTAGCAATTGCCAAAACTCAAAAGTAAGATTTTCTTCATAAATACATAATTTCATATTGAATATGACCGTACTTATTATTATTAGCCGTGACATTCTCAATGTAATGACGAAGAACAAGCAGATCAATCGTCACAACAGTTCCGAATTATTTGGCGCGAGTGCTGATTAGTTTTTACTACCGGTTGTTAGATAATAATTTATTGCGTGGATATTGGCTAAGGAGTTTAAGACTCTTTATTGCATTTCATATATTCGGGGATGGTTCAGAAGAGACAGATAAAAATACAGTAAAGCCGATGAGTCTTGTCCGTCTTAATATTTGGTATTAACTTTGGCGTTTTGTTTACTCGAATAAGAAAATTCTTAAATTGAAATCCTTGCAGCCATCTTGTTGCAAAGTTAACTATACTTGCTATACTTAACGGAAAGTTAACATATGATGAGATAAAAATTAAATGTCAGCATAGATACTTACTCACTCAGCTTCACGTTGTATCCCGCACATGACATGGACTACCCTGTACTGAGGGTAGGCAGAGGAAATTTGAGAACCTAGTGTTAAGACACTCCGTTCCACTTCCGTTCCCCACTTTCCGTCGATTTGCGTGTTGAGTGGCGGAACTCACCGCCGCGTTTTGCCTTGTACCAGAGCTAAGAAATGAAAACATTAAATATTTAAATTGAAAATATTAAAGTCACATGATTGTGCCACTGCACAACGACAGGCCAGCATAGATAATCTAACCATAAATCACTTCACTGTAGGTACTGAAAAATATATTTCTCTATTTCCAATATTCTATAGCATTTATATATAAAAATTACATGGCAATATTGATTTGAACTAACAACCATTGTTCTATGTTAAACTTATAATAATATGTTAAGCTGCCAATGACAATGGCAATCCGAAGGACGCCATTACATATATATTCAGATAACATTTTATATACAGACTTATTTTGAATATCGTAAAGTTTAATTTTTTATGATAAAATTGAATTTAATTTCAAGAAATAATCTGTTAATCTCTACTTTAAATCAAATATTCTAGCACCTACTAGACAATAGAAACGTATTGGTTGTGAATATCGAAATAGCAAAGGAGTAGCACTCACGCCCCGATGCGATGGCACTGCGCCAAATTGAATAACGAAAGTTCTTAAAATATCCGCCGTCTAATTATTGTATAATTTGTAATATAAATGTTTTTGCGTATGTAACTGAATAATAAAGGAAATGGGTTTACGTAGAAGTAAACTAAACATATGTTTTTCAGCTTTATACTGTATCCTGCACATGGCAGGGTAGACAGAGGGAACATGGGAACCTAGTATTAAGACACTCAGTTCCGTTGGCCATTTTCCTCCGAATTTTGCCGTGTCGCCGTCTACTCCGCGCTTTGCCTTGGTACTAAAGAGGAGAAATGAAAATATTAAATATTTCATTTCTTTAAATGGGGTCGAACCTGTAGCATTTTGAGTATTATCCACTTTACTTTAAAATTTTTCGTTGTCCGTAATCTTCAAGCGGTTTTTGGTTAAAGTTGTGTAAATGTTACAACAAATTATACCTGAAAGCCTATAATATATGTTTTAATGATAATAAATTAATATGTATGTTGCTTCACGCTGTATCCCGCGCATGGCAGGGTAGGCAATAGCAAAATTGAATGGGTACCCATTGTTAAGACACTCCGTTCTATTCCTGCGGGTCCCTTGAATTACTCTATTTCATTTCATTATCTCAATTACTTTCTTGTTCTAGTAACATTATGACTTTTAAAACAATATTTATATATTAGAAACAAAAGTTTCAGCAAAGGAATTAAAAAAGTGTGGTAATTTTGTCGAACTTAATATTTTAGATTGATGTAACTTTTTTACCAAACTTTGATTTTAAAATATTTATGAAGAGTTGATGATGTATGTATTATTACATACATCATCAACTCTTCATAAATAGTATATATTTAGCTTCACGCTGTACCCCGCACATATTGCAGGGTAGCCAGAGGAATCTTGGAAGCCTAGTCTTAGGATCTATGTACGTGCCACTCCCCACTTTCCGCCGAATTTGATGCATTGCGTGTCAAATGGCGGAACTCAACGCCGCGCTTTGTATTTTTACTGCACACTATATAGAGATATATGATACATATAAGTTTTAGAGGACAGTGACATTGTAATTGAAGATCGTAAACCTTGATGGGAACATAAACAGAGGCTTGCCAAACATTATTCTATGATCTTTCTATACGAGGCGGACCGGATGTCTTGTGTCCCTGAGAGAAAACAATGAAGCTGGGATTTGATCAAGGGAACGAATGTTGGCAAATCACCAAATACCAAGTGAAAATATCTGCGCATTACGAAAATGAAATATGTTATGTAGTAAGAATTTCGTGTTGCATTTTGATGGATATGACTATATGTTTATGTTGGGTAAATACTTTAAGTGGTTTAGTTTAGAATGATTAAATTTATTTAGTATTTAAATTAAACTTTATAATTTTATTGTTTATTTATCGATTTACATAAAATAGTCCACTGGCTTCGCCACAATAACATTAAACACTAAAAAAATAATATTTACCTAACAAATGAAAATTCAGTCAGTGAAATGAATGAAAATGGTAGTCAGTCGTATTGCCAATCGAGGAACAGCGCTAAGATTTCTTTCAATAAGCGCTAATATTTCTTTTTAGAACGTGTCATGGCACAGGTGCATAAACTTATGACTGCGAACGCGTCAAGTTCTGAGTATGATTTGAGACATCCAAATTTTATTAATGTGGCTAAAATGTAGGCACACCAGCACGTATTCCTAAATCTAAGCTGCAAGAAATGCACAAATATAAAGAAATCGGTATACAAACCTATGTAGGAAACGCGTTCATAAATTGTTAAACACAATACTGACATAAATTACGCTCAAGTAATTTCAATGAAGCTTGTAATTTGACACCATACAGGCTGAATTATTTTAAATAAGATGTTAAATAAGATGCATGTTTCCTTCTTGAAATATATTTAAATTGGTTATTAGACTGTGACTGTGACTTATGTTGATGGGCAATGAAATAATGGAATTCCCTAAAATTTTCTAGATCTCTAGATAGATCCAAGTCTTGTGCCCAAAATAAATTGTACAAAAATGTATGACAATAAAATTGGAAATACGTACAATAGTAATGTTAGTACACATAAATGTGTTTATAATAATATTGTCACGCTATAGATAGATACCTTTGAAGACGTGCTGCGTTTCAATCTAATTTCGTCCCATCTTGAATCACAAACACTGACTCATCTGTTGATATACATAGAATTTCTCATAAACTTTTGTAACACCAAATATATAGCTCGATGACGATAATTTATTTAATGTTATTTTTATTTGCATTTTGAAATGTTTATGTACTGTGAAACGATATGATATGCAACACATACACAACACAACGTAAAACTTATTACCTAGATTTCCAGAGTATTCTTAATACCACTTTTAAATTTTAGCAGCGACATTGATTTAGTGCGGCGTTGAGTACCGCCATTCAACACGTAATGTCTCAAATCTGATGGAAAGTGTTTTTTTTTCTATTCTGCCAACCCTACTATGTGCGCTATACAGAGTGATGCTAAAAAAAGACATTGTTTTAATGCAACATTGACGATTGCGATATTAAACCTTTTAGGATTAGATACAAATTATTTTTTTAAAAGAGATCAATGTTTTAAAAGGAGGCAGAATGAGTAGAACTGAGTATTCAAATTCTAAGTTTACTCTGTCTGCTATAGTTTATTTGGAAATACGTATAATACAACTACAAATAACAATTAAGTATTGTTAGGTTTTTTGAACCAAAACTTAAGAATGGTGTACGAAAGAGCTTATTTATAAAAAAATGGCATCTAAGCAAGAAAAAATTGTACCTACTTAATACTTTTTGCGTCGTAACCGTTGATTATATCTATACTCTTTGTAAGTTTATATCTATAATGAAAGATTTTTTTAAATATTCATATTTCATCTCACTGTAATTACTTATTCTGTACATTTTCCACAAAGCTATGGATACGCATTTTTACAACATTCACGTAAGTACAAATGATTGTATGAGTTTTCTTACGCACTTCATGTTTGATTCTTGCAAGGGATTGACATAAATCTAAGTTTTAGCAGCTTTTAAACACTAGCGCTATTTACTAAACAATACAGAAAGTCCGTTGATAAAACAATTGAAAATCAAGCTATGACATCATAAGGAAATTTAGGATTTTAAGCCTCTGATGACTTTTGTTCGTGACAAACAAATGATTATTTCGTAATTTTGAAGTATCATTATTCAGTCTCAATACTTTTTAATAGCTAGATTTTCAATATGAGTTGTGACTCTATATTTTTATACTAAACATCCATGTAGAAAATAAGAATTTGATTTATTTTAGGTATACAAATTACATTTTGATGACTGCTCTGTTTGTATATATTTATTTATAAGCTGCACAAATTTTAGAATGACCCTTTGATACATTAGCATACCTAGAAAATAAACATAACACCAATGAGATAATTACATATTAAAACTTAAAAATGCTGTAAAATATACCGCTATTTTATTCTTATTTATATATAAATAAAAATCGTTTTAACTAAATCAATATTTCAGGCCGAATTAATCTACCGGCCGACCACTCGCACTGTGACCCGACTCGTCACGTACCCCGAGCCGCCGCACCACGTGGTGCGCGTGCGCGTCCGCCCGTCCGTCATCCTGAGGGAGCTCGACAGGATTCAATACAAGCGTCGCCCCGCTACTGCGGTTTCTGCTATCGATGATTTTTACAGATCAGAAACTAATAGAGTAAGTTGGATTATGATATATATATATATTGTAATAAAAAATATGGAAAGTAAATGTTACATTTTAAAGGAGTTGTCGTTTCGTGAATATGAAATATTTGGCATTTTTTATTTTTTCTTTTTAGTAATGAGGCCTGAGTGCCTGAGGAATTTAGCAACAATTGGGAAGGAAAGTGTTCTAATCGGAACGGAGTGTCTTAGCACTAGGTTCCTAAGTTTCCTTTGCAAAATTGTTTTTTGAGGATATAGTGGGAAGTTGTATTCATTTAGACATTTGCCAAGCGCGCTTTATTATTATTATACATTTAAACATGTAATAAAACGTGCTTGGCACACAACGAAATGAATAGCAAAATACTAACGTTTTGTGAAATTCTTTGTTTTATGACTTTATTTTTAGTAAAAAAACTAACTGCGCATTACGTCCTCAGATATTGACGTGTGAAAAACAAGACCTTGCCGTTGTCATGACACTTTACGTTAGTTTGTAATTTTACTCAATGAAATAGCTTGAAATCCTACTTGAAAATGGAAATATACACAAGAGGAAATGAAATATTTATTATTTATCAATTAATTATTTCACATTTAGTTTTTTTTCGCTGTGATAACAAGGCAAATCGTGGCGTTAAGTCCCACCAGTTAACAAGTTCGACAGAAGTGGGGAACGGAACGGAGTGTCTTAACGCTACCCTGCCAGCTTGTGACAATTAAAAGTATAAAATTTTCTTAATTTTTACTGTATATAGCAAAACTTTATTAGGCTGTTATTTCCTATAATAATCCTAGTATTTTTTTTATGTTTGTAATTTTTTTTATGTTTTTTTGGTAGATTTCACTGACGTTTTCCGAATTCAGCATAATTTGTCAGTGTGACAATATCATCTGACAGAATAAGTGTTTAATACTAGCAACACTTATTGCCAAGTTGGCATCCGATGGTGTCCGTTTAATGTGACTATCAATAAAAATTAAACCCAATTAACCGGTAATTTGATCTATACGTTCTATTAATTAAATCTATAAGCAAAGTTTTAAATGATTTACAATTCTTGACTTTTTAGGAAATTGTATGGTTCTTGTATACTTCTTTAATATCGAATATTGTTGCCCAATTTCTTTTTAAAAATGTTCACTATTTATTAACTCGGTGACGTTAATCGGAATAGACAGCTAAAATTTTATACAGTTATATCCTTGTTGGATTTTTGCCTGATTGGTGAAATTAGAAATTAAATTACATTTTGAATACTCGCCAGAAATATGTCTTTTGCCGATTAACGACGGTGCTTGCATTATAAAAATCTCGCAAATCATCCTAATAAAGAAAATAACACAAAAAGGATCTAAAAAAATGACATATTGCCTCTATTTCACATATTATCAAACAAGGTATTAGCGATTGAGGC
Organism: Eueides isabella; assembly: GCA_019049475.1. NCBI lineage: Eukaryota > Metazoa > Arthropoda > Insecta > Lepidoptera > Nymphalidae > Eueides > Eueides isabella. The sequence continues at coordinate 3,210,942 of CM032400.1, forward strand.
CTGTCGTGGCGCAGCGGCACAAGTATGTGATTGTAACTGACAGGTTCTGGGATCGATCCCCACTCGAGGAAATGAAATATTTAACATTTTCAATTGAAATATTTAATGTTTTCATTTCTTCGTTCTTGTAAAAGGCAACGCGGTGTTGAGATCCGTCATTAAACTCGTAATGCTTCAAATTTGGCGGAAAGTGGGGAACGGAAGTGGGACAGAGTGTCTTAACACTAGGTTCCTAAGTTCCCTGCGTGTCTGAGTGTCTTAACACTAGGTTCACAAGTTCCCTGCGTGTCGGAGTGTCTTAACACTAGGTTCCCAAGATCCCTGCGGGTCGGAGTGTCTTAACACTAGGTACCCAAGTTCCCTGCGGGTCGGAGTGTCTTAACACTAGGTTCCCAAGATCCCTGCGGGTCGGAGTGTCTTAACACTAGGTTCCCAAGTTCCCTGCGGGTCGGAGTGTCTTAACACTAGGTTCCCAAGATCCCTGCGGGTCGGAGTGTCTTAACACTAGGTTCCCAAGTTCCCTGCGGGTCGGAGTGTCTTAACACTAGGTTCCCAAGATCCCTGCGGGTCAGAGTGTCTTAACACTAGGTTCCCAAGTTCCCTGCGTGTCGGAGTGTCTTAACACTAGGTTCCGAAGTGAAGCTGAGTATTAGCGAAAATAATGATAGATTGTTGCGTTCTCAACCTACAAGAAACAAATAAAAGACAAAATCATTTTTTTAGTTTTCAAGTTGAAAAAATCATTGGACATCTAATTCAATGTTTATATTTCATTATTTTTCAGCTTCACTGTTTCCCGCACACGGCAGGTTAGGCAGACGGAGCTTCGAAACCTAGTGTTAAGACACTCCGTCTCGTTTTCCACTTTCCGTTGAATTGGATGCATTGCGTGAACATTTAATGTCGCGCTTTGCCTTATTGTCCGACCAAAAAAATAAAAACTTTAAATATTTAAACGTTAAATATTTTTACCTCAAGTAGAGAACGAACCCGCCAACCTGTCGCATTTACAGCCCCACTCTTTAGTTTTTAAAATGATCATGTATCGAAATATCAAATATCAAAGAGTACGTGATTTTAAAGACCAGCAAATAAACATCTAGCGGCTGTACAGCGTACGTTACACGTCTACAGAAAACTAAAATAATGTCGGATGTTCTTGACCCATTTGTAGTTGTACGAACATTCATTAGTTTAGTTACATAGAAATAGAGATACACTTCAATGTTACTGCTACATCGGATTATATAATAGATAAACTGAGAAAGTGAACATCTTTACAAAATATCTATTATATATGAGGCTTGTCGTGGCGCAGCGACAAAAGCGTGTGACTGTATACGATAGGTTGTGGGTTCGATCTCCACTCGAAAAAATGAAATGTTTAATATTTTCTATTTCAATATTTAATATTCTCATTTCTTTGCTCTGGTAACAAGGTAAAGCGCGACGTTGAGTTCCTCCAATCAACACGCAATGCCTCAAATTTAGCAGAAAGTGGGGAACGAAAGTGAAACGAAGTGTCTTAACACCATGTTCCCAAGTTCCATTTACCTACCTGCCATGTGCGGGATACAGCGTGAAGCTGAGTAATAATTAATTATTTATTAACCTTTATGTTTTCGTACGTTTCGTACGTTTTCTGATGAGGTACAACTAGAAACGCTATAGGTTCGATTCCCACCAGTGAAAGTGAAATGTTTAATAATTTCATTTCTTTACTCTAAGGTAAGGCTTGGCGTTGTTTTTCGTTTTTCAATAAGCAATGCCTCAATTTCTGTCTGATAATAGGGATCGGAAGTATCATAATGGTAATAGTGTTGTTACACTGGGCTTTAAATACTTGCCATGTGCAAAATACAGTGTGGAGTTGAAAAAAAATGTTTACACAATCTCAGCTTACATCGCCCTAATGAGGCAACGTCGGATAAAGATCTTTCTTTATTTACAAGTATATATTTTTTTACAAGTGGTTATTAGTTATTACTGTAAAATTGTACTGTTGTAATTTTAAATTATATACAAGAAATTTATAATAAATTATAACCGTTTCATATTTTAACAGAGAATAGAGACCAAAGATCCCCTTCGAAATAGTAAAATATGAAATATTAAATATTTTCATTTCTTTGCTCTGGTAACAAGGAAAAGCGCGGCGTTGAGTTCCGCCACTCAACAGGGAATGCCTCTAGTTCGGCGCAAAGTGAGGAAATGAACAGAGTGTCCTATCACTAGATTCCCAAAGCCCCTTTGTGTGGATACATCGTAAAGCTTTGATTTTTAGATATATCAAACATAGGTACAATCTCTTGATACACGAGAAATACAAAAATATAACTTCTAACAATATTTAGTTCTATGTGTTTGTTTTTAAATAATTTCAGATATTCGAGGATGAGACTCGCCGCATCCGTGCAGACACGGCGTCGCTTTTACAACGAGCTCGCTCAGTAGTGCCTCGCGCTAAATCTGTTGCGCCACTCGACACTATTTACTCGTAAGATCTCGGATTACCTTATCCTTATATATTCGACAACTATTAAAAAAACACACATTGCAGAGTTCTTCCATTAAGTGACTGCAACTGATTTGTAAAAAAACATTGTTGACAGCAAAAACTGAACCTTTTTTAGCTTAACGCACATAGAAAGGCAGAAGGAACCTGGATTGTTAAGATGCTCCGCAATTTACTCGGCTTTCTGCTGAATTCTAAAGGCAATGGGTGTTAACGGAACTCAGCGCCGCCTTTTGCTTCTTAATAACAGCGAGAAAAGAGAAAATACGAAATATTTCCTTTTTTTGAATGGGAATTCAATCCAAAATCGACAGCATTTTCAGTCACACACTTGTTACCTTGCGTCACGACAAGCTCCAAAAATAAATCTGAATGTTGTTTATGCTTATCTAATTGATCTATATTACTAATGGATGGAAATAATTGAGTGGTTTCAAAAGCTGTACAAAATGCCAACAGCAGATCATAAGTCTTAGCAAAATGAAATCGAAACCTGATGTAATTACAAGTCATATTTTTTGGCATCACTAGATGTAACGATCTTAAAATAGTTCACCCATTGATGAGTCGATCGACACTGACATTGCCGACGATACGTGCGTCGAAAATTATTTTGGCAATGCACCACTGTATTGTAAACAAAACGCCTCTTTACGTCCCGTTGACTTATAAAAGGATTTTGGAAACGGTTAGATGATTCCAGTGTGGGTGTTTGTTTCCCAGCCAAGAGTATCCACGCGTGTGACGTAGTTGGTGGCGGACGATGGTTTAATTTTAGCGCGCTTAAATACCAGCCTCACCGCTTTCTGTGTGAATGTTTTATTTCTTTTGGTAATAGATATGTGTTATAGAAAATATACTTTTTGGAGAATATATATATATGTTCATTCTTCTTCGAAAGAAAAGTAGAGTCCTTCAAAAAAAGGATCCATAAACAACATTTTGAATGTAGCAGATTGTATTGATCTAATTTCTTAACTGGATGTTGTTTTACAGCTATTCTTACGGAGAGCCAGTGCCGTACCGTTTCAGCAATGACGCTTACGTCGCTAAGCTCTTGTTGCCGCTGCGCAGCGTTACCGACAACATTCACAACATTTCTTTCTACTCAGAACCCGCTAAGAAATTCACAGGTATTGTTGGTTTGAAAATGGCGGTTAATTTATTAAAGTATTTCAGTGATATTGATATTAATTATTCAACTTAATATCCTCTTTCCTTACAGTTATTCTATAATTACAATTATTCCTTTAAGTAATTAAAAGTATTAACTTTTTTATATGTGGAGTGATCTTATGCTCATGTCCGTGTGAATTTTCTATATACTTGCCAAGTCTCAAGGAATTTTTAGTTACTATTAACCGTTTAAACAAAATTAACCAAATTTTAATCTTAATAAAATTTATTTTTAATCTAAATAATTCCTTTAGATTTGACAATTATGTCTAACAGTATTATCCCAGTATTGTCCTTCCTTGTAACCCGAGGTGTTGTCGCCAGGACGCGGACACCTCGCGTGCGTACATTATTCCGGCAAAAAGGCCTTCCCCAACCGCAGACCTCTGTACCCCCTCTACAAGGAACTTAGCATCAGGGACGACGTGAACCTCCTTTCTTTTTACGCGAAGAACCGTCTAGCTGCCGCGGGTTTGGCCGGCGAACAGGTCGCAGGTACTAAAGCTTAAACGTTGCCAGTCCAGAGAAATGATAAAATTGGGAAAACTTTCAAGATCAAAATTCTCATCATAATATCTAATAACTTAATATATCTTTTGTTTGGATCTTATATGTTGGCAACATGGATTCTTTATCTTTTCATTCTTGTTTATGAATGTGTTTAAAAAAACGATTGTAAGCTTTTGGCGGTTCGTGTACTGTTACCTGTGACAATATAAGGGCATTATAATTTGGGAGGGTTAAACTATTGAATCTGGTAACATTATACAATGACGCCAGCTAGCGCTCGCTTCTCCTACGCAAAATTAAAAGGAAAATGGCTAAACAAAGCGCAGTGAGCAACCTCGTAACTCATTGTAAATAATTGTACATACTAAGATCGTGTATTATGAAGAAGGATTTTACATTTTCAGTTAGCATCGAATCAATCGAGATGAATAACACAATATGTCCTTTAATGTAGAGTTAGTACATCGTCTGTTGTAGTTTCCGACCATTTCTGTCTTCATTTTACCTTTTATTCGTTTTTTTTATAGAACCTCTTTTATTATGATGTAGATGTTTTTAGAGAATTATTGATATAGTTATACTTATTAGCTCGAAACATTTAACATCGAACAAAACTCGAAGCACAGTATTTCCTCGTTGTAGTTTTTGTTTGCCATAAAATCTGTAGGGTTACGAGGCCTCATTAAGCGTCTTATAAATTCCGCTTCCAGCTTCGTGTAGTATAAACCGAGCAATTAAAAAAAGGAATATAAAATCAGTGTCTAACACTGCGTGTGGTGTCTCTTGCAGCGGATGATGCGCAGAAGGCGACAGCGGCGCAGTGCGCGTAGCTCCAACCCTCCTGTCCTTGATCTCGGTATAACAAGGGTGGCGAACCGTTGGCATACCTACGTTTAAAATATTCAATTTACATGTGAATTTCTTATTTTTCTCATTTTTTATTATATTAATCAACGTGTTGTAGATATAATTGATTTGAATCACCGGGCGTTATTGCTGTAACATGCTTTGGTTGATTTTGTTTTATTCTTCTTATCACATTTGAAGTCACTTAAGCGTTTTTTATTATATATTTTACTCGTTTGACAAAATATTTTAGTTTCTGTCGGTATGTTTGGGTTTTTTGAATAATTCCCTATGAGCATTTCTTTATTCACTGTGTAGACGCGCACGTGTAGACGTATGAGTTTGTCACTATCACACAGATGTAAAAGGTTCGTCGCCCTCAGTAACAATCCGACTAATCGAATGCATGTATACATATATATTTTCGTATTTTATACATATATTACACATAATATATTTTGTTATTAATATACAACATAACTTTTTACACTTACACTTATCGTCGTGGTAATGCAGTCCGCGACACGTGATCGAGACCTCTCGTGTTCACTTAACAGAACTGATTTTGTTTAACAATAAATAATTTTACCACTATTAGTTGTTTTAATTAGTTTTGCATTATAGATATCTTAACGTTCATGCTTGTGATACCCCAGCTTCTGCGTAATGCTTCGCTTTCTTTACTAATACAATTTTCAATACCCACATACATTTATTTCGCCTAAGATATACCTAGAGGTGGTATTAAAATGTCCACAAATATAGATAATGTAAATATATAAATTGAATTTTCAAATTTAAATTAGGCATTGTATATAATTTTGTAAGATAATATAGCAGAACGCACACCATAGTAACATTGTGATTGTCAATTTGCACATGCCCGAACAAGCTTTCACGGCTCACCGCATGTAGAAAGTTAAAGAATGAGCATAAATTCATCAAGCTTAGGCCAATAAGGCAAGGCACTCATGTTGAGAGTTGTTACGAGCTGTGCTGCTGCGCTTACCTTACATCCGTGACCGTCCTTGCAAAATGACATGCTTCTGCAGTCAGCTGCTTAAGCAAATCATTTCCCAAATGGTCATGGTACCACGCGATCGTTTGCTGCGGCATAGTGAAACTCCTTCCATGGAGACCTAGCCGCAAGTTCCAGGCGCCGCAGATAATGGAAGACCCTGCTCTGGAGCTGAAGGCATCGAAAGCTGAGCGTGCAGAAAGATTTAGGGCCACCACTGCCGAACCAGTTTTAGCCCCAGCAGCCGATCTGGCTGAAATTAAACGAAAAAGGCAAGAAGAAGCTCGTGCCGCTGAAGAGAAGTAAACATTAACAAATTAATTGTAAGCATTTCTAAATTGGATATTTGTTTTGTAATATATAAAATAAATCTTTCAGAGCTTTGAAAGAAGAAGCAAGACGTGAGGCTGAACGTAAAGCACAGGTAAAATAAAAAATATTACCGTACTTTCGTGAAATATGTAAATCGCCTTAATTTTTTTAAATAAGAAATATATTTCCTTTAAAAAAATTAGGCCGAACGCGAAGCAGCAGAAAAACGAAGGGCTGAAGAAGAAGCACGTCAAGCTGAAGAAGCTAAGCGTAAAGCCGAAGAAGAAGCTAAAAAGGCTGAAGAAGAAGCGAAAAGAAAAGAAGAAGAGGCCAAAAAAGCTGCTGAAGAGGCTGCTAGACAAGCCGAGGAAGCACGTCAAGCAGAGGAGGCTAGGTTAGCAGAAGAAGCTAGGTTGGCGGAAGAGGCTCGTTTGGCAGAAGAGGCTAGATTGGCCGAAGAGGCTAGGTTAGCTGAGGAAGCACGTTTGGCTGAAGAAGCTAGGTTGGCAGAAGATGCCCGCTTAGCAGAAGAAGCCAGACTAGCTGAAGAAGCAAGGCTTGCTGAAGAGGCCAAGCTAGCTGAGGAAGCCCGCTTAGAAGAAGAAAGATTGGCTGAACAAAGAAGGCAAGAAGAACTAGCTAAATTAGAGGAACTGGAACGTCAGGCTCAAGAAGATCGTGAAGATGAACTTGCAAGACAGGTAATTTAATAACCAATAAAGTTACATACTTATTCGTTTCTAACGATTACTAAGATATATACTTAGAAGAAGACTTAATATAATATAATTGGAATAGCTTTTGATATGATTACCTGAGTTAAGTCACGGTAAATGTTATCTAGTACAATTAAAAAAAATAATATATCATTAAAATCCTTGCAATATATCATTAAAACTATTACTAATTTATTAAATATTATCTCAGGCCGCGGAATTAGCTGAAATTGCAAGACAAGAATCAGAACTGGCTGCGGCCCGTCTGGAGGAACTGCAACACAGTAGTTCTGCTGGAGACGATGTCGGCGCTGAATCTAGGTAGATATATGTTTGTACATACACCTGAAGTGTGTTGAAATATAGATTGATTATCTGTATTACATTGATTATTATTGACTAACTGTATTACATGGAGCAATTGTTTTCTAAATTAGGGTTTGATTGATCATAATTAGTGCATTTTTAACTTATACTAATTTTATATAGATGTACAAGCTTAACTTCCACGTCCTTTAAAAATATTTACACTGGAATAATAATATATTATCAGTGTCACGCTGTTTCACGCAAGTGACATGTTTGGCAGAGGGAACTTGAGAACGTAGTGTTAATACACTCCGTACCGTTCCCCACTTTTGCGCCAAATTTGGAACATGGCGTGTTGATTGGTGGATTGGATCTAATATTAAATTTTTCATAAAATGAAATATTAAATATGTTATCGCTAAAAAGATTTAACATTCTAATAAGAAATAAAGTGACTTACTACATACGCCGCAGACTAGGAAAGATATCTACCTACCCTTTTTAAAAAATCATGAAAGTGTGTATATCATAAGTTATGATATACAGGCCGCGGCAGAAGGCGTCTGGGCTTATCACACGATACAAGAAAACCACAGTTTTCGTTCTAATGATTGTGCATCGAAATTGATTCAATCATGTTTTGATCCCAAATTTACATGCGCGCGTACAAAATCAGAAGCTATTGTAGTAAATGTTTTAACGCCTACAGCAATGAAAGAGTTAAAAGAAGACCTTGATAAGTGCAATTGTATTACAATACTAAACGACGCGTCAAACTACGGTAACAAGAAATTATACCCCATTGTAGTGCGCTTTTTTCAACCTTAAGTAGGTGTACAAGTAAAAATTTTAGATTTCCAAGACCAATCTGGTGAAACTTCTGACATCATTGTCAATTATTTAAACCAAGGGTTGACAGATAATAATTTGACTGCAAAAGTCGTAGCATTTTGTGGGGACAACGCAAACGTCAATTTCAGAGGTGCAGCTAGGCGAGGAACTAATATTTTTTTAACGAAATTACAATCATCTCTGAAAAAAGAAATAATAGACTTTGGATGTGGAGCCCATGTAATTCACAACGTAATAAAATCTGCTGCAGATGGGCTACTTGTAGATTACGAAAGCGTTATTGTAAAGATATATTCCTTTTTTTATATTTATACATTTCGAATTGAAGCTCTAAAGGAGTCTTGTGCCGAAACTGAAATGGAATATCAACAAATGCTCGGCTTTAGCAAAACCACATGGCTTGCTCTTATGCCTGCTTTGGAAAGAGTTTTAAAAATGTACCAGCCGTTAAAAAGCTACTTTTTGAATATTAAAAATGTCCCCTGTTACCAAAAAAACTTTTTTGAAGATCCAACATTCAATTGTGATTTTATTTTTTACACGCTCAATCAGCCAGTTTTCATCAAGCTGTCTTGAAACTTGAAGGTCAGACTGTATCGGCAATTGAAGCTGCAAAAGAAATCAATCAATTAAAAGACAATTTAACTCAGAAACAGACCAATCAGTTTCTTCCATTTATGGTCCGTCAATTAAAGTCAAAATTAAAAGATAGTGGTACTGATATCGATGAAGAATTTGTAAAAGGACAGCTACAGAATTTTATAAAAGAAGCCGTGAATATCTAGAGCAGTGGACTTGCTTTCTTACTAAAGAAATGGGGATATTTTATTGGGCAGATTTAAAAAAGGTCCCCACATGGGAAGACATTCAAAAATCTCTGGATGTATTAATTGAAAAGCAATATATTGACTGTAATAAAGATACTGAAGTGTTTGACGAATTTTCATTAATTTCTAATTACATTACATCACAAAAAGTAACGGAATGGAGTAATTTAAATGTTTCTACGGAAAACCGTTGGGTGGAAATATTCAAACACTTTCGCGCCAATAATCTTCAGCATGAAAACTTATCTATTATAATTGAATACATTTTATGTTTGCCTGCTACAAATGCTCCAGTAGAAAGAGTATTTTCTATAATGAATAAATTGTGGACATCTGAGAAAACCCAGTTACAAATTTCAGTTCTAAGGGCGATGTTGATAATTAAGGTGAATATAAAAAAAACGTGCCAAGAGTTTCATTCTTACTTGAAATCGTCACCAGCTATATTAAAACAAATTTGTTCTTCAGAGAAATATAAATAAATAAACATTTTGAGTACCTTTCTGAATCGTAACTCTCTCTTAAGCCAACTAACATTTTCTGAATAAATAACTTTAAAAAAGTGTTGTTTGTTTCATTGACTACTTTTGATTTGACATGAATAAACCAATATCCCGTTTTGAGTCAAAAAATAAATGGTCACGTTAATCATAACTGTAAATCATATTTTTAAATTAAATTTTGTTTTTAACATAGTGAAGTGCCGGCAGAGGAGCAACCCATTGTTGAAGAACCTGAAAGCCCCGAAATCGTCCCCGAAGAAGTTCCTGAAGCACCTATCGAACCAGAAGACGCTGTTGAAGACAGCGAAGATGAAGCAGCTGAGCCCGATGTCACTGATGAAGAATAGATCTAACGTTATTCGTTCTCTCTAACAAATCATTTCAATAAAACATAATAATGGACCATACAATATAATGATAAAATGATTAAAATCATTAAAAACTAGACTTTTTCTAGTCATGCATTTTCATTTACTTCTATACTATTCTCTATTCATGTAATATATAAAATATATGAATAGTACAATAGAATATTGTAGTAACAATAATATAATATTCTTCTCTATTTACGACTTTCTATTGCGTAGACACATTACGTGATTATATGAAAGTTTTGTTATCTTTATGTGAACTCTGTTATGTTTTAACTGTGCTAAGCTAAGATGTTTTATATGATGTTATATTTTGTTAAATTTAACAATAAAAGACAAATTAACAATGTTCTTTTATTATTTTACCTCATTCACCAGTCAAATGTCAGTTAGTCTCAACCAACAAGTTGTCAGATTTTAGTTTAGTTTATTTAGAGTTAATAATAAGTAATGAGCTTATAATATTATTTTCTATGATATACCATCAACTATCCATCCTATAGGTTTTGATTATTATAGACGGACAAATATATCTACTGATAGACAGACAACAAAGTGATCCTAATAGAATTTAATTTTGTCTTTTAAAGTACAGAGCCATAAAAAATCATGTCATACTTCGGTTATATGATATTTCATATATTGTTTTTAAATGTTGATGTCATTTATTTACCTCATTAAAAATATTTTAATCATTGGTGCTGAGGTTCAAGGTTCTGTGTCGTTTAAAGCAATTTAATACATCAGGAAGAGGCAGCTGATCGGCGAGCTGATTGGAATGGCGCTCCAGTTTTTGTTTGTACTTACGTGTAAATGTCTGAATTTCCTCCAAGGTGTATCACTGACTTGCTCTAAGATGTAGTTTGAATGGGATGGAGAGCCACTTGGATATCATGTGTCCAGACTGGTTTTTGTAAATGAGTAGCTTGTTATCCCACCTTAGTTTCTGTCTGTATTAATTCCCTAACGTTTGTTTACAATTTGTTATCGTCATGTTAATCTGCACCATGTATCGTTTAGAGGCAGAGTCCTACTACCCAGGTTTACTTGAGAACAAGTTTCCCATCGTGGTGTGAACGTTATCTGCAGCACTCACATTTTGACTCTCCATTTGTCAAACCAGTAATTTATTTCGGAAATGCTTTTGTAGTTTCACAGTAGCATCTGTGGGATATTTACCAGAGGCTAATATGGTAATATCGTCTGCGTAGAATATATATGTATTCATTGGCTTCGAAACTCTAAGGCCTTTTTTCAATTTCAATAGTCACCAATAGGCTGTCGTCGCGCAGCGGCACAAACGTGTGATTGTAAACGACATGTTGTGGGTTGTGGATCGCTCTGGTAACAAGGCAAAACGTGGTGTTGAGTTCCACCACTCAACACGCCTTTCTTCAAATTCGGCGGAAAGTGGAAAACGGAAGTTGAAAGGAGTGTCTTGACACTAGTTCCTACCCTGCCATGTGCAGGATACAGCGTGAAGCTGAAAAAAAAACCAGGTAACTAGCATGCTCAGCAATCATTTTGAAAATATCTTACAAATTTAAAGAACGTAAAATTATTGTGAGTTAAAAGAACTCTCCGTTGAGCAAACTATTGAAATGGACTATACTGAGCTTTAGTATTTCATTAGTTTAAATGTCTACAGACCTCCCACTGGGTTATATGATCAATTTGAAACTACGAGTATATTAGATTAGGTACTTGAAAAATTATCTGAATTTAAGAAATCTTTACTTATATGTGATTTGATTACCTATTGAGTTAGTAGAGAACTGCACCATTTGTACTTAATTCAGGTCTTTATTAATTATTATATAACCGTCACTTGTATTGGTAATATTTTTACAAATATATAATTGGTAATATTTTTACAAATATATAATTATTAATTTACTCTTGGTAAAGACCAAGAGTAAATTAATAATTAATATGTTAAGCTCAGATCACCGCGGTTGGTTGGTTTCATTTTAATTTGGTAAAAATAAAATTCATACAAAACATGAAATTGTTTCTATTCCGATGACAACTGATATAGAACCCTTAGAAGTAATATAATAGCAAAACTCCCTCTCCCAGCTTCACGCCATAACCCGCACATAGCAGGATAGACAGAGGGATAATGGAAACCTTGTATTAAGAAAATCCGTTCCACTTCCGTTCCCCACTTTCCACCAAATTTGAGGCATTGCGTGTTGAGTGGCGGAACTCAACGCCGCGCTTTGCCCTGTTATCAGACTGAAAAAAATTACAACATTAAATTTATTTAATTTGAAAATATTTAATATTTCATTTCCTCGAGTACCAACTGGAAATTTATAGACAGCTTCTCTGTCGTCCTCAGCGAGGTGAGTCGCGAGCATGCTGGATGACGTGTGAGAGGTGAGCGTGCCTACAGCTCCGGCGTCTATTTGGAAAAAGAGGTAGCGTGATCGAAGACCGTCTTCCATCTAGTTGGCGGGTGGCAGACCGATAGAGAGATATTTCCTCGAGTGGAGATCGAACCCACAACCTGTCGTTTACAGTCACACGCTTGTGCAGCTACGACACGACAGGCATCAAGCAAAAGTCCAATAAATTACGTGATATGGGATTTTTATTAATGATATTAAGAATGAGATAAACGCTGTATTTACTTCTCAAACGGTAAATTTCAAGAGTTTTATCATTTAATGACTGGGCGACTGTGGGAATTCAGGAAAATAGACTTAAGTTGAACTTTAAAGTGAGAAGGCATATTACCACAGTGAATCATTTATTAATTATGTTAGGAACTATTTGAAATTGTTTAAAAAAGTATGTTCCATGGCAAAATTTTTACATAGATATTAGAAACAAAATTAAACATCCCTCTGACAAATTAAAATGACACTGGGCATAATAAATTCTGAAACTGGAAATGCAAAGATATGCAACTATGATTTTAAATAAAAAAAATGACAATGGCGTAACCAGCTGTGATCAAGAAGTTTTTTGCTAATATTCCACTTTACACAACCAAATCCCGGGTAGCTTCCACAACTGTCGCTGAATCACTATATAAGGAGTGTGTCCACAAATGTAATACAAACTTAACTTAGCTTCACGCTATATCCCTAGCGGAGTAGGCAGAGAGAACTTCAACCTCTTCATACCTGCTCTCCAGAGGATCTTCATGCTTTTTACGTGACTCTCTTCCAGTAACGTAGATACTGTGTTTTCGAAGGTCAACCGAGGCCCCCCCTCCCTCTTTCACTCACTTTTCCTTCCAAAATTTTTTTTGTCATTCTTACTCTAATCATTCGCTCGACATGCTCAAACCACCGGAGCACGTTCGTTTTCATTCTCTCTGTAACATCTACGCTCGTACCTATCATTCCCCAGGATGCTCTTGACATGTTCTGTGTCTTGTCCAAGGCATATGATTGCGCGCAGCACTCAACATTGGTCAGGAAGCTACATCATTATGGCGTAAGAGGATGTGCAATCAATCTAATGACAACATACTTTTTATATTTACTTGGCTACTGTTATTAAAATGAGTTACTTATTTAAAGAGTATGTCAAGTGTGTATGTTTTTAATAAAATCTCCACTTCATGATTGTCGAAATAACAAGTATTGTCAAGAACCCCAATATGGTGCTTGTTTGTAGTAATATAAGATTCAAATTGAAATATTTTATTCAAAATAAGAAGTTATATATAAATATAGCTTCATTTTTTGAACATCAGACAATTTACCACCAATTCATTGAAGTTACTGCCTGCATTCAATGTTCTATTCATTCATATGTTGGAGTTTGGTGGATATCTCGGTAGGGATCATGAGTCTTCATGAAGTCTTTTAAGGTTTCACTGTAGCCTTTGTTTTATTATTGTTGTTGGTTATATTTTTTTTTCTGTGGCATTTTGATAGAGACATAGAGTTTGTTAAAAGGCTATGATTTAAGTTCAGTCAGTATCCTTGGCAATGTTCTCTTTAATGTTTTTCTTATCAGGAGTTCCTTATAAACTTGGCAACTTTTGTTACTTGAGGGATTTGTACCAAGTTACAGGGTGCATGTTCCAGGAGTGTAACATACAATTTTATGGCAATGTTTGGTAAGGTTTGAATCAGCATGTTTCAGAAATCAAGGTGGTCTCATACAATACTTTTTGATAAGATTTTTATATTGTTTAGCACATTTGACATTGTTTCTTTTCTTAGAGTCTTCTATTTGTGACAATTTGGTGATAAATACATCTGACATCTTTTGCTGCTTTGTATTGAGGCCCAAGTTGCAAGTTTACACAGAATGTTGATGTATGTATTTTATTACATCAGTGCCCTGTGCTGTTGATTTCACCAATTAGTCACTTACTTGGGTTGTAGGGTGTAGATTTTTTGTAATTAGTCTGCAATTTATATCTTTTATTCTGTTAAAGGTATGGGCGTTCAGGCCCTTGGCTTGAACATATGCATAGCTATGATGAGTTTCTTATAGCCTTCTATTAACATGATCCTGATTTGATGATGAACCTTTTTGTTCCTTCATCTTTAGATTGACTGACTCTTCCTGCCAGTTTTGCAAGCCAGTTGATTTTTTGCCCTCTAGAGGTATTTTAGGAGTCTTTTACTTGTGTTGATCTTGGTACTTCTAGTTGTTAAGCTCGTTGGTATAGTGAACAGAACTTATACAAAGTACTATAGTCACAATTTTAGAGGATTTTGGTGTGTGGTTGCTATTTTATAAAAAAACATAAGAATATCATTGTTTTGCACCACCCAGGGGGTACATATTAGGTGGGCTTAGGATAAGGTGGTAAGTTTTATATACTTCACACAGGCATAATTGCATGAGGGTGCTAATATCTTTTACATTTAGTATACTAAAGCTTAATTAAAAAAAATATTCAAAAAATTCAATCCAGTCTTATTATATAAAAATATATTTATTAAATATCTTACATTTAAAATATTAAAATCACTGTAGTTAGTACTATAAATCCATTTTTACAATTTTATCAGCAGTTGATGCTACTTCCTCTTTTGATACTTTGTTGTCACATTTCTTCTGTGGGACTTGGACTACGTGTTTTGTCTCTTCTTTAGGTTTTGGGCCTTTGTTTATATCT
This sequence comes from Eueides isabella, assembly GCA_019049475.1. Taxonomy (NCBI): domain Eukaryota; kingdom Metazoa; phylum Arthropoda; class Insecta; order Lepidoptera; family Nymphalidae; genus Eueides; species Eueides isabella. The sequence goes on from CM032400.1 coordinate 3,225,992, forward strand.
AAAAACTGCTTATCTATAGCTTCTATTTTTTGTTTTATCTGCAAAATGAAAAATTATTTTTAAATGAGTTAATGTAAAAGAAATTTATAAACAAGGAAATTATCTGCACTCACATTTTTCAATCCCAGGTTAACAGCTTTCGCTTTAGTTTTCTTCAAGCTTTTCGCCCCAGCTACTTTAAAAACATTTCCTTTAACACCTTTTTTCTTATCTTTACCCATGATTGTGAAAATATTACGCGTTATCAATAGTCGAAGCACATCTTTTCAGACTCAATTTTAAATGGAAATACGACTACGACACAAGAACGAAAAACATTTAGGTAAATGACATAAGCAACAAACATGTGCTTCTGACAGCTGACATATGACGTTTCTTTCAATTCTCTTAAAATGAAAGGATATAAGATACGAAAAATGTTACCGTAGCGTAAGCTGGGATTGATATAATAATGTCTTTTATTTTCGCGATTGTTACACATTTTAAATGAAACACTTTTAAACGAATTAATCGCGTATATTGATTGGTAAACATTTTAGGGAAACCCGACGTTTCGAACACTTTACAGTAGTCCGTGGTCACGGGTAGTCCGTGGTGTTCGAAACGTCGGGTTTCCCAAAAATCTTTACCAATCAATATACACGATTAATCTGGTTAAAAGTGTTTCATTTAAAATGGGATTGATATATTTGGCTTTAGACTTTTAGTAGAAGTTGAATTTTTAAAAATGTTTCCGACTTTAAATGTTAAACTAATTATATTAGTATGATTTAATATCTGTTGTACACATAACATATAGGAAAATATTTTTATACTCCATATATAAAGTAAAATACATTAATATAATTAATTTCTGTATGTGAGATCACCATATGGGGTGAATAGAAAATATTGGGTTTGCTACTGATTTTTCTTTTTTGTTTTTTAGCTTCACGCTGCTACCTGCACGTAGCGGTAAAGTGGGTAGACGAAAAGAACATAGAAATCTAGTGTTAAGACACTCCGTTCCGTTATTCATTTTTCTCCGAAAATGATGTTTTAAGTGATGTTTTAAGTGACACGCCGCGCTTTTCCTAAGCACCAAAGCGAAATAAAAAAATATTAAATTCTTCACTTTAATTTCTGCTGAATTTTGGAGTTAATCTAAAGAACAACCCTTTTTTAGAGTATCCGTTACGGCCGCACGAAACTGTTAAAATTACGTAAACATCACGTGTTACTATATGGTTTCTCTTTAAAAATTCTGATCAGCCAGCGACAAGATATATCTTTCTGGTAAAAATAGCCTTAAGTAACCATTTTTGTGTTGTACAATTATCAAATACTAAAAGTATATTTATGAAATATATTTAGGAAGAAGCAGAAGTTGTTACACTTAAAATCTTTGTCAAAAACATGACCTATGTCAACCCTTGGATCAGTTTTCCTATACACTTACTTCTTGTTTTTCATGTTCTCGTTTATATCAACTAATGTTACGTACTTTCATCCCTTTACAGTGTGGTTATTCGATTGACGATTTTTATGAATATTATTAAATTAAAAACATAATTACACTTACCAATGCATCAATCTATACTTCTATAAGCATCAATCTATGAGCGTATCAATTTATTTCAGTCTTTATTATGTAGAAAATAGCAACTTTATTTGTACAAAAAATATTTTATTCAAGAATATTTATAAATTAATCATTATAATTTTAAAAAAAGTATTCATTTATTCATTCACTTATATCTTTAATTATGGCGTTTCAAGCGTACCAGTTGACCACAGTTCCCCTCGCTAATACCACGTGGTATGGAAAACTCACGAGAGGAATTGATCAGTACAAAAATATACAACAGATATAAAACCCAGTTAAATTTCAGCCTTCACCTATAGCAAAACATACAATTATTTACAAAATATACACACACACACACACAACTCAATATTTTAGTAATAGGTATAATAATACTCCGTTCAATATATCTTTGAGAATAAAACCACTCTCGTCGTCTAGAGATAATTCAGGTTGGGTAAGGGCTTAGTACTAACGTTTATGGGACATTGATATGTTCTAAAAATCATTCCAGGACTTATGCAGATGGGCAAAATTAGGAAACTGAGATGTAGAGCAAAAAAATTTTCTAATGTGTGGCACAATGGAACATTTTTATGGATGACTTGGCGCAAGAGTCTGAAAATTCTTTCCCACTGATTCCAGTTGCTGCATATATTTCTAACCAATTTCCTGGAATTGCCTTCCTTTTTGTAAATACTACCGCCTGACCAAATAATGTCAGGCCATTATTAGAAAAAACCACTGGTTAAGAAGTTTATGTCCTCAACTAAATTTTAGCTTTTCACCTTAAGGCAGACCCTTCCAGACAAGTCTATAAGGTACAGTAAGATGTTTAAGTAAGATGTTTTACAAATACCGTTCTACCAGTCAGCGAATTACATATGTTATAAAACAACCTCGGCAGGATACTCAACTAATGCAATTTCTGCCTGAATAACGGAAGAAGGACATTATCATAAGCAGATGCGACATCTAAAAGAACACCAACTAGATCCTCTCCTTTGACATAAGCTCGTCGAATATCAAAAAAATAATGTCCAGATGTTTTATTTAATTTTGTAATTAATGTCCAGATGTTTTATTTAATTTAGTAATTAATGAGTAAAGAACCCCATCTTCCTTATAAACTTTTAAATCTATTAAATTTTTATTAAGCTTATCAATGGAAAAAGATCCATCTCCTCCGAGGATTCAAGGAGGACTCAGGGATTCACCAAAAATTTAAACATCCAAGTTTTTTCTTTCTCCAAATGTAATTTCTAAACTTCGCATGACTGCATTTGTACTCAACGTATTTCTTCATCGTCATGCAGGTAGAGTACGACGCCTCGGCAGATGTTCGCCGATCGATCCCGATGGCCTGGATCGATCGATTTTTAAATTTTATATTTACGATGTGGGGAAGGCGTGATTGCTGTAGTAATAATATCCCCACTGAGTGTGATCAGTCTTAAAATCACCTAGGACCAGCATAGGGCTTGGAAGTGAGGAAATAATGGTTTTAAGCTGGAGAAGAGAATCTACTACATGGCAATCACATTTTCTTAGCAACAGCTGTATAGGAACGTTGAACAGACGGGAACCGAGACGATGCTTAGAAATACATTCTTGCGACATAATAATTTTATTTTTCTGCTGTCTTACATAGTTAGAGCATCCTTTGTCAGTTACGAAATCTTTTGGCGAGCAATGGACCCAGGTTGAGTTTTCCTTTAAGGTGCTACATGTTCACTAGTACCTTCTTTTCCATCATTGACGATATCAGACACATACATAATGAAGGGACCTTTGTCTGTACTGATGTCGAATTTATGAGTGTCAGACACAGGCTGGTGGATCTGGTCATTTTCGATAGAAGGAGTGGCAGTGGATGGTTGAATAATTGTTTTGTTAAAAACATTTATATTATCTTTATTAAAAGATGTGTCCTCGTTGTCTTTTCCTAGACGTTACTTGATTTATAACACATCCCCCATGATAAGCGAGGTCAAGTGCACATCCTTAATTACCCTAACCTAACTACAAAATATAACTTATAAAACGATACAAACCCTTACTAATAACATTGTTATTAGTATTAAGGATCTATTTACACTATTATCTATTGCTTTTATAATGTAAAAAGAAAAATGTGTTTCAATCAAACGATAGCTTTTTCGGGTCTTTTTTACATCGTGCCTCCCGCCTCAGAAGTAAATACCATCCGAACCACCTTGATGCATTTTTAGCATCCAACGTGCGGGTATCAAGATCATTCTTCCCGCGTACGTGTAGGCTGTGGAATGATCTTCCTTCTGAGGTGTTCCCCGAGTGCTACGATCTAAGTATAAAAAAACTTAAGCTAAAGGCCAGCAACGCACCTACAACCTCAGGATGTAGGCGAAGGTTTTGCTTACCATCAGGTGGACCTTCAGCTCGTTGGCCCCCTCTTGAAATAAAAAAAAAGCAAAGTCCACAAACGGTTTTTGAATATAAAAAAAAATATTTCTAGTAAAATTTAAATAACAAGCAATTATCTAACTCTTTGTTTTCACAATCGACACAAAATGTTTTCTGAAATGCTATCAATAAAACAATTTATGTTATATAGGTATAATAAAACGCTGTATATGGTACTTGAATTGTTAAGGATTTCTGAATTATATACTAGTTTGTTACTTTAATTAATTACTACTTTTAATTATTTTTGTTTCATTTTTAAACAGTTTTATTGGTTAGTTATAGAACCGTAAGTAAATCTTTAATATACCGCAAATAGAATTTACAGACCTAACCGGCAAAGATATGAAATATAGAATAATATTTTATTAATTCATAGTATTCAACTTACATCAAAAATATATACATTAAAATATTTAACATTTTGTTAAATTTTATTTTCAAAAATACATATATACCAAACTAAAATAAAATGAACCGCTTGTATTTTACCTTTTCAAAATAATAAAATGTGTTGCCTACTGTAAATTTAAATTGTCAAATATTGAATTGGGCAGGATTAATAAAACAATATTTGTAATTTAAAAAATACAATACTTATTTTGTTGCTAAATTTTACTGTAAAATCAAAACTTTTTATATACTTATTAATAACTTTCTAAATCAACATAGTTTAATAGTTAAGAGAAATAATTTGTGAAGCACTTAAGCATTTTAAATATAGTAGATTTTTTCGCTCCAGTAAATAAAACGCCGCCAAAATTAATTACTACTCGAAATACAACGGAAATATCTCCGGCATGGCTAAGGTATGTAAGACGTAAACAATGTAATAAATATTTTGATGTAAATTATCTGCATATTAAATTATCTTATCTCAATACTGGTTTTTCTGGTACATACGAAATCCTTTACCGGCCTCTGCACATTTATTTTGTTTCTGTAACCATTCTGGACGGCTAGTTTCTTAATATTTTCCTAAAAATGGGAGATATAATTGAAGAAAAAGTAAGTTAATTTAGATATTTTTTTCCTTTCTAACATAACGGGAGAAAAAATATTAATCGAAACATATATAACGTACCTTTTAATTTGTCATACAACGAAACTAAATATATTTTATAAAAATATGTGTATATATTTTTTGTTAACTTATTATTTAATAATGTTCCAGCCAGTATTATATTCATACTGGCGAAGCTCATGCTCCTGGAGGGTGAGGATAGCTCTCAATCTGAAGGAGATACCGTATAATATAAAGGCTGTTAGTCTTATTAAAGGTGGTGGAGAACAACATTGTAATGAATACAGAGAAGTTAATCCAATGGAGCAAGTCCCCTCATTGATGATAGGTAAAATAATGCATTGCTTATTATTTGTTTGTTTCTATTTTATACATTATTTTTAAAATATACCTATTTTATACAAGGAAGATTTTCTTACAAATGAGTTAGTAGTGGATTTGGTCTAGAAGACTAATTGTGATGTTAAGTTGTACCATTTTCATACTAAATGGTACAGTATCTTTAATTGAAAAAGAGAGTTCAGAACATTATATCCTAATTATTAGTTACCTTGCATAGTATATTTATGTAATGCTTTACTTTCACTATTGAAGAATTTTAATCAACCTTGACTCTTTTATTAATACTTTGTTTCGGAAGGTCAAGTGATGTGTCTAGTTTTATGATGTACATTCATATGTAAAATTAGAATTTATATTAGTATGTACTTTAAATTATTAATATTTTTATTGTTTATTGATATTAGTTTTCTTTTGTTGACGATAATTATTCTATTATGGCATTGAGGTGTAGTGCATTTGTTCTACATTCTGTTTATATTGTTATTAAATTCTTGCTTTGGGCAATAAAACATACATTGAGTTCTGGCAATCTACATCCAATATCATAAATTTAGGCAGAAAATATTGAAAGGTCTTTACACTAGGGTATCTTTGCTTCTTATTATTTGTGGGATGGTGTTAAACTAATGTCTTCTATGCCTTCAGAATTCAAGGGAAAGTAGAGAACTGTCTTTAATTAAGTGGAATCAGAGTGCTTTAAAGTTAGATAATTGTAAATTCCTTCTGCCTATGATGTACAGGATATAGCATAGAGCTTAAAAAAACATACTATTATAATGTTGTGAATAATATCTATTTAACTTTAAAATATATAAATTTCTGTTTTATTGCTTAGTACTTTATTAGCTTATTTTATTAATTCTTGTGTTATTTCTAGATGGCCATACATTTGTTGAATCACTTAGCATAATGCACTATTTAGAGGAGACGAGACCACAGAGACCACTGATGCCTCAAGATTGCTTTAAGAGAGCTAAAGTGAGGGAGATTTGTGAGGTACATAATCTATACTTATAAAAAATCTGTAACTTATTGCTGTCTGTACATGGAAGCTGAAATTTTAGTTTTCAATGTATTGATATTGTCTTCAAAATAATAATGTTATGTTTGATTGGTTTGCCCTTACTACTTACCATGTACTTATAATAAATCTGTAACTGATCGCTGTTTATATGTGGAAAACATATTATAAAAATCTTATAGAGGATAGTTTATTTATCAAAAAGGGTCAAAAGAGAGATTTTTCAATGTATTTATTTCAGAAACGGCTGACCAGATTTAAATACAGTTTTCACTATTATATTTTGACAACCTTTCTTCAACATAATTTTTTTGTTTTATTAATATAGATTAATAAATAATAAAGTTACATCAATTATAATATATATAATTTAGTTTGTCATCATTGTTACGAAATTTTTAACCATTCAGGTGAAATTTTAATTTTCAATGTATAGATATCATCTTAAAAGGGATAACTTTATTAGGACAAAAAACTAATTGAGATTAGTAAAAAATATAGACAAAGCACTGTATTGAGCTTGTCACATTCCACAAGCTCATCACTCAACACGTAATGCCTCAAGTTCAATGAGGAAAGTCTGGGACGCAACAAAATATGTGTACAATGTAATCCCAAGTTTCCTCTGCCTACCCTGCAAAAGCTGGGAACGTTTTTTCCTGTCAGTTAATAAATAACATACTATGATTATACAAACCAATTTCCAGATAATCTCCTCCGGAATACAACCTTTACAAAATCTAATAGTACTAATCTACGTGGGGGAAGATAAGAAAAAGGAATGGGCCCAGCACTGGATCATGAGGGGCTTTAGGGCTGTCGAGAAGCTGTTGTCGACCTGTGCGGGCAAATATTGTGTGGGCGATGAGATTACTTTAGCCGACTGTTGTTTGGTGCCTCAGGTGTTTAATGCTAGAAGGTATGTAGAATGAACAATGTAGAATGCCTTATTTATTTAATTTTTTTTAGCTTTACATTGTACCTATGGCAGGCAGAGAGAACTTTGAAATGTTCTATTCCACTTTTTTAATTTCCGCTGAATTTGGGGCAATTTGTGGAGTGTCGGAACTCAACGCCGCGCTTTGCCTTATTACCAGAGCGAAATAATGAATATTTGATTTCTTTCAGTGGGAATTGAAGTCACCTTTTTTGCCGTGTGATCCCGGCTTAGAATAGGATCACCCTGGTACTGATGATGCCGTAAGAGGCGACTAAAGCACGTGTGGTAGAGTCACGTTGCCAGTAATGGCAACACGCATGGGCAGACTCGACCGGATTATTACCACCCCCGGCATTTAAGACCGGCGTTAAGTAGTGGCTTTGGCCACTGCGTTTCGCATTAGGTAATGCCGGGCCCCGGTGCCCTTCCACCTTAAAGGACGGCAACGCTCCTGTAGCTCCTCTGGAGTTGCACGGGGCTGTGGGCGACGGTGATCACTTACCATCAGGTGACCCGTACGCTCGTTTGCCGTCTTTTCCATAAAAAAAAATAAAAAATACCTTCCGCGTTTACAGTCGCACGCTAATGTCCTTGCGCCTATATATATAATATGTTTTTGTTAGCCTTGTTTCTATATATGTAAGTTTAGAGAAGATTTTTATTGTAGTCTCAGTTAGAAATTGGTAATATGGCAAAGCGCGGCGTTGAGTTCCGTCACTGAACACGCAATGCCTCAAATTCGGCGGAAAGTGGAACGGAGTGTCTTAACATTAGGTTGCCGGGTTCTCTCTGCCTACTCTGCCTCGTGCGGGATACAGCGTGAAGCTAAAAAAAAAAAGTTAGAAATAACAATTATTGAATGCAGTTTGTAGTTACAATTAATTAATTGTTATTTTTTTTTTATTATTATTAACTTTGTTTTTAGCATCACGCTGTATATACAGCGTCTGAGGTCTGTCGTGGCGCAGCGGCACAAGCGAGTGACTGTAAACGACAGGTTGTGGGTCCGATACCCACTCGAGGAGATGAAATATTTAATAATTTCAAATTAAATGTTTAAAGTGTTCATTTCTTAGCTATGGCAACAAAGCAAAACGTTTGAGCTTGGCCACTCGACACGCAATGTCGCGAATTGATTTTTAAATGTTTTCTTATTTAATTTTCAATTGTCATTGGCGTTGGATTTCGCCATTTATGTCTATATTATATCATTTTTTTTTAATAAAGAAATGTGGCTTAATGCGTTATTGCATTCTTGAAGAAAATCAATTTTCGGCTAGTCTAAGTGAATTTCTTTTAAAAACAGTGTTATTTTTATTAAACATAATGATTGCAATGTGGTTATAAAAATAATTTTAATCTCTTGTGGGCTTATCCTATCTACTCGAGAAAATGAAATATTGAATATTTTGATATCTTCTGCAACTCAACTCACAATGCTTGAAATTCGGCGAAATTAAGGGCACGGAAATGTCTCAATGGGAACGGAATACCATATGTCAAGGTTCCCAAGTTCCCTCAGCCTATTATGTCACGTGCAGCGTGAATTTAAAAAAAATGAACAATGTGTGTGTTGAAGCCTGTCGTGGCGCAGCGGCACAAGCGTGTGACTGTAACCGACAGGTTCTGGGTTCGATCCCCAGTCGAGGAAATGAAATATTTCATATTTTCAATTTAAATATTTAATGTTTCATTGCTTCGCTCTGGTAATAAGGCAAAGCGCGGCGTTGAGTTCCGCCACTCAACACGCAATGCCTCAAATTCGGCGGAAAGTGGGGAACGGTAATGGAACGGAGTGTCATAACACTAGGTTTCACTTCCGTTCCCTCTGCCTACCCTGCCTAGTGCGGGATACAGCGTGAAGCTGGAAAAAAAAATGAACAATGTGATTGTATAATTCTTCATGAAGTGTTTCAGACTAAGTACGCCAATAAAAAATTGCAATAATATCTAATAACATAAATTTCCATTCCAGATTCCACGTAGATCTGCGCCCGTTTCCAATAATACTACGTATAGACCGCGAGCTGGAGAACCACCCGGCGTTCCGCGCCGCGCACCCGTCTGCGCAACCCGACTGCCCGCCGGAGGTCGCCAAGTGAACCCGCTACCCACGGCCTTGGAAAACAAATGTTACACTTATATCTTTCATTGGTTGATTTTTTATTTTATTTGGTTATATTTTTTTATTTATATATAGAGTATTTCTCATTGTTTTAAGTAGATTTTTTTTATATATTTTTTTTAATTTTGTATGAAACTTAGTATGAAAATTCACATTTAACTGAAATTTGTATGAAGAATATTTATCTTGATTTTTTTGACCAATGCTAATGATATTAAAGAGAACAGCTTTAATTTTTCTTGTGTTTAAAGTTGTTAAATGATTAATGCATTGATATTATTGAATAACACAATATGCATTTTTATTAGATGATCTAATTATTTCTTAATTAGGAAAAAGGCAATATACTGAAGTATTTTTTTTTTAGGTTAAAATCTCCAACACAAAAAGTTTGATTTGTCTGTGTGTGTGTCATTGGTTATGGTAGCAAAGACAGACACACAAATAAAATGGTGGTGACGAGTGGACTGCTTCTATTCGAGAACCTTGTTTGTTCATAATTTATGAGCTGTAAGCATTTTTTATTCAATATTCTGAGATGAGGTAGTGATTTTTTTACAATTTTGCTGTTGCATATATATATGTACACATATATATATATATATATATATATATATATATATATATATATATATATATATATATATATATATATATATATATATATATATATATATATATATATATATATATATATTTATATATATATATATATATATATATATATATATATATATATATATATATATATATATATATTTATATATATATATATATATATATATATATATATATATATATATATATATATATATTATATATATATATATATATATATATATATATATATATATATATATATATATATAAAATGTAACATTCCATATTATTTTACGATTATTATTTTAAATATTTATTTAAGTCTACTTTTACAAATTATATTTATTTTATATACACATACTGTAAGCCAATTTACTATAAAGTAGATAATAGACGCATTAAGGAGTGAAACGAGATCTAACGATTGCCATAGTTTTGTTTGATTGATATAGGTTATTTTTTGTAATTATATATATATATATATTTTTTTTCAATTTGAATTTACACATTTTGGTAAATTAATACAATATTTTGTTAATAATATGATATCTAGTTAAAAATTAGTATTAGATACATATTAAAGAAAAGGGTTTTACAAGGTTTTCGAATCTTATTACTGTATAAATAATGATACGTAGCGGTAGTGTTTAAATTGACGTAATTATGTGTTCTTAAATGAAAATTATTACACTTCGTAATATCGAAGCTGGGGATTTTACGGAGCTCCGTAACCGAAATCGTAACTTTCTGGAAACCAATCGTAACCTAAGTAGTAAGAATTATTTCGGATTATTTCGGTTATGACTGTTTATTTAAAACTTGTTATAGGTTTTAATGTTGCCCACGCTGAACTTTAGTATAAATTAGCAGAATTAACGGATTAGCTAAGTGTACGAGGAACTTTTGTAATTATAAAAATAGAAACGATATATCAATTACTCTCTCTACTCAGCTTCACGCTGTATCCCACACATGGCAGGGTAGGCAAAGGTAACTTGGGAATCTAGTGTTAAGACACTCCGTTCCTAACCGGCGGAGGCGGAAGTCAACGGCGTGTTTTGCCTTGTACAAGAGGAAAAAAATGTTGACATTAAATGTTTAAATTAAAAATATTAAATATTTCATTTCTGCGAGTCGAGATCGAACCCACAACCTGTCGGTTTCAGTCATACGCTTGTGCCGCTGAGCCACGACAGGCCTCCAATATAACAAGATATCAATACAAATATTTTTATTGTACTAATTTGATCTGAAATTGAATTATTCGGATTTTTAGTTTCGTAACATCTCCAAAAAACTACTTGCATATGTGCCATGGTTACCGATTGAAATTTGAAAACAAAGTAATGCATATAGTTATTATAGAAAATAGACTACATTATAGATACGATTTTTATAACTTCTTTTTCCTATGTTTTGTTTGTTAGATTTCTCTTTTTATAATTTGTAAACTTAATGATTTTCTATATGTTTCTGGTAAATTATCTCGTTGTTAAATTCTGAAATGTTATAATCTCGGCTTATTTTTATTTGATTATTGTTTGTATATTTGTTTATTTTAATATAATAAAAAGACAAGAGCTTTTTTGTTGTTGTTTTTATCAAAAATCCCCGTATATTAATCGTATCTTAAGAAATATTGAAAATTATTTCAATAATAGCACTGATTAATACTTCATTTGGCGGCTAATTTTACGTGTTAAATTAAAATATAAAAAGAAGTTTAGTTTTTATTTAAGGCCGAAGTTCCTAGATTTTATAATTAATTTTTTTTAATACGACATATATTAAAAACCATTGTTTATTTTAAACGATTTCTGCCTCTGATTATAGCACATTTTTTGTAACGACCACACCAAGCCATTGAATGAATGTTTGATATCAGTGACATTTCTTTGAAAATGTTTCTATACGCAATGCCTTTTTCCCTGATAATGTAATATAAAGTACTTTAATTAAACACAAAAAAAACAATGTAAAGAAATAGTATATATCCTTTATTATGCTTAAATAAATAATATGTTTAGTATAATCACTATTGTGATTTTTTTTTTATTATTCTATTCAATTAATATTCTTTAATAAGGATACTGAAGTTATTTGAATAATAGTAATGATAGTTTTTCGGAGTATAATAATACCACAAAAATTAACTAAATATTTTTAAGAGCAATAGCGAAGCAACGAAACGAAACGTGGTTACGTTCTTGTAATACAATCTTTGTATTTTACATTAAAAAAAACTAATAACGACATATAATATATAAATGTCTTGAATTAAAATTAAATATTATACATACGAGAAAACGTTGAGGATAGCGAAAAGCACTTGAAAATTAATATGTTTATATTATATTAATTTTGAAGTGCATTATATTTGTATACAATAAACATTTTCTTATTTAATAATCCTACAAATCGGAAATATTTGTAGCGCGGCAAACTGTCCCAACGGTATGGCAGCACTGCTATGGCATCTGTCAAACGTATCGAACGCCGCTCTCGTTCGCAGCCGACTAGCTGATTATACTAGCGCAGTATGAAAGTGTACTGAGAATTGTATTTATGTCGGGGTCGGTACCCTGTCCGCTTCGGTATTGAAATAAATATGATTATAGTGCTATGTTTAGTGATTAAATAACAATGTAAGTTGAAACCAACGCTTAGTGCAGTGCTGTGAAAGTTGTACCCAGTTGTGCATCGGTGCTGATTTAAAATGACCGAGAAAAACAAATCAGAAAAGATGACTAATGCGTCGAAACCTGTTCCTATGAAACTTTTTGCCGCCTGGGAAGTGGATAGGACTCCTTCTAATTGCATCCCAAGGTAAGATGTTATTGTAGGAATAATTGTTACGTTATTTTTTGTTATGTTTAATTCATCATTTCGTTGTGATACGACTGCGTTGCATTGACGGTACTGATCATTGCATATTATCGTTGGTTGTATTCATTAAGTGCGCGATTATGTTGCCTATTCCAAACCGATTTATAAACAATTTCTTAAGCGTGATAAAAAATATGATAAGCGGTACGATCGTGGTCATCACGATTCTGTAGCCGCTTTAATTTATTAAATTTGATTTTGTTAAGTCGTAGAAAATTAGTCAAAATTTACATTCATTCATTAGTAGTTAGTAATAGAATATATATTTTAATATGAAAATTTTGTAAGAAATTTCTTTGATTGTTTTTTTTTGATAACTATAATTTTATAATTCACCATAGCAACAAAAATCTGTTAGATATTATAATAAATGAAACAAGAATAAAATGAAAAAAAAAAAATGGTATTAAGTAAATTCAGAAAACAAAACCATATTGAATACAATGAAGTAAGTTTATTATAAAATTAATTTGAATGCCATATAAAATTATTTATTAATTTGTAAACACATTTTATAATATTAACTTATAAGAGTCATTACACTGCTTGCAATTAAATAACTGCTAACAAGCTATTCTTATTAGGTTTTATTGACACTTGGATTGTCTATATAAGCAAATAGTATTTACTAGTTGTATATTGAATTTGTTATCTATATGCCATTAAAATTTTATTTGTTCATTTAAATTATATTTGTTTAACTTTATAGTATCTGTGATAAGTCATTTACTTATAAAGTTGAAAATTTATGTTTATGATTTAATATTGAGGCCCGTAATGGTACAGCGGCACAAGAGTGTGACTGTAACCGACAGGTTCTGGGTTTGATCTCCAGTCGAGGAAATGATATATTTAATATTTTCAATTTAAATATTTAACGTTTCATTTCTTCGCTCTGGTAATAAGGCAAAGCGCGGCGTTGAGTTCCGCCACTCAACATGCAATGCCTCACATTCGGCAGAATGGTGGATAAGATTATTTTAGTTTTTGTTCTAGATTGCCGTAATTATTTTTTGTAGTTTTGTTCTGTATCATGTATAAGGCAGGATAAGTGTAGGTAATTTTGTTTTATTACGCCCTACTCCTCTCTCTGTTTTATTATCTCAAGTTAAACCTTTTTTTAAATTTTATTTAATATTATTGATTCTTTAGTTAAAAATTAATTCATTCAATCATATGTTTCAGCAGGATAATATCTGAATGTATATGTGATGGTTGTTTGTTTTTCCTTGTTCGGGGAAATCATTATATTTAACATATACCTATTTCCTTTTCCACTTTAGTACATAGATTACGGTACGGTATTGAGTTACGCCACAAACATACGTCATGACTAATAAATTTGTAAAATATCTGGGATTGGAGTGCTTTCTTTAGTTAGTTTCAATGTGGGGAAAAAGCTGTTGCGTAAGAAAATTGGTACAACTACCAAAATTTTTATACATGAAAATAAAACTATGTATTTTCGTTAATGTCTAGGTATAACAATTTTTTTATGTTGTAAAAAAAAAAAATGCCTTGACTTTAGTTAGTTTGGGAGTCTTCCTATTCTGCCGACGGCATAATCGCGCCAACAACGTTTGAATAGCTTTTTGTTTCGTAAAAAGATTAATGCGTGTCTTTTTTAGCTTTTCTCGTATAATCTTTTTTTCGATATAACTAAAAGTATTATTATTTATTATTAAATTGTTAATATAATTTCCTTTTGCAATTGTTCTGAATTTATGGAAACCGCTTAGTAAGTATCCTATCGGATTTGATCGCATTGTAGGATTTTAGTATTAGCAAAATCTATGGTGTCCTTATCAGTTATCTCCACTTAGTTACGAGCTGAGTCACTTGTCACCAATTTTAATTTCGATAAATCCATCGGACTTTAATGTGATTTTTGATAATATACAGAGTGATTAAAGAAAGAGGATTTATGTATGTACCTACCTATTTAATCATAACTATGTACATATCGTATATCATTTACGAGAAACCGAGAATATCGAAGATATTGTGAGCTTATCTCTTGAAACGATATATAAGGAAACATCTATAATGGAATACTCCACTCAACAGCCACGAGCTAAAGGCCAGTATTTTATTGAGTGTCTTATCACTAAGTTCTCTGTAAGTGAGAGAGAGATACGATGTGAAGCGAAGAAAATATATAAATAAACACATGTAAAACGAAATTAAAATAATAATCATATATACTTCATTAATACATTATATAGCATAACTGGCACCAAGTATTCAATTGCTTTCAGTTTTTTTTGTTTGTTTCCTACAGTAATTACGGTGATGTACGACGCACGACGTAATTTGCATACCGTACGTACGCCGCGCGCGTTTGTGAAATACCTTTCATACTGGACAAAAGTGACAAAACAATGAGAATACGGAAATGTTCTTTTTAAATTCATCCTATGCGTCATTTCCATGCAATTGTATGTGAACATTTTTTAAATGAATTTGTCAGTGACATTTTTCAAATTTAAAATGTATTTTTTGGCCCCTATAGTTTCATTATTAGGGGACTATCGTGTGTCTGTAAATGCGAGCAATTTTCTTTCTAAATGTTACCGAAATAGTTAGGCTTTAAGAGTAAAAACTAATTAGACATGATAGCGATTCGTAATAAATATCAAAATTTCTATTTAATTGCTGACTGTAGATTTTTAAGTATAAATGCTAGTGTTTCTCTCGGGTAAAGAAAAAAATTCTGCCTACTTTGTGTTAACTGAAAAGTTTAACACGGGAAATAGAGGGGTAATAGAGGTAAAATTTTCTCCATAATATAAACCTTGATATGATAAAAAAAAGATAATCTCCAAACGACTTGCATTTCCCGCGAAATTTCTGAATAAACAATAATGTAGACGTTGCATTCATTTTTGAAACTAAAATAAATAAATAAACTTAAATTTAAAAAGCGTATAAAAATATTGAACGAAGCAGGATTTGAACCCGCGCCTCTGAAAAATCGTTCCAGTCTGGAACTGGAACGGAACTGGAACAGTTTTCCAGAGGCGTGGGTTAGAATCGTGCTTCGTTCAAAATTTTTATACGCTTTTTAAATTTAAGTTTAGTATTTTCTGTCCTAAGTGTGGAATAACACTTAAAAACATAGCAAAAATATTAAAATAAATAAATCACAAATATCGTATTAATGTTACGCCCTATTACAACAACATGACACACGCAATTTCGTAGGAATTTCCTTCCACGCGCCACACATCTCTGGAACGACTTACCCGCGGCAGTATTTCCATATCGATACGACATGGGTACCTTCAAAAAGCGCGTCTACCTCCACCTCAAAGGCCGGCAACGCACCTGTAGCTCCCCTGGGCGACGGTGATCACTCACCATCAGGTGATCCGAACGCGCGATTGCCTTGTCTTTTCCATAAAAAACAAAAATACACACAAACATGCTAAACTGATAATCACTTTGTACTTCACGCTGTATCCCGCTATAATAAGGGTAATTCAATCTCCAATATCTCCTAGATTGCTTCAAACTCAACGCCTCGCTTTGTTTTATTAGCTTAGCGCACGAAAAATTTAAATAATTAATTACCAGGAGTACCTACCGTATCGAACTTACTATCATCGTGCTTACAGTCAGACATTGTACAACTGTGCCACGATAGCTTTTGCGATTTGAAATACTGTTCTATATTACAACGTATAATTTAATGCAGTCGTATAATCTTCTAAAACGCTTATAATTCTGTAAGTCCATGCTTCGATACACTTTGAAATTAATATTAATTAACATAATGTTCCTAGTTTATTATAGTTATTTCATTACTATGTACATAATATGATTTTTATTGTCCATATATTTTATTAAAGTTAACGTAAATTTGATTTTACGCCTTGGTTTTATTTATTTTTTATTACTTTTGTTTACATATTGTTGAAATGTGATTTTGGAAAGTAGGTTTTATTGATATACTTACTACTCGTAATTATTAAGTTAATTTTTAAAAATATGCATATCGTGGCACATGAGCGCAAGAGTGCGATTGTTAACGTGACAGATTGTCGTTTGGATTCTCCCTCGAGGAAATGCATTATTGAATATTTTCATTTCTCCGCTCTGGTAACATGTTTAAGTCCAACGCCACACGTTGAGTTCTGCCACGCATAACGCAATGCCTCAATATCGGGGGAAAGTTGGGAACGGAAGCTTAACACTAGGTTCCCAAGATACCTCTGCCTACCGTGCCATGTGCGGTATACACCGAGAGGCTAACAACAAATTAAAAAGATAGTTAATTGTTTTATGGCAGTAAAAAGATGTGTGGAGCATATAACATTTGAATTTTACGAGGAATAGCTATCATTGTAAGAAATTATAAAATTACATATTAAAATATATATATATATATATATATATATATATATATATATATATATATATATATATATATATATATATATATATATATATATATATATATATATATATTTCAGCTTTATTTCTTGACATTTCAGCTTTATTTCTTACTTGATATTGTTTTATTGGAAGGAACATCAAGGATAATGATATTGTTTATATTACTTACTTACTTACTTAGCTTCACGCTGTATCCCGCACGAGGCAGGGTAGGCAGAGGGAACCCGGGAACCTAGAGTTAAGACACTCCGTTCCACTTCCGTTCCCCACTTTCCGCTGAATTTGAGGCATTGCGTGTTGAGTGGCGTAACTCAACGCCGAGCTTTGCCTTATTACCAGAGCGAAGAAATGAAACTTTAAATATTTAAATTGAAAATATTAAATATTTCATTTCCTCGACTAAGGAATTCGAACCCAGAACCTATCGGTTACAGTCACATGCTTGTGCCGCTGCGCCACGACAGGCCTCAAATATTGTTTATATTTATTTTTTAAAGCTTACATTTATTATAATTAATAATTTTATTTAAACCTTTTAGTGATTAATAGTTTGGTGTGTTTTATCAATACATATAGCTTTTCAATATTCAATGATATATAAAATTTTAATATTATCCATCATTATCACTGTTATCAACACGTACTAGATATTATGCATTATTACTTGCAGGACCATTTAAGAATTAGTTCAAGTGGTTTGTAGTTGCTAGTGTAGTTAATGAACCGAATCGTAGAGATAAAACTAAAATTGTCTGTATGGGAAAGTGGTTCGCACGCACGACTCGCACATTAACACCGGTGCAATGTGCATATGCAAATGCAACGATTGCACGGGAATATTCTTGTGCAGTAAAAATATGCATATTTTTATTTAAGACTTTTGGATTTTATTATAGTGATATTTAAAGTAGTTAATGTTAGAATATTGTTAAAATTTTATTGTTTTAAAGGTAAAGAATCTGTTTGGTTATATGAATTTATCTCTGGAATAGCTCTTTGCTTGGGCCCATTGGCTCTAATTGAAAACAATGTTTTTATGTGGAAAGGCTATAGGTATGTATATGCATGTTAATTCTTCTCTTCTTTGTGTATCCTTCAAAGATTTGGATGGTTACTGTCGTTTTTCTTTTTTTTATATGACGCGCAGGTGACGCCGCAGGTATATACTAGTGTAATAGTGAATGTATAAAAATACAAGGATAGGAATAGCAAAATAAATTAGTTAACAGATACAATAAAGTTATAAAATGATGATGGCCTTTATTGAACATTACTTTCACTTTCTATTATGTATAATATATTATGCATTATTAAAAGCAATACATATGTTCGTGGCGAAGTGGCACAGCGTCCAACACTAAACGTGGCATGTGTATCGTGGCAGGTTCCATGCCCATGCGGGGGAATGAATTATTTTCATTTACTCGTTCTCTTTGTCTACTGTTTTACATGCGTACTCTTTGTACATCTTATACATACAGCACGATGATAAAAGAACGTTTTTTACTTTCCTCTCATTCAGAGCTTGGCAATCAAACGCAACGCTAAGTCTGAACAAGTAATATCCAAGTGAGCACATATTTTTTTCTCTATGGGATTGTGCTGTGCTTAATGTAAAGTAAACGTAGCGGTATATGACCTTGGATTTACGTGCAAATTGTTTAAATTAAATGGTCTGATATTAAAAGATAAAAAAAAGAAAATATTTGGCTTTAACCTAGCTTTACGCGGAGATAACTTTTATATCTATATACAAAATATATATTTTATCTGTTTACTCATGGGGAAACCAAGTGAGAAGCAATTAAGTGCAATGTAGGAAATTAATGCCCTTGTGAGTTCCGGGCATGAAGTAAGACTAACTAAGTTAAATAAGTTTGGTAAGCATATTTAAATGTAATCAAAGTCTGTCGTGGCGTAGAGGCACAAGTGTGTGACTGTAAACGCGATAAGTTGTGGGTTCGATCCCGACTCGAGGAAATAAACAATTTTTCATTTCTTTGATCTGGTAACAAGGCACAACGCGTCAATGATGTCTTAACGCTAGGTTCCCAAGTTCCCTCTGCATACTCTGCAATATGCGGGATACAGCGTGAAGCTGTAATCAAACGATACATAAATTCTATAACACAATGAATAATGATTATGTTGTTCACGTTCTTCTCTGTTTCTTTTCAGTAAATGATAACATTACGATTACACTTGATCGTTTTCTTTCTCAATTTTCTAATAAGACCTGGTAATAAAATTTTCGTGGCTCGAAGAACGTATCACATTTGGCGGTGGTTGTCGGTGCCCATTTTAGCAATAATTATCATTCAAAGGGAAGCGAGAACTTCCCTTCTGATTTCCCTGCTCGCGTCTGTATACCTTGCTATACTGCGAAAACGAAAACGTAAAGGTGCTTTGTCTTTTTAAGAGTTTGCTACAAATGAAATAGAGAGAGATACAATTAGAATAAACTAATAAAACACTATTTGAAATGAATGATACAGATACTAAGAAGTCCCTCGATATGGTAACCGCAAGGTCAGCTTTTGTCTTGATGACACACATCCATTGACTCATGAAGTACTGACAGAGAGATCATTTTATATATAGCCAAACCTCATTCTGTGTTTTAAATGGACATAACTTACTTAATTTGATCATGAAGAAGTTGTGGACAACATCGCTGACTCAGACCTTACGTGCGTTTAATGTAAACAAAGAAATATGACGATGTCATATTTGTGTCACCGGATTGTTTGTTTTGTAATATTTTACTTTATTTTTGACCCTATCATGTTACTTCTAAACTATTACGTAACTTTTTTCAATATATTTAACGGTTTAAATGAACTTAACTGTTTTGGGGTTAAACTGGAATGAGTCATTTCAAATTTAAAACTGTGTAAAAATGTGGCACAAGCTCGTGCTACATTTTTGTCAATCAAACCACAATCAAAATACAAAAGCACACTTTAATGGTAGATAAAGAGTGACTTTAACTTCCTTTAAACTCACAATATCTTAAAAATTATGCCGAAATTGGAGAACGGAGTGTCTTGACACTAGGTAATTTCCCCTTGTGAACCTTATTTCTTATTTCACTACTCCAAGAATTATATGAATACGTTAGTTTTGAATTTTTATAACGAATCTAGGTCACGGCTAAGTTTTATGAACGGATAAAATATTGCTCGTATTACAAGGTCGTGCGTGTTTTGATGGCAGTGCATTGCCTCTTTAGCATATAGGACTTTTTTTTTACATTAACTTGTGTATCGATAAATATAATAAATAAATAAAAAATAAAAAAATAAATAGATATATTTTATTAGTAATTTCATTAAATTTCAACAGGATGTCCATAGAAATACCTTTAAACTTTGAATAGAAGAGATTTTTTTACACCTAACCAGCAAATTTTTAGATTATCGGGTTCAACTAAAGAAATTTGAAAAAAAAAATAATGATACTATATTCCAACGATTAATTTTAGATGCAGAGTATCAGAGGGCGTACCTACCATTAAAATTATCAGCACTTAGTTTCGATAGGAATTATCTTGTTAGAGTGGACGTGTTGGTTTGGTTTTGAAAAGGAAGTTTATTCATTTATATAAATATATAAGTTGCTTTTATTTTCTTAGCAATTATTAAAATGTGTGTTCTTTATTGTTATTATGTTAAAAGTGTTTAATCTACAATATTTAGCAAAGAAGAATACTATTGTTTAGAAAAGGTATAATAGAATATCAATATTGGAGGCTTGTCGTGGCACAGCGGCAAAAGCTTGTGACTGTAACCAACAGGTTGTAAGTTCGATCTCCACTCGAGAAAATGAAGTGTTTAATATTTTCAATTTAAATGTTTAGTATTTTCATTTCTTCGCTCTGGTACATGCCAAAAGGCGGTGTTGAGTTCTGCCACTCAACACGAAATGCCTCAAATTCGGCAGAAAGTGGGGAACAGAAATGGAACGGAGTGTCTTAACACTAGGTTCCCAAGTTCCTTATGGCTACACTGCCATGTCCCCGACGGTTAAAATTTACAGCGGATAGCTTATAGTTCTGTATTAGAAAAAATACGATAAACACAAATTAATAAAAAAATATATTTACAATATATTAAAAAAAAAATATATTTACAATATATTAAAAAAAGATACACAGAGAGGTCTAAACACAATATATGAATATTAAGAGGACGGGGAACATTATGTGAAAGGACATCATATAAATAAGGCATGGATTAACTTTGTACATGTGAAAAGGATGTGAGAAGGGTCAATCATCCAGGCCACATTTATACAAATTCTATTTACTCGTAACTTGTTTTGAAATTAACTTTAGAGATTTTTTTATATTTGGTAGGCAGAGGGAACTTGGGAACCTACTCATTATGTCACTTCCATCCAGGACGTTCTGCCGAATTCTGGAGATATTGCGTGTTGACACTCTGTTGCAATTATGGTATTTCGGTCCCCTCACTTTTGAATAATTCTGGAAATCTTAACAGAGCGAGAAAATAAATATTAAATATTTTACTTCTTCGATTGGGAATTGAACTCACAACTTATCTTTACAGTCACACGCTTATGCCCTGTGATTTATTTTATGATTCACCTACGTAGAATACGCTGTATCAATTTGTTCGAATATCTCCCGGTGGCCTTCTTTAGTCACGTATTAGATGTTTTATCGGATTTGGCGTGTTACTATGGTAGAGTAAGTTGTGTGACGTGTCACAGATATAATAATGTCATCTGATCCAAAATGAGCGAGATAGTATTTTTATATATTTTTAAAGTGAATCTTGCTTATCTGTTCAAAACAAATTATATAAAGTAACTAAACGTTTCATTGAATATTATTTGTTATTAAATACTTACTAAAAATTATATAATATATTTATCGAAGGCTCTCGTGGTGAATGGTACAGGCAGCAGTGCAGCCCTTTCGATCTCCATTCGATGAAATGAAACACGCAGTGTCCCTACACTAAGTTATCAGGTGCCTACCCTGCCATGTGCGGGATACAACGTTAAGCTGAAACCATTTCTTTTTAACCATTTTAACCATTTTTTTTTATTTATTTCAGTGCCACCATGGCACTCAAAAACTTATAATTATTAAATTATATTGAACTTAGTGTAACTTTTACAAATATCATGATCAACATTCTTGCATTTTACACATGTAGATACATAACGTGACGCGCGCCGTGCAGATACAATAGGCATTCCAGCTCAGAGGGCCGGATGTTTTGCCGTAATGAGCGCCCAGCGGTGTTTATCGTGCGCCATTGTTCGGACTCGCATACTAACTTTATCTGTTCACTTTACTACTGTTCCTAGTGTATCGAGGTTTTCATATATATTTGTTTTTAGATTTTGTAGATAGAGAGAGAGAGAGAGAGAGAGTGTCTGGTGACTCGTCACTTCTGTTTTTTTAATTTTTTAGATATACTAAGTAAGTTAAATACGCGTAAATATTTTTTTTTCAGCAGGGGGACTATCTATCATAACAGAGGCAATTAAACATACTACTTTAATTTGACATATTTTGACAACTTTAAAATGTATCGCTCGCTAAGACACTCCGTTCCGCTCTTCACTGTCGCCGAAAATTAAGGCATTGCTTTTTGAATGGCGAAATTCAAGCCGCGCTTTTGCCTTATTACTAGAACGAAAAAATAATAAATATTTAATTTGGAAATATTATATTATATTTCACTTCGAGTGGGAATCGCTACCTATCGCTTACATTTACAAGCTCCCGACAGGCTTCAATATTTTTTTATTTTGCCTAAGCAATTAATAAACTTTGTATAGAGACGTACATTTTAATGATTGTACAGTCTTATTATTTTGCGAATGAAAATTAGAAGTGGGAGCTTTAAAAGTTCCATTAATATTAATTATGAATAAGAACGATGAAAAGAAAATGGCGAAGGGACTGTTTTTATAGCTAAAATTTTTCTCTCAAGAACTTCTTGATTCAATTACGAACGTTTATTTGGTACCTAATATATATATTTATTCTGCAAATGCGTATATCTAGATTGTATTAACGTATATAAGTAATGCTTTATACAAACAAACATAACAATACTTTTTTAATCGATTTGTTTATGCTCAACATCGATTTATGCTAGCTCGATTAATTAATTATTCGGTTATGAGTCGGTCAGCTACAACAAAGTAACAATTAACATTGTAATGTTTAATTAGTGTTGTACATATATGCGTGAGAAGCTGTTGGAGATCGCTCAAATTGAATACTCGTTTCTTTGCATATATCTTATTCTCCTGTAGGTAGACAGTAGACAAGCCTTTTTACTCTGTTATTTTTATCTGTACCATTTGTATACCAAATAAAATATTTTTATGTAGGTATTGTTATCGGTAGGTAGTGGATTTAGCGATAGCATTTTTTAATTTTAATTCATGATTTTTCAAACGCAGAGTACGAATGGCAGTATTCGAAACGTTGGGTTTTAAAAAATGTATAGGTATTATCAAATATACGATAAATGCGGTTAAAAATTTTAATTGAAAATACATAATAATCTTTAAAATAAATGATCTCAGTCTTGTTCAAATTTCTCATAGATTTAAGAACGTACGGCTTAGTGGTTAGAGCGCTCGGAGCCCAAAAAGCGCGAGTTCAAGTCGTGCTAAGGTCAATGTCTTATAAGTATTAAAGAAAATTCTGTATTTAGTATAAAACGTTTAAAAATGATAATCAATGTATATTGTATCCTTGGTTGGCATTGCACTATTTCCTTAAGCTAGATTCATATCCACAACCATGGGTTGGACTGGACTAGTGTTTCCCAAACCTTTTTTAGTCCACGCCCCACTTTTGGATTTTTAAAACCACCACGTCCCCCTTAAGCCAAGCGTTTGCATAAAATACCTTGGCGAGGGGTATTTTTTTTTGGTTAAATCATAAATTGCCCCCCTCCAATTGCCAAATTGCCCTGGGAAATACTGGGTTAGACCATTTTAATGATTACACCGCTACTTATTAATGAAATTACTGAATATTTGAATTAACACATAATAATGATAGTTAACGTGCTACTTTGATAATCTGTTAATTAGGTCGAATATTTACATACTGATATATATTGTAATTAACAGTTTCATTATAATTAAAATAAATAAATTATTTATTTATCTATACGCCGTTAAAGCTCAGTAGTGACTTGCGTCTCAAAAGTCCAATGCAAACGATAGTTTTGGGATCATATTTGTATGTGGTATGTTGTTTATTAATATTACAATTTTGTTTTTGTTAATAATTAGACTAGTTAAATGATTCGGTAGTTAATTTAACAGTTAAATTTATGACTCAGCTTCATGCTGTATCACGTGGAAGGGTAAGCAGAGAAAACATGGGAAGCTAGTGATGAGACACTCTGGTGTTGTACGTACGGGAGCACCAGAATGGGGAGGATCCCCTAATGAAACACAGGTGCCTATTTGTACATATATTATTTTATGTTCACGCAGATGTTATTGTAACTTGTTAACCTTGTAATTATTTATTTAGATCAGCTTTATAATTAAGAATTTGTTTACATAATAATGCACTTTGTTAATTCAAATGAATCAGTTTTGTCTGTTCGTTGATTTATATATAAGATAAGATATTTTTGTAAAGCTTTTTTTAAAGGTTTTTTCCTTACTTTTACATTCAGATAGAACAGGAAACCATTATGATGTTGTGTCCGAGTCGCTGTATATATATATCTATATTAAAGTAGATTACCGAATAAGTGTTTCCTCCAGTAAATTTCAACATAGCATCATTGCATTAGCTCAGAACTAATCTATACAGATTATATTTATTTATAAATTTTGCTTTTCCGTAAGATAAAACTAGCTTAGTACAGATAGTTAAAAAAACAGCCTTTGTGACGCCTTTGTTGAAGAAAAAAACATTACAGCAGTTCATTGACCAGACAAGAAACATCGATTTGTGTTCGTTTATTGCTAACGGTACCGAGATAAGGGGCCGCGAAACTGAGTAATTTCACTGATCTACATTCACAATGGCTAGTCGATACGCTCTTATGGCGTACAGAATAAAGGTCACTTTGTTTTTGCCGTGTATTTTGCTGTTTACTGATTGGTTTTAATTATTTTCTGTTAACAAGTTTCACGCTTCGGACTAAAGGATCAATTACTTTGAGTAGTTTTTTTTTTTTTGATAATTAAAATGCTGGAACTAATTTAGTATAATAGAAATGATACTTGATATATGATCAAACGGTCAGGTATCGAAGTAGGAATCAATCGAAGTAAGAGAAAATAGTGGCAAATCACTGTTTTTTTTTTACTTCGATGTATTCTATTGTATGCCCGTGCTTTGTTCTTATTTGGTCGACTTTTTAATTCATGCAATGGAGATATGAACTCGTGACCTCCATCTACTCGTACACAAGTCAGAGACTGATGAGTCAATAATTGTTATGGTAATAGAATATTAGCATATTAAAAACATAAACATGATAAGGCCTTTAGTGAAGCAGTGGCACGAGCGTGCGACTATAAACGTAGTTTCGACCCCCACTCGTGGAAATGAAATATTTAATATTTTCATTTTATCGCTTTGACAAGCCACAGCGCGGCGTTGAGTTCCGCCACATAACATGCAAAGCCTCCAATTCGGTAGAAACTAGGGAACGGAACAGAGTTTCTTAACACTAGGTTGCCAAGTTCCTTATCTAGGATATAGCGTGTCAGAAAAAAACAAGATTTTTATGCATACATGGTGTGTATGTAATGTACATAGGTACATTCATAAATATAGATTTGTTAGTTAATTATTGAGGCGCTTCACTTACACGTCATTATCGGATTGATGACGAATTACTTATTCTTTTTAGTTACTTATAATATGGTTCTAAATGTTTAAGTGTTAATTAACACTTATGTATGTACATAACATAAATAAGTTGTAGAATACAAGAATATTGACTTAGCTTGAACGTATACATAAGTGTTCTTTCATTCAATTCTTCAATTATGGCGTTTCGAGCGTGCCAGTTGAGCACAAATACCTAAGTGTCTAGTAGTCAAAGCACTTTGACAGTTCCCAAGGTTCAAATCCTGCTAAGAGCTATGTTATTTTTTTTTGTATACATTTAAAAACATTGATACTATCATTGGTATTGATGCATTGTGAAAGTTTATACTTATTTATCATAATTCAATATAATATAGTGTTTCAGACCAATTAAATCAAGTGAAGTTCAATGTTAATCTTCTACTTCAAATTATAAACGTATATTGATATTGATTATTATTAACACTTATTTCTTCGCTCTGGTACAAGGCAAATCGCTGCGTTGAGTTCCGCCACTCAACACGCAATGTCTGAAATTTGACGGAAGAAGTGTGGAACGAAAGTAGAACGGAGTGTCTTAACACTAGGTTCCCATGTTCCCTCTGCCTACCCTGAAATGTGCGGGATACCGCGTGAAGCTGAGTATGTAAGGTAGATAAAAGAACCATATATCTCTCCTTATAAAATACATAATTCATGTAATTTTTATTCTATAATATTATGTACAATAGTTCTGTACTTAATATTACAAAGTAAAACAATCTGTTTGGTTGAATTCGTTAATATCAGATTAACTACTGGATCGAATTGATTATTTTTTATGTGTGAAGTAGCCCATTTATTGAGGAACATTTTCTCTGTATTACATAACTCAAATTGATATAACCCACTGTACTGAGTGTTATTTCCATTTAGCATACAAAGCTGCAAGTAAAAGCTAGTTATTAATCAAGGAAAACGTGTTTTGTTCCTTTTTCATTTCAACTTCTCGCTATATTACTTGGGAACCTAGTGTTGAGACATTTTACACTTAATTTGAGGTGTTGAGTGGCGGAACTCTACGCCCCGCTTCTTGCCTGTTGTACTATAACTATAGCATAGAAATAAAAACATTTAATATTTCATTTCCTTGAGTGGACATCGAACCCACACTCTGTGGCGTTTACTACATACTCTTGTGCCACTGCGCCACGACAGGCCTCTTTCTTTATTATTATTATAATTATTTAGTTATCGCATACTGACAGCCCTGGCCTAAATTGTCACCACCACTTTCTAATTACATGTAATCATAGTCACTTTCTAGGAAACATTTACGGTGGTACGTTGGGCTAAAATGTGTTCATGTAATAAATGGTCTGTTCTACATAAGTAATTAACTAAACAATCTTAGTTTATTTTTAACACTTTGTATGGTTGTTTCTTTTAATATTATTCTAAGTGATATTTATAATTATTTAGAAATATATTGTGATAATTTAACATTGTTTTTTTTTTAAAATCAATGAAATAGTAAATTCAAAATACTCACTATTATTTCAGAGCGAAAGCTAACAAATTGTAGTTGTGTATAAACAACTTTAGATTTAAAGAGTACCTATAGATTTAATGGTCGTAAAATTATTGGAAAATCAATTCCACAATATATTTAATGTGATACCCTACCTTAATGTTGTGTTTTGAGATGTGTCGTGGTACAGGGGGACAAACGTGTGATCGTAAGCGCAACAGGCTGTGAGTTCGGATCCCATTGGAGATTTTTTTAAATATTTCTTCTTTTCCATACACTGGTACCGACACAAAGAGCGGCGTCGAGTGTCAAATCGACGAGCGGCACAAGTTCTGGGTTCGATCCCCGGTCGAGGAAATTAAATATTTAATATATTCAATTTAAATATTTAATATTTCATTTCTTCGCTCTGGTACAAGGCAACACGCGGCGTTGAATTCCGCCACTCAACACGCAATGCCTCACATTCGGAAAGTGGGGAACAGAAGTGGAACGGAGTGTCTTAACACTAGGTTCCCAAGGTCCCTCTGCCTACCTTGCCATGTGCGGGATACAGCGTGAAGCTGAGTAGAGTAGAGAGTATATAGGAATAAAAACTGAAAAACGTATAGAATAAAAACAAAAGTGGCTTGCATTCGTAACCAATATGAGATTACTATAGAGACACGTCAAGAAACTTTCTTCTGCTCTGGAAATCGAACCCAATACTACTGTTTTACCCACTGCTTAATTCCATATAACCATACCTTCAGTTTTAATATTGGCTTTATTAATTACTTTTATACAATACCGTAAATATAAAAACGTATAAGTAACGCTCTGACCAATTTGGCCATTCGTTGGTCAGAGCGCTTGGAAACCCTAGAGGTGCGGGTTCAAATCCTGCTTCGTTCAAATTTCTATACGTTTTTAAATTTAATATTTTTCTTTCTTAAACTGTGGAATGACACTTTAAAAATACTAAACATATCGTAAAATTCGTTAAAGCAATACAATTAGGTTACAATCGAGTGTTCGGATCTGCGGTGACATCGGACGCTACGGTAATACGCAATTAAGTTTCACCAAGGAAGCGATGATTCACAGTCGATTTCCGCGAGATGAACGTGCTTGACTCATCTACGTGGGATATTTGCTTTTAACTACCTATTGTTTTTTATGTGTAAAAATGTATGTAGCGCCTTTGTATGGTTTTTTTTTTTTGTTAGGAACTGAGAGTATACTAATTAATCTATCATATTAAGGTTGATACGTTTACTTTGAAAAAGGTGAAATGTTTTTAATTATTTTTATCGATTTGGTATTTGGAATCCCAATCCGTACAATGTTTATATTGAAAGTTTTATATAGATTCTTTTTGTTCATGTGGTGTAACAAAAATTAAATATGTATGATAAGGCTCCCTTTTAAGCGACGCTACTTTAAGTAGCAACCTCTGGGATATGGCAAATTGAAATGTGAATATGAAATGTGTACAGCAAAGGGTGATATAATTAGTACATATTTACGTCGCGACAACTCTAAAATACAGTACAGATAAGTAAAAAAAAAACTTATATAATTTTGGTAAAGCTCTCAATTGCTTATAAGATTTTGATAAAACTTAGCTAAGAACCGAATTGATGAACAAGATTTTCATTTAAAAAATCTGCATTTTAATTACTTTGTTCATTGAGAAGCTATGGTGCCAAAGACAGACATACAGACAGAAAGATCAAACCAATAACAGCCCTCTTTTTGCATCGATAATTTAGTTTTATTTTTGTTGAAAGTTAATTGAAACCAGAAGTAATATTGAAAGATCCCAAAATACTTATAATTTTCAAGTTGCCACTTGAACGGTGTGATAAAACTTTGCGTTTCGATAATCGTATGACCATTATTAACATCGTTTAAATACTTCACGAACTTTTTATGTGCTTTTGTCTGTTTTTGTTTCATAAGTGTATTTTTTATTTCTTGATGTTTTTTTTTTTTTATTTTTGTGTGGGAGAGCTTTAAGAAGGCTGGGTAAGATCCTTTATAGATCTGTTTTAGATCCATCGGTCTATTTTTCCTTCCATTCCATGATTATTTATTTTAAAATTGTAAGGTTTTCCATTTCAATAGTATATTATATATGTACATAAATTTGTATTTGATTAAACAACTACGGTTCTGCGGCGTGTATCAAGTATATTTCCATTCAAACAGTACAACTTTACCACTTATGCGCTGTAATTTAAATGTGAAAATTGCTTGCATTATTCAAGTGCATTCGCATGCAGTATTATTTGCCTGCTCAAATGTCATATAGTTGCATGTTGACAATGCAACTCGCTTAACTACGCTCTTTACTGTCGTGAGATTTTTGTATTTCTAGATTTTTGTGCACTCAGGGGGTTTTCAATTATTATTATTATATTAATTTCTCGAGGCCTGTCGTTGTTGTAACTGTGAACGACAGGTTGTGGGTTCGATCCCCACGCAAGTAATGAAATATTTAATATTTTCAAATTAAATATTTAATGTTTTCATTTCTTCGCTCTGCTATCAAGGCAAAAGCGCAGTCCGCCACTCTGTCACGTAATGTCTCAAATTCCGCGGAAAGTGGGGAACGGAAGTGGAACAGAGTGTCTTAACACTAGGATCCCCTTCCTCAGGATACAGCGTGAAACTGAGTATATTAATTTCGCGTAGTTATTAAAAAATCTATTTTTTTCTCTGTTATGCCGGTTAAGCTAATCTCTCTTGATTGGCTTAAGTAGTTTTTAGGAAAGACTAATAAGGTGACATTGGGTTGTTGTCTAACAGGTCATCTTCAGGTGACTTTTGGTAATATTGGTTGTATATTTGGTTAATATTGGTTATATTTTTTATTAACTTACTCGCACAGATTCACGTTGTATCCCATATGTTAGGTGTGATGATGTTAGGTGGGAATTTATGGGATTTTTAACGAATTAGTCAAAATTGAACTCGGTGTATCGTTCCGCCCAGCATGTCAGCCAAAACTTACAGTTATAATTTCTTATTTTTATTATTTTTTCTGTTAACATTACTTTTCTATACGCTAAAATTTTGTAAATAAAGTTTATTTGGACTTAAATTTAAAAAGCGTATAAAAATTTTTAACGAAGCAGGATTTGAACCCGCGCCTCTGGAAAACCGTTCCAGCGCTCTGACCAACTAAGCCACTCGTTCTCACCGGAACGGTTTTCCAGAGGCGCTTTTTAAATTTAAGTTTAGTATTTTCTGTCCTAAGTGTGGAATAACACTTTAAAACATAGTAAAAATAAATTTTATTTGGTTTTCATTTTTTATTTTTAATTGCCAGCCGTCAAGTTGTTTAACATGTGTTTAGATTTGTTTTCCAACATAAACTATTATGTAAGAATTTAGATATACCAAAGGTGACGTCACTTGGCAGGCACCGTAACTTTCACTTTAAACGTAAAAATACGTTTTTTTGTTACGACTGTCATAAAATAAATACTTTATCGGTTGATTTTAGTGGATGCGGTATCGGATAACAATATTTGGAGAAGCGAAAGTTGTAACGGTGATGTGATATGTAATCTGATGAAAGGTTAGCCTTTTTAAAAGATTGTTAGTTATATTAAATAATTATGTTAGATTTTTTTGTTGGAATGTTTGTTTGTTTGATTAACTTTTGTAGTTATATAATCTTTTATGTATTGTCGCTTATCAGATTTAAAGAGTGCATGCAGTTCAAAGGAAATATCTATTTTGTTAATCCTTATCTTCACGCTGAATCTCTCATATGGCAGAGTAGGGTGAGGGAATTTGGGAACCTAGTGGTAAGACACTCCATTCTGTTTCCCACTTTCCGCTGAATTTGAGGCATTGTGTATTGAGTGGCGAAACTCAACGCCAAGCTTTGCCTTGATACCAGAGCGAAGAATTGAGGTAATTAAATATTTAAATTGAAAATAATAAATATATTTAATTTCCAGAAGGGATCGAACTGACAACTTATCACATGCCTAATCCCCTGCGCCACGACACACCTCAAGGTCTATAGGAAGTCAATATGTATGTTTGAATAACTTTAAACAAAATAAATATATATTATTATTATTAGGTAAAACATGCTGGTACAAAAATATCCAAAGTTGGAAAACTAACTTAAAAATATGGTGGACGACTCATGCCTTAACTATTCAGGATGCCCTGTGTCTGTTGCGATAGTTTATAAACAACGGTGAACATATGGGTTTTATCTCCGGGAGCCAGTGGACGGACTTGTTTATAAACATACATTCCCTCTAAGATCTTTTAATCTTAATCGTTGATAAAAAATAAATATTATATTAATTTTAAAATCCTGAATGCTATGTATTACGGTAGTGGTTTGAATATGGGCAGTTTATAGATACCAGCGTTTCGTTATGCGTGTAATGTTATATTTTTACTCTACTCTACTCAGCTTCACGCTGTATCCCGCACGAGGCAGGGTAGGCAGAGGGAACCCGGGAACCTAGTGTAAAGACACTCCGTTCCACTTCTGTTCCCCACTTTCCGCTGAATTTGAAGCATTGTTTTTTTTTTTTTTAATCTTTATTTCTTTAGGGACTTTTTAAGTTAATAAAGTACAAAAATGTCAGTCCCATCGTTCTCTCAAAACAATCTACACATCCTCAATATTAACAAAAATTTTTTCTAGAATATACTGTACATTATTTAACCTTAAACTTATATAACAATTTAGCCTCAACAGAATTTGGTATAGATACCTCGTGCGGGATACAGCGTGAAGCTGAGAGAAAAAATAAATAAAAAAAAATAATGGTTTCATATTAACTATATTGTCTATGAATGAATTACTCTTGATATTAGAATTTGCATCATTGAATTGAATAATAACGATAGCGAAAGAGTTATAACTATTTGGACTTATATGTATGCACATTTTTTTTTATCGGTTAGACATATTTTATCTCAATGCCATCGTTTCATTGTTTATGCATAGATTTTTGAAGCCAAATCTGTCAGATTTTTTGCTTTTTTTTTTTTTTTTTTTTTTTTAAATTGATTGCGTTTTCTAACTATAGTTGATTGTCGTCATAGGTAACGCATCAACTACCGTAATAATATGTAATGTACCTATATATTATAATATATCGGCACTTGAGTTTAAATACCTACAGGTACTTAATACTTCTTTAATCCTAACATAATCAAATTATCTTCAAAATTTACAATGCTGCGCTAAGAAAGTATTTTTAATTTAAATACATAAAAATCACGTATATATATATATATATATATATATATATATATATATATATATATATATATATATATATATATATATATATGTATGTATGTATGTATATAGTTCAATCTTTTTTTGTTATCTCAAATTTAAACTGTGAATTAGTAAGAAAGGCATAAACGTAACGTGGTCGTTAACAAGATAAAACAAATATAAATATTTTCGGCATAGTAGTATAAGGCAAAACCTTATATCTGTTAGGGATGTCTTATTAACCTTTAATATATAAAAGTAAAGAAGTAGAGGAAATTTTGGTAGAACATAATTTAAGAAAGAGTGAAAATAAACAAAGAAAATAGGCAGAAATAACTGAAATATTAATATATATGCTATGTATATTAGATACAGATTGTATTAAATGTGTATGTAATATACATAATATGCAATCTCTCAAAAACAATGGCGGAATATGGAAAAAAAATATCTTACACTAGCTTCAAAAATCGATAAAACTACTCTGAATTAATATTATTTGTGAAATCAATATTATTTAAAAAAAATATTTAACAGAAAGGACTTATTTAGAAGACGTATAACATTTTTAACGTAGCAGGATTTCAACCCGCGACTTGAAAACCGTTCAATTGGTCCAACCACTTAGTGATACGTAGCCAATACATAAATATTTTATTAACACGGATCGTATAAAGTATTTTCCTTATATAATATTAATATAAGAGGCCAATTTTTCCGATAATCCCCACTCACGCATCATCCTTAATCCCTTCAGTCAAGCCCCACGTAATCTGCCGAGAGTGGACGGCGCGCGACGTTGCGACATAAAAATAAATAAAGCTACCTACCTACCAGTGATCCCTTTGAAATCCTCTATATATGAGAGGAAATTATATTTATGACTGAATTAATATTGTAATAGGCTTAAGAAATAAGAATAAGTCATACTTTTTTAGTAGAATAAGTCATACTTGTTGTGTGGTCATATATAACATGAAACTCGTGTTGAGATACTTCATTCTCCATCCATTGTTCGCTAGATTTCCGAAGACATTCGGTATAGCACGGCGTAACTGAACGCCACGCTTTGTCTTCTTTCCAGAGTGAGGAAATGGTAATAATTCATGTCCTTTTTTACACATTTAATCCAATATCTAATTATAATAAGTCGCGCTTATAGAAGACGCTGTTTTCATTTGTATTTTAAATACATAAAATAAACACTAAATAAATTTTTGACGTGCTTATCAATCGTTAGAAACACATTCATACATATTGTATTGTTAAAATAGCTTGTATCTTATCATTTTTATTTGGTGTACGAAATGTGTGTTATCATTTGTATTTGTAGCACTATTGTGTCGCTGTTGCAATATTAGGGTTCCTTAAAAGAAAGAGGGGTTCTGTTAAAGAACCGTTACAGGATTATATTGCTGTCCGTCAGTCAAGACCATTTATTTTGAAATGCGCTATGAAGTTGAAAATTAATATCAAATATCCGGATCACTGAAGACCAAAAAAATCAAAATTCTATCATAACTCAATAAACGCAATCAAATGATACGAGCATTCATATATCGTTTTTGCTGTATTTTATATAAAATTCACTGCGTATCTAATGTTTTAAGTCGTGGAATATAAATAAAGAAAAAATCTGAAAACTATAAATTTATAAATATTTCATAGAAGAAAGATTATTATCATATATTCATTTTGTACAAAATGAATTACAAGTCAAATTTAACATTGTTGACCTTAAATAAATACTTTGATAACTATTACAATTGACTTCATGTTATACAAAATACAAAAAGCATACGCCAAGCAAAGGTATGCTTGTTAAATTTTATCGATTGATTGTACTTCCCGTTGGTATGCAATCCTGAACTTGGTACGGAATCCTAAATGGGCGAATCCGACTCGTACTTGACCGATTTTTTTATATTGTAGCCTATACGCACTCGACATTTATCACTATTTCGGTCAAGATTGGGTCACTGAGATATTATAAGTGTAAATGATCACTTGATCTGTAAACTTTTTTTTATTATCTAAATGAAAAAGAATTTTGTTGTGTTTTAAAACTTTACTTACTTACTTAGCTTCACGCTGTATCCCGCATGAGGCAGGGTAGGCAGAGGGAACCCGGGAACCTAGTGTTAAGACACCGTTCCACTTCGGTTCCCCACTTTCCGCCGGATTTGAGGCATTGCCTGTTGAGTGGCGGAACTCAACGCCGCGTTTTGTCTTATTACCAGAGCGAAGAAATGAAACATTCAATATTTTAAATTGAAAATATTAAATATTTCATTTCCTCGACCGGGAATCGAACCCAGAATCTGTCGGTTACAGTCACACGCTTTAAAACTAAAACTTTACGTATTATTATTATTGCAATAGAATAAAAGAAACGGGAATTACAAAACGCTATAGTAGGCTAAGCTGCCTTCATTTTTATTAAATTATTTAACCATATCATTTCAAATAATGCTTAGCTTTTATGTAGTTGTAAAACTTTTCGTAATACATTTTATTGTTGACTTTTTTTTTAAAACGCACATAGCAGTGTAGGCACAGTAAACTTGAAAGCTTTGAAAGGTACCCTGTTCCCATTAAGGATATTTAAGGCATTGTCTATTAATAGCGAAAAATTAACTTTATTTAATGAAAATATTTATTAAATATTCTGTGACTGAGAATCGAACCCACAATCCGTCGTGCTTACGCTCGCTATTCACTTTATAGTTCTTAGTAAGTAGATATTCCATGTACTAGTTAAACAAGTATCTGTTGAACACGTTCAGTTCAATTTCCTTCGCCCGCCGCTAGCCATTTAACATTCGTCTCACCGTGAACAGCATCCTGCAAGCGACACTTTCTCCACCACAATAGATTGCTCTCAATATAGCTCGACCGCAACTTGAATACAGTTTAAACCTCAAATATACATATAAGTAGTACTTGATTTGCGTCGTATATATTGTTACAGTATACCTTTACTTCTTTATTATTTCAAGATTTTTTCTTAAATTGATGTCATCACATCAACTAATTATTTTTTTTCAAACATTTTGGATCTATACCAAATCGGAAATGTCGTTTTTGCGACTATAATATTTTGCAGTAATCAATAAAAGTGTAACTCCCACTCAGCTTCACGCTGTATCCCGCTCATGGCAGGGTAGGCAGAGGGAACTTGGGAACCTAGTGTTGAGACACTCCGTTCCACTTCCGTTTTCCACTTTCCACCAAATTTGAGTTATTGCGTGTTTATTGGCGGACTCAACGCCGCGTTTTGCCTTGTACCAGAGCGAGGAAATGAAGACATTAAATATTTAAATTGAAAATATAACATTTTTTCTTTCGATTGGGGATCGAACCCACAACCTGTCGGTTACAGTCACACGCTTGTGCCGTTGCGCCACGACAGGCATGATAATAACAGTATATAAATTTATGAGTCATACTTCTGCTAGTTATATTAGATTTTATTAACAATGCAATATGAAAATATGTAATACATTTTTATCTAATGTAGAACCTATAGTATATTAGGGTTAGTAGGTCCTTTCATATGTTGATAATAGGTACAGTCATCCACTGGTTGACAGTTAACGGAATAACATTTTTATGGCTCTATTAAGATTTTAAATTATATAGTAAAATTTTTATGATATCATATATGTGCAAGATGTTGTGCTGTTAAAAGAAATTGTGAATTCTATATTGCTTTTTGCAAATCAAATTGCAATAAAAGTACGAGAGAAAGTTTAAATTGCTTCTTGCATACAAATATTTAGCTTTTCTAGACGATTGAGCAGAAATTTTCTTAGTTGTTTTTGTAATATCTATTTGAAAGCTTAGTGTTATTATTATTTTTTAAAAAGGTTATATGAGGAAATACATATTTACATATATATATACTTATATAGAAAAGTCTTTGGGAGGAGACCGTGTCTCTTGGAATCTGTTTAAGAGACACGGGGTCAAATCTCGCTACGTTATTTTTTTTTTAAATATGCCAATAAATGTTTTTCTTTCCTAAGTGTGGATTAACCGACTTTAAAATTAGTAAATATATTAGATAATTTCCGAGCTGATTTTAGTATGATTCAAAATACACAAAATGACTGTATGAATTAGTACGTACCTACTTGATTATGCAGTTTCCGGTAATTTTATGATTTCATCGATGATTGTACTAATACTATTTTATTGTTAGGTATATTTCATAATTCACAATTTTAGTAGATAGAACATTTTATAAACGTATGTATAAGATCTTTAGAATAAAGAAACTTCGTGTATCGTATGGACTAACATTTAGGGTGGTATTCATATTTTTATTACCCCGCTATGTAAAAGATGAAAAGCCCAGCATTGACTTGTGCCCCTAAAGACGCAATGCGTGAAAAAGTAAGTAAGTAAGAAACAGAACTGTCTTTATAAAAGCGCAGTGTTTTAATTCTTCGATACCGATACCGTTGTATTTATATATTATTTTATTTATTTAGAAAACATACAAAAATATGTATGTAACTAATTCGAACCCGAGCCACTGGGAAACCGTCTAAGCGCCCTGACCATTAAGCCATGGGCTCTCATCTAGCTACGTTAAAATTCTCATACGCTTGTCACCACTTATTATGTCATTAGCATCTCTGTTCGGCGTTTTTTTTCCCAAAAATAATGCCTTATGTTTTCATAACGTTTACAAGATTACTTCAATGTAAAATAATTTTCGGAATATTAGTTTGTTATTTTACAAATCGTTAAACAAAAATGTTGCGCTCTGAGGAAATTCCGCGGTCACTTTAAATTCGTTACAGACGTGGAACTGTATCCTGCGGTGTACGTTTCTCTAACCGACACTTTCTCTTGACCGGCGCACGGCGCGGTGGCGGTGACCAATCGACCGATACCGATTTACAACAAAACATTCTCTTTGAAATATATTGCAGTTAGATAGGAATAAGTCTTACATTTTTAGCTGTTATTACTTTAAAATTGAGTTAAAAATATGCACATGCCTGACGTGGTGCAGAAGCTGTGATTGCGACAAGTTGGGGTTCGATCCCCACTAGAGGAAATGGAATATTTAATATTTTGATTTGATAACGGAACGGAGTGTCTCGACACTAAGTTACAAAGCTACCTCTGCCTACACTGTCATGTGTGAGATATACCTAACGTGAAGTTAAATATATAAACATTAATTCTTAGTACGTCACTTGAATGTCCAAAGTTTCATAGTATTAGTTTTCCTGAAACTTATTAATTGATTTACGTGGTGTTACCCACACGGCACTTTTCACTGTATTCTGGATTACATAGAATTGTTAATATTTTTGATATCAGTGTCTCAAATAAAAAATACTACCATGGAAATAGTATTTTTTTTTAATATTTTCATTTCCCCGCTTTGGGACACAAGCCACAGGTAGGCATCTTCCGCTACGTAACATTGGACAAAAAATGAGAAACGGAGTGTCTTAATGTGAGAAAAATATACATTTTACTTTATGTCTTACATTGACATTCTATTATGAAAACATAAGGCATTATTTTTTTCATTAGGACTTGTCGTGGCACAAGTGTGACATGTTGTGGGTTCAATCCACACTCGTGGTAATGAAATATTTAATATTTCCAATTTTTTTGTTCTGGGGCCAAGGGAAAGCGCGGCGTTTAATTCCACCACTTAACAAGTATCTCAAATTTCCCAAGTTCCCTCTGCTTGCCGTGCCATGTGCGGGATACATAAAAAAAATACATTCAATGTATTATATTTTAGTAGCTAAAAGGCAGTATAATCGTGAACAATCAAATAGACATCAAGTTTACTAGAGCAGGTGGCCATCAGATGATATATTGTCTTAACTATCATTACCGATTAGTTGCGCTGAATACATGCTCTCGGCGTGAGTTGCGTGAACTGTGAATTGAATGAAAGTGGTTTTCGGTATTGTGGAAATGACTCGAAATTGAAAGTCCCATATTTTTAGTAGTCAGTTTCACGCTATTCCGCACATGTTAGTAGGCAGAGGGGATATAACTTGGGAACTTAGTGTTGAGATAATCCTTTCCGTTCCCCGCTTTCCGCCGGATTGGAAGCATTGCATGTTGAATGTTGGATCTTAACGCCATGCTTCGTCTTGTTATTAGCGTGAAGAAATGAAAACATTAAATATTTTAATTGAAAATATTTAATTTCCTCGAGTGGGGATCGAACCCACAACCTGTCGATTACAGTCACACGCTTGTGCCGCTGTGCCACGACAGGTCTCTAATAATGAGAATAGTACATTTTTTATTTGAACATAACATAACATAGCTTCACGCTGTATCCCGCACGAGGCAGGGTAGGCAAAGGGAACCCGGGAACCTAGTGTTAAGACATTCCACTTCCATTCCCCATTTTTATTTGAAAATATTCAATATTGCATTTATAATAAATTAGCTAGTGTTTTGTTACTGTGAAATACTTTTCTATAGTTTTTTTTTTATATATTTTTCATTATAGAATCACTACATAACCACAAATAGGTTAAAACAATTCAGAAATAAATAGCAATTAGTTTATTTAACGTATTTATTTAGTACTTACGGTTCAATGCCTTCGTGATCGGATCAGATAAATGCACTGGGTCATGCAAACAGTTATCTGTTTCGCGCGTACACGTTCGTTATAATCACCATTTTATTATTTAGATAGGTATTTAATAATTTTTGTTTATGTTAATTCTGTTATAAGATTGTTAAACTTTGAAGTGTATTACTTCGTTAGAGAATTTATTACCTTATACCAGAAGAGAAATTAAATATACTATAAAAGTATTAAATACTATTATACCTTTTTTAAAAAAAATATAGTTAAAATTATGGTTCCTCTCAAATTATCTTTCCTTTCCTCTTCCAGTTCGGCCTCGACACACACACACACACACACACATATATATATATATATATATATATATATATATATATATATATATATATATATATATATATATATATATATATATATATATATATATATATATAACACAATATATATTGCACATACGCTTATGGAATCGTGAGAAACAACGTTTACTCAGCAGCAGTCGTCAACTAGATACGCGGTAATGTGCTATCTCTCGTTACGTCTTCCTAGAACACACATAATAGGTTTCTTTGATTATATACGACCGCGTAAGAGTATTTACTGGTCGTAGTACAGCTTAAATATTATAGAGGTATTCGTTTTTGGATGAGTGAGTGAGCTGGTGTTAAATTCTTTGTGCGTTTGATTATTTAATATATATATATATATATATATATATATATATATATATATATATATATATATATATATATATATATATATATATATATATATATATATATATATATACATATACATACATACATATACATATACATATACATATACATATACATATACATATACATATACATATACATATACATATACATATACATATACATATACATATACATATACATATACATATACATATACATATACATATACATATACATATACATATACATATACATATACATATACATATACATATACATATACATATACATATACATATACATATACATATACATATACATATACATATACATATACATATACATATACATATACATATACATATACATATACATATACATATACATATACATATACATAT
Source organism: Eueides isabella (assembly GCA_019049475.1). Taxonomy (NCBI): domain Eukaryota; kingdom Metazoa; phylum Arthropoda; class Insecta; order Lepidoptera; family Nymphalidae; genus Eueides; species Eueides isabella. The sequence continues at coordinate 3,266,628 of CM032400.1, forward strand.
ACATATACATATACATATACATATACATATACATATACATATACATATATATATATATATATATATATATATATATATATATATATATATATATATATATGTACTTTAATTCCAGAATTAAATGATTATTGACGCACTAAGTAATAAAAGGAGGCCTGTCGTTACGCAAAGGCATAAACGTACGCGTATAAACGCGGGTTCGATTCCTACTCGAGGAAATTAAACATTTTCAAGCCAGGCGGCGTTGAGTTCCGCCACTCAATACGCAATACCTTGAATTCGGTGAAAAGTGAAGAACGGAACGGAGAGTCTTAACACTAACTTTCTCTTGCCGACCTGGCCATGTGCGAGATGTACGAATCTGACAAATAAAATAATAAAATGATTACCTATCCAAATAAAATAAATGTGACTAAAATTATATATATAGCTGCAATTTTAGTTTAAATTCATATTAACGAATATCTTTGTTTACATCCAAATATACAAAAGGATTAGGTTAATGACTGATCCATCAACATACATTTTGAATAATAGGACGCCTTGAGTGGATATTTGGCATGCACATAGCTATTATGACGTAAATAGCCGTTACTTCAGCAACAATTGTAAAACATACATGTTTAATAATATTTCAACATCTGTTCTGGCGTTCTTAGTTTGTATGGAAAAATTGAAATGTTGCCGCGTCATGAAGTGTTCATGTATATTTTAAGTCTAATTTCTTTGGTTTTTGTATAGGAGAAACTGTAACTGTAATTGTCCTAAAAGAGTTCATCTTTGCCTTCCATGCTGTATGGATGTGATAAACTGGTCATACAATATTTAGTTTCACGCTGTATCCCGCACACTGCAAGGTAGGCAGAGGGAACTTTAGAACCTAGTCTTGAGACATTCCGTTCCACACTTTCCCCCAAATTTGAGTCATTGCGGGTTGAGTGGCGGGATACAACGCCACAACATTTAGAATCTTAAAAAAATAATTTCGATTTAACAAAAGATACACTATTTTATCTTTGCGAAGTGCTTGTAGCGTTTATAACTTATAACCTGGTTTTTATGAAACATAGCTAAGAAACCACCAAATAAAAAAATCTTAAATCGGTTCATTAATTCAGGAGCTACGGTACCACAGACGGACAGATCAATCTTTTAGACGTTAACAATAGCCTGATCTAAAATGTTATCGTGATTATTCCCAACAAATTTCAGATTCCTTAGTTCACTATTATTATGGTAGGTGCCTGTAGTGAAAGTTATACTGATGTGTAAATAATTATACCACCAAAAATAGTCTAATGATGAATGAACTTTCGGTCGCTCGTGTCAAAGTGACCGGGGCAAGTGGGCTAGTGAGTTTATTCAATTAGTGGCCACACGTAAGTAAATATATATGTACGTACGTACATGTATCGCATGATGGACGGATTCCATTAACTGGATTTGATTCTTATGCAATTTAATTTTAATTGTCTCAACCGAATTTAGATTTGTAAATGTAGCTAAGTACTGTGGTTTGTATTATACTGTGAACGGGACAGGTTGTGGATTCGATTCTTACTCGAAAAAATATATATTTTTTTATTATTACGCTTTGAAAGTTTATATATATATATATATTTATATAAAATAAGTGTTATCTTGTTAATTTAAATATAAAGAAAAAAAAGTTAATTGTTTTAAAAATAAGTATTTTCAATTTAGAAAAATCACGAATTTCATATAAACCTAAAAAATTAATTTACGTAATGTTTACTTATTAATACTACTAGCATTAATATGTAAACATATAGTAGTACTTAGTGTGCTATCTAAGGTCGTGACGTCGCTGACTGATAACAACATCCTGTAAGGATAACTGGTAATTGAATACTAAGTCACTAAAATTGGTGAGTTTTTTTAAATCAGCTTTATGCCCTATATATGGGTGTATGGCAGGGTAGGCAGAGGGAACTTGGGAACCTAGTGTTATTAGACATTCCAATCCTCTCCTCATTGCATTAGTAGTGATAGATTGCCGTACTTTGTCTTGTTATCAGATAGTTTATACTAAGAAAACCGATTTTTTTAATGTGAGCGTCTCTCATAAAATTCTTGTGGGCCAGTATCTGTCCCTACTTTACGCGGGATAATGCGTGAAGCTAAAAACACTCAAGTGGCAATATTTCAATATAATTAATATGATAGTGAACGTGTTTAATGACTTACAATCTAAAGAGAGTGCCACATGGCGTTCATAATTTATGAATGCCACTTTGCCATATTTAAACTAACATGGTTGTTTTGATAGTGTTACCATTGCTCAGGCTGTTTAAACACTGCTGTTGTTATTAGCCTCCTAAGTGTTCATTGAAGTGTCTTTTTCAGTTAACTACATTGGATAGTTGTGGCTGTAATCGTGAGGTTGTGGTTTCAATCTCTCCTCGAGGAAATTAAATATTTTTATTTCTTCGGTCTGTAATAAAAACAAAGCGCGGCGTTGCGTTGCTCCACTCAACACGTAATCTCTCAAGTTTGGTGGAAAGTGGAGAATGGAAAGGAGAGTTTTAACGCTAAGTTCCCTCTGCCTACTCTGCCATGTGTGAGATACAGCGTAGAAAATGCTATGAAGATACAGCTGGAAAAAGATTTATTTTAATATTAAGGATTAAATCATGCCAATAAAATAGTTTAGCAGTTATAATAATCATTCAAGCGTACATACACACATTTATAATGTTAGCGAGATATAAAAATCTATATATACCAAGTAGTATCAGTTTATTCAGTCATTACATTATCAACATTGCTAAGTAATAACAAAATTAGGTGGTGACGGCATCCCCCTATGATTGTTCGCAACCTTCGACCCTCGGAATTTATATCGGTTATTTAATTCAAAGTTAATATGGCGATATTAAGCTAATTATACCTATTGCTTAATAATAATGTATTTATTCATTTTCGCTATATAGGCAGAACTTTGTGCCCAGTGTGTGTTGAGTGGCTTCTAGGAATTGGAGGGTGGGCATAGGGAACCTGAGAAACTAGTGTTAAAACACTCCGTTCCGTTGCTAACTTTTCGCTTTGATTTGAGGTGTGTTGAGTGGTGGAACTCAACGCCACGCTTGGCCTTGTTGCCAGAACGAAGAAATAAAAATAGTAAAAATTTCATTTTCTCGAGTCGATCGATGCCACAGCCCCGCACCACTACACAATTTTCGGCCAATTAATATTGCATTATTGTTAATATTATTAAAAACAAAAAACAAAATACCAAACGTTTCCAAATTTGGAAAACGTATTAGTTCATTTATGAGAATAGAGTATTTAATAACTCCAGTTATGATAAATAATATACTGTACGTTTGTTTTTAGCATCTGTTTAAGTTATTAATAACATGTGGTCGATGTTTTGCGACCCAGTTTTTGAGTTGTATGTATTTCATGTCAGTTACTTTAATTGTTTAATTAATATTTCTTTGTCTTTTAAGATGATTTGATTCTGTAGGGAACTTGGGAACCTAGTGTTAAGACGCTCGTTTCGTTGTCCACTTGTCACCGAATTTGAAACATTGCGTGTTGAGTGGCGGAACCCAACGCCGCAACATTCTTATTTAAATCATCGTCTGTAACCACAATGGTTATGGGTTAGATTGCAAGGGAATGATTTAGAAAGGAAATTATTTAGAATGCTGTATCAATAGTAGGAATATTAATTAATTTATTTATTTATTTTATTGGCAAAGGGAAGGAGGCATAAACTTTGTGTTGAAACACTCTGTTTCTATTAAGGCCACTCCGTTCTTCACTTTCCGTCGAATTCTGGTGACATTACGTTTTGAGCGGCGAATTCGAAAAGTGAAATGATACGTTGTAAAATAATTGTTTCTTTATGCGAGTTCATTGCACTGTTGTTTAGCATTCAAGTTGAGTGACGACTCATACTTGAATACAAAAGATTCTCTTATCGGATGCCGATCGGCTATTAGTAATTTGCTAGGTTTTGCGCGTACATTCGTGCATGTCTAAGATTACTTTAAACGACTGGTCTTTCTTAAGAAATCGGTTTAAAATATTTTTCTATATAGTTTTTTTTTCAAATTTGAGGCACAGGGGCACAAGCGCGTGACTGTGAAAGTGATATATTTTCAGATGAAATATTAATTATTTTATTTTCTTCGGCAAAGCGCGATGTTAAGTTCTGCCATTGAACACGCAATGTCTCAAATTCGGTAGAAAGTTAGGAACTGAATAGAGTGTCTTAAAACTAGGTTCCTAGGTTCACTAAAGTGCAATGTGCGGGATATTGTGTGAACTTGGATTTTTTTTTTTAATTTAAAACAATAGTTTTAAAGTGATAATTATTTTAGTATCGTTGTGATTTGAAAGTCAATGAAACGAAAAAGCGACAGTAGAACGAGACAGGCAGGCAAATTGATAAGATTTCACGTGGGAGAAAACGAGATATGGAGTAGATAGAGAAAATATATGCTAGATAGAGAAAATATATGCTCTGAGTCTGAATAAATCTATTTAATATATACTAAAAAATGAATTATCAAACTAAGTATCAATACTGTGATTATTACTAAAGTGTTACCGAAATTTTATATTCGTCTCATTCTCATTTCCCATCCTGAAACTCAAATTTTTAAAGGTTTACTTTTAGCACGTGTGTGTGTTTTTCACTTTTCGACGACTTTGCATGTTGAATGGCGGAACTTAACAAAAAATATTAAATATTTCATTTCTTCGATTGGGAATCGAACATACCACCTGTCTCTTTAAAGTAACACGCTTGTGCCCCTGCGCCCAGACCTTTTAATTACGTTATATATTCCCTTATTTAGTCTTCAAGCGAAGTAACTTTTTATTTTCATATATATATATATATATATATATATATATATATATATATATATATATATACATATATATATATATATACATATACACATATATATATATATATATATATATATATATATATATATATATATATATACCGAAAACTTATTTCAATTCCAGTTTAGAGAACATAGTAGATAGTGCTCCTGTATGAATGTCTCAATAATACTGCAAATATTAATGGTCTCATTATTTGTTGCAGGTACGATACAGGTCAAATCCCGATGATTTGGAGCTACAGTTGTCTACTTGCGTGATGCTATTTTTTATATGTTTATTACGTATATTTAAAAGAGACCTGTCGTGCCGCAACAGCAGAAGTGTGGAACTCGAAGAAGCGAAATATTTTATTACTTTTTATTACATATTTTCATTTCTTTGCTCTGGTAACAAGACAAAGCGCGGCGATAAGTTCAGCCACTCAACACGTGTACACGGAAAGTGGGCAAAAACAGAGTGTCTTAACACTAGGGTCCAAGTTCCCTCTGCCTAGATTGCAATGGAAGCTAAGAGATTTTTTTTAAATAATAGTATTGTGACAATTTATGACGCAAATTTTAAAGATTATACATTCACTAAAAAAAAAACAATATATAAATGAAATTTTATTTGTAAATGTACTAGATGAGTATTTTTTAATTATATTACATTTTGTTAACGATACCTCTCCAACATTATAAAACTTGGCCAAGTGTCCACAAATTCATATACTGAGCGCCGAAGAAAGAAATCGCGAATCATTTTAAATATGTACCTAGGTACAGTAATTCTTAATAATAATTTAAATTCAAACTGGAAAAACAAATTTAACTTTAGTCATTTATAATTAAAGTTAGTTAGTTACTTTAAACATCGGGACTCCATTTCAATATTTAATATTCTGCATCGAGTTGCAAGTACTCTTTGAGATGGTAGAAGTTGCCGAGCAGTAATTAATTCAGATGCACTTGAAAGTTTCATTTTCATATATAAAAATAATAATTTCTCTTTTATATAATATTGAACTAAGACGCGGAATATTTCCTTAATTAAAACAGAACGAATGTAGTGGCTCATCATTTAATTCTAATAAAATGCATATACGCTTGCTATTTTATTTACTTATCTCAATTATTTTTTGGTTCTAATAACATTATCATTTTTAAGACAATATCTATCTATACATTGAAATCTAATATTTCAGCTAAATGAATAAAAAAAATGTAGCAATTTAATGGCATAAAATATTTTATATTGACGTGATTTAAATAAAACACACTAAATGTTGATGGAAGGTTGCCAAAATATAATAGTAAAAATTGCATTTCAATCTGGTTAGCCGTTTCTGAGATTAGCGTGTCCGAACGCACAAACAGACAAAATTATTAAGAAATTCTATTTTGGGCCTTATTACATTAATAAACTTCCTCTATAAGATTTTTTTAAATATATCTTCGATGTAAAGATATTGATCCATTACAGATTTATTATAAGATAGATACTATGTAGATAGTCTATGCATGTTATTTATTTGTGACAGGGGAAATAAGTGCTTTCTACCAAATTAAGTATTTATCGGAAGCAGAAATAACTTAACCCTTACTCCTTTTCTTGACAGCGGCCTGAAAAGTTCATACCCCGAAACCATTTAAAAGGGCCGACCTAATCCTGAATTTGGACAAACGTTGTGACGTCTCTTTGCTTTTCAAAGTCTAAATCGATGGTTTTTCCATTAAAATTAGAATTCTCACTTTCAGTTAGCACGAGATATTCAAAGAAATATTTGCTTGCTTTTTTTTATTTAAGGCTGTCGTTGTCAATTTTTATGTAGATTTTTATTATTTTTTGATTGAAAGTGTTGATTTAGCAGCTTGGATTGTACTTTATTTAAGTAGATCACTAAATACGGATACTTTATCTTTCTATTGACTTGAGATGAAACATCTATTCGTTGTGACCTAAATCAAAATATTAAGTGGTCTTTGAGTAATCGGTTTGACAGAAACCTGTTATGGCGCAGCGGCACAAGCGTGTGACTGTAAACGACTGGTTTTGAGTTCGATCACCACTCGAGGCAATAAAATATTAAATATTTAATGTTTCCATTTCTGTACTCTGGTGACAAGGGAAAGTGCGGCGTTGAGTTCCGCCACTCAACTCAAGCAACGTCTCAAAGACGTCACGACAGGCCTCAAATCTAAATCTATTCAGTGCATTTATGAATTCTCTCTGAATTTATTCAGTGTTATATATTAATGTGTACCTCTGTTTACGCCCTTACTAAGCAGTGTAATATCCCATAAATGATCCTATTTCAAGTCTGTATAGCTCAAATTCTGCGTGAATTGTTTTGAGGACGCCCTCGCTTCAGCCACTGTGGGCTGAAAGGCTGGATGATTTGTTTAATCGAGTAAGGTTATACGCTCGAATAGAGTAATAAGTTGTATAGGTTTTTACTAAGTTTCTACATTTATTTAATTTTAAACTTCAAAATTATTTGAATATAAAAGATAGAGATTATGTATTAAGAACTGCAGAGCCCCCATTTTTTTTTGTTTTTGGCATGACTCGGACAGTATAGAGTTTTTCGCCATCCCGGTAGAAATTTCGGAAAATCCACAGTAAGCGCTTCCTTACACTTGTAAAGTAACATGGAAGGAACTGTCAAGGAATGTAAGAAACAATTGTATGCTACGTTTTAGTTGTGCTTTGTCTGTTAGTCACTTAATAACAATATATTTTTATTTTTTTTTAATCTGGTTATTGAACTTTAATATTAAAGCAGTTACATAAAAAAATATATATTTTTTTACTTACATATTAGTTTGTGGGTTCGATGCCTACTCAAGAAAATGAGATATTTTATATTTTCATCTCTAGTGATAAGGCAAAACGCGGTGTTGGGTTCCGTCACCCAACAAGCAATGCTTCAGATTCAGCCTAATGTGGGGAACGGTACGAATGAACGGAATGTCGTAACAGTAGGTTCCGACGTTCCCCCCGCCTACCCCGCCATGTGCAGGACACAGAGAGAGTAAAACTGTTTTTTTTTTTACTTTTATGTACCTACCTAATTATTGGGCTTTAATAAGTACAATAAATAGACAATACCCTATTTACAAGCTAAGGAATAACAAAGATACTTTATAATTGCTAAGTAGATAGTACAGGTTGTATTTCAGTACTTGAACTTTAATTTAAAATTGTTTTTTCTAAGAATAATCGTTTTTTGTTTCATCTCAGGAATATCTCAAATATTAAGAAAATAAAAAAAAATACAACATTTAACAACATTAACCTACTTATCCCCAAGACTGTTTTACGTGACACAGTCTATAGCCATGACGCAATGGTTTCTTCCCCTCGTGGTCACTTTAGTCCCCTCCGGAGTGCGTTTGCGGAATCAATAAAGCTTTTAACGTTAATGGCCGGACGGGACGCTCAGCTGCCGTTTCGGTAGCTAAGACCCACCTTGGAAAATTCCGTTAGGTTAAACGTTTGAAATTACCACAGTAGTTGTTATTTGTTAGACACATGGTATATAAGCAAAAATCTCTTATATACATATATTTTTTGTTTTATAATAAAATAATGATTGTTTTTTAATCAACATTTTGATTTAATACTTGCGGTCTCTACACGGCTTCGCCGGATTGAGCCATTCTTCTTCGAGTGCCTCTTCATTTTTAGTTGTTAGTTTCTCAAACTCTGCTTAGTCTTATGCTGGATGGAATAATTGTTCTACGGATTTAATACCGATCCAGCCGTTCCTGTACGCCTCTTGTTAACTCTACGAACCATAGGATTTTTTTTTTATTTAAAGATTTCGAAGATTAAAAAAGCCTTTTCTGCGGGATATCAAGCTCATTAAGTAGTAACGCCTAATTTACAATTCCCTCTATCTTTCAATGAAAGTGTCATAAAAATGGGTTCGGCTATATCGGTTATTAGCAATAGCAAAGATAAAAGATAGACAGACAAAAGTTTTTTTTAGTAGAGTGTAAATAAAATAAATTATAGGCATTTGATACAAAACGATTATTTTGAAATAAAATAAAGTAAAGTTTCCGTCTAAGCTTCTAATTTATTAACATGCATAGATGTAATATATAAAAGACTTGCTATATTTGAACGGCTTTACTTGTATATTTCAGAAAGGCTTGTCGTGGCGCAGTGGCACAAACGTGTGACTGTAACCGACAGGTTCTGGGTTCGATCTGAGGAAATGAGATGTTTAACATTTTCAATTGAATTGTTTAATGTTTTCATTTCTTCGCTCTGACACAAGGCAACACGCGGCGTTGAGTTCCGCCACTTACCACGCAATGCCTTAAATTCGGCAGAAAGTGGGGAACAGCAGTGGAACGGAGTGTCTTAACACTAGGTTCCCAAGTTCCCTCTGCCTGCCAGAGTAGAGTGAGTATTTCAGAAATATTAAGGGTCACTCTTAACACGAATTGCACAACTAATTTTAACTCAATTTTACCAACGCTTTGTTTCTTCAATGTTATTTAATGATTAAGGAGAAAATTAAAATGTTTTGTTAAGATAAAAGTATTCTTCTATAACAATGTTTAATCTATCTTTGTATTTTTAATTTTTATGGTATACTAATTTTGTGTACATTGTACATAAAATTTGTGAGGCTTATCCAAAGAGTATGTTATTAAGTAAATCTTCTTATCTTTATCGTGATAATTAATCCAGAAGCAGTTGATTCATGATAATTAATCAACTACTTGTTCATAAACGAACAAAAATAGGTACTTTTATTTAAAAACATTGCTTCCGTTCTATTTTCATCGTGTAGATTTATATTCTAAGGAGAAATAATAATCCTCGACAAACAAACGTTTAAAGCCGACTTGTCTTCATGCCTTACAGATTAGAAGCCGCCCAAGTTAGTCATTGTTTAATTTAAATGAAAATTCTCTACTGTACGCCAATATAAAAGGTTATTATGAATTTGTGAAAAAAATATATGTTTGAAGTGCTTGATTAACTACAATATAGTTTTACGCTGTATCCCACACATGGCAGGGTTGGTTAAGGGAACTTGGGAACCTAGTCTTAAGACACTCCGTTCCATTCCCCACTTTACTTTACTTACTTTACTTAGCTTCACGCTATATCCCTAGCGGGGTAGGCAGAGGGAACGGAGCGCCATACGCTACGGTCTCGGCATACCTCTTTCGCCTCGTCCACTGTCATCAGCCTCTTCATACATGCCTCATCCTCATGCTTTTTACGTGACCTTCCTTCAGTATCGTCGATACTGTGTTTTCGAAGGTCAACCGAGGTCTCCAAATTCCTTTTCATTCCCCACTTTCCGCTGAATTTGAGGCATTGCGTGTTAAGTAGTATGTTTCATTTCCTTGAGTGGGCATCGAACCCAGAACCTGTGGCGGTTACAGGCGCACACTAGTTCTTCTGCGCCACGACAGTTTTCAAGTACAGGTGTTGATTTTTGTATTACTTTTTTTTATGTGCTTGGTTTTATTATCTTATAGTTATTACTTAAATAATTATTAAGATGATGTATTACTCGATCGTTTATTTTTAATGTATTTTTTAAATCCTATTTGTAGGTACTTAGTTGTTAAAGAAATTAAATGTATGTTTTATGTTTTTTATTCGTACTCAGCACGACTGATGTGTCGTAGCTGCCTTGAAATTAGACTTTATGAACCATCGCAGCAAGAAAATATTCAGAAGTAAGAAAAAATTGTAAAATCCAATCTGCGCTACCAATTCAGCTGCAGAACTTCAAGACGCTAACTCGTGCTGTATTGATAGTAAATTTTGAGTAGAAATCTTTACTTAATGAAACACAGTACATTTTTAATTTAAAATAATTTCTGTTAATCCAAAATGAAAAGGAAAAAGTAACGTTTAAAAATACTAAAAGAACTGGGAGCACTAAAATTTTGCTTCTATATATCTTCTTGGAAAAAACGCGGCGTTGAGTTTCGCCACTCAACACGCAATGCCTCAAATTCGGTGAAAAGGAAAGTGGGAAACGGAAGTAGCAAGAAGTGTCTTAACACTAGGTTCCCATGTTCCCTCTGCCTAACCTGTCATGTGCGGGATACAGCGTGAAGCTGAGTATATATCTTCTTGTACTTTTAATGCAAATAATACAAATCAGCCTAGACACATTGATATACCTTCGTACATTCACGTATCGGATATTCAAACTCACCCAAATAAAGATTGACAGCAGTTATTTATTAGCGTCCGTTCAGTCGGTAATTCTATTCGCATGTAGCCTTCGCTTAAGGTACCTGTCTGATGGCGTGAATCGCTTAGTACTTTATTTAATTTTAAATGTTGTAGATTTATTTGTTTTAATTTTGATGCTAAAATAAGTTGAAATAAGGTCTGACGTAGATCAGGGGCACAAGCGTGTGACTGTAAATGGGATAGGTTGTAGATTCGATCTCTGGTCTTAGACAGTAGCTTTGGTGACCAGTCGTATATAATTTGACATATACAATATACATATACTCTTAGAGCGTATTTGACGTATAATTGTATTGAAGTAATCGGCCGTCTGTACATAGAAGGTATGTAAGAAAAATGATTATTAGTTACATTTAATAATTTAATGTGTCTAATAGAGCCCTAAAAGGAGTATGAGGATTTTCAGTATTTGTGTACGTATATCCGTGCGCTTGTTGCCTTTTGTCAACGGATAACATAACGGATTGCCTTTAATCAACGGAACGGAACAAAAACGGATTAACCGATTTATATGCAGATTTTACTATTCTATATTAGTCTTTCTGCAAGATAAAGTAAAGATTTTTTGTATTATTTCAATCGTTTCATAAAAAAAACGTTGTATGAACCCAAACTATTTCGTTCGATGAAATTGCTACATTAGTAAATAAATAATTGTGTTGGCAAATTTGTAAACTGGCCAAACGGGCGGGCATGTGAATGAATGTAACTATTGAACTATGATTGCTAATCGCGTCTTTTAAACGACGGAATTGAATTTATAAATTGCAACTGAAAAACATCTGAGCTGCCGATGTCTAAAACTATCAACATTTTATGAATGTGCCAATATAGTATTTATTTTAGCTTCACGCTGTATCCCGCACATGGCACAGTGGGCAGAGCGGGAACTTGGGAATGTATTGTTCCTCTATTCCCCATTTTCTGAATTGAAGCAGTGCTTGTTGAGAGGCATAACTCAGCGCCGCCTTATTTCTTGTTACCAGAGCGAAAAAATTAAAAAATGTCAAATATTTCATTTCCTACAAGCCAAGACAAGCAAGCCTCAATTAATAGTAATTAATCGTTTTGTGATATTTGAATGAAACATGCACATATGTAATGCGAATTCGATGATTTAAGTGAAACACTTTGTACTGGCAGCATGATAAACGAGCGAACTGCCACCGACAATTAATCAAATAGCTTAACTTTGTTGACGTGGATTACGCCTAACGCCTTCTATTTATGATGTGGAATAAATATTATTTTGATATGCTATATTTTATATTATTAGCACGGTCACAGGTTCAAATTTTATATCGAAATTTAAAAAATAAAGCTATGTTTAGATTTTCGTTCTGACAACTAGACTGGACATTAGCGTGACGATGAGTTTCCCTATTTAACCTAAAAATTAAATAGAAAGTGGAGAGCGGAGTGACTCAACACTATGTGTCCTCAGCCTTCCCCACTATAAGCGAGATACAGAGTGAACTTTTAAACAATATAATTGTTTTTTTTTTTAATTTTACAATTCACCTCAAGCTAAGAAATAGATAGATAAATGATAGGAGGAACGATCTTCGAAATACAATTTAGAAATATTTACGTAATTAACATTCGTAAACAAGATTTTGCTTTACATTTATATTGCTTTCGTCATTTCATTATATACAAAAAAAAAACGAATATTAATTATAGCCTTTTTAAAAATACAATCTGTAATCTTAAGAAATCTCATTTTACTTGTTAATAGCCCAAAAGTCAAAGGTTAAGTCCTTGTTGGAGGTCGAACAAAGCAACGGGCGTTCGCGTGAAACGGCTCTATTTACATTTTGTGTTTTGTATTAATTGAATACTATTTGGTAGACGCCGTAAAGGAATGTGGCTTTTACCTGCGTCTCTTGAATTTCTATAATTGTATCGCTTATTTGTTGTACGATTTGTGTGCTTATATATATGGTGTAGGTAGTTGTTTTGATTTCTCTTCGTGTATATAATCGTTATAATTTTATATATAACTAGCGACCCGCCCGCGGCTTCGCCCGCTTCAATTACACTTTTTTTATTTATTAATCTCAATTACTTTCTTGTTCTAATAAGGTTGTTACATTAAAGTCAATATCTAGACTCACGTGGTCGTGGGCGACGGTGATCACTTACCATCAGGTGACCCGTACGCTCGTTTGCCTTGTCTTATCCATAAAAACAAAACTATAATTTCAGCTAAGGGAATAAAAACTTGTGTAGATCTTAATATTTTAAATGGTTGTAATTTTTTAATGAATTTAAATACAGCTAACTGTAAATGTTAAGTGGAGGTTGATATACTATAAAAGTGAAAACTACATTTAGCTACAGATAAACAGACAAACATTTTAAAAATATTTTTTTTTGGGTTGCGTAAATATACGTATAAGATTTTTTTAATTCATGGGTTACAGATTATAAAAATATATTTAAATCTAATAATATCATAGAATTTTATATTATACTCTACGAGAATAACTGTAAGAACTTAGATTGTATCGTCATTGTAGCGAAGATGAATGAGTGATTGTAAGCGGTAGCCCGAATTCCATTTGGGCAAGTGTTTGTAATATATTGTTTAAGATAAATATTTTAAAAAAGTGCGGCGTTAAGCTCCGTCACCCAGAATACAGTGTGGTAAATGAAAAGCGGAGAAATGTTACACTATTTTGGTAACAAAAATATCTAACATAAAAACATTATTTTATATGAATAATAACTTAATACATTAATAACCGTTACGCCGGTCGTTTACCGCTTGTCACAGTTTTGGTTCATTGTTATTATTATTCATCGTTTGATCCTTGAACTTCATTGAACTGAACGTGGAGATCAAATATAATTTAAAACTATGGAAAGGAAATATTTTTTGCATAATTAGACAGTTTGTACGCGCTAATCTTAGAAACGGCCTATTTAGATTAAAATGCAGTTTTCACTTTTATATTATGGCAAACTCCATTTAACATTTTAAATTTGTTTTATTTTAATCGTTTAAAAAAAAGAAAAAAAGATTCGCTCAAATTACAACAAAATGTAACATTAAATAAAAATCTTTAATTTTAATAGATACGTGAGAACTCAGAGCGAGTTCCGCCATTTAACACGCGATATCTCAAATTTGCTGTTTCCCAATTTTCGGGAAACGGAACGGAGTGTTTTAACACTAGGTTTCCAGGATCCCCCTATTCACCCTGCCAGTTACGTGATACAGCGTGAAGCTGATTATTAGTTAAAAAAAATGTAGACGCTATTAATGTACTCGTAGTATAATAATAATTAATAATATACTCGTAGTGTAATAATAAGTGGGGAACGGAAGTGGAACGGAGTGTCTTAACACTAGGTTCCCGGGTTCCCTCTGCCTACCCTGCCTCGTGCGGGATACAGCGTGAAGCTGAGAAAGAAAGAAAGTAGTGTAATATCCGTTTTTAAACCTAACCGCATTTGTCTCATTATTAATATCGTACATACCTCAGTCAGTCAGCCAAATAAATATTTTATTGAGTTATATAATAACTATCAGTTATTTACTAAGGTAAATTATATCTGATTGTTTCCTGTCATATTCGCTTTGTTAGAATTTTAAGTAATTGATTTATTATTATTTTACTATATTTTCGTTATTATGTTTCACAGTGTTGGATTATTATGAATACACATGAGTCAGAACTAAAATTAAACCTATTGTTATTTCTATGTGTTTATACAATAAACTTATTGGTATTAGAGTATTCAGTGTTTAAAGTTCAAATAGAACTTACAAGAAATTGTCCTACGTGATATGTATCAATACGAAGAGCGTACAGCAGCAAATTACAAAATTTGTGCCTTCTTTGTTCACTTTACATTTCATACATTTTCATTTCCCTGCTCTGGTGGTAAGACAAAGCGCGGACTTGATCTAAGCCAATTAACACACAATATCTGAAAAATAGGGCAGAAAATGAAAAATACAGTGACTTAGCTCTAGGTTTCCTTCGCCTAGCCTTCGCCTATATGCAGGATGCAGATTGAAGCAAAAAAAAAACAATGTTTCATTTTGGTATTATTACCTGGCAGATAAAGCTTAAATAAGAAGACAATCAATATGTTAACGAGAACCCCGTTTGTCCTTCAACGTTGTTATTGTACACCGCTGGAGCGTTATGCACTAATACATACGTAGACCCTGGCCTTATATGCTAATGGAGAATCAGAAACTTGATAATGGAATTTTACACCTAATTAACTAAGCGCCTCAGTGATTTCGGTGGTCCATGTGGTCCATACATGGTTACATCAAAATAACATTGTAAGGCTTTGATTGTGACTACGCTCACTACTCGAGAAAATTATTAGCTTTCTCTTCGTCTTGCAGGGGTTTGTTTTGACGATTTGCATACAATGTTACATGTCATTACAACATGAGATATACTTTTTTTAAAAATTTCACTCAGCCTCTGTTGCGTAGAGAGCTACGTGGGAACCTCTTGTTGAAACACTACCTTCCCAGCAAAATTGAGGCATTTCCTGTTGAGTGGTGAAACTAAACGCCGGGCTTCATTTTTTTTATCAAAGCAATGAAAATATTGAAGATTTCATTTCTTCGAATGGATATAGAACCTAAGACCTGTCGCGTTTACATTCGCTCGTGTCCCTGCGTCAAGGCAGACCCCGTGGTCGGGAAGAGAGTAATTGTTACATAGTTACTTACACGCGGGGCAAAGAAATAATGGATCTTTATAATAGTTCATTTGTTCCTACAAAAAAAAAGATAACGCTGATGCCTTAAGTATGATACATTTTCCGCACCAATGATAACAAAACGTACCATATATCAAACTGCATTATGGTAATGAAAGGTAATTTGCATTTTAATGTTTGTTAACAAAGCTTCTCTTCGTCAACTATATATTAAATAGATTGAGGTCATTGCGTGCAATGAAGCTATTTAACAAGCGTAGTAGAACATGGAACGATACATCGACGGTGATCGCCACCGGACTAAAGAAGGATGATAAGATGATTGTGATTATCATTATTTAATTATATCAATTTATATTTACAACTTTTAGTGTTTAATTTGATTTGGAATTGATAGATTTTTAAGATAAAGTGATCCAAATGTTTTGTTTGTTTTTTATTTTATTTCAAAATATTAGTTTTCAATATAAAAAGTAATAATTTAATATAAAATTGACCAATTTTTTAAAAAAATATGTCTAAACTCAAGTTTAGATTCGCAAAACGCTTTTTATCTAGTAATTTTAAAAACGTATAAAAAATAACGTAGCGGGATTTGAACCCCCGTCTCTCGGAAACCATCCAAGCGCTCACCAACTAAGCCGTACGTTCTCCCTATATGTGAAATAACACTAAAAATAGTAAAAAGCTTTGAATCTGTCAAAATATTTTATTATCTAAAAACACATTAAACGCTTCTGCCATAAAGCAAATATTCCCATAGCCCCTACAAATACAAGGCGTTTAACCGTAGACCGTAGCGTGGTCCTAAAATAGCTCAATTGGAGTTGCGACCGGCACTCGTGAATCATGTGTGAGGTATTCCGTGAGTAAACTGTCATGCATCTACATACATACACGTATGTACATTGGTGTACGTTCATACACACTTCTATGGCTTATTATTAATGTAATTTTTTGTGATACTTTGTTTTAATCAGGTTCACGCTGTATCCCGCACATGGCAGGGTAGGCAAAGGGAACTTGGGAACCTAGTGTTAAGACACTCTGTTCCACTTCTGTTCCCCACTTTCCGCCGAATTTGAGGCATTGCGTGTTGAGTGGCGGAATTGAACGCTGCAAACTTACTTTGAATTTTGAAGTAGTATTATATTAAATATTTTATTTCTTCGATATGGGAATCAAACTCATAACCTGCATTTACAGTCGCACGCTTGTGCCCCTTTGTCATGATAGGTTTTAATCTTATATATATTTGAATAATTATTTTAATCTCCTGTAAATAAATTTGTATTTCAATGTCGTAATTAGGTGATCAAACGTTTGTGATTATTTTTCGATTCTTTATTTTACGTTTATTTAAATGTGTAAGTTCGGTATACTGATTAACGTAACTTAACGCTGCACTTTGCACTCTGAACTACAACGTATTTCGAGAACTATACAATAGTTATAAATTCAAACATAATATTGATTTTATGTGTATATAAAAATGGAATTTTGCATTCGCTTATCTTCATCGAAATCTTACTACGTATAAGATTAGGACCTCAATAAAGATTTTTTATTGGTTTGTTTGTAGAACATTATCTAGGAATGATTCACGTATATAGGGAGTAGATAGTAGAAACATACATAAATTACAAATAAAATATTATTTTTTTCAAACGACGACAGTATATTTATAGAGTTTTTATCCATAAAAACTATCATAATTCTAAAGTGACAATGATATTTTTAATAATAGTAATCATTTCAGATTTACGAAATCCCTTATTTGGGCAGATATTACTTTTGCGCTTTGTTTCTGTTTCTTCGCTCTTGTTGAAAACCGGATTAACACGCAATGACTCAAAAAATCTTTGTATAGCGGGAAAAGGCACTGTCTCAACACTACATTATTTCTGCCTACTATATATTTTAAAGAAATTTGTAATTTGTCACTAATATTTTTTTTTCTTCACGCTGTATCCCGCACGAGGCAGGGTAGCCAGAGGGAATCCGGGAATCGTGTAAGTTAGTGTTGTTAGTTAGTTAGTTAGTTGTGAAGTGTTAAGACACTCCGTTCCTCTCCATTCCACCGAATTTGAAGCTAAAAATTAATTAGTACACCAATAATAGTTTATGATAGAATTAGCGAATCAATTATGGATATCTCACAATATTCGTATGTGGTACATTAACATTGTGAACCTGTCATGGGTACGCGTGATTCATGCCCGTAGTTTACCAGTTCAGTAGTTCGTTGACATTTGATTCAATTTATAGGGCATGGTATTATTTTAGTAACATTATCGTTAATCATTATTTTGACTTTGTTTCTACGGTGTAATTAAATATTAATTTAATATAAACGTTAATTAAATATTAATTTAATATTAAGATATACTTCTTTTTTTTTTTTTGGAATATTAGACGGCGGTTTGTAAAATTTTAATTTGAACTGTTTGCTTCTGTTATTCGAGTAAGAAATCTTAATTTAGAACAGAAAAATAATCGGCAAATATATTTATTTATTCAACAAAGTCTTATTTTTTCTCTTTCAAATCAAATAATCTGTACTTACTCTATACCTTGTTGTAAAGAGTTAAGATCTTTAGATTTTTTTTGTTTGACTAAAGA
The DNA here is from genome assembly GCA_019049475.1 of Eueides isabella. Taxonomy (NCBI): domain Eukaryota; kingdom Metazoa; phylum Arthropoda; class Insecta; order Lepidoptera; family Nymphalidae; genus Eueides; species Eueides isabella. The sequence continues at coordinate 3,285,060 of CM032400.1, forward strand.
AAAATAATGATTTTAAAACATCGGACATGTCAAAATAAAAAAATGGCGAATTGAGATTCCAACCCACAATCACTGTTGCTGTTAACCACAGACCCACTATGGTCTCTAGAAATCTTATCATACAAATATAAAGTTAAACCAAGCGAAAATAAAAGTATTCGAAGTGTGGTCAGGCTATTGTTCTAAACTGTAACCGTACGACGAAACATAAAGGGGAATAAATGTTATTTTTTTACGTTCCACCATTGTCTTCGTTAGTATCGCGTTTTAATCAAGCCGTGCAATGTTTTCAGAAGGAAGATGCCTGCTTTTATAACTGTATTGTGTGTTCTGAAATATGTACTTGCTGTAGTTTATGTGCATTTTAATGTCACAATTGGGAACCTATAACAGGTTCCCAATTAATTTAGTTCTTGTATTACCATCCGAATTCGAGATATTGTACGTTAAATTGTGGAATTCGCTACGTTGAAATCTGTTATTTAGATTTATTATGTCTATCACGTACTTTAATGTGTTAGGTTAATGTTTTTACAGGAAGAGGAAGTTAAAGCGCACATTTTTTATTTTCCTGGTCTGATTCTTGACTGACAAGGAAAATGGCATTAAATATATTATAAATTTGGTAGATTTAAAATGGTAATTAATAAGGCAAAGATGTTGTCGTTTTATGCATAGTATTGGAATGTATTGGACCCTAACATGCCCCATCTATGTTACGGTAAAGTTATTATTTATGAAGATTTGTTTTCGTTTCAAAATAGAAATATCCGAAAGTAAAAAAGATAAAAATATATTTAATTTGAAAATATTAAATATTTCATCCTCCATAGTAGGGATCGAACCCAGAACCTGTCGCGTTAACAGCCACGACCAGCCTTTATTATTCACAATAAAATAAAACTGAAAATTTACTTATATATGTATGATTCACAGTAGATTTTCGTAGCAAATATTATTTGGCTTTCCTATCGCGATGAAAAAATCTTATATAGATATTCTTTTAGCAAGTATTTTGTTATCAATGTTACTTTATTTAGTATAATTTTTAAACTATCGGTAGTAGAAAGAAACCTTCGAAATCACATACAAATGTTCTGATTATTTAAATAAAACACCTTCAAAGTCTTAAGGAATTCATATGACGATTATTTCTATGTCCTTCAAGCAGCCTTGCAAATATTTGCATTTGCATTGAAAAATACACTGCTTCGTGATTTAATATTGCAACTTTACATCTAGTTAAATTATGTTTTATGCAAATAGTGTTTTAACCTTATTTCTTTATATTTTTAAACTATTTCTGTTAGAATTATATCATGCTGTCCTTTCTCTCAGTAGAAACTAGAAAATACAACTTATATAACAAAATAATCTTGTTTTTTGAGCTTCACGCTGTATGTATCCCGGACGTTTGGCCAGGGTACATAGTGTTAAGACACTCTCAAATAGACTAATCAAGAAACTTCCGGTTTCCATTTTCTTCTCCAATCTGAAGGCATATGCTATTTAATAGCTGAACTCATTCCCCCAAGTGAGAATCGAACAACTGTCGAGTTGACATTGTGCCCTTGTGCTAAGGTAGCATCAAAAAACCGGTTGATCATATCTTAATCTGTTATATACCTATATATTATCTAGAATGTCGTGGCGCAACTGCACTAATGTGTGATTGTAACCGACAGATTGTGGGTTCGACCCTCACTCGAGGAAATGGATGAAAATAAATATATTTAATATTCTCATTTATAAATATTTAATATTTACATTTCTTCGCTCTGGTACAAGAGAAAACGCGGCGTTGAGTTCCGCTACTCAACACGCAGTGCCTCAAATTCGGCAAAGAAAGTGCGGAACGGAAGTGGAACGGAGTGTCTTACCACTAGGTTCCCAAGTTCCATCTGCTTGCCCTGCCATATGCTGGATAGAGCGTGAAGCTGATAAAATCTAGAATACCAAATTGTTGTTCACGCTTTAATAGAGAAAGCGGGGTCACCTCCATGTCACCTTTGATTCATTGTGTAACATTGATTTATTTCTGTTTGTGAATTGATTAATACTTCATTTTATTAAGATATTCATTAATTTAAATAGTATTTATTCTTATGCTTACAGTTAATTTAATTTCTTTTAACCTACTGCTATTTAATTTACCTTAATATTAACCATATTATATTTATTCTTTTAATATTTATTAACGCGCTCTTAAAGCGTTATTATTAAATTGCGACTTAAAATTGATTTTATTTAACAGTGTTCTAATCTTTTAATGACTCTTCTAAAATAATCTATGAGGACTCTTCTAATTTTAAGAAATATATTTAACGTACATGTCATTAAATATTATTTTTAAATGCATATACATATTTTTTTAAATTCACTATATCCTATTCAGTAGTAGCATGAGAACTTAGAGTTAAGACACTCCGTTCCTATTAATACAGTGCCGTTCCTCACTTTTCACCGAATTGTTGAGATATTGCTTATTGAATTGTAGCGTAAATCAAAATATTAAAAATTTAATTTCCTCAAGCGGAATCGAACCCATAATCTGTCGTGCTTACAGTCGCACGGTAGTATCTATATTAAATATTTTTTCTTAAAAAAAAGTATTAAGAAAGAGAACGACATGACAACTGATACTGATATTTAAAATGCGAACCCCTATAAAACTATTTCGTCCTAAGCTTAACAGTGTTTTTATAGTTTCCTACGTCTAAATGCTTTTAGCTATGAGTTTCAGCGGCACAGCTTCTAACTTTAAATGCGACGATTAGGGATTCGATTTTCAGTCGAGGTTATTAATTAGTAATATTTTCTCACTATGATAAAAGACCTTTCACCTATGATAAAAGACCTTCATCGCTCAATATGCAGTGTCTAGTAATTCTGCCTACCCTACCCCTACCATGTATGCGGGATATAAAATGATGCTGAAAAACTATAAAGTAACAGGTAATCCTAACTAAAACTATTGTGTTGCAATTAAGTAATAACGTCGCTCGAGAGGGGGCAGAGCTGTCGAGTAGTAAAGTGAGATTGTAAAACATGTATAACAATGACGCACTCAGACGTATGAAGTGAGCCTAAGACGCTCGAGTGGTTTGGACAAGTGGATGCTAACGATCGATGATTCGAAAACGTGATCTAAGGTCTGTATGGGAGTGTGAACGTTTTTACTAAAAAAATGGGAAGAAGTAGCTACGGAAGATCCTTTCATCTTTTGTTTCAGTTTAAGTGGGTATTGGGGTGGTTTTTAGTTGTGAGCTATCGTTAAAAAAGGTTTTCAGTTTGATATGCTTGTATTTGATATTATGAAGTATTTTTTTTTTGTAAAATGTATAACCTTTTTTAATGAAATATCTCAAAATTCCGTTAAATTTATTCAATACATGATCTCTGTACGATTTGCTGAAATGATCTGTATTCGAATTTATGCTAACACTACGTAAAGTTAAGATATAAATAATTATTTTACGTTAATGATAAATAAATATTATATTAAGTTTGGCTGGTCTTTATATACAGGGAAATTAATTTTAGGCGCTGGTTGACATAACATGACCATTGCTCTTTTATACGGAAATGTGAATCGCTGCCAAATATTAATTGCAATTTACGATCAATAAAATGTCACGTCGACTGCTGTTTTAATGTTGTTCTGTATTTATTCATTATCCGATTTAATATAAATATAACAAAAGTCCCGTAAGAACGAGAATGGTTCTAATATCCTAAAGAAGACTTGTAGGCTTGAACGGTGAGACATAAGTCTATAATGACAAAATGTTCACAATCTTGCAGATTATATACATGCAGCGATGTTACAATGACTAGTAATCTGATGCTGAGCCACTAATTGCATTACTGTCGTACTTGCGTATATGTCAGATTAACAAGAGAGGAAATTGACATATTTCTTGGCGTATAGGAATTCTATGGAGATGTTGATTACAAATAGAGATTCATTTTTTATAGTTGTAAAATCTTAGCCCAAAACGAAAAAATGACTCATGTAAATACAAGGATTGCGAGTTCAATTACCATATAAAAAAATGTTGATATTAATAAATATTCAATACGCCATGTTCCATGAGTAAAGGGTATTGTAGGAACGAATGGATCTAACACTTGATTCGTCCATATCAGTTATCATTAAAGGTGCCTTAATAGCATTTATTTTTTACCCCCGACGCAGACCCTGTCTGTCCTGTTTGCCTCTGGCATCGTACCTCTAAAATGAATGAACTGACTTGCGTTTATTTATCAAAAGCCCTGTTCATCGTGATGGTTCTTAGCTAGTTTTTATGAAAATGAGCTTAGTATTGCGATAGCTACAAGCATTTTGCTAAGATGCGGTAGTGATTTTTTGGGTCAGAAGCTAAGTAACTTTTCAAATTCTTTATTATATAGTACAAGTATACACATCTGCATAACCTTGATCTATTAACAGTACAATATATGCTAATTATGCATATTTTCATATTTCATGTAGAATTATTTACAAAATGCATTCCAAGTATATTAAATTGGTGTTATGAGTGAAATGCAGCGAGGTCAAGTTTGTCATTTCTCACGCTATTCCCTTGTTAACTGTGTGGAACCAAGCGTGGATTTCATTACAAAGTTGCGACGTTTGATGTGTTTCAGGTTGCAGTAAATTATAGAGTTAGGATTTAATATTTTCATGGATGTACTTATGTTTTGTGGGATGGCAATTCAAATTAAAATGCCATTGATTTATTTTGATTTTATCACTACTGATAAGACGCTATAAGGTAGCGCGGTGTTGAGTTCTGCGATTCTACACTCAATGTCTCAAATTCGGGTGCAAAATGGAGTCTGTCTTTCTGCTGTATTCGTATTAAAATACTGAAGCGAGAAGCTCAAAGCATAATGAAAATAAATTAGTGTCAAAACAACAATAATGCTTTCTTCATTCTTTAGTCTAGTTTACAGCTATATTGTCATATTCTGAATAATTTTGCATATATTCTAGTGTAAATTTATAACTATAAGAATTTATTTATCAATTTAGTAGATGTATTATTTTTAATAAATCTTGATCTATTACGAATAAATAAGAATATTATTACGTAAGTATTTCACAAATTCAAAAATGACAACAAACTACTGACCTGAATTTTAAAATATTTAGAGCATGTTGCTTTATTTTTGCAGAGCGATTATATAGCTACTATATATTATTACGGCATTCGCCGTTAGCACTTCTCTTAATTGATAATTAGACATAATTTATATAAAATGTTACGTTGTGCTGCTGTACTACGATGCCTCTCTGGCTGTAAACGTAAAGGTTGTCTGGATTTGATTCCCACTCGGAGAAATGAACTTAATCTTGTAATATGAACAAATCGCGGCGTTGAGTTCTGCTATTAAACACGCAATTGTCTCGGTTCACGGAGAGCAGTGGTGTCTTAATATTTGGTTCTCTTTGTCTAAGCTACTATACAAATATTTAGATGTGTGTGAAGTGTCAAATTTCAATTTATTCCACAATTTAACATCCTCCAGAAAACTTTTTGGTTAAGTTTTTTACGAGTACATTAAATTTGGTAAAATGTCTGCCTACAATTTAAACTAAAGCTGTAGAAAATACTATGAGAACTGGAGGCAAGTTGAATTGAATTGTCGGAGGCAATTAGACTTTCAAATGTAATGAAATCTGTTTCGATGTTTTATTTTAAGATTTTTTGTCTATCGTCTTTTATAAAATTTTACTTTAACTTAGAATGGGTTTCTATATATTTATATTTCAATTAATAAATTTTATGCACTTTTTCTGTAGAGAGAGAAATAAAAGAGGCCTGTCGTGGCGCAGCGGTGAGAGTGTGTGACTGTAACGGACAGGTTCGATCCCCAGTCGAGGAAAAAAAATAATAATAATCTTAATTTAAATATTGAATGTTTCATTTCTTCGCACTGGTAATAAGACAAGCGTGGCGTTGAGTTCCGACTCGTTGAGACTCGTTGAGACTGCGTTGAGACTCAACACGCAATGCCTCAAATTCGGCGGAAAGTGGGGAACGGAAGTGGAACGGAATGTCTTAACACTAGGTTCCCGGGTTCCCTCTGCCTACCCTGCCCAGTGCGGGATACAGCGTGAAGCTGAAAAAAAAAAGAAGAGCAATAAAGATTTAATGGCGTTGATTTTTGTTCCTTTAATTCGTTCTGGATCATCCGATCATTGTTGATCAATATGTAGATCATCCTACTTAGCTTGTATTTTGTTATTGAAAGTGCCAGTACAAATTAAATTTCATATAAAAAATATTTAAATATTGAGACGAACATCCCTTTAGGACTGTGGTTTAGTGATAGTAATAAATATTTTAATTCACTTGGTGCCTGTTTCGATGAGAAGAGTTGACAGAGAAGTCATCTCATCAAAGTTTTGATTACTTTCAATTCTGAATACGAAAATAGATCAAGAATCAAGTAATTGATTGACATGGCCTCTCCAGATTCAAAGCGAGTTTTGTTTTTGTTTTTGAATTTATTTTTCAAGGAGCTGTTTAAATGAATAATTACTGCCGTGGTAAATACAATGTATTTATCCGTAGTTCAGCTTCACGTTTTTAGTAGTTAGTGGTAATAGTTAAAACACTACATTCCCATATTTTTCTGCACGTAACTCAACGCAGCGGTTTATTTTTATTTTTGAAATAAATTCAATTTTATAGCATTTAAAGTATTAATGAGTAGGAAATTGGATAAAATTTTGTTAATTCCAGCGTTGTGTTGCAAAACGTTAACACACAGTGTCTTGAATGTTTTTTTTTGTTTTTGTTTCATTATAAATGTGTTAAATCCAAATATAAATATCAGTCAAGTCGTAACTTTTTTTTTGGCATTATCCTAGACACGAAGGGATTTCTTTATTTCAATTTACAAATTTATTATATCAAGAATAACAATTACTTATTAAGAAAAATAATTATTTATAAAGAAAACCCATTAGTTTTTTTCCACTTTAAGCTGTATTCCGCTCATGGCGGGGTAGACAGAGGGAACTTGGAAACCTTATGTTTCCCGCTTTTCGAAGAAATTGAGTTGTGGAACTTAACGCCGCAGTTAGACCAGAGCGAAGAAATGGAAACGTGATTTTTGTCATTTTCTCGAATGGGCATCTAAACTGCAACTGTGCCCTTTTCGCAACGACAGGCGACAACGCGCGCACAGGAATTATTTCCTCATATATTTATTATGTTTAAAATTTCGTTTTACTTTCTTATACTAACGACATTTTGATGTTTTCAGGTACGCATAAAGCACAAGAATACTCAATCACATTGTAATGTAAGTAAGCCATAAAATTGTCATTATTAGGAAATTGACTCGTTTGGATGCACTTATGCGTCGCTTGGACACTTAAATGTTTTTTTTTTTTCAATAATATTTTTAAATCGATGTTAACAAAAATTTAGAGGCATATTGCGGCGTAGGAGACAAGTATGTGACTGCAATAGTGACAGGTTGTGCGTTCGATCCCCAAACGAGAAAATGTAATAGTTAATAGTTTTATTTCTTCGTTTAGTTCTGCTATTGAACACGCAATGCCTTAAAATCTGTGTAAAGTGAAAAGCAGAACGGAAGTCTCTTAACATTGGGTTCCCAAGTTCCTTGCGGCTACCCTGTCTCATGTGATATACGAAATGAAACTGAAAAAAATATGTTTGGCAGTTAAATAAAAAATATGACTATACGCTGATACGATTTACATCATATCAGGATATAATCATACACTGATACGCAAAATTATCATGATAATAATTTTGAAACAACAAACAGCAAAACCTATAATCTCAAAGTTATGGCATTCAACACTGAATTACGCATCTGCCATATTAGGTATATAGTGTAAAGCTACAATAATGATAACGTAAACATTAAACAAGCGTTACAATCGCAACCCTAAGCTCAGGCGTACATTAACAAATTATAACTCAGCCGAGTCCCTTATCGAAGTTCACAGCAATAATTTTCCTAACACGAACATTAGGCTTGTGGCTGGCTATATAAAGTGGAGTTACGTTCCATCGTATTTTGCGGTAAATTTAACCCTCTGCAGGGCGAGTGGCGCGTGGCGCGTGCTACCCGATCATTACGCGAGGGACTTTCTCTTTTTAACTTGAAGAATAAATGTGTCTGGCTTTTTATATTTATATAGGTAGGTACATATGTGGTTTTGACTAGTTTTGCTTTTTGTTTTCTATGATTTCGTAGGAAATTTATTTCTTTATATTTTACTGCACCTAATGGGAGCGAAGTGTTTTCTAGGTTTCAAAGTTACCTCTGCCTACCCTGCCTTGTGCGCTTGGCAGATGAATTTCGTATTTTAAAGTTGGTCAAACTAGATTCTACGTGGTTGGATTTATTTGTCTACATAAATATAATTTAAGATGAATAGATAATTAACAAAATCTTCGTAAATGTTAAAAGAAAAAATATATCATAAGCTGTGGATTCGATATCCACTCGGGAAAATGCGGTGTTGAGTTCCGCCGCTTGGCACACAATGCCGGCGGAAAGTGGGGACCGGAACAAAGTGTTTAACACTGTCCCAAGTTCCCTCTGCCTACCCTGCCATGTGCGGGATACATCATGAAGCTGAAAAAAAATAGAAGCAGCTCTTTAATTTACTTGTATTTGCTATAAATAAATCTTGAAAAATAATAATTTTAGCACACGCTAATGTAGATATTATAAAATGTATAAACTAATTTAATACTTGTAGTTAATTCGATATAAAAGGCGTTATTTAAAAACGTGGCTGGAGTACAATTTCAGTGGTTATGCTAATGTTTTGCTTATTGTAATTGGCATTCCAAGGATGCCTAGCCCACGTTCAATATTGTTTGTTTTATAAACATCTTAATAATATATTAATTTGGATTATTTTACCTTCAGATTTTATTATTTTAGTACTTTAATGTTTTTTTTCTGTTCTAAGAACGATTATCATTCTAGAATTCTAGAACAAAATCTCGATACACTATTGTTTTATCTGTTCTCCGAATCAAGAGACAACACTATCCATAAAAAACATTTTTATTTCACGCTGTATCCCGCACATGGCATGTTTTTCAGGGTAGGCAGAGAGAACTTGAGAATCTAGTTTTAAAATATTCCATTCCGTTCCCCAATTTTCGCCGAATTTGAAGCATTGCTTGTTGATTGACGGAACTCATCGCCGCACTTTTGCACACCAGAGCAGCGAAATTAAAATATAAAATATTTTATATCCTTGAGTGGCCAACTACGATCCCGTCAACATTAAAACGCTCTTTCACTTTTTTTTTTATGAACAAGACACGACAAACGAGCGTACGGGTCACCTGATGGTAAGTGATCACCGTCGCCCACGGCCCCGTGTAACCATAGGAGCTACAGGAGCGTTGCCGGCCTTTAAAATGGATGGGCACCGGGGCCCGGCATTACCCAATGCGAAACGCAGTGGCCGAAGCCACTACTCAACGCCGGTTTTAAATGCCGGGGGTGGTACAGGACTCACTACGACACGACAGCTTCGTATATAATATGAATTAAAAAAAAAGGCAAAATAATGTATTATACCCCGAATATTAACTTCAGCGCCTCCATATATATTTACGACAAGCAATTTTTCGCTCACTGAATAAAGGGTGTATCGAAATGTAATATCAAGGTTTCGCTCGATACGATGTAGTACACTTTTCAATTCAGTCACGCACAGCAACGGGACCTTGGGAAGGGTATCTCATACATATAATATATCGATAACACGATCCGCCCTCCACTTTGTTTGCTCTCAGCAAAACAAACGACCGTACCTACCATTGTATACTACTTGAGTGTCTGTATAGCGTTTAAACGTGACTGATCCATTAATTTACAATAGACGTTACACATTATGGAAATGTGATTATTTTTTATTGATTTTCTATGTTAAAGTTGTGTATGACATACAGACACGTTTTTAATATGTATATATTAATATGTTTTTGCTATGCATTTTTTTTATCTTATGCTCTGAAGTCCAAGATGACTGAGCCAAGGAACAGCGTTGTTTTGCGTAATATGTATGTATTTTATTACCTGAAAATTATAGAATAAAATTATGGTACAGTAATTCTTTCTGTCTAATAGTCCATGCCACTGGAGTAAAACCCGGAGGCAGGTATACTGGACCCACCTGGTGTGACCTTAAGGTTGGTACAGGGGGACAGTATCTTGGGCTTATTTATTTATTTATTAAGGAAGACATACAGTTCTACAAGTACTTCAAATAAAAACCAAATTTACATTCAATTAACCAATGAAGTCGTCACAAAAAATAGTACAAAAAAATAGCTAGATGTACAGTTAATCAAAAAGAATAAAACAGAAGAAAATCATTCGGAAACAGCTTCCATGACAAGTGTTATATTGCTTATAAATAATAGTGTTAGATAACATATAAGTTAAACGAACCATTGTTTACTTTGGATAACGTAAATTTATGTATATTCATGAAAATATGAAATATGTTACTAAAATCCAGTAGGATTTAAAAAGCTTACATAGTTATTTACCCTCCAGACGGAGTAAATCCTATTGAATCTGGAAGCCAGATATCGAATAAATGTTAATCCACCCACGTAGACCGTTTAATACTTTGCACTTCGGGCTTCAGATTTTCCTGTTGCATTTCCTAAGAAGTGTGTCGTGTTTGAAGTTTATATAGGCGTGATTCAAGTTTCGATACGATGTACCTTGCATTTATATTATATTTGTTAATTATGTTACTGCATAAATTTTACATTCATAATTTATGACGAACAATCAAGTAAGTCATGGTTTTCCGGTCTGGGTATTAACCATAAAAATACTATTTATACGATTTTTTTTATTTAATGAGGACCCCCCGGAGGGCATGTATGAAGAGGTTGATGACAGTGGACGAGGCGAAAGAGGTATGTCGAGACCGTAGCGTTTGGCGCTCCGTTCTCTCTGCCTACCCCGCTAGGTATATAGCGTGAAGCTAAGTTAAGTTAAGTTTAGTTTTTTAATTTAATAATGTTTTAATTTGAAAACTGATCTGAAGAATAATAGATATTATTATTAACTAAAACACTTTTTTATATCGTCACACTGTCCTGCACATTGCAGGGTAGGTAGTGGGAACTTGGGAACCTAGGGTTAAACACTCCGTTCCTCTCCCTACCTTCCGCGCTGAATTAACACTCTTATTTATTTATTTTTTTTTCTTTTTTTTTTTCAGCTTCACGCTGTATCCCGCACTAGGCAGGGTAGGCAGAGGGAACGGAAGTGAAACCTTGTGTTATGACACTCCGTTCCACTTCCGTTCCCCACTTTCCGCCGAATTTGAGGCATTGCGTGTTGAGTGGCGGAACTCAACGCCGCGCTTTGCCTTATTACCAGAGCGAAGAAATGAAACATTAAATATTTAAATTGAAAATATTAAATATTTCATTTCCTCGACTGGGGATCGAACCCAGAACCTGTCGGTTACAGTCACACTCTTGTGCCGCTGCGCCACGACAGGACACGACTCTTATTTTTAATTGTTAATACTAGAGTATTATTTTTGCTAGGACTTTACTGCAAGGTTAAATTGACATTATGGAAAAAAAGACAGAAACAAAGACGAGATACGTTTTTCTTATTAGTATTGATCAATAGTTTATTATTTTTTATTAAACCTCAATTCACATTCGTATGTATCTACTAACCAAAACATTAAGGTAGAGATAAACACTAAAAAGTCATGTGGTCTATTTTAAAAGAAACATGCTTGTAAACGGTTTACGGAATTCGTTGAACACATCCATGATTGTAAACGGTTTACGGCCTAAGTTTTATTTAGGTTTACATACCAATAAAAATATTAATAAAAGTTTTATAAGAGTTAATAAAAATTATATTAATACAAAGGCTGGTCGTTAGATTTAGATGATATATTTATAAGCTCATATAAACTAGGGATAATCACTCATATATATACTAGGGATAATCACGCGGCTTCGTCCGTTTGAACTACATGATTAATAATTTACTGATAATATCTATACATAAATACAAGTTGAGGCCTGTCGTGGCGCAGCGGCACAAGAGTGTGACTGTAACCGACAGGTTCTGGGTTCGATCCCAGTCGAGGAAATGAAATATTTAATATTTTCAATTTAAAATATTTAATGTTTCATTTCTTTGCTCTGGTAATAAGGCAAAGCGCGGCGTTGAGTTCCGCCCCTCAACACGCAATGCCTCAAATTCGGCGGAAAGTGGGGAAAGGAAGTGGAACGGAATGTCATAACACTAGGTCCCACTTCCGTTCCCTCTGCCTACCCTGCCTAGTGCGGGATACAGCGTGAAGCTGAAAAAAAAAAAGAAAAAAAAAATATATACAAAGTAAAGTTTCAGCTAATTAAATAAAATAGTTATTGATAACAATTTTGTTATTGCTTCTTTATTAATCATATAACAATTTTGTTAACGGATTCAAACAGCAAACATTCAATATTAGCAAGTACAAGTGCAAATATACTATAGTAAAAACTACAGTTAAAACGGTTAATCTGAAAATTACGTGAAAAATTTCACTTATAAAATATCAATTTTGTAAAATATTTTTTCTTTTATATTACCTTAACAAATACCACCAATATTTTTCTTCGATATATTCCAAGCACAGACACGGAACCGAATTTAAACTTGTCTGAGACATGTTATAAATCTTTTAGAACTTGATTTCAAGCCACATTAACTTCAGTCGTTTAAGATAACTAAATTCGTATAAATCGTGGCTCGACGGCAGCATCTGTCTGTACTGTGCATTCGACTCGAAGGAATTATTTGTTTTAGTTTTCTCGTCTTGGTAAGTAAGTCAAAGATCGGCGTTGAGCTCCGCCACTTAGGCAGTGTCGCGAGAATTGGGCACAATCTGGGAAACGGAGTGTTCTTCTAAACACTAATTTCCCTTTGCTCCTGCTATAAGCGGCATCGGCATCAAGTTTTACCTTTAATCATTATTGACTTATACATCTCTCGACATACATACGTTAAGAGGAAAAAAGAAGGCTTTGTGATATGGCACAAACATCATCGCTAGGATCTTTTTAGGCAACAATCACCGGAATATGCAGAAAAATTATATAAAAGATCTACTCGTACATTATGAAACCAAACATGTTATGTTTTACAACAAAATAATTGGCAATAATATTAATTTATTGATATATTTATTTTTACGTTTTCAGTAAATAAATAATAATATCCATAATATCAGGATTATTTATGGTTCCATAAAAAAAACGTCTAGTTTATATAAACTATATGCGATAACCCAAATAACTCATCATCTGGAATGTGAATCCATCTTATGTTATATGAGAGGAGTGAAGCACTTTGTAGGATTTGTAATATGGTTCGTTGGTGAGATACAGGGCACGTAGCAGGGTAGGCAGAGGGAACTTGGGCACCTAGTGTTTAGAAACTCCATTCCGTTCTTTCCGCCAATTAAAAAAATATTTCATTTTTTCAAGTGGGGGTCGAATTCACAACCTGTCGCATTTACAGTAACACACTTGAGCCCCTGCGCCACAACAGGTGACTAAGGTAATGTGTATTATTAGTTTATAAATGAGCATTTGTGATATATTTATTAAAAATAAAAAAAAAAACACTAATTATCCTGATATGTTATTTACATTCTATAACGTCCTTCTTTTAGCTTCACATTATATTATTATTATTCTAGTGTCAAGCAACTCCGTTGCCGACTTATTACTTAATTTTTGAAACATTAAATAAAGGAATTTAGCGTCGCGCTGTGCCTTATCGAGGCATTCGAACCCACTACTACTTAGTAGCTATTATATACACAATGGCAGACCACTGTGTCACGATAGCCTCAATTTCCAAATAGCATATAAAAGTGTAATTTATCTATCATCAAAAATTGTCAAAAAAGGAAAATATTGTAGAGCACTTTAATATTTTCTAACTTTAAATTATAAATAAACAATCCTGTGCTAGCTTAATTGAAATTTTCTGCATTTATTAATTGAACCGATCATTAAAAGCAGTTGGTAGGTCATAAAGATCGATACGACTTACATTTATAGCTGCTGACGACGTAAAGAATGGCATAGGCAGGCAGGTGCTCGTATTTTGTCGAATCACTACAGATCTAATTACTTTTTTTATTGTAATATAATTAATTGTTACTACTTGTATTAAACTTTTTAATTGTGCTATTTAGATGATAACGTTTATCACCTACTTATTTCTTTAGTGATCTTAACTGCAATATTTATTTGTATGACGTTCTATCATAGAAATTTCTTTGGTAATTGCCTTTTCACGTAGTGTTTCTCGTTTTCGGTCCAAATATATGTGTGTTGGTGAAATATTTTAAAAGTAATAATTATTTTTACGTGAATTACGTTTGCGGCAGTTGAGAGGTTGAAAAAAAACCGAATAATTATTAATTATTTATTAATTATATATTAATACAATAATTACTTAAAACTAACGACTACTTTATTCGAAGTGGGAATAAAGAGTGATGTAAAAAATCTTACAATTAATAAAGTAACATTAAAACAATGGGGCATTGAAAGGCTAATACGGGGAACTCGCGCGGTGGTCGCGTGGGAAGATTCCTTCAGTTTGGTCCGTCAGCATATTCGTAGGATTAGGGTTACGTAACTCCTCCACCCCTAGAGAGGCAACTATTTGAGAGAAAAAGTTGCCGTAGTACTTGCTTCCATTAGATTCTCTGGGTTACCTGCCTTTTCTAATATTTCTTTTTTCTTTGCAGCCGTTTTATTATACTTTTTGTATTGTAATAAAATAATGAGTGCACCTGCACCGAATAATATTGCGTATACTGATATGGTTGTATGATAAATTGTAGTATATTTTTCGTGTTCAATGTGTAGCGGTGACTGTATCATAATTTTATCCTTGAGTCTATGGAGTCCATTAATATTCATAGATGATATGTTAATAGTTGTATCTAGGTGAGCACTGATCCTTGTAGAAGATTGACTGTAGTTAAGTGACAAGATTCTTCCAAAATTTGGTTAAAAATTAGCTTGTGGATGCAATCAGAATTTGTACGAATCAGATGATTGAGTTCCGTTTCGCAGAGATACCAGCTGCTATGTTTCTGGCATTCAGCCTCTATGTATAAGAATGAATTCTCGTTAGTTGCAATGAAAGGAGAGGATGGGATGAGAGCCTGTGATTTTTTATTAGGAACTACTGCTAATCTATTATATAAAAGAATCTCTTGAGAAATAATAGTAAATCGAAATAGAAAAGGAGCTGGTTGAATTATATTATAATAAACTTGTCTATCATTGAACTTAATACGCCTACTTTAATCATAGAGTGGTGCATGCTTGATGCATGTATAAAACCTAAACTATTTTCTATCCTTAGTAATTCGTTCATTAAATCGTCTATGTTTTTAGTTAATATTACTAATAGTTGGGAAAATTTAGCATACTTAATTAAAGTAGAACCATTATTAATTTTTGTAAGAAAGTATCAAAAGGTACTATTAATGTTACTTTGATTTTCTACTTATTGAACTTAATATGGTGCCCATACAATCTAAATCTAAATACAGTCTAAATTATTTTTTTTTCTACTAAATTAATATTTCTAATTTTATGTTTACCCTATATATTATATCTATATAACCGACGAGCCTGCTTAGATAGAGGCTCTCGGGTCCTAGAAGTTTTAGGATGAAAAATTTTGGTGACTTATGAATAGGCTTAGGTCTAGGAAGGAGCAACACGAGAACGATTCTTATGTACTCACATAAACTGCATTATCTGGTCTCTTCTCAGTTGAATCGATTGCTGGATTCCACTCCCGGCTGCCACAGGTCCGTAGATTCTGGATTCTCGAACGGTGCTTGATAGCCACCCGGGCGGCACGCGACGCGATGATAATTATCGAATAATTAATTTAAACCGATCGCGAACCGGCCCGCGAGAATCCTACCGACTGCGCCAATTACGTTTGCGGCAGTTGAGAGGTTGAAAAAAAACCGAATAATTATTAATTATTTATTAATTATATATTAATACAATAATTACTTAAAACTAACGACTACTTTATTCGAAGTGGGAATAAAGAGTGATCTAAAAAATATTACAATTAATAAAGTAAAATTAAAACAATGGGGCATTGAAAAGCTAATACGGGGAACTCGCGCGGTGGTCGCGTGGGAAGATTCCTTCAGTTTGGTCCGTCAGCATATTCGTAGGATTAGGGTTACGTAACTCGTGTATAATTATAATATTTTGTAATAATTATAGTGAGTAAGGAAATTTTGTACAAGTGTTTATAGAAACAATATTTGCTAAATCAAAAAATTGTACAAATGCATTAAAGTTTGAGCAAAGTAGTAAAATAGCATCAAATAGCTAGATTTATTATAACATAAAAATCTTCTCGTCGTATAAATACCTTCATATGTATTTTTTAACTATAAGAGCTGTATCACACACGAAATCTATGTATCCTACATAAATTTGGTGGTGTATAAGTATGTTGAATGACAGAGTTGAATAATAATTTATTTCTCCGAGTGCGAAACGAACTCACTGTGCCGTCGCATCACGACGACGGCCTCAAAACTTTGATATATCTAATTTTGTATAATTTTCTAGATATTATCAAATTTATGTGAACATGTGTGCTCTCATGGACAGATTGCCAAATTACTGTTTTGATTATATACACACATTCATAATTTAATTCTTAATATAGTTTTTATGTAATTTCATTGCGTATACTAAATAGAATGATAAAAATAAATACTCATTAAAAGCAACCAAGATCATTGCCGAATTGTCTATCAATGCCAAACTATCTTCTAATAGTGTTTAGCGTTTCTCTCGGCAGTTTGCCAGTTCCTAGTCGAGTCGTACATAACTGTTGTATTGGCTCGTGGTCACTTCTACAGCAACATTCTTTGCGTGTTTGATACTTGATGCAAGTCCAATTTATTAAAAATTGTAGAGATATATAATATTTTTATAATTCTAGGAGACGATCCTATATCAATCTAATATTTATTTTTGTTTATCGAGAAGGAAACTAACAACTTGTTTCATATTATTAATAAATACAGTGCAATACCAGTGTATTAGCGTCTAGAAAGTGTAGCTTAATTTAACTAATAATAATCATTGTTTATAATATTTTATTCAGCGTCGCACTACCACCCGCACTTAGCACCTGGCAATATATGTCTACATAGAAGTTTGCCTGTTACCAAAGCGAATAAAAATTATTGAATATTTCGTGTTCTCGAGAAATTCCTTTCCTTAGATTATATAAAAAAAAAGATGAAAAAAAAATGTATTGTGTGCAACAAGCAGAAAAAAAATATGGAGTAAGGCCTATTTAGCCTTACAGCTTCATATCAATATAAATAGATAAAAGAAAAAGCTAGCTTTAGAGAATAAAAATAGTTTCCCCTAGCATATAGTTTATTTATTCAGAAAAGAATATATTACTGTGGCAGAATTAAAATATTTCTTTGACATGCACACGTAGGATGGTTTCCTTCATGTATGAATTACTCTGAAATTCATTAGTAATGTTATTCCCAGTACTGACTGCATCAAAGCGAATATTTTAGACTTTGTTGGAATAAGAGATCACTTGCACTAATGGTTATACTATTGCCGATACATCTGTGCTATTTTTTTTTCAGCTTCCCGCGGTATCCCGCTCGAGGCTGGGTAGGCAGATGGAACCCGGGAACCTAGTGTTAAGACAATCCGTTCCACTTCCGTTCCCCACTTTCCGCCGAATTTGAGGCATTGCGTGTTGAGTGGTGGAACTCAACGCCGCGCTTTGCCTTATTACGCTATTATATGGTTTTATTGTCTGTACAGTACACTACGGTACTGGCATATCTAAAATATTTTATTTTATTTTCATTTATCTTTTTGCAATTTCTGTTAACGAAGTAAAGCACGGCGTTTAGTGCCGCCACCCAGCTCGCAATGCTTCAAATTCGGAATACCCACAGTGGGTATCTTAAATTCGAGCTCAATAGTTTCCTCTACTTATCGGAGAAACACACTCTGCTTTCGTTAATCTCACTGTTGGAAGCGAAATTGATTACGCAAATACTTTTGAATTTTAATTCATATTTTTCCTCAGTGATAATCGAACCAACATACCACCACAACACAACCACATAGGTCCTAGAGGCACTCATCACCAGATGAGGTATACTGCAAATATTTAACTACAAAAGACGATGAGTTCGTCACTCACGCTAAGTCCTGAAAATGCGAGGGAAAAAGAGAATAAGAGTGTGGGAAAGTGAAATGGAAGAAATGATTTTTTTTTTAAATAACACAAACATTTTAAGCGCACACTCAGTCCCATAATAAAAAAATCGACCTCTACGCCGTACAAACAATGTCACACTCTATCTTCACGCATTTAGAATTGTGATTTTCGCATTAACTCACGGTTTAGAAAAAGTGCACGTAGAAACAGACAGACTACTTTAAGTACTAAAAAAGTATAGATTCATATTTTATAACTTATTTTAAACTACCCTGCTTGGTGTTTTCGCTAATACACATTTTTTATCGTTTTATTTATTTATTTATTTATCTAACACTTTATTACACCAAAAAAAAGTACTATATAGGTACAAGTATAAGGAAAGTAAAACAAAATGTTGGTGTAAAGGTGGCCTTATCACCATGGGTGATCTCTTCCAGGCAACTTTTACCGTAAAATAATCTGAGAACATAATAATATTGAAATTGATAGGCGTACAAATGTTTAACAAAAAATATATATTATTTTAGTACCTATAATAAACTTACTTAAAAATATACATTCTATAAATTACATACTATTTTACATAAATATCTATAAACGTATAAATAATAACATAATATACGAACATCTATACATACTCAAATTATATATACATATTATGTTTTATTATAGTATGAAGATAAAAATAATATATATACAAACGATTCTATGTATAAACAGCTGTCTCATAATGTGCTGTTAACATGGATGGTTAATTACAGGCCTGCATTTGTTGATTAATAAACAGAACAGGATTTCTCGCCGTTCAATACGGAAGCTTCGAGCGACTCATCAATCCTTTTCAAATACGTAGCTCGGTATTTTATAATTCAATTATTAATGAACAATGTGTTATTTTTCTAAAATGTGACTAAGGCCTGTCGTGGCCGTTGCGTGTTGTGAGTTTGAATCTCACTGGATGAAATAAAATGTTTAATATTTTCAATTATATGTATGGTAGGCATGATATGGCGATGGTGGGAAATGAAAGTGTTTTAATGGGAAACTAAGTTCCCACTGCGTATCCCGCCATGTGCGGGATACAGCGTGAAGCTACAGTAAATTGATTGTTTAAAAAATTTTACATGATCGTTATTTTAGTTATATTCAAACCTGTCTAGAGTTTTAGACGAAATAAAAAAACTAGCGTTCACAATTTTCGCAATGGAAACTCCAAATCTAGGATCAAATAGCTGCGGCGCACTTTAAAAGTGCACTACGTTCAGAAAGTTTTAAATAGAAAGCTGAATTTCAGGCTTTATAAATTTCAATTGAAGCGTGCCTCGCCCGTGTGTGTGGGTACTCGTTCTCACCGCTAACGAGATGTTTCGGGTTACATTCCAATATTAACGACGAAATCACTGCATATAAAAGTACGTGCGTGATGCACTATGTTTTTTTTGGCTTCACGCTTTATCCCGCAAATCTTAGGTTAGTCAGAGTTGAAGTGTTAGAACATTACTTTCCATTCCTTATTTATCGCCGAATTCAAGCCATTGTGTGTTGAATGGCAGAATTCAACACCGCGCTTTGCCTTGTTACCAGATAGAAGTAATGGCAATATTAAATATTTCATTACTTCGATTAAACCCACGACCTGTTGTGTTCTGGCACCTCTGCACCATAACAAGAATTACAATGGCTCGGATAGATTATAAGTCTATCATAATATAATATTAATTTTACACTTTTTAATTGATTGTTTATTTTGTTAATAATCTCTGAAGTTATACACACCATGTGCGGGATACATTTGAGGCCTGTCGTGGCGCAGCGGCACAAGAGTATGACTGTAACCGACAGGTTCTGGGTTCGATCCCCAGTCGAGGAAATGAAATATTTGATATTTTCAATTTAAATATTTAATGTTTCAATGCTTCGCTCTGGTAATAAGGCAAAGCGCGGCGTTGAGTTCCGCCACTCAACACGCAATGCCTCAAATTCGGCGGAAAGTGGGGAACGGAAGTGGAACGGAGTGTCTTTATACTAGGTTCCCGGGTTCCCTCTGCCTACCCTGCCTCGTGCGGGATACAGCGTGAAGCTGAGTAGAGTAGTTATACACACACGACATCGTTTGTCGATGTCACCACACAACTATACAGTCCAATATCTGGAAAATACCAGAAAGTAGCGAAATTAGTACCATCACATTGGCGCTTGCTTCTAGCCTTATATAAATTTATCTATATTTCAGTGTCTTCCATACACTAACAATCTTATATATTTTAATATAAAATATAGTGTAAACTGTCTGTGTGTGTAACATTGTGGAACATTTTGTGTTGTTTTAAAACGAATACTGAATTTATCAAAACTTATGTTTATGTTAGACTACCGACCCGCCTGGGGCGGCCCACGCTTGAATTACACATTTTTTTTTGCTCATCTCAATTACTTTCTTGTTCTAATAACGTTATCACTAAGCCAATATCTTTACATTTAAAACTATAATTTAATTTAAATTAATAAAAAAAAGTTGTAGCAATTTTGCTGAACTAAATATTTATTGAACAATTTAAATAAAACTAACCCTAAATATTGAGAATAAGCTGTCATAATATAATAGTGAAAACTGCATTTAAATGTGGGTAGCCGTTTCTGATATTTATTTTCTGCGTACAAACGCACATTCTAACAAACAAAAAAAAATAATTTGTATTTTCTACAAGATTTTCTTTAATATATCTTCCATGTACAGACAGTGATCAGTTACAAATTTATTATAAGCATAGATTAAAAAAATTGTAAACACACGAACGCCAGCCAACCCGCCGTGTAACCAAGCTCTGTGCTAATATTATTGGTAGCATTGAAAAGCAATCAATTTCGTTTATTGATGTTTACGTACAAAGCTTTTTATACGATTGGTCTTTCGGCTTTTACGATCACGGCTCTTTGTACTATCAATGTGTACGATAATTGGTTATTTCTTTCAATTCCCAAACATAAAACAGAACGATCAATGTTATTTTAGAAATGTTATGTTCTTTGAAATTGCTGTTTTGTTTTTACAATGTGTGTTTCTCCCATAGGTTGTATATTGGTAAATCCGAGGTTTAACTGGCAATTTTATATGACAACTTATGATAATCTTCTTTTAAAAGAAGATTATACTGGATTTTGCGATAGAAGTTAGAAATGTATTATGAGATCTTATATATACATACATTGATATGTTGTTATTGTACAAACGAAAATAAATATTTATTTAGCGTTAACTTACTGTAGTCATTAACGCTTAGATTAATTAATTAAACCAATTGTAATGTTTATGAAACAACGCAGTTGGCTGCGACCTTAGCTTGATCGAGGCCATATTGGGTATCCTGCGAGCTCGACGGATCAAGGATATCTGCGCACGCGCCGACGCCGACGCCACATAATACTAAACATGAAAGGAAATATTAGTACCTTTTGATTAGTCATTGTTTCCATTTATTTACAAAAAAATAAAGAAATAAATATAATTTTATTAAATCATTATCTAAATTTGTTGAAATTGACCCTATCGTGGCGCAGGGGCACGACGTGTGACTGTAAACGACAGGCTATGGGTTCAATTTTCACTCGAAGAAATAAAATATTTGGTATTTTCACAAGAAGTATCTATTACTTTTATATATTCGCTCTGGTTGCAAGTCAAAACACGTCGTTGAATTCCGCCGCTCTACACGCAATGCCTCGAATTAGACGGAAAGTGAGGTACAAAACGTTATCGTTGGAAATTTATTTAAATCATTCAGAATATGAGTATAAAGATATATGGACCTTTTTTGTTTTCAACATGTTACTAATCACATTAATAATGATTAATAATGATACAATGGTCGTAATAAGTTTATTCATTCATAAATTCACGCCGTTATCAATTATCCATTGATAGATATTTAATTATACCCTTTTGATTATATTTCCTATTGTATAATATAGAAGAAACTGCTTATCTTTATTTAAATGAATTCACTGTGCGAGTACCTACTCGTTGCAGGGTGAAGAGTTCAGAGCATTTCTCGGAAATTCTGTCACGACTGTAGTTTTAACGGACTACTCTAAACATTCGCTTACTATGGGAGCTTTTTTGCTACTTGTATAAAATATTTAATTATCGCAGTTTAAAAAAAATATCGTTACTAAATACCAACTTTTCTAAAGATATTATTATTTATATAGGTACATTTGTTAAAATAATACGACTAACAATACTCCTTCATTAATACGCATGAATTATTATTTGTATTGTTGAACAATACTTGACGAATCTGGCTCATTACGAACAACTTTTGAATAGATATTACAATCTATTGAATATCTTCCACGTGATACCAAAATAATGGAAGTTTGACAATTAAGCAACTCAGCTTTCAAGTTCCTATTGAGGGCTTATTTATATCTTGACATTTACAAGCGCGTATAATGTCTTGAATTCCTTAATATTATTCTGTGACATATCACGTGTTCCAAAGTTATGAATTTCATTGGGAAATTTAATCAAAATCCATTAATTATTCAGTCGCTGTGTCTTACTTATGTTGATAATAAATTCAAAGCACGTTTTGTATTAGCTTGTTTTTTAAGATACGGTTGGAATTATATTGTGACTATCAGCTTTTGTATATATTATATATAGTATATTTAGTCAGTTTTAGAGTGTAAACCTGCTAGATCTGTTTATGTTGTTTTCATATATTTTGGTGGGGAACGGAAGTGGAATGGAGTGTCTTGACACTAGGTTCCCGAGTTCCCTCTGCCTATCCTGCCATGTGCGGGATACAACGTGAAGTTGAGTGAGTGAGTGATATATTTTTGTTTACTTTATTACATTGTTTACACACACACATATATATATATATATATATATATATATATATATATATATATATATATATATATATATATATATATATATATATATATATATATATATATATATATATATATATATATATATATATGTATATCTTCTACGTGATTATTTAAATTATACATACATTTGCTTATAGATATTCCCCTATTTTATTGATAAAAGTTTGTCATGGCGCAGAGACGGAAGCGTACGACTATAAACGCAGTAGGTTGTGGGTTCGATCACCACTCCAGGTAATAAAATATTTTTGAATTTAATTTCTTGGCCCTTTGGTAACGAGGCAAAGTGTGGCGTTAAGTTTCGCCACTCAATAAGCAATGCCTCAAACTCGGCAGAAAGTGGAACACGATAGTGTTTTGTTTCCTAAGTGTCCTACCCTGCCATGTGCGGGTCAGCGTGAAAGCTAAAAAAGATATAAAAAATATTCCCATATTTTCCCTAATTGTCAGTTCAATTAATAGCTTTTCTATTAATCAACTACACAGTACAGTTGGGACGTATTGTTTGCCTTTCCAAAATAGACAAAGCAACAAGCCGGCGGAAATTGATATATTTTGTTTACAAAACATTTGTTCCGTTCCTCTGATGCGGTGCGGCGGGTTAATAATTCACAGCTACATTTGTATTATTAAAGGGTATTTACATATGGGAATCTGTATGTACGGACTTTTGTTATATAAGCAAGTGAAATGTTTGTACGGTTTCTCTCATTATTTTTATTTAATAAATGTATTAATGAGGAAATTTGGGTTAGGTGGTACTGCTGAGATGTTTATAGAGCAGAAGAATTTGTTTGTCTGATCGCGCTAATGTCGGGAAGTAATCGTGGAATTGATAATGTTGGCTATATCACAATACGTTAGTCTGTCGTGGTGCAGTGGTACAATCGTGTGATTGTAAATGCGACAGGTGGTTGGTTCGATTCCCATCCGAGGAGGTATTAAATGTTATTAATATTTAGTTTTCGCTTTGGTAAAAAAGCAAAGGGCGGCGTTGAGTTCCGCTGCTCACCGCGCTATTCCTTAAATTCGGATAGAACTTAGTGTCTTAACATAAAGCTCCCATGTTCCCTCTGCTTCCTCTTCTGTGTTCAGGACAAAGCGTAAAGCTGTTAACCGTTTTGTAACCCACTCAACATAACTAACATATGGCCATTCATACACAACAAAGCCGTTTCCATTCAATGACGCAAGTAAAGCCCCAGGAAATGACTAGTTTTATAGACAAAATCACGTTATAGTATCTTTAATTTTACCATTATTATATGTACGTCTTAGCGTTTTGAACACATTCTACTCGTAGTAGTTAGTGGTCTCGTCTAGAGAGGGTAGATAGAGTCTTATTTAATTAATTAATTAAGTATTTTAGTGACATCTTAATTTTATAAAGAATTTAAGAGACAGCTAATATGTATTTAATTTAGCTATATTCGATAGGTAATGCGATATCTCTTTTTCTAATCTCACCCCAGAAAAAATACTAACAAAATTTATCTGGAAGAATTAAAAACAGAAAAGATTTCAAGTCAGTCCCTCTGTATAAATATGTTGTTATCAAGAAATATATTATTTTACTGAATTTAATATAAAACTAAATGATAACATAATTACAGCGATGTTATAACCATCATCGATAGCTAAATCAATAGATACTTTCACTTTCCCCAATATGCAATATTATTATGATACGCGTATTGGTTGCTTTGATTCTATTCAATGCATGATTAATGATCACTTGTCATGCTATGATGATATCTATTATACAATGTACCTACAGTACGCATCTCGCCGCCATTATCTACAATGACTTCGATTTTTTCTAGCTTTACGCTAAGGTTTTTGTATATGTTTGTTTGTTTGTTTGTTTTATATAGTAAATTATTTAAATGTTTGATTATAATTTTTTTTAAGATACTTTAAATTTTAAATAATGCTGTAGGTACTTGTTGCGCTTTTATCTGAGTTTTGAAGGTTATTCCAAAAATCTTTCTTTTTCAGCTTAACGTTGTATCTCGCATATGACTGAGTAGGTAGAGGGAACTTGACTTCGCATGGAAAAGTAGAACGTAGAAATGGAAATATTGAATATTTCATTTCCTCGGGCGGGGTTCGAATCCACAACCTGTCACGCTCAGGGTCTCACTTATTGGCACATATTTTGCCGTGTGATCCCGGCTTAGAATAGGATCACCCTGGTACTGATGGTGTCGTAAGAGGCGACTTAAGTGCGTGTGGGGGAGTCACGTTGCCAGCAATGTCAACACGCATGGGCAGACTCGACCGGATTGTTACCACCCCCGGCATTTAAGACCGGCGTGAAGTAGTGGCTTTAGCCACTGCGTTTCGCATTAGGTAATGCCGGGCCCCGGTGCCCATCCACCTTAAAAGACGGCAAAGCTCCTGTAGCTCCTAGGAGTTACACGGGGCCGTGGGCGACGGTGATCACTTACCATCAGGTGACCCGTACGCTCGTTTGCCGTCTCTTCCATAAAAAAAAAAAATATTGATTTTATATATTTTATGTATACTTTTATTTGTTATGATATTGAATAACAATATTTTTATATATATTATTTATTATTAAGAACGAAACAGAATGACTTAACCCTAGTGTTGCTTGTGTTCCCAAGTTAAGCGGAATAATAGAATAATTAATTATTATTATTATTATTTAGAATTGATTGAAATATTATTGAAATAAATAAAAAAATAATTCTAAACAAAGTAGTTCATTATATTTTATTATTTTATAAATACATAATAAGATGTAATCACATAATTTCAATATAAACTAATACATGCGTACTTCATATGAATCACAACTACTGCTTCTACATATATGTAGTATTCAATGTTATAATTATCTTCATATAGATATATCATATGTACATAGATTTGTTGACATCATTCACGCATTATGGTCCAGTTGGTGATTATATATACAAATAAACACGGAGGCATTCGGATAATTTAGTTGGTTATTATATTATAAAGAGAGCCACGTTACTGCAGTATTAATTGTTCTAGGATTTATTGCTATATATATGTATGATAAATATTTTGTCACGTTCCGTAGGTATTGAATAGCAGCACGCAATTCGGTGTGTTTATCTATAATCTAATGTAAAGAAAGCAATTTCACACTTTTTCCTATTTATGATGGATTGTCAAAAAAGAAAATATTTTAAGATCAAGTACGAAAGACGGATCCGCTGCGAGCTTTGTGACCAATTTCAAAACATTACGAGCTGAGTGGCAAAATTTTACGCCACGCTTTCACTACGTATTGCAGTATTCTTCTGAAGAAAATTTGAATCCACAGCTGTTATAGTCATTATCAGTCTTAAGCTGCGCCACTGCGCAACGATAATCTCAAGTGGATAAAATAAAAAAAATAGGCGTCATGGGACGCCTGGCAGATGTGAAACATCGTGTATGTACAACTAATATGCATAAAAGATAATATTATTACAGGAATTAAATATAGCCTAATGAGAAAATACGAGGCAACCTGCTTCATAGATGTGCACCCACCTCCCCTTGCTGTTTCGCCGTGCGACATATATCGGCCGGCGGCCATCATTCATTTTAATACCAATTACAATTTTAAATTCGTAATATCTTTTGAATGGATTGTCCGATTAGAATAAAATAAAAAGTTACTTATAGCTATTGAAACAATCTTGCTCAATAAATAATTTATTTGGATAAGGATTAATATTCGACGATAATATGATCAATAAACTTAGGCTAATAATTTTAATTACTTTTATTCTATGGAAAATTGGTTATAATGGCTAAAATATAAATGTTTGGTTTATACTATCGCGGACTTTTTTGTAGGCATTATTGAGTTCTACAATTTTTCTATACAAATCAACCATACATCTCTAACCATTTAGGCAGCGTTCGCGAGAATCGCTAACATACGGCAGTTTTTTCGTCGACTTACTCCACAATTTTCACTACCACGAAAAATCCTATCTATTTTCCGGGATAAAATATAGCCTATACGGATTCGGAAGAGTCCCTCTAAGTAATCGTAAAAGAAATTTTGAAATCGGTCCAGTACAAACATACAAAATACAAAGGTTTCCTCTTTATAATATTAGTATAGATAGCAATGGCAAGCGTCGCCACGCCAACAATTCAGTTTACAAGTGAGCCAATAGATGTTTCACATCAAAAAATATTTAATTCGATATCTTCTACCTTACTTCAAAAAAAAATATCATAATTCTTAATTCTTAAAACGAACTTGATTGATTTGCCTTAATGAATTAATAACGATGAATAATTGTTAGAGGCTTTATATGGCGACTTCATTACAATGGCTTTTTTGTAATTAAACTCGTTAACAATAATTTTAAAGATAATACCTTCATTATAATATATTTTCAACATATATTATGTTGTGAAACGAAACGGCATTGGACAATTTTAATAGAATTTTTTTTTATAAAAAACACGATTATTTGTTAAAAAAATATAAAAATTAGCAACTTTAAAACTAAACAGTCTAAATAAATATCTTTTTAATAGATTCAGTTTAAATGGGAGTCTAGTTTTGAATAAGTTTAACATATACCAAGATAAGTAGAAGAACGTAGCGGCGAGTTTTTTGAAGACATAATGTGTTCAGTGGCGTAACCCAACGCCGCGTTTTGTCTCATACATATTTTAATGAACCTTAAGGAAGATAACTCGATATATTTATCTTTTATAATATTTTTGTTTAAATATTTAAGATAGTTTAGAAACGATGGCTAGAGTGCTAGAGATGACTGCTAGTATTGACGTCATTTCAGATATGCCCTGAATCACCGAACAAATTATACAATTGCCCGCACTGTTATGTTTAGGCTATACGTGCTCTTGACGTACAACAGTGATTTATAACGAGGTGAATATCAAAAGCTTTTATGATTGTTTATAAATTAAACATTTATTTTAATGAGTGGTAGAAATTATGTTTTGGTAGGGAATTCGTGAATCCGACTTACTGGCGAATTTAAATCACTCTGTGTTAAGTGGCGGAACTCAACGCCGCGCTTTTTCCTTGTTACTAGAGCGAAGGAAAGAAAACATTAAATATTTAATTTGAAAATATTAAATATTTTATTTCCTCAAGAGGGGATCAAACCCACAAAGATAGGCCTCCTTTATTTATATTTATTTATGAATAATTTATAAATTATAAATTAAGCCTGGCGTGGCGCAGCCGCACAAGCGTGTGACTGTATCCGGCAGGTTGGGGGTTCGATCCCCATTTGAGGAAATGAAATATTTATTATTTTCATTTAATGTTTTCATTTCTTCGCTCTTGTAAAAGGCCACTCAACACGCAGTGCCTCAAATTTGGCAAAGAAAGTGCAGAACCGAGTGTCTTAACACTAGGTTCCTAAGTTTCCTCTGCCTACCCTGCCATGTGCGGGATACAGCGTGAAGCTGAGTATGAGTAATATATTAAGATTACAAATAATTTAAAAGTTGGGAACTTGTAAATTATATGTAATCTTAATTAATATATAAACTTGGAAAATATGGTTATTTCGAAGCATACAGACGCTTCAATTTTATTTACATGTATGAACTTTTCTTTTTTTTTTCAGCTTCACGCTGTATCCCGCACGAGGCAGGGTAGGCAGAGGGAACCCGGGAACCTAGTGTTAAGACACTCTGTTCCACTTCCGTTCCCCACTTTCCGCCAAATTTGAGGCAATTTGAGGCGTGTTGAGTGGCGGTACTCAGCGCCGCGCTTTTGCCTTATTACCAGAGCGAAGAAATGAAACATTAAATATTTAAATTGAAAATATTAAATATTTCATTTCTTCGACTGGATATCGAACCCAGAACCTGTCGGTTACATTCACACTCTTGCGCCGCTGCGCCACGACAGGCGTAATGTGTGAACTATATAATAATAAACAAATATTATGTAAATAATGTTTGTTTACGAATACAAGCCTGATGGAAACAACAGCTGTAATGCTCTGACTTCTTTGGCACTTAACACTTGATAATAAAGTTACCAAATGAAGCTTTAGCTCGTTGCAAAAGATACGCTATTAGAACAAAGCAGAAGCAAATTAAAATTAATATTTGGCACGTATCGATTTCAATGATGCCAAATCTAGTTACATTGTATGCCGGTTATTTCTGTTTATTAAAGTGAATATAGTACGTACATTTACGATTTTTATACTGCTTTTTTTATTATAGATATGATTTTGTAATATTTTTTTATAGAAAATGTATTTCTTTAACTAGCGACCCGCCTGCGGCATCGCCCGTTTCGGTTATACTGTTTTGTATCCCGCACATGACAGGGTAGGCAGAGAGAACTTGGGAACCTAGTGTTAAGACACTCCCTTCCACTTCCACTATATGTGATGTATGATATGATGAGGTTTGATGAGGACATGTTTTCAATTACTGCTAAAATATAAAGGTTTAAATTGAATAATTGGTAACTGCCTATAATAACCTTGAAATTAGACAAAGTTTTAAAAATATAAAGCCTCTGCCGGCCGGCTCTTAATTATTGTTAATGTAAGATAGATTATTGAAATTATACACTAATATAGGTGCTTGCTTCTTGCTCTTCCGGAGGCTGTGTTTCGTGTAGAGCTTTGTGTTTATGAAAATTATTCACTACCCGAACTTAATAACCATCCCGTTGCTACGCCATGATGTCCTCACACTTTTAAAGACTTATCGTTTAAAAAAGGTCAAATAACACTGCAGTTTGCAATAGAGTGTTGGCTGGTTACGACCCAAATACTCGTGTGATAGCATTGTTTTTATCTCTCACGTGAAACGAGGCGGTGTAAGGTAAAATTCGGAATGTGCCTGAGTTTAAAACTGCACTCTTAGATATAACGGATAGTATTTTTTTTTTTCTCAGCTTCACGCTGTTGGACACAGCTCATGGAAATCTGAAGGGTAGGTAGGCAGATCTGTGGGTAAGCAGGGTAACTGAGGAACCTAGTGTTCCGCCGAATTTGAGACATTGTATGTTGAGTGGCGGAACTTAACGCCGCGCTTTGCCTTGAACTCGCTTTGGCTTGTTTCACAACCAAAATATTTTGAACCTACAAGCACTAAAAGGAAGTAAATACTTAACGTTAATCAGACTGATCTTTTACATCACAAGCGAATTATACTAAAAACAATTGTGTAGTTTGCTACAGTGTTTTTTCTCATAATAATTTAATTTTGAAACGAATATGCTTGGCTGGAGTTTTCATCAGTCTTTATCGTTCTCATAAACCCTTATTTTATGTACATTGTACATTTCAAGTGAAATATTTACATTGCGCTATGAATTTAACATAAGTCTTAATTATTTGACCTTGTATGAATATATTTAGTTATTTAATTACGTATTACGTACGGAGGCACTTCGTAATTAAGCCAATTTGTACAAGAGACAAAATTGAGTTTGCACGCTTTGAGAATGTGGTAACTTTGAAGGCTTTCATTATGACGATATTAATATTAATTAATGTTCTATTATAATTGCTATCTATAGCCTATTACAGCTCATGTCTTTCTACGTTTGTAGTGATATCTCATATTTATTGTATTTACTTGTGTACTTTATGTACTTTATTTATAAATATAACTTATACTGAGATTCTGTTGGTACAAATTTAAATTAAATCCAATGATTTTGGGAAGTTTAATATGAATATATATGAATATTTATTAAATTATATTTGAATGTATTAAGGAAACATTTGATTGATTATTTTGGAATGGTTATCTTAATAAATCATAATTTATAGCGTATTTTTTCAGTGTTTGGCCAAATAAAATACGTTCAGCTGTTCCGGACGTTATTAATAATAATTATTAATAATTCTATGTTTGTGATTTTGTACCGTGTGAGTACAATATACACTTGGAAACTTGATTATTTGGAAGACTTATATATATATACTCTTCAATTTTATTTACATGTATAAATTATATAAGAAAATGTTTATTTATTTACAATATATTATTCTCTTTATGAATATCGAACCCACACCAACATCTCTAAGCCACGACGGCTTCAAAAGGAAAGTATCGAATGTTCTTTTTGTTCAATATTGTTCTAGAACTAGAATTGCACAGTAAAAAGAGACGTAAATAATACCGTACATTCTTAAGCTTTATTAAGATGTTGTTTAAATCAAATTTACATTCTATTTTCCCACAAACTTCATTGTAAAATAAATTTTGTGGTTGAATTATGTTAAGTACGCAATTTATATGATTTAAAAGCTTTAACTGGCTCTGTTTTGATGGGCTGTTCATAAAATGTATTATTTTTTTGTGTTTCATATGAAAAATCTAAAAGTAGATATTTTGTGATGGTACTTAACGCTGCGCTTTGCATTTTTATCAAAACGCTAAGATATTTAATATTTCATTTCCTTTAGTGGGTATCGAACCCGCAAACTGTCGCGTTGTCATGTGCACACTTTTGCCCTGCGCTACGATGATAGGCATATTTTTATCACTCAATTAGAACAAGTGCGGCGCTGAGTTACGCCTTTTCATCACGGTTTGGCTAATTTCGATATGTGAGAATAAAACCATAAAGCAGCGTTTCACAATACTACAGTTTCACTAGTAGACATCCTTTAACTTGAGAAATTGTAAAGAGCAAGACTGTTACTTGTTCACCGCATTATGTGGTTTTCATTATGGTTAAAAGAAATTGTGCGCTCTTTTTTGTTATTTCTTTGAATGATGACGATCGAATGAATTGGAAATTTATGTATCCTTTCCTTCTTTACGTAAGATTAATTATGATAAGCTTTTAGCTGCTGATCAAGTTCTTTTTCTGTGTTATTTTTCAGCTTCACGCTGTATTGATCAATGATTTTAAGATTTTTAAATAAACAATCAATATTTTTTTTTTATATTTTTCTCAAAATAAGAAGTTACAATATTTTATGATACATGTATATTCCATGTTCTAACTTCACCCTCCATCCCGCACATGGCAGGGTAGGTACAGTGATCCTGGGACCTTACATTAGTGTTAAGACACTCACCAACGCAAAATAGAATGTTGCGTCTTAAGTGGCGGAATTCAACGCCGCTTTTTGCATAAATAACAAAGCGAGATGATAAAATTACTAAATGATTCATTTCCTCGATTGGGAATTGAAATCACAATCCGTCCCGACTACTATGGCACGCTTGTGCTCCTAAGCCACGACTGGCCTCTACTATCTACTCATACTCAAATGATTTATAATATTTCTGAAGCTTTTGTTCAAATGTAAGCTCGAAGCTTATATTATGGAATCCAGATATTAAGGGAATTATATCCGGCGTCCGGAAAGTCTCGTAATTAAATTTCGTATGGCGGAAATTATTTTCCAACGAATTGAGTTACATTGCCGCTTTCACGGTTTTTGCTGAATAATGGGAACGTAATGGCCTGCCTGACAAAATTGTTTAGCTTTAACAATAATATTATTTTTTTCATTCTTTGAATTGGGTATGAAAAAATGAAGATGGCCTAATATTTATAGTAAGGATAATGAAACAAAAATCTTTTGCCTTTCATTACAAAGCCCTTGTATAATTATACAAATGCTTCAACGAAAAAAAAAAGATACTTTTCCTTCCATACATTTTAAAAAACATAATAAATGATTAATTAGATGTGTGCGACAGAACACGTCAGCGTGTTACAACTGAACTCACAACCTGTCGGTTATTCTAACCGAGAGGTTATGAGTTCAATCCCCACTCGAGGAAATTAAATATTTAATATTTTCAATTTAAATATTTAATGTTTTCATGTCTTCGCACTGGTACAAGGCAAAACGCGGCGTTTAGTTCCGGCACTCAGCACCTAATGCCTTAAATTTGGCGGAGAGTGGGGAACGGAGTGTCTTAACACTAAGTTCCCAAGTTCCCTCTGCCTACCCTGCCATCTGCGAGATACAGCGTGAAGCTGAGTACAAGAGAGATACACAAGCAATAGTAAAAATATATCGACATCTTAAATCATCATTATTGTTGAAATAATTCAATATTCCATTACGTGCATAAAGGAATTCTACTGTCAACATCAAATATATACGGTAAAGCAAGTTCTGGTATTTCCTACTTAGGTACGTATATACGATATAAAGCAGGCGCAAAGTGAAGACTGACGCTAAGGAATTCAACAGCATCTGGCGTATGCGTAACTTTGTATTTACATTTTAGTATAAATATCTAACGAAAATAGATTGTATCTCACACTTACCTATTATATAAATAAATAATCGAGATCCGCCACAAGTGTGTACTTTTCAAAGGTGCGTCAGTGTGATATGACTGCTTTTTTGAAAATTTAGGGAAATTTACTTGGTAGTTGGTAGTTTGAGGCCTGTCGTGGCGCAGCGGCCCCAGGCGTGTAACTGTAATGGACAGGTTGTGGGTTCGATCCTCACTTGAAGATATGAAATATTTAATATTTTCATTCCTTTCTCTGGCACAAGGCGAAAACGCGGAGTTGAGTTCCGCCACTCAACACGCGATCCCTCAAATTCGGCGAAAAGTGGGGAACGGAAGTGGAACGGAGTGTCTTATCACTAGGTTCCCAAGTTCCCTCTGCCTTCCATGCCATGTACGGTAGTACGGGATACAGCGTGAAACTAAAAAAAATAGTTGCAATTTTTTATGTATATCTACGTTACTCGAGTAAAATGTATTTATATATGTACAAGAATTAACGTCTCTGCTCGTTGTAATATTGTCTTTTTAAATGTATAATATTTAATGGTTGTTTAACACAATGCTTGTTTATATTTAAACGTATTAACTAACCATGAATAAATATTTTATTGAAATTGTATAATTAAACTTAATGAACATTAATATATTATAATAAATTATAGTGACTTATACATTTTAATTGCTTATTGTTGAACCAAAGTAATGAGCTTATGAGATATACAATATAACACAATTATCATTGTTTAATACAGTTGCGTAATGACGTAACAGACCGCGTGCGTCGCGGTGTAATCCTCGTTAGTTATCGTCTATTAATAATAACCTTGGCATATAAATTAGATATAGTTAAGTTTATAATGGGTTTTCAAAAGTGCAAAATATTTGTTTTTTTGATTGATTGAATTTAAGTTTATTGTTTGTATGTGCTACATATCAGATATTGTCTCAATATTTTTTCACATACTACTTTTGTAACGTTTATTTTTTATTTTATTTTTTTTTTTATTTATGTTTGGGATACATACAATTAAAATAGAGTCTATACAATAAAATTACAAAAATTTAACATAAATCAAAAAAAAATCCACTTAAAATTAATACAGATAATTGAAAATATAAAAAACAAAAACATAAA
Organism: Eueides isabella; assembly: GCA_019049475.1. Classification (NCBI taxonomy): domain Eukaryota; kingdom Metazoa; phylum Arthropoda; class Insecta; order Lepidoptera; family Nymphalidae; genus Eueides; species Eueides isabella. Next base: position 3,319,669 of record CM032400.1, read on the forward strand.
GCTAAACTATGAAACAGTTAAAATATTAAAGTATTAAAGCCTAGGACAATTTACATAAAATTTTCTTATAATTACTAATTTTCATGTTGAATATATCTAAATCATTACAATTTTTATTATAACTCTTACATGCACGTAACAAAAACATATTTTTGGCATAATCATTTCTACAACGAGAAACAAAAAATAGTGACTCGTTTCTTGAGCTAAGAAGAAGATTTTTCGGCATCACGCTGTATCCCGAACGTGGCAGGTTAGAATTAGTGAACTTGGGAACCTACTGATAAGAAACTCCGTTACGTTCCTTACTTTTCGACGATTTAGGGCATTATATGTTGAATGGCGGAACTTTACGCTCCCCTTTGCCTTGTTGCCGGAACGAAGAAGGTGAAATATTTAATATTTTTTTCAAAAATATTAAATTTCATTTCCTCTAGTGGAGATCGAACCCACATTTTCTCTAATTACAGTCACACGCTTGTGCTCCTGCGACACGATGCCTCTTATAATGTATATATAACAATGTCACATTTTCTAAGATCAATCCCGATTAAACATTATTTATATATTTGATGGTATCACTACCGTAGCGACTTGTCTGTGAGTCATCGCGTGACGCCACCCCGTCTGACAGCCGTCTGAGTCTCACCTGCACGTGACCTCGCCTGGTAAATTAGAGCTAATGAGAAAGCACCTGTCGATTTATTAGATTGTGAACCGATTGAAATGTTCATCTGCCATAAATTGTGGAGCTGTTTACGTAATTGTTTTGCTTTTGATATTTATTTAGATATCGTATCGTAAATATTAGCCTAAGCAAAGGTACGTTTTTCTTACAAGTTTCAATACTTTACAGATACAAAATGTCCCATGTTAATATTTTTATTTTTTTTCTTATTAGTCGGCAAAGTGAATGTGGGTACCTAATGATAAGTCTTATCATTAGGTATCCAGTCCGTCCGCCTATCGTTTCCGTGTATCCCGTTTTCCACTTCCTCTTCTAATTCTTGAAGCATTGCGTGTTGAGTGGTAATACTAACTCAGCTTCATACTATATGAAGTCTTAAATATTTTTGTTCTGTATACACATATCTTCATTAGCGATATCAAAATACGTTTATATTCAAATCAAACCTTATCAAATGCACATTGCTACAGCAATCTATGCGAGTGTACATTATAATATAACGGGCTTAAGTTTACTCGTTATAGATTGCTCTTAAGTGCCTAACGACACCTTTAACCGGTTACAAACGGCTATTACGTCTAATTATAGGTTCATTGTCTCGTGATGTGATTGAGAATTGTAGTATGTTGTGCGTTATATATATATATATATATATATATATATATATATATATATATATATATATATATATATATATATATATATATATATATATATATATAAATAAAACACGATTTTCTGAATATCATGATAAAGAATTGCGTGTTACGGCGCTATATTGTGTTCTATCAGTTAATTGTTACGGCTGGATAATTGGGACACGCGATCAGCGGACAGGCAATCTGACTTTTGTCACACTGTTTGTGAAGATACAGTCTACCAGATATAGTGTTTGTCACGCACTGTTTGTTATTATTTTTGTTAATTTTAATGAAAATTGAAAGTTAAATATTTAATATTTTAATTTCACGGATTCTTTATAAAAACTCTCTTAACAATATGTTTCCAAGTTCCCTTAAAGGGGTTTAATGGCAATACTGATTTTCTTATAGTAATCTATTTTTCTATATACGTAACAGGATTCGAATCTTGGACGTTGTCTTAAGCCTCTAACCAATTATTCTTAAGTTAAATATTTAACGCTGTTGTAGAGACTATTTATGTATATACTTTTTGGAGTGCAAAAAAGAAATTATAAATTCCATGTGTGAGCTGTTTACTTATTTGTTTTTTTCTTGTTTTCAGGTAAATATCAAAATTAATGAACATCACAATGACGCAGATTATTGGGTATGGTTTTAAATCCCATCTAAAAGGTTCACTTTTTTCGTGCTACGTTTGATAAATTCACGTCATATACCAAGGTACGGTACATACTGTTAAACACTTTCTCTCTCTCTCAGCTTCACGCTGCGTCCCGCATATGGCAGGATAGACAGAGGGATCTTGGAATCCTAGTAAGACACTCCGTTACGTTTCCCACTTCTGGCCTTTGTCTTGTTACCAGAGCAAAGAAACGAAAACATCAAGTATTGAAAATATTAAATATTTAATTACCTCAAGTGGGGATCGAACCCACAACTTTTCGCGTTAAAAGTCACATGCTTGCGCCACGACAGGCGGTACAGATATTCCGTACTCCATTATCCGCCTCACTTTTAAGACATTGTGTTTTGAGTGTCAGAACTCAACGCAGCGTTTGGTCTTTTTTCCAGGCAAGAGAAATTAAAATATCTTTGTCCCTCCAGCGGGAATCAAACACACAACCATCGTCTTAACAACTAAAATCAGTGCTGCTGCGCCGCGACAATCTCGACGGAAGAAATATTAATGCAAAATTAGTACTTTTGCAATAATATTTCTTCCGAACTTCAAACTATGTTAATATTACATAGATATATTATATTTTATTTAAGACAACAATAGGCGTTTACATCAGCGTCAGTAGCAACTCAACGTACGCAAGTGTAAATTAACAGCTGTTTTTTATAGCCGCGTGCGGCCGTGCCTCTCGGCTGAAGCAGAACTCTATAAAAAGTTACGACCCCATTGTTCCTTACGCCGTAATACCTGTCTCCTTTGTTGGTGTGTTTAGGAGGGAAATTAATTTTAACTCCGCTTTCCCTTATACTTCATATTATTTTAGTAAGTACTTACTTTCATATAAATTCCTGCGTTATATATTATGTATGGACATATATAATAGTCTATTATATATGGATGTGTACTTTTTATATATAAATTATATAGCTATAAAATATTTCTTTGCTCTTGAAAACATTTAGACATAACGTGATAAATTACGGAACCCAACGCTACGTTTTGTCCAAACAAAACTCCTTTTCCGACATTATGCAGGGTGAGCAGAGGAAATCTTCTGTCAAGATCTCCGTTCTCCACTTTCCTTCCAAATTAAAGACTAAATTTGTGTCGTTGTATAAGAAACGATATTAAATGAAATAACATAGTTATTAAAACAATAATAAGTGCAATGTTACAATTGTATAACAATTTAATATTTTTTTTCTATTTTTTTATTTTGATAAATCACCTTCTGTCAGTATCAACACAAAGTGCTATGTAAAAGCCTGGAATGTTGTCAAGAAGGCCTTAACAACAAGTAAAAGACATTATCATACACTCCTGTGTGCTCCCGCAGTAGCTAGGCAGAGGGAACATAGTATAAAGACACTCCATTCTCCGTCCATCCACGCAACGCAAAATTTTCGAAATGTTACGTTAGCTAGTTAAAAAGTTAAGTTAGTTAGTTGAGTGGCAGAACTCAACGCCGCGCTTCACAAATTACACTTTATAAAATTATAGCAACAATAACTTATAAATTGGCAAAAATTCAATTTCTATATGAAAGAAATGATAGAGTCACATTTACCGCTCCCAAGAGCCATTTTCATATGAATGAATAAAAGCTTATCTCATAGCTATAGCTATAGAACAACATGTACCTATCCACCTACTTATTATATGTCATATTCGCGACTTGTAGTTCCACGTTGGAAAGCGGCTTTAATATCCATTCTTTTTGCCCTACTTCCCGAACTGGGGCGAAGCTCCACTCGTAATGTACGAACAGACCTCTCGCCTCTTTGGTGAAACGGTAATGTTTTTATATAGGGCTGGCAGAAGCTTTTTTTTTTGTTTTTGATATAATCGAAATGGATATTTTTTTAACGATATTAAAAGTTATTTAGAAATACTAAAGTTAAATATAAAAAAAAATTGTCCTAAGTGTGGAATAACACTTTAAAAACATAGTAAAAATAAAAAAAAGTTATTTAGAAATGTTTTTATGTATGGTCTTAAGTCCTTCAATGTAATTTAGAATATAAGTAAAAAATAATTTGCTTAACAGGTTTTACACAGAAACAATTGTTACAAAGATCTCTTTTAAAGCAATTGACGCTTGAATTTGAATTAGGAGACCCCACTGCTCTTTTCATATATTTCAATAACCTAAAAATATTTTTTCTTCATATCATAACATGTTATTATTTTAACATAATATATAACGCGCGATAGTTTCCGTAAAATAAATATTTTTTTTATACATCTATACTAGTTTTTTATCCTACTTATTAATATCGTCTTATATTACAAATTGCCTAAAGCTTTTTGACTTTTAAGATAAAAGAACACCTTCCAACAGACTTAACTTCCTTTAATGAAATTAAAAGAAAATATTTTTCTAATGTGATAATATATAGGGTTAACACTGATTGGACTAGATGTCTATAGATGCGGTAACCGATGAAGTAATTGAAGCGACAATAACAATTCTATAGTAAGATCAACTATTTCTAAATTACGTCCCTGTGTTATTTTGTATTGATATTATTTTTATTCATTCATTACTTAATTAAAAGAATGAAAGCTACGTATATTGTACTTGAATCAGGGTTAAGAGTAGTTGATTGTTGTTTTGATGCCAGTATAGTAGCTTTTTTCCTGCTTTTTTGTACGCTTTTCTATTTATTTTTTTGTTTATAATATATACTAATTTACGTTTTGTATGTACGTAAGTTTATATACACATGATAATAGTGGGAAAGGGGTCGTGGATTCGACTACTCGGTGGAGTAAATTATCACCCTGCTCTAGTTAAATAAAGCTATATGTTATTCCGCCGCTTGCCACGACATTTCGGATTTCGTATCAGATTCAAAAGGTAAAAATGTAGAACTAGAATTAAGTTTCCCCGTTTTGTATGCTGTTAATAATATAAATTGACAATTTAACACTGCATAGCCAAATAATTTCATTTCATTAAACTAGTTATAAAATATGTGAATAAAAAGTACTTGTCGTGGTTCGTCACCATATAACAAAACACGTAGTGGGACTAACTCACTTTTATTCGCCTTATACATGTGTCAATCAACTAGCAATTTGTATAATTACACTTCCGTGACATTAAACAACCGCCAACCCTCGCAATGGCGCACTCTGACGAAAAGTTATGAAATTCTCTAAAGGGAAAATGACGGGTAATATATATATTTATATTTTAATATGTAAATTGAAAAAAATATATTTAAAATTACTAATGCTACTACTACGCCTTTTTTGTTTTCTTTATAATTAAGGTAGTGACACCTAATTATGTAATTAGTTATTTTTTTTAATTTCGATTACTAGTTATTATTAAAACTTATAAAAAAATACATTACATACTCATGACTCGGCAGAACTGAATTTGAGGCACTGCGTGTTGAGTGGAGGAACTCTACGTAGCCTTTCTACCAGATTCGGAGCGAAGAAATGAAAACATTAAATATTTAATATGAAAATATCTATTAGATCCTTGATTGGGGATTGAACATGCAACCGTCGCGTATACAATCAGACAATTTACCGTTGCGGCACTACGCACTTACTTATTTATCATCTATATGTATAAAAATAATATTTTACCAAAAAATAAGTGGATAGTAATAAAATCATTCTTATGAAATCTTAAAATATGCAGTGCTTTATAGTTGGAAACTAGATCAATTTCAAACGTTCCCCGTACGTGCCTCCGCGTAATGAAACGCCCACGAGTCTCTCATACCTAATGGTGTTATCACACTTATAACATTCAGTAGTTATATTTGAAATCCCTTGAAAGTTCTCTATAGCTTTTGTTTTGTTTCTAGTTTTTACTTAGCTACACAACCCATGATATTACGAAAAGTGGTCGTCTACCTTAAAGGCCGGCAACGCTCCTGTAACTCCCCTGGCGTTACCCGGGGCTGTGGGAGACGGTGATCAGTTACCATCAGGTGACCCGTACGCTCGTTTGCCTTGTTTTTTCCATAAAAAAAAAAAAGTGGATGAAATGTGTTGAATACAGTAAGTTAATTAGAGGTTCCCCACGTTATATACAGTACGGTACAGCGCTATTAAAAAATCTATTGTTCGAAATTTTTTTAAGAGAATAAAGAAGGTTCATAATACAAAATTTAAAATTCCTCTATAGTATATAAGTACGATTTAAGAGTTACGGTGCCACAGACAAACTCACAGACAGACAAACCTATAATACCTACCCCTCTTTTTGTGTCGGAGGTTAAAAACGATTTAACATAATGATTGTGAGTTTGAAATTTTAGAATATGTATATTGGTTCACTCAGCCTATATTGCCTATATGAAATATACATATATAAGGAAAAATATTACCTTAGAAGTGGTTTTAGTATTTTCTATTTTCTATAAAAATTCAATTTTTATTCTGTACCTTTCTCAATGTTTCAACATTCACATTTGCTATTACGTTCCTATATAATTCGACATGTAACAGCAGCTATTTCGACGTTAGGTCGTACTCTGACCTAATAAATATGTTACATTTTCTTTTCATTTCTACGCGTTACGATTGATTTCATGTAACTTTAACATTAAGACTGGATATTATTTATATGTTTAAAGCTACGCTTGTTTGATGTTAATCTATGATTATTGCGTGGATCGCTTCAGACTTTATTATTTTTATTTAATAAGAATAATTCAAGTTAAATATGAATTCACATACGAGTATCATAAAATTCATCCAAAAATTCCTAGAGAAGTCCATCGTCAAACGTATTTATTAAAGAAACAAAGACTACTACAAAGTAGTAGTGTTTTTCGAACAAGAATATAATATCCAATTATCATAATTTTAGTTTATTTTTAGTAAAATATTTTAGCAGAGACAATAATGTGTATTAATGGCGATACCATGTTTGACATATTCGCATGCGCTTCACCTTTTTCTGCAGTTGCAGCATTCCGTATAACAAAGCTTCAGCTGTAGGAGGACAGCCTGGCACATAGATGTCCACCTTAATATGTAACCAAATGTTTTTATTAATTTTTTATTTTTTTATTTATTAGCTTCGCGCTGTATCCCGTAGATGGCGGGGATGGTAGAGGGAACTTGGGAAACTAGTGTTAAGACACTCCGTTCCAAATCCGTTCCCCACTTTCCGCCGAATTTGAGGCATTGCGTGTTGAGTTGCGGAATTCACCATAGCGTTTTGCTTTGGTACCAGAGCGAAGAAATGAAAACATGAAATATTCAAATCGAAAATATTAAATATTTCATTGTATTCAAATATTGATTTTGCACATTATTATATGGATGCTTACATTTTAATCAGGTTTACTTCAGTAGCCTTTATTATAATTTCTACAAACGACGTGAAACTTTTCCCCGAATTTTAAATTGAACTATTGCCATTAAAAAACCAACCTCAATCAAGTACAGGCACATCATAAAACACACTTTAAGAATGCGTACAAAAAATATTATTTTAACGTAGCAAAATTAACTGTGCCTTGTGCCTTTACAAAACTGTCCATCATTCACATGTTTGTTACATTTTTATATAATATATCTATATTATTATTAAATCTGGACAAACAGTTTTAAAATGCCATTTACATATAGTAAAATCTTATTATACAATCTAACCGGTATAATTCTGTCGGCGCCGCGCACAGTGGAGTACGTGTAATGATAGTAGCCGCCGCCGTTGGCGCAGCTTCCCATGGACACTACGAAACGTGGTTCGGGCATCAGGTCGTATGTCTTGCGCAGTATTGGTGCCATCTTGTTGGTGACCGTACCGGCGATTATGATCACATCCGTCTGTCGCGGTGTGCCTCGGAACACCATTCCGAATCGGTCCATGTCGTATCTGTGAGTCGGTATATAAGTGGGTCGGTACGTGCTCTCATTTTGCTATACTAAAAACTATATTAAATGTTTCTTTGCTATTTTTCCTTTCTAAACCATATATTACCTCTCTCATATAATTATTATTAAATATAATAATAGTAAAAGTTAGCAACAGAGAAGTATAATCATGCCTAGATCGTGACTTAAACGTGTTAATTTGAAAGCTTGCCAAGCTAAAGGAGGTAATTAAGCGGAAATACTTGACCTAACCCTCTTTGTTGGGTCACTCCAGTCAAATATCATAGTGTGGCCTTTAGCTTTATATTCAGAATTGATCTCACGATTGATATCTTTGTTTTCAATTAATTGACACCATATGAGAGCAGTTTGTCTGTTATGGCATAGTGGAACGAATTTGTGGTTAGCTATAAATGCGAGGAATGCAGGGTCGATGCCCACTTGAAGGTATAAAATATTCAATATGTTAATTTACTCACTGTCGTAAAGAAGAAAAACTTTAGGTTGAGTTGTTACTCAATTGGTGGCAGTATATTTCTTAGTGGAAATACTCAATACGCAGTGCCTCCAAAATTCAGCGGGAAGTGAATGAGTGTCTTAAGTTCTACTACCAGGCGGAATACAGCCGCGCTTGCTGGCGTAATGCCACGCTTTTCCTTGTTACCAGAGCAATGAAATAAAAACATTAAATATTTAATTTGAAAATATTAAATATTTTATTTCCTCTAGTGGGGATTGAACCCACAACCTGTCGTTTACAGTCACACAGTGCCGCTGCGCCACAATAGGCTTCATTGATCTAGCAATAATGCTTTTATTACATAACATAACAGTTAAAAATAAAAATTATCATATTCCTAATGTTATATACAGAAAATAACCATTCTTAAGCGATCATAGAAAAGTGACGAGGCGTGTAGAAAGACCAGCTTCGGTTTCAGCTAACAATCTGATATCAATTACGTGGTTAGTAAAGTATTTGCAATAGATAGAAAATAGTTACTGCTAAATAGATTCCGCTAATAGAATTGTGCCTAAAGATTTTATTATCAACAGGAAATACAATTTCACTTATATGAGAACAGCCAAATAAATGTTGCAGGTTAAATCGCCTAACAAATTACATAGAACCCAGTTAACAAAACTATAATATTTTAAAGCAATATAATATATAAATGAATAACGTTTTAAAAATAGGTTTTCTCTAAAATATATATTTTCAATTTAAATATTTAATGTTTCATTTCTTCGCTCTGGTAATAAGGCAAAGCGCGGTGTTGAGTTCCGCCACTGAACACGCAATGCCTCAAATTCGGCGGAAAGTGGGGCACGGAAGTGGAACGGAGTGACTTAACACTAGGTTCACGGGTTCCCTCTGCACTACCATGCCTCGTGCGGGATACAGCGTGAAGCTAAAATATATTTTGAAGGTTGAGATTTAAATTCATTAACTGTGTTTATAGATCTGGGTCATTTGTTATATAGTTAGTTATTAAGTGTAGAAGTGTAGTAATTTGTTGTATAGTTAGAACTACGCATGAGTATGCTTTTAAGTTAGTCTACGGATATACACAAGTAAATTAGAAGTAGATTATCCTAAAAGTAAGTAAAGATATCAGGAAATCACCTCGGTCCAGCATAATGCATCATCTCAAGAGCGCAGCAAGCGAGGCCGAAAGTCAGTGGCCAAAGGGAGCCTTTCCTGCCCCAATTTAAAATATCGTCTGCTCTTGCCACCACCCATTCTACGGCTGGCTGAAGAAATAACGTTAATGAAATACTTAACATAGCACTTTGGCTCAGTTACATTCGCAATAATTGCATATTGTTATTTAAAGCCATTTTTTTTCAGCTTCACGCTCTCGCACATGGAAGGGGCAAAAGGAACATTGGAACCTAGTGTTAAGAAAATGTTCACTGCTTTCCGCCGAATTTGAGGCACTGAGTGTTGAGTGATATAACACAATGCCGCGCTTTGCTTTGTTGCCAGAGCGGAGAAATAAAAACATTAAATATTCAAATCGAAAATATGAAATATTTCATTGTATTCAAGCATTGACACGCGTATACTCTACTAGCACGCTTGTGCCACTGCGCCACGACAGGAGACGCATAAATACAAATAAAATATTATTTCCAAATTCAATCCAAGCAGTGTGCGGATAAAATGTGAATCCAAGTACAATTTATGACAAATTCAGACGAACTTTCCACGAAAAGTTCTCTGTACTCCAATAAATTTTCTCTACCTTGCAAAAAGTTTGTTATAACTTGCAGATTTATCTTAATAAGAAGTAATTTGTTTGCGTCAGGTTGTACTAGAAAATTTTGTTGAGGTTTCAAACGACAATTTATATAAATTCCATAAACTTGGCGGAACGCGAAGAACGGTAACGTCTTAACACTAGGTTCCTAAGCTGCCTCCGCCTATCCGACAGAGCTTTCGTCAATGTCTCAGTAGTAAAGACAGGTTGTGGATTCGATTCCTAATTGGGGAAACGAATATTTATTATTTTCCTTTCTTAGATATGGCAATGCAAAGTGCGGCGTTTAGCTCCGTCATTCAACACTTTATACCTCGAAAAAGCCCCTGCGTCACGACATGCCTACAAATTTATGTTCAAGTTCGTAAATAATTAAAAATGTTCACGCAATTTCACAACATGTTTAAAGCAATACTAGTTACGTATTCCCCGAGTCTATTCTAAAGGGACTTAATCCTGGCTTTAAATGCAAACGTCTGAACAGAAATGTCGCTATCGGATTCCGATAGTGCAGTGTAGTCATTTTGTTTAAGGGATTTTATCACTTTCTGTTTATTTTTATTTATGTAGACGTGTTTGTTTTTTTTTTTAACTTCACGCTATATTTTACACGTAGCAAGGTAGGCTAAGGGAACCTGGGAACCTACTTTAAAGATACTTTACTTTCGTTCACTACTTTCTCTCGAATTCAAGAATCTCAAATGTGTGTTACGCCAAAGAAATGAAAATATTATTTATTTCATTCCCTTGACTAGGGATCGAACCCACAACGCGCCTATTTAGGTGAGATTATTTTTGCCTACTGTATCTTATTATTCTATATATAAGTCATATTTAATATTAGCAATTTTCCATAACTCAAAGTTCAACAACTTTAAAATCATTCGAATTTAATATTAGATAATTGAGCTAAAATGTTTGTCACAAAAAGTAAGTTGCAAACGATAATTTAGTACAAACATGAGACGGTTTACTTTTGCTAATCTTGTATCGAATTTGTTAGCGTTTCAGGCGTTCACTTAAAAATAAATAACTGTTCGTCGGTCCGAGGTGTAAAGAAAACTCAAGTCACGTACTCGAAACGACGGCAACTTTTCTCACCATACTACTACTGACACGGAAAAAGAACTTTATTTCCTTTTAAAATTCTACCGGACACGAATATTTGAAAAGTTTTCTATAGTTCTAGTTTTCTCGCCGTTAGCCATACAATTGTTAACAATAGAGTTGTTTAAGAAACTAATTTTCTTTTCGTTGTAAATAAATAAAATACGTAATAACGGAGCTGAAAGGTATATTATGTTAGAAATATGTTTAAACATATGAATTAGTTACAGATTTTTTTTGCTTAATTACTTGCTAATGACGTTTTTTATAGAACTATTTTATAAAAGTTTTGACCGTAACGGGAAAAGCCGGCGGCTTTTTGGAAACCGTCCAAGCGCTGCCCAACTAAGGCATACGCTATTTAGCTACGTCCCAACTCTTATACGCTTGTTACATCGTATTTATGCTATTATCTCATAAGTAGCTCTTTGATAGTCGATCAGAACGCTTCGAGGGCTTCATAAGAGGTGCGGGTTCAAATTTCGCTACGTTCGAATATTTATATATTCTCTAAAAAAGTGATTTCTTTCTTAAGTATGGAATATAACTTTGAATATTTTTAAAATGGTAGATACTAGCATGGTTCTTTTATATACAGGTTTTAACTTTAGGTGACTTTATAGTTTACACATACTATAATGTATAGATCAAGTTTACCGAGTCGCTCGGCGATAGCTTACCCAATCTGCGCCGTCCCGCCTTCCATTAGCGGGATGGGCGGGTTGAGTCCAATTCCTTACGTAATTGGATTGCTGCAGGACCGGCGATGCCAGTTCAAGGTGACATCTTTAAATATAACTAACTGCTCAAGTACATTAGCGAACAAAATAAATCTCGATTTAAACTTCAATATTTTTTATCTTACTTCATAACGGAGATTCTAGAGTCGTCTAAGAACTCGCAGCGTCGCATTCTCACGTTTAAGTCAGTCAATATATATTTTTTGTGTCATCATTTGTACATGTTAACGGTACGGAAAGATCGTTATACCGAAGTTGATTTCTGGAATTATATTTCTTGATAGAATTTCTAGATTTAATGAGATTGCAATTTATATCGACGGTGTTGATGTATGTTTTATAATTTTGCGTACACAGTTAGATTATAAATATATTTTATGTACAATTTCCTACTAATGTTCTGTTCGCAGCTTCGCCCGCTTGAATCGCACACAATGTTTCTATGAAATATATACAAATCGCTAGAAAGCTTAGCTTTTACTTTATTTTATTCTTTTCCGAAATACCTTTAATGAAATATATATTATAATATATATATATATATATATATATATATATATATATATATATATATATATATATATATATATATATATATATATATATATATATATATATATATATATATATATATATATATATATATATATATATATGATGAACGAGCATTTGCTAAACAAGAAAACTCTATTCCAGTATATTTTTCCTTGAAGAACTAAAGTGTTACATTCTTTTCCACGTCTATTGTGTTCAAATGTAGCTGTGCTCTTATATTTTGTAAGGAACTTGGTTGTTACCAACTTCACAGTAACAAGTTCACTACAGCTCTAAACGCTTCAGTGCACTACATTTAGGTTTCTGTAAACCTGCTTTTATAGCTCATGTTTTATAATTTTTAGTTATAGAAAATATTTATTAAAGTAGTTGTAAAAGAACTATTAAATTGTAAACTTTTTGTAGGATATATAAGGCTTTTTTATTTTATTTTATTTTTATTTTGTTTTTAAAAGAACAATTAAAAAAATTCTAATAAGCAAATAAAAACTTTTTGGAAGTATACCTATAGTATAGGATAAGAAATGTTATTTTACCAGTAGGTTTTTTTTAGTATTTTTGTATATTTTTAAAACATTCTTTGTATTTGTTCAACAAAGAGAAATACTATATTATTTGCATATATTGCATGTGATAAAAATAAATTGAAAATGTGCCCCATTTTCGTGCTTCGTCAGAAACTCTGATACATACAAGTTCGATGGAAAATGAAATAACGCAAAAGAAAACAATGAAACGTTTTCAATCTGCGAACTGCAAATTTTCAATCTAACTGTAGCTGGCAGTGGGTCTTTCTGTTTTAGATGGGTATTCTAGATCCGAATGCGCCTTACTTATCCGCGCTTCCACCTCGCTGAGCCTACATTACTGCCAGTTGTCGGTATAATCTGTTCTCTGTTCTTTTGTTTTTTGTGATAATATTATAATAAAACTAAAATAAATATACTCAACACTCAATGCCTCAAATTCGGCGGCGGAAAGTGGGGAACGGAAGTGGAACGGAGTGTCTTAACACTAGGTTCCCAAGTTCCCTCTGCCTATCCTGCCTCGTGCCGGATACAGCGTGAAGCTGAGTTTTTAAAATAAATATATAGTTATGGATAGTGTCTTGATACAAAATGAGTTATGGGTTTGATCTCCGTTCAAAGAAAAATATGAATTATTTGAAAATTATTTATAATAAAAATATTTAATATTTTCATTTCTCCCGTAACAAGGCAAAGCGCGGCGTTGAATTCCGCCACTTAACACGCATTGCCTCAAATCTTGCGATTTTGCGACAAAAAATTTTTGCACTAGGTTCCCAAGTTCCCTCTGCCCAAACTACCATGTGCCGGATACTACGTGAAGGTAGACAATAGAAATTATATCGAGCTATTTTCATAGTTTGAAAATAATTTATAAAACGTACCAAGGATATAAATTTTGAAAGCTATTTGAATTCTAATATCCCGAAGCGACATTTTATAAATTGAAATACACAATTCTAGACAAAGAAAATCGTTGATTCCTTTTCACAATCTTCGGCAAACGCGTTTCATAACGAACAATTCATCCGCATATGCGGCATAAGCATATCGAGCTTATCTAGTGGAGTTTGAAAACAGACATTTTTCTTAACGTATAATAGATTCATACCAATATCGACTCGTGAACTATTTTTTATTATATATTATCCCGGAAATAAACTATTTGCTTGCTCCATAAAGATTATTCTATATAAATGAATACCTTTTTGTTTATTAGGTACCTGTGTAAAACAGCTTCGTTGTTGCCTGTAAGCTCATGACCGAGTTACGTCGACTACTTTAAAAACGTGATTTATGATCTTTTATAAATCGTTAGACTGATTTAAAAAATAATAAATAAGTTTATATTAAAACTTTTTTTTGCTAAGCGTCTTTGTGTTAGCTATTTGTTTACCTGGCCGGGATAGTGGAATGGTGAATAACGTCTCTTTTCACCAACTTTATATGACTTAGATCCGTGCAGGTTCACTGGAGGGTGCTTCTTTTTTGGTTCAGTGCAACAATTTCTTAGATTAACCTCATGTAGGAAACTAGGAAGTCGGTAATTGTTGTCTAAAAGATGAAGCTGAAAACTAAAAGAAAAACAAAAAAGTTTAAACTTATATAACTCACTCAGTTTCACGATGTATCAGAGGGAACTTGGGAACCTAGTGTTAAGACACTTTGTTCCGTTCCCCACTTTCCGCTGTATTGGAGGCATTGCGTGTTGATTGGCGAAACTCAACGCCGCGCTTTGCTTTGTTACCAGAGCGAAGAAATGAGAATACTATATATATAAATACATATATATATATATATATATATATATATATATATATATATATATATATATATATATATATAAATTGAAAATATTTAATATTTTACAGTCAAACGCGTGTGCTCCTGTCACCATATTATGTAAGAAGGTAATGTACAGATGTGTGAAAATGAATTCTTTCACGTCACGAACCTGTTCATAAGTTGACTTCTACAGTAGATATTTTTAAACCACATATTTCTTTATATTTTCTTCGTGACGATATCAAAGAAAGCTCTTCTCGAACAAAGAAATCGCGTGAATGACTTCACAAAGCATTGACATTTGTCAAATGTATTTGACGTCTGATATACTGTAACGTTTTGCACGAATTCTAATAAAAAAAAGGCTTTATATAGACTTTGTTTGTGTTTTATTTTTTATACTGATATGTTGAAATAAATGTGTTTTATGACATACATTATCTTGTATCCCGCACATGGCAGGGTAGGCATAGGAAAGTTAGGAATCTAGTGTTAAGACACTCCGTTCAACTTCTATTCCCAACTTTCAGCTGGATGTGAGGTATTGCAAGTTAAGTGGGAGAATTCAACGTAGCGCTTTGCTTTGTTAACAGAGCAAAGAAAAAAATTAGATATTTAATTTGATAAAAAAATAAATATTTCATTTCCTCGAGTAGGGATCGAACTCACAACCTGTTATTTATAGTCACGCGCGTTAATACAATATGATTGAAGATTTTTTTTATTTATGTTATGATTTATGACAACTATTGCTCTGCGCAGAGTTGAGTTCCGTTACACAACACTCATCTTGAGATCGGACGGAAAGTAAGCAGCGGGGTATACAGGCTTACTCAGTTTTCTTTTTGTACCCATTATGTCATATTATGTATGGATATAACGGGAAGTTGAAACAAACAAGTATATATAATTAAAACAACCATAGTAACCATGCACAACGACGCGTGCGCATTTGATGTTTATCCGGAAAGATATATATACAAAGTAAGACATATTATTTAACCCATTTAGCTTAAATTTGTCCACATTATAAATATTACGATGGGATATTTTTATGTTAATTTCCCACGCAGCTCTCGTCCCGGAAGCCCCTTGTTATTCTACAACCGATCAAAGTTTCCGCGTTTTCTTGTAGTTTATGTGGAAACTTTAAATTGAGAGCTTTTTTCGTAAAAGAGATATCAAACGTGCTTAAAGTATTTTATTGTGATTTTTTAATAATTATTTAACCAAATTAATATATTATTAGAGTTGATAGCGGTGTCGAGTTCCGCCACTCAACACGCGAATTTTTCGAAAAACGAGGGACGGAAGTTTCACGCTGTATTCCACACGAGGCAGTGTAGGCAGAGGGAACCCGGGAACCTAGTGTTAAACACCCCGCTCCACTTCTATTCCCCATTTTCCGCCAAATTTGAGGCATTGCGTGTTAACTTAGTGTAACAACACTCCGCTCTCATTAAGACACTTAGAGGCATGTGATGTCGCAGCGGCACAAGCTTGTGACTGTCACCGATAGGTTGTGAACTCTATCCCCACCCAAGGAAATGAATATTTAATATTTTCAATCAAATATTTAATGTTTTCATTTCTTCGCTCTGATACAAGGCAAAAACGCGGCGTTGAGTTCCGCCACTCAACACGCAATGCCTCAAATTCGGCGGAAAGTAGGGAACGGAAGCGGCACAGAGTGTCTTAACACTAGGTTCCCAAGTTCTCTTTGCCTACCCTGACATGTGCGAGATACAGCGTGAAGCTGAGTAATGATGACTTAGATGATCTAACGTGGTTATGAAGGATTTAGTGTGATTGTTGAAATGAAATTTATTATATTGGCCCACGAACATAATTTTCAAAGTCGCGCGATGAGATAAAACTAAGCGATGACCTACATTGATTGATTGGGGCACGAGATAACCAGCCTGCTACTCGGGCTTAGTTTTTTAATAAAAAATGTTTCTTGCACGACCCAGTTTTTAGATGAGAATTTATCCGAAATTTGTAGTCGTTTTTCTTCGTTTACATTAGGAAAGAGAAAATGTTGTTATAAATAATTTATATACTCACTGATCTTGTTTTAAAAATTACTAAATGTACTATTCTACATTCTTAGAATTAAAATGAAATAATATTGGAGATTTTTTACTTTATAAATCTTTATGCTTTTAAAGAGCTTATGCTAAGCTTTTGAAACTATAAATTTCTCAATTTAACTTGTTTCCAGTTTATTTTTGACGTAGATATAAGAAGCTCTTAGATATTATCCTATATTAAAGTGGTATTTAGTATTACTTTCCAATCTCATCTCGTAATTACTTCTAAGACGATCTCAAAGGATATTCGAGGCGTGAAAGCAAATTATGGCCTATATCGTAGCGTAATCTCGTTCACTGGATGCTGCGAGACGCCCTGTTTCAGCTAAATTGTGTTAATAGATTGAGTTATGCAGGATATTCAACAAAGTTTTGTGTGAGGTGCCAATTGGATTTTACGATAAACTGTTGTTTATTAAATATCTAGTAGACACTAGCCTAAATTGTTGCACTAATGTTGGTGAATTGGATATTGGTTTTTATTTGAACCCGTTAATCTGAGGCACTTCTTTCGAATAGGATTTCTTTTATATATGACTTACAGCCTCTCTCGATAAAAGGACTTGTTTGTACTTGTCCGTGTATATATATATATATATATATATATATATATATATATATATATATATATATATATATATATATATACATGTATATACATGTATATATATATATAACAAAATGCCTGTTTTACACAAAATTTGTAAACTTTATAAATTTTGCATATAAAACTTAATAACCAAAGCTCCGTTGACTCAAAACTACTAGGTGTCTCTTTGACACCAGCCTCATTAAAACCGGGGTACAGTAGTTGATAGGCGACGTGACACAATTATGCTGTAGGAAAATGTGGCTGTAAACTTGTGTACCAATTTAAAATATCTCCTGCTACAATGTCCAGCTTTATCTGCCCTAGCCATTAAAACTGGGACGTAGACTAATGGTTCCGTGTTTTGTTTTAGTTTTTCCAATTAAATAACATTGTTGGTGTGCCCCTTTTTTAGTTTATTTTTTTTTTTTGGCAATATCGATATTATAAACTTTTGGAGGACGGTCAGTGTGTTTAAGACTACCTTCATGAAGCAGGGGTGGTTGTATTTTCGATTCCCACTCGGAGAAATAAAATATTTACTCACTCTGGTGAAGAGACAAAGCGCGACGTTGATTTCCGCCACTCAGCATGCTATGCTTGATTCGCAGATTTTTTTTCTATGGAAATGAAAAGGTAAATGTGTGTAAGGTTCGCTTTATTTGTAAGTGTGACACTAGAGTAGCTGCAGGTGCGCCGCCAGCCTTCTAGGTAGAGATTGATGTGAGAAATTGAAGTGCCTTAATGAGAAGGCACGTAATGTATTTAAAGATATAAAAACGTCATGACCTTCTTTAATAAATTTCTATTTTATTTATTTCATATATTACTACATTATAGAAAAAAAAAACAATTGTAAAGCATGTTAACAATGGCGGGCTTATTTCTATAAGAAATTCTTCCAGTCAACCAATGGAAGTGGGAGAGGAAGTCGCGGAGTAAAAAAACAAAAAGAATAATTAAAACAATAATTAAAAAATAGCAATAAAATACAGTATCTGCTGTATCCCGCTGCAGGGGGAACTTATGCACATTCTGTATGCCCAAGGTAATTCTGACCTGAAAAAGTACAGAAGGCTACATTACCGATTAACGTGATGTAGAATAGCCTGAAGCCTTCCTCGTTAACCTTCCTTCCTTCCACTGTTCAGCACAAAACAAATCTCATTTAACACCAGTTGTTGCTGGAATAAAGTTTAAAAAATGAACTGGATGCTTTTTCCTCATATTGTTAACATTCCGTTTCCCATTTGTCGTGTAATTTGCGAGCCATTTAGGGTTAAATGGTGGAACTAAACGCACGCCTTAATCCACAATAGTTCCACAGTAATATGTATACTTACTTGTATAGGCTACCAAAGTTCAACGACATTCAATCTATAACAGTCTAATTAGTAGGTAGTTGCGTTATTTTATATCGTGTAAGCGTATTCAGGCACATGCACGTGTGGCGGCAGGAAGTGCACGTCGATAATACTCCCATTTAATGACAGCTTGCAATTACCGAGAACTGGTTGTGGTTAACTCGGGCCCGGTGATTCACGGCAGTTATTTTTTTTTTTTTATTTTTTTTTATGGGTATCGAAATATTTTATTTATTAGAGGACTTTATACAGATTATGATGCCTATATACAGACATGTCGTGGCGCAGCGGCACAAGCGTGGTTGTGGGCTCGGTCTCCACATGAGGAAATGAAATATTTAATATTTTCAAAATTAAATAATTATGTTTTGTATCTGTTCGCTCTGGTAGCAAGGCAAAGCGCAGCTTTGATTTCCGTCATTTGACATGCAATGCTTCAAACTCGCAGGAAAATAGGGAAAGGAACGGAGTGTTTTAACACTAGTTTTTCAAATTCCCTCCCTCTGTCCGTCTGCTTTGTGCAGAATACAGCGTGAAGCTGAAAAAACAATGTAGATGTCAAAATGCATTTGTATAATGAAAATGTTGCGTTTGTTGCTATCGCTATTGGAAGGCAAAGAACGTAGTGATAATCTTTCACTGGTTTTTCTTGATCAAAATAAATAAAAGCTGCAATATGCTACAATTATGCTCAATTCATTTCGTTATTTGTATGTCCGTTCCAAGCAATAATTTTTACTATACACTATACTAAATTCCTATATAAACCTAATTGATATATAGAAAAGCTATTTCTTCAGTAAGAAGTAAATATCGCGGTAACGTAAACGATTAAATACAGCTGTTGCGAACTCGGCAAGTTCGTCGTAACATTTTCAAGAGAAAAGATTTCACCGCTTCGCTGAGGTTTTAATAAATCCACATTAAGCTCCTCCGCTGACATCCTCTCGAAATGATGAAATTAACGTCAGAAATGTTTTAATCCAGCCTCAATTGTGCTCTCGCTCGCTGTAGGGGAAATTGTTGAAATATTTGCACGGCACCTGGGAATTACGCGTGTTACTTTTCATTTGATGTCATATTTTGGAGTGTTCTGTTATGTTCGTATGTACAATTGAAAGAAACTGTATTTTTCTGCTTTAATTTGGTTGTGAAAGAATATTTTTGAGACACTAATTGCTTACAAACCTTTTGAGGTTATGTTAGCACAGAGGTATACTGTCTGTCACGATTCCAGCACAGTTTTTGTGCGTTTAATCTCTATTCGAGCGAATAAATTGTTTCTATTTACCCCCACTGACACAGTAAAATATTAGGTTCAGTTCGATAACTCAAGATGCAATCTTTCAAATTTTTCATAAAACTGGATCACAACATGTACTTAACACTAAATTATTGACATAAATGCTTCTAAAAATCACAATGGCTGACTTAATATAATGTTATATTTTTAAATAATTTGCCATAAATATTTTATCATTAAGTCAAAATATTGAACTTTTTGTTATATTGACATAAGACTTTATATAGAAAATATAAAGCATACTTCAAGGAAATTGTATGTACACCTAGTAGAATTTCAATAAGATTTTTCATTTCATCTCCGAATACAACTTCTCTACGTCCTACACGTACGAGACGTACGACAAGTATTTTGTACGTGATATCAAAATCTTTCGATCTTCGAATTCTATTTTATATAAAAAGATGCTATATGATATGTATATTAGTTTATTGGATTTTTTTGTAAATTTTACTTTATTGAAGGCAAAAATAGTTTAACAGTAAATTGGAGAGACTATGGTTTAAATCTGTATATGTAGGTTCATTATTCGTGCATATGTGGGTCTGATTGTAAACGCGATCGATAGTTGTGAGTTTGACTCTTACTCTGGGAAATACTTACGTATAAATTTTTAATTTCCTAACTCTCTAGTGACTAACTCTCTCTTAGTCTGACTAAGCACATCACTAGACAGTGATGCGCTCAGTGTCGTCCATTTAGCAAGCAATGTCTCGTACAATTGGACGAAAAATAGGAACGGAAGCTTATTAATAGTAGGTTTTATATAGAGGTATAGTTTCTCTATCAATATTGCTTTTCTTTCCACCCTTTGAATAGCCGTGAGTGTTTTAATGGTAGAACTGAATGCTGCACTTTTTCTTTAGAGCTGGTGTGAAAACTAAAATTACTTTAAAGATAAACATCTCATATCATCAATATGTAGGTTCTTATGAATTATAAAATAAGTGTTGAGTACTGCCATATATAACAATAAATTACCATGTTTGTCTATGAAAAATGGGAAACCGTTAATTTTGTTAAAAAATTCAGTGTCATAAGTAAAGTTTTTTTTTTGTTACAACTAGTTAATATTTAAACTTAAATAGTTGTTTACAAAGATATCTTATTTTTTTCGCGTTATCCTGCACATTGCATGCAATCGTAGATAGGGAACTTGGGAACCCAGTGTTAGGAGACTCCGTTCCACTTCCGTTCCCCACTTTCCGCCGAATTTGAGGCATAGCTTGTTGAATGGCGGAACCTAACGCCGAGCTTTGACTTGTTACCAGGGAAGAAATGAAAACATTAAATATTCAATTTGAAAATATTAAATGTTTTATTTCCACATTACATCGTAAAATAAATCGTAAAATAACTTATTCATTCAATAATCCATTTCGGTCCGAAGTGAATTAAGTATACCCCGAGGCTTATGATATCGCCATTTATCAATATATATCTGCGATTTTTTCCATGTCATGTCTGAGACTGATTTATGTTTATAATATTGTAATTAATTATTTCTACCCTTAGTTTTTACTGTTAGTAGCTAAAAATATTCGTAAATATTTATAGAACTACAACTAACTAACTACTTCCTTTCTATAGTACTCTCTCTCTACTTAGCTTCACGCTGTATCCAGCACGCTTTCCGCTGAATTTGGGGTGTTTTGCCTTTTTACCAGAGCGAAGAAATTATAACTTTAAATATTTAAATTGAAAACACTTAATATTTCACATCTTCGAATGGGAATCAAAGCCACAGCCTGTCGGTTACCGTCACGCTCTTGTGCCGCTGCGCCACAAGAGGCCTCATTTTCTATAGTAATTCATTTAAAGCTGTTTCCTAAACATACCAGGGTGGAACCTGTGAACTTAGTTCTAAAATACTCCAATCTTTACTTACCGCCGCATTTGAGTTATTGCATCGCGAAACTCAACGCTGTGCTAAGATTGATGATACAATCGCACGCTGGTACACTTGCGCCATGATAGGTAAAAAAAGTCAATAATATAGATATACTAAAAATATTATTTCTTTCCCAGGCTATGCACCCTCCGCATAACACGGCTCCGTGTGTGCGGGGCTCTCAGCGAGGCGGGCGGCGGCGCGGCGGGCGGCGCGGGCGCAGGCGCTGTCACGCTGGCCGCCCGTATGCACAGCAGCAAGCGAACGCTGCGATCGAACGACATAACCGTACCACCGATGGATGTAGAGCTGGACCTCTGCTTCTCATTGCAGTACCCGCATTTCGTGAAACGTGATGGTAACAGGTATGGCAAATCTATGGATCTTTTTTAAAGCTTCCTCACGGGCAGAGGCTGCGTGGTTTTTGTTCTGTTTTGTTATCAAATTCACTTTTATGACTGATGTAGTAGATAGTAGTCAACCACGTTATAGGTGACAGGACGTCAACAAGGCAAGAAAGATATTTCTTATACGTTAGATAAGGCTATCCGGTAGGTACTGTATCAGCCAGTGGTGAAACAGGTTCTAAATATCGTTATGCTACTGATATTATTAATGTAAATGTTTGTCAGGATGTTTGTTCTATGATCATACTAAAACAATATCTAATGTTATTATTTTTATTATTTCCTTTTTACTAATTAAAATATAGATGTATTAGTTTGTGCCGCTAATGAATAATTTGTAAATAAGAGTCAAATTAAGAGGCCATTGATGTAAACGGTATTGGTTAGAAAGCTCTTTTATAACAAATTAAATGTAAAATTTTATAACAAAACTAATTATAATTAAGTGCCAACGAAATTTTCAATTCAGAAACAAAACGGAGCTTTAACTTTGCTAAAAGCTTTCTAATAATTTGGCATACGACATGGAGTATAAAACTCAGTTGTTTCTTATTCATTGCGGCAATTTGCTTAGTTTTACGACTAAATGTACCAGAGAATGGTCTGGTTCAAATGTTAACAGCGCAATGATATTTTAAGGTCGAGGTCGGGACTAATGGAGATTTCGATCATAAAGAGTATATACGAATCTAAATTTTAACACTTATCTGTTGTTATAGCCGATTTTTATTGAGGATGGTATATAAAATTGAAATGTTTTTCAATAATAAAGTTACGGCAGTAGAATTACAAGCTATATATAGGCATTTGATGTATGATTTATGCTTTGCTTCACGCTGTATCTCGCACACGGCAAGGTAGACAGAGGGAACTTGGGAACCTAGTGTTAAGACGCTCCGTTCCATTTACGTTACCCATTTGCTCAATTTGAAGCCTTGCGTGTTTAGTTGCGAAATACAATGCCTCGCTTTGTCTTGTAACCAGATCTAAGAAATGAAAACATTAAATATTTAATTTGAAAATATTAAATATTTCATTTTATCGAGTTGGGATCGAACCCACAACCTGTCGGTTACAGTCACACTTTTATGCCGTATCGCCACGCCTCAAAATCAAATATATGATTTATATAGTTACAACTAAATTAATTATGTATATCATTACTGTTTTGAAAAAATATACTAAGAAGGCTTTAACGTCAAAAAGCTCCAGCGTAGAATAGGATTTGGACGACGCAAAGTCGATCCTTATAAATGAAATTTATCTAGAGTAATGTCTTTTACATTTAAGTAATTTTTTATAGCTAGCATAGACTTGTGCTAGTTTTTTTTTTTAAACATTTTCGCCTTTTAAATAACAAAATTGAATTTTATTTCTAATATTTTTTTGATTTGCAATAAAAACATGTATTCCAAATTGTGTCACGAGGCCGGTTATGATGATGGGGCTATATCAATAGAATCTATGAAGAATAGTCATTAAGTCTGATGAAATCAATCTTTCAACAATAAAGGAACAAAAATATTTAACTCAATGTCAAAATACTAATTTTACAGCGATTCTGGAATAGTAATTCTGTGTTATTTTCCGTCGTTTAATTATATTACAAAATGTTTAACGTTCGTGTAATGACACATGGAACTATAAACTAAAACATTTTAATAGCATTTTGGCTATTTTATAGTTGTTTTAATGTTGCATTAGTTAGTTATTATGATTCAAATAGGAAACGGTCATATCTATGATCTGTGTCACTTGGCCTGCCACAGTTTATTTGTGTTTCTAAATTACCGTGATTTATGAAATACCGTGAATTAAATGGATACATTGTAAAATTGTTTTTTCGTTTTCCTGTCGTGGCTCGGCGGCACAAGCGTGTGACTGTAACCGACAGGTTGTGGGTTCGATCCCCACTCGGGGAAATGAATTATTTAATATTTTTAATTTAAATATTTAATGTTTTCATCTCTTCGCTGTGGTACAAGGAAAAACGCGGCGTTGAGTTCCGCCACAACACGCAATGCCTCAAATTCGGCGGATTGTGGGAAACGGAAGTGGAACGGAGTGTCTTAACACTAGGTTTCCAAGTTGGCAGAGGGCTGCCTACCCTACCCTATGTGCGGGGGATACAGCGTGAAGCTGGGTTTTTTTTTTGTAACTAATTTTTAAATTCCTCTCAGAAAATATACATTTTACGGTAGAAATTAAGAAAATTATTATATAATATTCGATTTATTTTATGTCATTTGTCTTTTACAGGTTACAGATTATGCTGCAGAGGCGCAAGAAATATAAAAATCGCACTATACTTGGGTACAAAACCTTAGCTGAAGGAGTTATTCGAATGGACCAGGTAACTGATTTTTTCTATGTAAAATAGTAATTGTCGACGATAATGGAAGTACATATATTATTAATTTGTATGCTTTTGCTTTTATTCGATATGGAGTTCGAGTTGGATTTCTTTTGTTTCACGCGGTAACCTGCACATAGTAGAGGAAAATTATTAACCAAGTGTTGAAACACTCTATTACATATCTGTCGAGTTTGAGGTATTGCGTGTTGAGTTGCGGAACTCAACGCCGCGTTTGCCTTATTAACAGAACATCAGATATTTAATTTCCTTCTTGTCAAACCCACTACCTGTCGTGTTTACAACCTGCACTGGCCTCTAAGTACCTTACATTTTTATTTGAACTAAAAATAATGGAGCAGGTAATATAAGTTCTAAATTGTTATAAGCAAGTGGAAGATTGTCGTAGTAAAATACTTTTTACGTCCTACACATCTTGCAAGTAAATGGGCAATCTTGTTGCTAACATCTGTTGGCTGGAGGTCGTTAAATGATGTATGATAGTCTTTTAGGTAACACGTTTATGATAATAAAGTTTTGGTCCATATACTTGCTTGTGATCAAACTACTCGATTTTGTTCTTTGTAGAGGTACATATTAGTAACTTATGGTGAAAAAATATTTAATGAAACCTTTTAACCGGATTAATCGCGTATATTGAATGGTAAACATTTTTTGGGAAAACCCGACGTTTCGAACACTTTTCAGTAGTCCGTGGTCACGGGTAGACTGAGGTGGCATTTGTCTGTCATTTGATATAATTATTAAATCAAACTACCGCCAACGATTCCTTAATTGTCTCGTGTACTGCCCTGGATTCTTGCAAAATGAGCTTACTGTATCTGGTCCTCTAGTGTGGTGTGCTGGAGACTTTATTTTTTTTTTATAGTGGGTCCCAGGTGGTGGAAAGTTTCCAACCATCAATAGAGAAGATGGTTGAAAATTTTCCACTACCTGGGACCTACTCTTAAAAAAATCTTGGGTCCACATTAATAAATGTTTCTTCTATTTTTTTTTTTTAAATATCTTCCATTTCATTTTTTGTTTGTATGTCTGTACAATATGAAAAATACAAATACTTCTTAACTTTCCGTCTTTAGGAACAATGAAGTTGTAATATTTTCCTTTTATCTTTTTGTATTTATGTTAGTGCTTGTGTATTTGTTCCCATATTTTTAATTAACCAGGCAAGCTTCAATTTTTACGCATGTTTTTGTTTATATACTAGTGGCTCCCGGCTTCGCCCACTTGAACTATACAATTATTTGTTAATTAATCTTAATTACCTTTGTGTTTTAATGACGTAGTCAGTTTAAAGTCAATCCATACATCAAGAAAAAAGGCATTTTCCAAAATACAATAGTGAAAAGTGCATATATATTAGCTGAGCCATTTTTGAGATAAGCGAGCATAAAGAGAGAAGATATTAAAAAATATATTGTTTTGGGCTCCTACGTTACATTGATATATGCCAACATTTTCATATAATTAATAACTATATCTCTTCCATGTACTTAATAACTGCGCTCAATTTTTATTATATGCTGACATATCATTAGTTTATCTACTTTTGATTTGCAATGAAAAGAAAAGTGCCTGTCGTGGAGTTGGGGCACATACGTAGGACTGTAACCACGACAAGTTATGGGCTCGATCACAACTCGAGGAAATGAAATATTTAATGCTTTCATTCCTTCGCTCTGGTAACAAGGCAAAGCGCAGCGTTAAGTACCGCCTCTCCACACACAGTACCTCAAATTTGATGGAAACTGAGGAACGGAATGGAGTGTCTTAACACTAAGTTCCCAAGTCTCTCACTCTGTCTACCCTTCCATGTGCAGGGCAGCGTGCAGTTGAGAAAAAAAAAAGGAAAAGTATTTAAAAAACAAAATAAAAAGCTTTAAATATACTCGCATATTTTTTAAAAATAACGTAGAAAAAATTCTACTTACATCTATTCACTGCTTTTGCTACTTAAAAAAATAAATAAAACAAGTACACAGTGACCCAGTTATCATTAGCGACCGCTATGCATTATAAAGGGAGACAGCTGTTTCTTAATTGGATTAAAATTTTACCGCATAAAATATTATGTTAAGTTTCATTATTCACATATAATTATGTACCTCGTTAGTTTATTTAGCATACCTTAATTGATACAGTGCAATTTTAAATATTTATATTGTACAATTAAAAAATATTTATTCCAGCTTATCTGTACCTAACAATATTCAGCTTCATTCAATTTATGAACCTAGTGTTAAGTCACTCCGCTCCGTTCTCCACTTTCCCTCGAATTTGAAGAATTACGTGTTGAATGGCGGAACTCAACGCCGCCAATTATACTAATACCAATATTATAATGTCAGAGAGTTCGTTTTGTTGGACGCGCTAATTTCGTGAACTACTGGGTTGAATTGACTTTTTTAATGATATATAATGATAGATTTTTTTTTCAAGAAAATCTTTAGGGTATATTAATTTATATTAAACGTGTTGATGTATCCTTATGATATGTAATCTTACTGTAGCATAAGATAGAAGTAAGGTTATAACTACTCTATGGTATGATTATTTTGAAACAAGAAGCAAAAATTTGAGGTACAACAAAAATTATTCATAAGTTTTAATCAAATGCCTCTTAGTTGAAAATAGGAAACCTTATTGATTATCTTTATTCAATAGTACTAGACATGCAAAATTTCTGAACACTTTTGAGAAACATTAAAGAAAAAAAAAAACCTTACTGTGTGTAGCGTTAAGAGATTAACTCTTTGGAGAAGTGGTAATACAAAATTCTTAGTTATTCCCATTTGACCATTATGGCACTGTCACGAGTAAAAGATAATAATATAGTTTACAAAAAAGTTCATAGCAATTAGTGAATGACGCCATTGAGAACGCCGTTAGTTCAATTTAACATTTATAATTAATTACACGTAAAATATGTATATGTATGTATGTTAATCGGTAACATATGTATGTACATATCTGTATGTATGCACTAATAAATATGGATTTATGTTCACAATGTAGTAATTGAATGAAAATAGTTATTGAGGGAGCACAAGTATTGTTGAGAAACTATAAACTGTAAAATAATGAAAATATTGAAAACATGAATTTAAAGTTTGATTATATATGTCGTATTTATATATAGATATTCAACTTCATGAACGAAACTCGGGGTAAATATACTAAATAATATGTACTTATTATACCTGGATGGAGTATTTAATACCTGGAGGCCTGTCGTGGCGCAGCGGCACAAGCGTGTGACTGTAACCGACAGGTTCTGGGTTCGATCCCCAGTCGAGGAAATGAAATATTTAATATTTTCAATTTAAATATTTAATGTTTCATTTCTTCGCTCTGGTAATAAGGCAAAGCGCGGCGTTGAGTTCCGCCACTCAACACGCAATGTCTCAAATTCGGCGGAAAGTGGGGAACGGAGGTGGAACGGAGTGTTTTAACACTAGGTTCCCGGGTTCCCTCTGCCTATTCTGCCTCGTGCGGGATACAGCGTGAAGCTAAGAAGAGTATTTAATAATATACTTACACATACACATACATACATACTTTCACTGAATTTATAATGTTTGTTTCTTATTAATTATACTAGAAATAT
The DNA here is from genome assembly GCA_019049475.1 of Eueides isabella. Lineage (NCBI taxonomy): Eukaryota > Metazoa > Arthropoda > Insecta > Lepidoptera > Nymphalidae > Eueides > Eueides isabella. The sequence goes on from CM032400.1 coordinate 3,348,142, forward strand.
GTCAAAGTAAAATTTTTTAAATAGCAGAGTAGAGAAACAGTCCGCAATTCATTCATTATTTTTTAACGAGAACAACAAAGCGAAAAGTTTCCTAAGCCGTCTTCTTCAAGATACAATTTTGAAATAAGTTTTTAAGTTAATGAAACTCGCCAGTTAATGGGAAAAGTAATATTTCGTGAAATTCAAAACAAATGTTTACATTTTTGCTATGTTTATAATGTTTGAAATATATATATATATATATATATATATATATATATATATATATATATATATATATATATATATATATATATATATATATATATATATATATATATATATATATATATATATATATATATATATATATATATATATATTAGAATTATACAGTACAGAGGTAGACAATTAACATATATTTTCAGTGTTGTTCTGTATAGTTTTTGAGGCCTGCAGTGCAGCGGCTTAAGCGCGCTAGGTTCGCCACTCCACTATATTAAACATTTAATATATATTCTCATTTTCCTCGCTCGTGTAGTGAAAAGCGCGGCGTTGAGTTCTGCCTCTCAACACGTATTGCCCGAATCCGGCGGAAAGGGACACCAGTACGTCCTAACATGAAGCTCCCAGGTTCCCTTTGCCTACCCTACAACATCAGTTCTCTATGAAATAAAGAATCCAATAAATTATTATCACCTTTAAGTAACGTTAAAGCTTTCTATTGCATAACGATAGTAAGCACTTGGAGACCTTACGCGATTAGTATTCAGAATGGTCGTTTTCATTTATCTAGGAATTCAATCGCCAACAGTATTGGTAGTGATTTATTCGTTAAAAGTGTTTACATTGGAGCTTTTAATTTGTTCCGAGTGGTATTTGAATGAAGTTAGCTTAGTAAGAGAATGTCGTCTGGAAAGTATATTTGTTACTAACATTTATTATTGAGGTCTGTCGTGGCGCAGGGGCACAAGGTTGTTACATAAGGTGGGTTCGATCCCTACTCTAGAAAATGAAATATTTAATATTTTCATTTCTTCGCTTTGAAAACAAGGCAAGTCACGACGTTGGCAAATATCTTGGACTGAAAATTAATGGAGATATTCATTAATTTTAATATTTTATTACAACAAAATCTTATTTTGCTTGCTAATACCGATTTTTACTAATACAGTGGTAAATGACATGCGAAGAAAGTAGCGAAAGTATTAAAACACTTCGTTTCCTAAGATCTTCTCAATTTTTGAGACATCGTGTGTAGAGTGGCGTAACGCAACGGCGCGCTTTGTTTTGTTAGCAGAGCGAGAAACAATATTAAATAATTCATAATCCAAAATGTATATCGGACTCATTATAGCTTACAGTCATATCCTGTAATCGGAGATGGTTGTGTGTCCAGTTTTGATCCACTGTGCTTGCAGGGTAGGCAAAGGAAACTCGGGAACCTAGTGTTATGACACCCCGTTCCCCACTTTCCGCCGTTGTTGAGGCATTGCGTATTGAGTGGCGGAATTCAACGCCGCGCTTTGTCTTGTTACCAGAGCAAAGAAATGAAAACATTAAATATTTAATTTGAAAAAACCTTTAAAAATTAGCGTTAGATTCGTATCCTTAATTTTTTTCTTCTCTTCTCAGGTCCTACAACGCTCTATGGACATGGAGCTGGAACTAACAAGCGTAGGTGGTAAGGTCGGCGCAGGCGCAGGTCAGCCCGTCGCCAGGCTCACCATCACGGGGCTGGCCTCCACACCTGTTGACCATGACACGAAGAACAACAATACTTTGTTAATTACTGGTAGGGAAATGTTGGGATATTTTTTTTATGGATAAGACAGAGCAAACTAGCGTACGAGTCATCTGATTGTAAGTAATCACCGTCGCCTATGGCCCCATTTAGCATCAGAGGAGCTAAAGGAGCGTTGCCCGTCTTTAAGGTGAATGGGCACCGTGGCCCCCGAAACGCAGTGGGCACTACTTAACGCCGGTTTTAAATGCCAGGGGAGGTAATAATGCGATCGAGTCTGCCCGTGCGTGTTGCCATTGCTGACAACGTGACTCTCCCACACGTACTTTAGTCGCCTCTTACGACACCACCAGTGCCATCTTATCTAAGCCGAAATCACACTGCTATTTTATTTAGTTATAAATTTTGTAGTCTTTAGCTGAATTTAAAATTACATGGGAATGATTATTTATGGAAAAGAAGTAAAGTCAATTGTCAAATATTTTTTTTGATTTTGATGAACTAAAAAGTTTTGCTGTAATAAAAAATATGGGGAATATTTTGATAGTACTCGTACTTTGTTAGTGAGTTATCTCGGTCACATGTTTTTTTTGTCAAAAAAGCTATAAAGCAAAGATTTCTCTGTTAGAAGAGTCATTAACGCGCAACTGTAGTCTTAAACATTGCGAGAAGATATGCAAAAGCTTATATATTGTAAGTGTCTCTATGTTCGTGGTAACAGAAATCATAGGGGCAAGACTGTTGTGATTCAGGAGGTACTGCGCTGAGTGGTGACAATTAACGCCGCACTTTGCCTTGTTGCCAGAACGAAAATAAGATATTAAACATTTCAATTTAATAATAAATTATTCTAATCATTATGAAGGCTATCTTAGCGAAGTGAAATTGTTTTTTTTTTCCCACATTCTACACGTAATATCTCAAACGCAGATAGGAAGCAGAGCTATCCTATTATATGCGGGATAGAGCGTGAATCTATAAATTATATGTTATTGACCACAACTCCACATATTCCAGAGCGCGGCTACTCCGACGAAGAAGAGGAGGGGGAGTTCAGCTCCGTAGAGGAAGCTGACGAGATGACGTACGGGGCGGCCGCGCGCCGGCGCACACGACAGCTCGCTTTCAATAAAGGAGACTTATCGTATACCAAGGTAATTGATTTGTATTTATCGATTATATTGATTTAAATTAAAGCAGAGTGATAAATTAGAGCGTTTTAGTATTGATTTTTTTTATTGGGGCTGAAGCTTTTAGAAGATTTTTGTTTCGATACAATAATAACTGTTAAATTGATTTTTTATATTTTAGAATATAAATTAATATGAAAACGACGGGATTTATTTACGTTATTATTACGATGTCTTTGGATAATTTGTAATGAAAAATATAAATGTCATACAGTGAACTGACCACCTGACTACTTAACATGACGAAAGAAGTTTGTCAAATTAATTCGTTTAGATTTAATTTAAAAAGTACATACAGGATAGCTATAGGTGTGTTGTTTCTTTTTACCTTATTTAGGAAGTGGGAAGACGTAAATACCTACGTTCAGAATACTCATTGTTATTTAAACTAATTATAATATTAGACTCTTGAAGAAAATTTGAATGAAAAAAAAAATGTCTTTTATACTATAGTATATAAAGATTTTAAGTGAATAGTTAATTTTGTATGAAAATTATGTTATATTGGATTATTTAGTAAAATTGTGAGATAAAACACGGAAGTAATACTTATTTTTAATTTCAATTCGATTTGTCAGTCGTAGTTGGTTTTTTTCTAATTTATATAAATGATTTGTGTAAAATCATAATATGCTGTTATGATAAAGCATTTATTGTCAAGTACAGTGGTATATGCTAAAGATGCTTCATGCATGATGTGAACCAACTTTTGTATTAAACTTGCTGTAGCTTGCTTTGCTGCTGATAAAATATGTAATTCCTATAATTATAGGTATATAATAATATATTACGTAACTTCTATAAAACCTTATATTTATCATGTTTTTATAGTTATATCACATATTTATTAATAATAATTTGCAATTCATTCATTTGCTTAACGAAAATATTTATAGCATTTACATGTATTGCCATTGATAAAAAGTATTTATAATATTTTACCATTGTATTTCGTACTTACTTAGCTTCACGCTGTATCCCGCACAAGGCAGGGTAGACAGAGGGAACCCGGGAACCTAGTGTTAAGACTCTCCATTCCACTTCGGTTACTCACTTTCCGCCGAATTTGAGGCATTGCGTGTTGAGTGGCGGAACTCATCGCCGCGCTTTGCCTTATTACCAGAGCGAAGAAATGAAACATTAAATATTTTAAATTGAAAATATTAAATATTTCATTTCCTCGACCGGGATCGAACCCAGAACCTGTCGGTTACAGTCACACGCTTGTACCGCTGCGCCCCGACAGGCCTCAGTTGTATACCGTGACATGTTTAAAGCGAGCTTTCGTTATACTTTACGATACTTAGTATACATAATATGTACTTAATATATTGTTACTATTTTATAATTTATACATCAGTGATTCTAAACCACTCGGTTTTTTTACTATTAGTGTCAATACTATATACGCTTAGTATAAATTCCCAACTTTCCGCCGAATTTGAGGCATTACGTGTTGAGTGGCGGAACTCAACGCCGCGCTTTGGTTTATTACCAGAGCGAAGAAATGCGAAAAGTGGGGAACGGAAGAGGAACGGAGGAACGAGTGTCTTAACACTAGGTTCCCGGGTTCCCTCTGCCTACCCCGCCTCGTGCGGGGTACAGCGTGAAGCTGAAAGAAAGAAAGTTTAGTATAAATTATAATGTCGAGAACAACTGTAAATACGGTTCCCAAGTTCACACATAATTAAGAAAATAATATTAAAACAAGTGCCAAATTCACTTGATAATTAAGTTTAGGTGTATTGGTAAAGTTATTAAAAAAATTCTTGTCTTTGTCAAGACCGCAATAGGTTTAGAATCACTTCTCTATTCTATAATATTTATTTTATTATACATATTATACGTAAACATAATGCTTAGTGCACACAATTGTAGCTATCGCGCTCACACGAGCTAAGCTTCATGGAGAGGCAGAGAAAGATACAAAGTTACATACGGTCGAAGGCGCAGGACAGCGATAGCGAGCTGGAGCACGCCGCCAAGCGCAAGGGCAGCCGTGGCAAGCTTGCGGTGAATTGAAATTGAACTTTATGTACAGTACGGTCAACGAGTCTTCGCCTCTTCCTTAAGTATAGAAAGAAGTAAATTAAAAAAAAAATCTCACTTTTGATTGTTTATTTTCTTCCAGAGGGCGCAAGTGTTTTGAAAATTTAAGTTCAGAGCGGCCATGACTCGTAGAACGTACTGTATATAGATATAGAAGCGAGTTTTGTGTTTAGTGGTTGCGTCATTGTTTTTTTTTTGTATGATCGTTGGTACTTACTGTGAAGATTGTTCTGCATGGTTGGTGGTTTCTTTTGTAACATTTGCGCAATGTGTTAAACCGATTTGACAGCTGTCATGTGGAGTTTGAAAGTTTTGATAGCCATAGCTTCAAGGTATTTGAGACAATTATTTATTATTTTGTTGTTCTTTTACTAAAATTGTTTAATTGCTGATTGACATTATATTTATGAGTTTTATGTAAATAATTAAATAAAAAAAAATGTATTAAAATTGAATTTATAAATTTTAAACATGTGTGATTGTAACACGTGTAGTTTATGTTATACTAACTAACTAATAAGTACTTAATAGGTCATGTATCTATTACCATAAATTAATACTTTGCTTTTGTGGTTGTAAACTAACACTTTAAAGTTTGTTAGTGTTTGTAAACTAAGTTTGATATATAAATATATAAACTTATCTTTGTGTATCAAGTAATTTAAACAGCCTCAGGATTTTCAATTATGTAAAGCCTAATATCGTTGTATCCTGCACATAACAGGCTAGGCAACTTGGGAGCCTAGTGTAAACACTCTTCCATTCTCTACTTTCTGCAAAATTTGAGGCATTGCATTTTGCGTGGCGGAACTCAACGATACGCATCGTTACCTAAGTGAGGTAATGAAAATTATTCATCTGTCATTTTGGATTCTTTCTCGAAATATGTACAGATAAAAAATTGTCCTCGGACTCGGTGTCGTAAAAATTTTGAAAACGAGGTATTTGTCACTAAATAAATCTCTTTCTAAGGGATTAATTAACTTTAGCCATAACGACACTCGAGGTTTGTGACCAGCTATAACTTCACAGGAGTCCCGATTGGCCTGTACAGTACAACATTTTGAACGAAACAGGATTTGAACGCGCGTCTCTTGAAAACCGTTCAAGCGCTCTGACCAACTAAGCCATTCGTTCTCACCAAGCTACGTAGAAATTCTTATACGCTTATTACAACCTATTTATGTTGTTAGCATCTCTGTAGGGATGAAATCTTGCTTCGTTTAAAATTTTTATATGCTTTTTAAAATTTAATTTTAGTATTTTCTGTCGTAAGTGTGGAATAACACTTTAAAAAATATTAAAAAAGTAAAAACCTTCACATCATTTATTATATTATTAAACCTTCCAACTGGGCCCCATATTTTATTGATGGTGTTTATTTTGGTTTTGATATTGTAACTTTAAGCATGTTTTATTTATTAGGTATACTCGTATGTGATAAGAAATAATATTTCTTGTCACGGACTCTCTAACTGCATGGATGCATGATTATAAATGTATATGAATCTCTGTGTTTAGTAAGACGTGTTTGATTTAATATACATATAATATAGAAAGCAGTCTGTCGGAGATAGAGGCCTGTTGTGCCACAGGGGCATGACTGTTAACACGAGAGGTTGTGGGTTCGATTTCCGCTCGAGGAAAATGTAATATTTAATATTTTCATTTCTTCGCTCTGGTAACAAGGCAAAGCGCGGTGTTGAGGTCTATGTCATTCATCAAAATTCGGTGGAGAGTGAGGAATTCAAACTCAGTTTGTAAAGCTAAGTCTTAACGGTAACGGAGTGTCTTAATACCAGTTTCCCAAGTTACCAATGCCTACCTCTCATATCATGTGAGGAATACAGTGAGAAGTTGAAGAAATAAATAATAATAAAATCTTAAACATCAACTAATATCTACATAATTATATGTATTAGTCTAACAATAGTAGCAATTTGGTAACGTACATTTTTGTGGTAAATTATCACATCGTTTACGAAATTGAACTCAATTGGGATGTACTAAAGCATACTGTTTTGGTTTAACCTTTTGGTCTATTTATGAACATTGCGATAACAATGTTACCCATTTCGCGGATTAGTTTATCTTGTACGTACCGGTGAGTGAGACGTAGCGCTCGCTTATCTTTGCAATGGAGGTGATTGCTTTTTTTTTTTTGTTGTGGAAAATTGTAATATTTCCTCGATTTTTTTTATGAATTTTTTAATACTCTGGTAAAGTTGATGGGTGAATTGGATGGCAGGATACAGAAATGCGGAATGTTAAGAGTTTGTGTCGCCTTGGTGTGGTTTTCTAGATTAAATACAGGATTCAAGTTCAGATTCCATCCTAATATAAATCGTTGACTTAAAGTGAAAAATATTGTGATTTATTATTGAGTGGCAACACTTCTTTATGTCAAAACATAGTGCGGAAAAAAGTGTATGTTGCTCTTTCACTTACACATATGTAACTCGTAATATGAAGTATTTATTTTTTTTGTGAAATATTTAAAAAATATATGTAATAATCTCTTTTCAATTGTGTTATTACTTTATCTTGACACCGATTAGGCTAGTAAAATGGATGAGTTGGATTCGTCATATATTTTATATTATTTATCTATATCTTTTTTTCAACATTTACTTTAATATATAGTTAACAAGTAGATAATTTTATATAAAAGGTTCTTTAGAAGAGATGTTTTGTACGGTAAAAGAAAATAATATTTTGCTTTTATAAACCCCGGATTTGTTTACAACATTTTGACATTAACATAGAATTATAAAAGTTTTCTTCGTAAATTATATTCAAAATCTTGTTATTCACGGATTTTTCTAATAAAAATTTGTTATTTGATCTACAGCAACGCAATTTGAAGCAAAAGTTCGCGGCCCTCCTGCGGCGGTTCCGGGTGCCCGAGGATATGGGGGAGAGGGGGGCGGCGCGGGACACGCACAACGCTCAACGCGACATCGACGAATTATTCCAGGTAACATACATTTAAATATAGCATTATAAAAATATTTTTTGTTATGGGGCTTGTTGTGAATCAGGAGCGACGATCGATTCTCACTCGAAATAGTGAGATATTTCATATTTTTTATTTTTCTCTACGCTCTGGTAACAAGGCAAAGCGTGGCGTTAAGTTTCGCCACTCAACATGCAATGCCTCAAGCGAAACTCAACGAAAAGTATGAAACGATTCGGTTCTCGAGTTTCCTCTGCCTTCATCCTTCCGTATGTCGGATACAGCGTCAAACTTTAAAAAAAACTTTCTTTACCCATGATGTTATATACCTGTAGTGTGAAATTCGGATGAAAGTATGATTTTTTATTAAGACAACAATGTATGTGAAGATGATATGATTATTAAAATTGTTATAATAGCTTATATATAATTGATTGCATTTTATTTTTAATAAATGTATATAATATCGTTAAAATTCCTTAAAAAATATTTAAAAAAAATATTTTTGTGGTGATCTATAAGTGCCACCAAAAAAAAAACAATTCAAAACTTTCCATTGTTTTAGTTTTTTTGTATTTCCTATAAATTCAGGAATTGGAGTCACTATCTTGCGGTGAAGGAGAGGATTCAGGTCCAGATCAAATGGATACTATAAGTATTGGGTCTACCCCCAAACCTTCGTTAAGACCGTTTTTTAGCAGTTCCAGGAGTCTTGCTAATCAGGAACACCATCGGCATTCTAACGGTAAGTTACTTTTTCTACTGGATGATTCGAAACGTGTGATTTTGGTTGATATTTGGTATTTTAAGTGTTTTGACAATATTAAAATGCTTTATTATTTTATATATATATATATATATATATATATATATATATATATATATATATATACATATATATATATATATATATATATATATATATATATATATATATATATATATATATATATATATTTATATATATAGCTGCGTGTAACTGTATTAGTCAAAAAGTTTGTGGGATTCGAACCCGTGACTGGGACCCGTTTAAGTTAGTTAATAGTTTAGTAAAATTAATTTAAAATGTTTAAAATTATTAAATATGACAAAAATATTGTAATTTATATTTCAAAAGTGCCAATAATTTTGATGTAAAAATAATAAAAACGTTAAACGCGAGGCGTAATAAAGAATGAGCGTCAAGCTCAGTGAGCAATGCCCGAGAGACAGTGCATTGTTTGGCTTGTTTTGTTTTGCTTAGAGACAAAATAGAAGAGATTATAGGAAATGTCATTGATCAAGTTATGTTATGCATAAGGTGTTGAATCATTGCTATTATATATACCTAATATATGAGTTAGGATTATTAGGAGTTAATCAGTAAATCGTTATTAAAAATAAATTTCTGTTTTATTTTCTATTTGATATCGTTTGTACACAGTTATTAATTATAATAATTTAATCTTAAGGCAAATTGAAACTAAATATATAAAAAAGAGATCAAATGAGAGTATTGGAAATACATGTAAAAGTAAAAAAATATATATAATTACTAATTACCGGTTACCGGTATTAGATTCGTGTGTACATTTTAAATAAAAACACCTAAATAATTTCTCAGTAATGTAACTGTTCAATTAACCACAACTATGGATTATTTTATGCTTAAAGTCTGATTAAGTTTCGTATAAAAAAAATAAAAATTAAATACCTTCTACAGATGGATTCTTAAACAACATACGTTAGTCATGAATGAATCTTGAACGCATATTTTAGCCGTGACTCAATATTTTATGTTTCACATCTTGATCGATGTACATTGTTCATATATTTATGTATATTTGTGTTTGTATTGTAACGCTGTGTGCATAGTGGTAGTGCATGCGCGGGACAGGTGGATATAATGTTGGTACTATTTTGTATATCATTAAAATTATATATGGATGAAATATATTTCTAATTGAACCTAAAATATAACTACGGATTACCTCTTGTTGTGGTATATTAATGATTAATATAGGTATAACTTTTAAGTTATTATTTTAGCTAAAGTGGTTGAGATTTTTAGGAAATGATAAAAAAACGTTTTTTGTTAGTTAAAAAAATTGATAGAATTCTTGTTTTATAAATACTTAGTTAAAAACTTGATTTGCTAGATAACTTTTCATTTGTAAAAAGAAAATTATAAACAATAATAGATATGAAATTATATAATAAATTGAAATTGAGTGCTATTTGCCTCATCTTCCTCAATTTTTTGGCAATTTTTATATTTCAAATTATTCATGTTAAACTAAATTGGGTAAAACAAATATATGTATGTATAACAACAAAACCGCCTGTCCCGTACCAATGTAACGTGCATGCGCAGTGACGCGACACGCCAGCCTCGCGTCCGCCGCCGAGCTGCGCCCGCGCGACCGCCACCCGTCCGTGCCTCTCACAGGTACACGCATTATGCGTACACTACGGTCGACGAGTAGTGGCCACGAGTAGCCTATCAGAACTTTTGTATAATCCGAAAGAAAATAATCTAAAGTGGGACAATTCTAAAATAAAATCTGCACAACCATCTACCGCTTTCGAGGTGGCCACGACTCGTCTGCCGTACTGTATTTTGCTTACAACACACTTTAAACGTGGAATCAATAATAGTTTATTAAAGATTTAACTGAATTAAAAAGTTGTGTCTATTCTGATATCAAATAATATGTCTAACATATTTAAAATGTACGATAACGTCATATAAAACTGAACTAAACTACTTAGACGTTTCGCTGTATATTGTACATAAAAGAAGATATGTAATTGAAATTGATTTTACATTAATTAATAAATGATTATGAGTTGTCAAAAGAATCATTTTCTATGTTTCTCATTTCAATTTCAATGAAACCTTTTTACTTTAGTTGAAAGTTAATACTTTATTTTCTTTTATTTATATATATAAAATTAATTATAAATATAAATACATTCACGCTACATGGACCTTTTACGATATCAAATATTTTTACTGTTGCATAAGGTCGAAACAAAATTTTATTTACATTTAGTACTATCAACAAGCTTCTGTCTGTCTATTTTTCGTTCTTTTCTTTTCTTATTCTTAGCTTTTATTTATAGAAAAGTATATTTCAGCTTTGCAATCAAAAATTAGTGACTATGTATAATATTACTGACAACTTGGCGTCTTTCAGTACTGTGACTATTTTCTATTCTTACATAATTTACTCTTCTACATTGACTTCTGCTGAGAATTCTTCTAGAAGGTGCAGATGTAGCTCCGAAAATCGAATCCTTCTAGTAATTAACTTTACGTATTTGGTACGTGTACGTTCAGCGCAACATTATTTGGTGCTTTGGCATATATTACTATTCAAGGATCGTACGAGATGAAACCATTTGAGACCGTTAGAAATATTTCAAAGTATATAATATATTCTTAATTACTAATCATTATTTATTAAATAGTTTACATGTAAGAACTTAATACTACTAAATATAAATGTCTGTAAAAACAAATACTGTGAATAGTGAAATGAGACATTTTGTCATTGGTCTGGTTATATCCGCCATTTTTACTATAAATTGATTTGTTGATATCAGAGAACTGTGTCCAGATATTTTTGTTGAGTTCTTGTTCTTCTGATATTAATTTTGTTTTTAATAAGTTTCTAATATGGTGACGCTTAAAGTTATTTGATGATTTTTTTTTTGTTAAACTAACATTATCGTGCTTATAAGCTGGACCAAGCAACGAATTCACTTTTTCTACCCTGAAAGAATATTAAACTGAAAAAATATTAAAGTAATAACTATTGTATTGTCAAGCACATAGATATCCGTACAAATGTGATATTATCAATAAAGGTTTGAGATTTAATTTTCTTAGCTTACATTTTCTCTGTCTCAAGCCCAAATTAATAGATTATAGATGCTTTAATATCATATATATTATGGCGAGGTTGTTTTGGTAATGTTGCCAAAACACGAAATACTCTATCGTTTGATACGTAAAGATAATTATTAGAAATACGGGATTTTCGAAATAACCAGAATACGCATTACAAAAGAAAGTATTTAACAAAAGTCTCGATAATTTAGAATCAGAAGCGATTCGTAGTTCAGCGGGCGATGAGCGCGGCAGTGAGGGCAACAGCGACGGTGACGCGACCCTAGACGCGCCCGTGTCCGGTGCGTCCGTGTCGAGCTCCCCGCCTAATGAGACTAAGGTAATGCTGAAAATCATTTCTTTTTTATTGTTTTGATAGAAAAATATTTTTTGAGATTTTCGAGTATTTTATTAAGACTACATACATTTTATTCTAGAATTATTTTCTTTTTAGCTTCACGCTGTATGCCGCACGTGGCAGGCTAGGCAGTGGGAACCCGAGAACCTAGTGTTAAGACACTCCGTTCCACTTCCGTTGCCCACTTTCCGCCGATTTTGAGGCATTGCGTGTTAAGTGGCGGAACTCAACGCCGCGCTTTTGCCTTTTATATTACCAGAACGAAGAAAATGAAACATGACATATTTAAATTGAAAATATTAAATATTTCATTTTCTCGACTGGGGATCGAACCCAAAACCTGTCGGTTACAGTCAAACGCTTGTGCCGCTTCGCCACGACGGGCCTCAAGCCTTCTAGAATTTTTGTTTTTATTTGTCATATCGACCGAAATTCCTAATTACATACTATCTATATATGTTGATGTCTCGTCTCTAGCGAGGACGGTACTAGTATTTACTCTACATTTTAGTTTTTTTCAAGAAAATATATTTTCGTTTAAGGCAGGTTTGGAATGGCAAATATTTAAATGATATTATATAAACGATAACCTTTCTTTAAATAGTATTGGATTTAGTTACTTTATTTATGTAAAAAATCACATTTATTATACTTTACTTAAAACCAAATGTACTATACTCTTTACAGGAGGATAAGAGATCAAGGTTATTTCGTAGCGCGACTAGCGGTGGTAACTTAACGCCGGGGGCCGCGGCGCGCAAGAAGAACTCGCTCGTCATAGGAACTGAACGGCCGCTGTCAGCGCACGATCTGCCCGCCCAGAGTCCGACTACGATGGAGGTAATTTTATATGGATTGGTTGAATTAAAATTGAATAACTTTTATTGTTTGTATAAAGGTATCATAATGTTGCCAGTAACGTACACATCAAGTACTTATACTAATTTAAGTACATACGTTCTTTAAGCCGTTCGTGAAACGACGACAGCACAATATTCCTTTTGCCTGCTGCTGCTATTGCTGCCTGCGTTTATATATAAACAGCTGACATTCAAACAATTTATGTTCAGTCGTATAAGGGTTATCAGCTCGTTAATACACACACGCTGCATTTCGCTCATAGCAAAGTAGGCAGAAATCATGGCTAAGAACGTTCCACTAAGTTACCTTACAATTACAACCAAAAAAGAAACTTTATCATAACCAGTTCATCCGTTTATGTATCCACCACTGCTACCGATATACACATACATGTTAGTAAAACTTATAACACCCGTCTGTTTCCGTCGGGTCCCCAACAGCCTCGGCGCACGGTCCTCGAGCAAGTGAGCCGCGTGCTGGGCGAGGACGCGCCCGTGCCGGAGTGCGTGGCGCTGGCGCCGGCCGGGCTGGCGCGCGCGCTGCAGGCGCTGGCCGTGCCCGCCGTGCTGGTCGCGCCCGGCGCCGCGCCCGACGCGCGCGCGCTGCTGCACGCGCTGCTGAGCCGGGCCAAACAGTGAGTGCACCACGCCCATCTATTGCCCTCACCATGCTGTCAACATGTAAACTTTTTTGAGCATTGATGGCCTTAACTGTGCTCGTCCGGCACGATACTAAACACGCGTGCTCTGTTACACACTATGGCTGTACAGTGAGTGGGATTTGTTCTCCTTTTTAGGATTATTTAGCAATGTTACTTTCGGCAATAATACACTGCTGCTTTACTTACTTGACGTTTTCATTTATAATCAGTATTGTTAAATACCGTGTTCAATATCATGTAATGTAACTAAATAGACAATGTTTTTTTTGAAAGACCGTCATAAATTACTAAGAGTTGTAATGATAAAAAAATAGACAAAGAAATGATAAAAGAAATAGATAGATAAAATCAGTCATTGTTAAACATTTCTTATTTGACATTTTCGTTTGGAGATTTTACTAAAAAGAGCTTTTATATTAATTCTTACTCTTTATATCAATACCAATAATCAACCACTTAATACCAACATATTTTCGTTCCCAAATCCCGCTGCGTCCACATTTTTATATTTCCTTAAATAAACACTTTCACTTTTTCTTCTGTCTCTGTTCAAACTGTTAATAATATATATTTGCAGAAGTAACAGACGAATGATCCGCATATGCGTGTGCGGCGGCGAGGCGGCGTGCGCGGCGGCGCTGCGCGCGCACGCGGAGCTCGCGCGGCGACACGACTCGCCGCAACTGCGCTTCTATATTGTGCCCGTCGGTAAGGAATGTTCAGTTTTTATTTTATTTCTGATCTAATACTATTGCTCGAGCTGTGTGTCCATTTTTTTTGCATATACATTTATTACTATTGATTTTTTTTAGCTTCACGCTGTCCAGTGTAGGTAGAGGGAACCCGGGAATCTAATGAGGAGATACTCCGTTCCACTTCCGTTTCCCACTTTCCGCCGGATTTGAGGCATTGGGAGTTGAGTGGCGGAGCCCAACGCCGCGTTTTGCCTTATTACTAGAGTGAAGAAATGAAACATTAAATATTTAAATAGAAAATATTAAATATTTCATTTCCTCGACTGGGGATCGAACCTAGAACCTGTTGCAATCATACACTTGTGCCGCTGCGCCATGACAGGCCTCTTACTATTGTTTTATAACATTTTTAATTTTTAATTATTTCCTCTAAATATTCGGCTATTTAATGTCTAGATGTTAATTTATCTTTTTACTTTTTAATCTGCTTAGTCATATTCAGTTTTTTAGTTTACATCGTTAAGACACCCTAAATTGAATTTCCCCTTGAAGCTTAGAGACATTTAGTGTAGTGGATGGATTTGTTTGTCTGTCGCACTAAGCAATGTCTCCTTCCCCCCGCAAGGTCCGAACACGTTGTCGCGCTGGCTGGCGGCGTCCGACAGCGCGTACGCGGCGCTGTTCTGCAGCGAGGCGTGGGCGGCGCTGTGCGAGCGCGCCGCCGACGCCGCCATGCCCGACGTCGCCGAGATGTCGTCGAGGATCGCTAGGTATTTAGAGTCATGTTTATTGTAGCGTTTTTAAAACCCCATATTAATCTTTCCGGATTTCGGTTTTATATCAGCGGTCCATTTTTTTTATATATATATATATATTTGTTACTGTAATTGGGAAAGACACTACTATGTAAAACTTGTAATTTCAATATATAAAATATTTTTTTTTATTAAAAGTTTATAAAATGGCTAATTATATTAAAAGATATTTTTACTACAACTATTATATAAATATAACTATATAGTGTATAAAATTTTCAGGTATTTAAACAGTATCGGTCCAGTCAACAACATACCGATAGGCGAGGCGATGGTCGCGTACAGGGAGCGCTCCGGCGACGAGGACTCCAGTCAGACCTTCGTGCCCTTCGTAGCCGTAAGTGACAATAACATACATATTTTTTTTTTTCCATAATAGTATATTTGGATAGGTTTTAAGTTAATCTTAATTGTTTTTGTGTTTTTGTGGTCGTCTGAGTGTATTTATTTTGGTAATTCTATAGTTTAATTTTGTTTTGGTATATGATTTATATAATTGCAATGTTACTCCTAAGGATATTTTTAAAAAAATTGCGTCTCTTGGAATCCTTTCAACGTTGAACGGTTTCCGATACCGATAGACGCGGCTTCAAATCAAGTTACTTACTTACTTACTTAGCTTCACGCTGTGTCCCGCACGAGGCAGGGTAGGCAGAGGGACCCTGGGAACTTAGTGTTAAGACACTGTTCCACTTCCGTTCTTCATTTTCCGCCAAATTTGAGGCATTGCGTGTTGAGTGTGGGAACTCAATGCCGCGTTTTGCCTTATTACCAGAGCTAAGAAATGAAACATTAAATATTTAAAAGTTACTTTCACAAAATAAGTATTCTCGCTTCCTAAGTGTGAATGTAAATTTTAAAATGCAGGAGGTGCGCGTGGGCTGCGGCGAGGGCGGGCCGTCGTCGCTGGAGCTGGAGGAGGGCGGCTCCCCGCCCGCGCGGCCCTCGCCGCCCGCCACGCCCGCGCCCGCGCCCGCGCCCGACCTCGCCGAGCCGCTGGAGCTGCAGCTGGACTACTGGCTGGTGAGTGCTGCTCCTGCAAACCCACGGCCTGTCGTGACATAGGTCGCATGCCCTTGTGAAAAAATTAAATTCTATGAAAAAGTAAGATTCCATGAAAAATGTATATTTTATTGTTTTCTAAAAGGGACTGCAATATTAGGTTTTTATTTGAATCTGAACGTAACAGAATTACAGTAGCACTAGCACTGCTCAGTTATCGCATTGTTATTTTTTGCCTTTTCTAAAATGATTACTAGATTGCAAAGCCAGCGTAATCTCTATGAACGCAGGTGGGCTCGCGGTGCGCGGAGGGCGGCGGCGGCGGCGCGGAGGGCGGGGGGAAGATCACTCTGAAGGCGTCGTTCAGGGCGCTGCTGGTGACCCGGCACAACCACCACCTGTGCATCACCTACCTCACCAAGGAGAAGAAGCAGAAGAGTGAGTTTTTTTTATATTTAAAATTAACAAATAACAAAAAAAACTTTAAAAGGGATGTTTATTAATGTAAGGGGCTCCGAATTTTTTTTTTCTGTTCGTCTGTACGTTTGTACGCGCTAATTTTAAAAACGGCTAACCAGATCTGAATGCATTTTTCACTATTGTATTTTGACAACTTTCAACTTACGTTTAGTGTTAGTTTTATTGAAATCAATTGAAAAATAATAATAATTTAATAAAAATACGTTAATATAAAATTTTTAGTTCTGCATTTTGTTAGAAAAAGTTTTTTTTTTTTTTTTAGCTGAAGTTTTAGTTTTCAATGTATAGTGTTTTAAAGGTGATAATATAATTATAGTCATATTCTAATTGTAGTAACTGAGATTAGTAAATAAAATAATGTAATTCAAGCAGGCGAAGTCGCGGGAATTTCGCTAGTAGTTAATTTATGTATTATTCTGTCTGTTTAAAATCTAACTTTATTAGAATATATATAATTAAATAAATAAATAAAAATAAAAAAAAAAATTAAAAATAAAAACATATTTTTTTTAAATATTTTGATAAAGTTTCAGTATATAACTTAATAAACCCAAAGAAAAGACGTTTTTTCTTTTTAAAAAATATTTTATATTTGTACCTATATACCACTATTAAAAACTTAATGTATATGTTTATTATTTAAAACTTTTTAAAAAAATCCTAAAATTAAATACACAATTGCTTGCAATTTCAACAGAATTTAGAATTTATTGTAATAATTTTAGTACCATTGTTTTTTTCAACTTACGCTATATCTCGCACATGGCAGAGTAGGCGGAGGGAACTTGGGAGCGTAGTGTTAAGACTCTCCGTACCGTTATCCACTTTGCGCATTGCATGTTGAGTGGCAGAATTCAACGACGCGCTTTGCGAAGTAATGAAAAAAATAAATATTTAATTGGAAAATATTAAATATTTCTTCGAGTGGGCATCGAACCCACAACCTGTTATTCCAAATCATAATAATAAATATATGCTCTCACTCACTCAGCTTCACGCTGTATCCTTGAACTTGGGAACCTAGTGTTAAGACACTCCATTACACTTTCCGCTGTATTTGAGGCATTACGTGTTGAGTGGCGTAACTCAACGCCGCGTTGTGCCTTGTTACCAGAGCGCAGCAATGAAAACCTTAAATATTTAAATTGAAAATATTAAATATTTCACTTCCTCGAGTGGAGATCGAACTACATAAATATATTATTAAAAATAATATTATTTTCACAGTAATGAGACTGGGTAAGAAAAAGGAGAAGAGTGGGGAGGCTGAGCCGGGACGTGCCCAGACCGTGGAAGGAGTCGCCAGGCTCATCTGCTCAGCCAAGGGTTCGCATAATGCACCTCTAAAAGGTATTCATATATTTATTTTTTGTACTAAGGCTCGTTTTACATGTTTTTTATATTTATATATGTTTTTTTTATATTTTATCCCGCACCTGGCAGGATAGGCAGAGAGACACTCTTCTTGAGGTAATACGTGTTAAGTGGTGGAGCTCAACGCCGTGTCCCTCGTTACCAAAGCAAGAAAGTTAAAATATTTAAAAGATTTTCTCAAGCGGAGTCGAACCAACAATCGTTGCACTTCGGCAGATGTCACTTTTTAGTCTATATACAGTAGATGTATAGGAAATGAAAAATATTGATTACTTATTATTATTGTTAATAAAATATTTTTACCATGTGGAAAGTGAATTTGTAACAAAATGCATGCATAGATGTATCCATGTTAAAGAAGGAAATTTTCAGGTTTTTTTCATTTTTTATTTACCATTTTATATATATATATATGTATATATATATATATATATATATATATATATATATATATATATATATATATATATATATATATATATATATATATATATATATATATATACATACATATATACATATATATATACATATATACATATATATATACATATATATATACATATATACATATATATATATATATATATATATATATATATATATATATATATATATATATATATATATATATATATATATTTGTACCCACAACCATAGCGTCAAATAAAACAATATAATAAATATATTTTTCTTTCCAGTATACATCGACGGTACAGAATGGAACGGAGTTAAATTCTTCCAACTATCCACGCAATGGCAGACACACGTCAAGACCTTCCCTGTTGCAACCTGTGGAGCTCCCCTCGCTCCTCCTGAGACCTAAAACTTCCTTGAATTACCCTATAAGGACCCTTGGAGGGCCTCCTGAGACCTCTCAAATGAACTAGGAACATTTTTGAATGCCCTGTCTAGGGCAATTGAGTAATTTCTCGATGGGACTTATTTTGAACCTATAATGTGACACCTTGATGGACCCTTTCTAGGTACCCATGGATTATTCTTATATAGGAATTATTCAGTGACTCCTTTTAGGGTCTCTAAGGGATCTCAGTGTATTCTTGCAAGGGATCCTCCTTGAGAAATTAAAACCGATTTTCATATAGCGCAATCGTTGGTTTTTGTAAGCGTTAATATCGCTTTTTATAATATATTGGGCTTAATACGTGTGGATAAATCAGAAGCGAAAGAAAATATAGTGATGGCTAATGTCATAAATTATTGTGTAATTGTCATCTGAACATAGTTCAGGTTCAAATCCTATGGTCTCGGTATATAGAAGAGGCTTTCCGGCCATTTGCGCAAATATGACTTGGTGAATGGAAACAGACGAAAGAATGAATGAATGAATGAATGTATCATTCATTTAAAGAAAGAATGACATTCAACTAACAAAATGTAGAAATTTAAATGGCTTAACCTGTTTTAATGCTGAATATTGCAAGCTTATTTATATAAGGTTATACTAAACTGGATTTGGTGTAACTTAATAGATGTTTTAGGTCAAATTTGCGCATATGTCCGGTATATAAAACTCAATATTATTGTAGCGTTACTTAATAGTCGAGCTGCCATTAGCAATGGCTTTTGTTATGGAACTTTGTATCGTATTATATATGTAATAGATGCGATTTGACTTGAAATTGCTAGTGAAGTTGCATAATGAAGGCTTGGAAAACGCATTATAGTCATTTCATTGTAGTATTTAATTAATATATTAGATATTTTAATGGTATAAATAAATAAAGTGTACTCAATTAGTATGGGAGTAATGGTTCGTGACATTTCCATAGGTTAGTTTTGTGGTGAGCTTATCGATGTTGTCTACGTGTGAACGGACATGATTTACGAAGAAACGGAATAAAAATATTTTAAAAGGTAAATTCGCGTATATTCATTACTATACAGTGTTGGGAATCCGACGTTTCGAGCTTTTTTTTTTGTAATAGTCCGTGGTGACGCGTGGTGGTTGACTGAGGTTAGAGGACTGAAGGTCGTATAAATATTATATCAGAATGTGTTGGCTCTGATAAAGCTTTCTTGTTCTTATTCATATAATTATTTATTTCTTTAAGTGCAAGTTGTACCATCATTCAATTCTCACGTAAACGTCCGTTTACACGTAGGGACATGGTAATAGGTGTTTTGGCACATATCAAGTGGGGAGTGCTATTTTATTTTGTCTGTGATTCAAGAGTGTTTTCTTTACGCGATTTGTCGATGGTCGCTATTTTTTTCTTAGTTTTTTTTGTATTTTTCATATGTATCTTCGTTTGTTAGAAGCAATAGCTTTGATACGGTAGCGTTTTTTATATATTTAAAGTAATAATCCCGTTTAAAATAGTATACGCTAATTGAAATTTGCCAATAACTTGTAAAGTAAAAAGTATTATTAAATTTGAATTGTAATACAACTTTATATATTACGACTTTTGAGTAATACGACTGAACAAGCAAAATTCAATCGTGTCGTTGTCGTGTCGTATTGTATAAAGGTACTTCAAAACTAATGTAGTTGTTAAAAGAGGCTTGGTTTTCAACGACTTATTCAAAATACCATAGATTCGTAAAATCAATGTTTAGAGTAAATTAAATGTACATCTGTGGTTCTAGGGTAATTGATAGACGGCAACGAAACTAGGGCATAAACGGAGTATGACTCGTTTACTGAAAATAAATGATGTTCGTATTAGAAATATGATGTAAAGTTAATTACTGAAAATGCAAATGATTCATATCTTTGGATTAGCTAATGTCGTGTTAAAGTTAAATTTTAAAAGCATTAATTTTCTTAATTTGTTTCGTAAATATAAAAGAAAAATTATTTTACTTTTTTTTTATAACAAAAATATATCAACGTGTATAAATATTTAATGGCCACGATTTAGTCATCATAGGCTTTTGTGGAGCTCAAGGTGCTCTTCCAAGTTTACGTTTCACACGCTGAGTGCCAAATTTTAATCATTTGCCAGTTAACTTCCAGCTATGTTTTTTAATTATTTTTATTATAAAATACGATCGATGTGTTGTGGCCGTTGCGAAATTAGCTGAAATGGCTGTGCCGATTTGGCTTAACGATTTTTTTGTTGGTTTATTTTCTTCCCGAGTGAACAATGCACATAAATTGGAAAGTCTAAATTCAGGGCGGCCTTGATTCTTCGACTACTATGCTATATACACACACACATATATATATATATATATATATATATATATATATATATATATATATATATATATCTATATATATATATATATATATATATATATATGTGTATATATTTCTTTTGCATGTAATTTATACCTTAACATATTAACATATCTTATCAATTTTTAATTTTGTTTGTTTTTTTAAATCTATGTCGATAGTTTTTATGAATGCTATGAATAAAAAATGACCGTTATATATACATACGTGAATTAATTGCTTATTATTCTAAAACATGATTTTTATATTGAATCATTGTTATTTTTAATTAAAAACTGTTTTTTTTTCTCGTATAATGTAAAAGACTTTTCCAGGAAAACGTTTCAAAATGTCAGAATGAATGTTTCAAAGTTTTTTGTTTGAATTATTTCTATTAATAGAGCACAAAAGCGTTATTTGGTGTTTTATCAATAATTCACGTGTTAATATTTTTTTTGTTGGTGTCAATGCAGGACCTTCTTATATAAAAATGTTTTTTACAGTTAACAATAAAAACTGTAAGTCTTAACCCTTAATCGGCTACTGGGACACATTTCCCAACCTTACCAATTATATTCTAATTCCTAAAGACCAACAGAAAAAAAAATGTTCTTTATAAAAAATTTAGAACCATAGAGAAATCATAGAGTAAAGTTAACTGTGTCTTGAGAAATGTACTCTGCTATAGTTTTTAATGGACTCAATTGTACAAGCTAAATTACCACTAAACATAGGGTACACTTAAGTTATCAGTTTTGCGATAAACCTTTTTTTTTCTTACACTGACACCAACTATCTGTAGTAAAGAAGGTTTTTAATTTATTTTTAATTTATGTTTAAAAATATGTAAAAATTATAACATTACAGAACCATAAGGATTTACTATCAAACTTATATATATCTCTAATTATTTCTCTTGTATGTTGATTACCACAAAAAAAAAATATCTACATTTTTTTTTAATATATTTAAAATTTGGTTTTCAAATCATTATTCTAGTACCGGTATAAGTTTCTTATTATTGTTTTATAATTAAGACAATACAATGTTATATTGTGTGAGATGGCTTATCTAGTCGTTTGTGAAATGTGCTGAAATATTTTTGGGTTGACAGCTATTGTAACTTTCCCATAGTGAATAGTTTGTTTTCTATTAAACAACATATAGGCACAAATTAAAGTGACTTTAATATATAATCCCCCTGTATATAACACTATGAATGCTTGATTTTTTATTATAATATATAAAAAAAAATGTAACATATGTGTGTTTCAGTATTTGGTAATTGAATATTGTTATTTTATGTTATTCATTGGCTTACTAATTTTGTTTTCTCAATATCACAATATTTGTACAAGTTTATTTACATATATATATATATATATATATATATATATATATATATATATATATATATATATATATATATATATATATATATATATATATATATATATATATATATATATATATATATATATATATATATATACATGTACATGTATATGTATATGTATATGTATATGTATATGTATATGTATATGTATATGTATATGTATATGTATATGTATATGTATATGTATATGTATATGTATATGTATATGTATATGTATATGTATATGTATATGTATATGTATATGTATATGTATATGTATATGTATATGTATATGTATATGTATATGTATAGGTATATGTATATGTATATGTATATGTATATGTATATGTATATGTATATGTATATGTATATGTATATGTATATGTATATGTATATGTATATGTATATGTATGTATATATAATATATATATATATATATATATATATATATATATATATATATATATATATATATATATATATATATATATATATATATATATATATATATATATATATATATATATATATATATATATATATATATATATATATAAATATATTGTTTATCAAAATGTAATTTTTTACTATGATAAATTATCCCAATAACGCCTATAATAATATATGTAGAGGCCAATTTTAATTTGTATGTACTATATTCTAGATAAAGATTGCTATTCAAGATATTTAAAGCTTATTTTAAACTTAACGTGTCCTTTTAATTATCTGCATTGTATAGCAGTCTTTAAAGTGCCATTAGTTTTATAATAAATGGCATATTCATTAAAAACGCTCAAGTTCTCAGTAGAGGCCTAGCCGACCCATCATAGCCGTGTGTTACAATATAATCAATATAATAGAAATAATACTTTTATAATAAGGTATTGTAAAATATACTGTCAAGTTTTAATAGTTTGCTTAAACAATGTAAATTTTGTTCATGTATTTATGAGTTTATATCATTTAATTTTATGTGACTTGAATGTATTTCAAACTTCTTTGATAGTAAATATTTCCTAAATACATATGTATTTTATATATAAAATAAAATATATATTACTTAATTTGAGTGGACTATTAATACTTGATAAATATGTATTGTTTAATATAATTTTGATCTCATATCTGCTGACTGACTTGGCGATTAAATTTTTTAAATTATTTGGCTGTATGCTTAGAATGATTTAATAAATGTATTATAAGAAGGTATTCAATGCAACTTGTAATCAATAATTTGTATAACAATAATTAGATATTCATCACAAATAATTTTTCTAACAATTGAAAATAGCTGACTTTAGTTTTTCTGTTTAGTTAGTATAGTTATTTTAAGTTGAATTATTTAGTACAAAAATATATTAAATTTATGTTATTTATAAAACAATTTTATACATTTCAAAGTAGCGAAGGTGCAATAAATATATGGAAACTATTAATTTACAGAAATATTCTGGTCTAACAAGTTGTTTAACATCAATATGTTTAAGCAAAGTCATGAGATTTATTATTTTATCACATTTTGCAGTATGATTTGTATTTATTGTACAAATAAATTTTTGCATTAAAATGGTTTGTTTTATTTATGAATGTTTAGGATTTTGAATGTAAACGCAGGTATGTATATAAAATATATATTTATTTTTCACTTACATGTTATAAACCTTTGAATAGCAAAAATTGATTTCTTAGGCCATTTTCCCCGCCAACTCCGCCTTCAGGTAGGACATATAATAATCCATCCTCCTGTTTCTTTGGCGAAAATTCCCATAAGTTTTTGTTACTTTTGGCCAATTCATCTAGATTCCAGACGGCGAGGTATCTAGATTTGCCATGCCTACATAAAACATATGTATTTTTTGGGTCATTTTTAAAATTCTCACCAGGGTCAGAAATTATGATTATACCACACACAAGGGCCCAGTGTGCAGTGTGACCATGTCTTAAACATGGAGAGTGATTAAAATCTGCGTCATATCTGACTTAGCGTTAAGAAAATAGATAAGAATAATCAAATTCCAGAAATCCATTGCATTGGAGAGATTTTAATCTACCTGTGACCACGGACGACTGTAAAGTATTTGAAACTTTGGGTTTCCTAAAAAAGTTAACCATTCAATATACATGATTAAGTCAAGTCAGTCAATATCCAGTTAAGTGTTTCATTTAAAATAAGATTTTAATTATTTTATGTCATAGTTGTGGGATTGCCCCTCACTTGTGATTATGAATTATTATGTATTATTAGTAAGTAAGTTTGATGTTATTTTTTGACACTTGTCTCACTCAAGGACAGTGTTTTGTCAGTATTTTCTTCTTGTCTACCTTGCTATATGTATTCATGCTAAGTAAATAAAATGTGGAGATGATATAATAAAAATATATAAATGAACACCAAAGCATATTGTAAAATAAAATAAAAAGAATTATGACAACATATTTTGCACTTAAATTGACTTAAATGAAAAAGGATACGGAACTAATAGCACTGCACCATTTAAAAGTTCTAGTATAATTTCTTCAGAAAATAAACCACCAGTTCTTACACAACAATTAATATTTTCTATATCAGCTAAGCTTATGGCCTTCTCAGCTAGCTTTACCATGTTTTTACAGCTGAACATTTCACCATTGCTACTGTAGCCTTCTAATTTAGTGATATTCATGAGTTCTTCTGGAGCTACTTCTCCATTTAAGAGCATTGATAATGCTACAAGTCCACAAGTTGGTCCTATTTGTAGTATTGATTCGAAATGTTTGTAGTTATATCGATATGGAGGTTCGTGTAAGCAGATATTATTTTTAGCACAAGCTTCCCATAACTGAGGCTGGTGGGCAGCCCACTCGCAGACATCAGAGCAGCCGAAACTAGGTGAAATGTCACAAGATTTGGCTGGAGAGCTTGCAGGGAGGGCAGGAGGTGGCGGTGGCGGTGCTGGTGGTATAGTACACATATTAATAAATGAGAAACTTATCACATAATTCTATTTTTATACATTATGCTCTTGATATCCATCATGGACTTTGGTAAATAATAACAATCATTCATTCTTTTTGACAAACAGCTGATAACGATCGTATCATTCACGTTAGTCTAATAAGAAAAAATAAAAAAAATAATATAATAAGATTTTAGCAAAAAAACATAAATATTTTAAATTTCTTATAATATATTTAATGGTGCTACACAGTTTAGAAATAGGAATAATGTTAGAAACATATATATTGAACGCACCTTATACATTGATTTGTTGGGTGTGGTAAAGTTATGTTCATTCAATTTGAAGATAATGTTTCACTTTCATTCATTCACTTAATTCAGCTTGCAGACGGCGATCTGCTGCGAAAGATAATTATAGTAATTGTGCTGTAATTTAACTTGTTGAGACTAAGTGAAAGTATTTTCCATTTAAAACTGGTTTGGAAATAAAGTAATTCATCATGGCAGACTCGCGGAAAAACCATCTTATTATAGATGGGGGTCAACATGCAGACAACAGTCACCTGGCTTCTTATAAGCCTATCCCGGAATCAGATTCAGGTAAATTCATTAATTAAAAACTGAAATTTAAATCATTATAATGAATGCAATAAATCATATACATTAAAATGTATCATGTAAGTATTAAATACATAGCAAAATATTAAAAAAAAAACACATTTTCATTCAGCAACGTGAATAAATTTATATATAATTCTCTTAAAACCAGTTTTATCATTTCTTATCATGCAGACAATTACGCTTAATGCAAATTTTCTTTGTTCATTTATATTTAAATGTGAATGCAAAATCAGCTGATACCTTGACACATTTAGGAAAAAGGCGCTTAGCGTTATGTCAAATTGAATCTATAACCTTAACGTTTTGAAATGTCATCTAGATTTACGACTATCGAACTAACAAAAAATAATATTTTGTATGATATACTATGTAATATTTGTATATCTCATACAGAAAATATCGAAATACAAGTTCCATGAGGATGTTATCTCGTTTATTTATTGAAAACCAACAATTTTCGTGTTATTAAATTTTGTAAGCGCCGCCGAACTACCATCTTCATTTGGCCGCATTGTAAAGCGCTTTCATTGGACGGTTCTAAAAGCGTAGCAGCGCCATTTTGTAGTCGGGCAAACTGATGCAATAAAATGGGTTATTTGCGTTTTTCTCAGTAATTTGAATAAATTATTGTATAAAAGCCAATAAATTGTGACGAATTTTCGTTTTTAATTTCCTTTATACATAGAAATGTATGTATCATTTGCTCAGATAAACATATTTATACGTTTTGTAAGAAACATCTTTGTGAGACTGGGATGATAATTCAGGAAGCTCTTATAAAGGACAATTGAGAATAAAGAGGGCACAATCGGTACATAATTTTTTCTATAGGCCGGATATACATTACGGAAGGTGTCCATTATAAGATTACCCGTAATAGATTTTGTTTTCAGTGATATAAATCGAATTTTTCGGAGCTGATTCAACGTCATGGAGCTGGAGAATAACTGTGATATATCAGATGACTCAGAGGATCACTGGGACCACGACAGCACTGCCACTATGCTTACACTATATTTACAAAATGTCCAAAAATTCAGAAACCCCCATATTAGGAAGAAGGATGTTTGGATAGAGATCTCAAACACAATCGGCAATAAAACTGCGGAGAGTTGCGATAAGAAGTTCAGAAATTTGAAACAAACATATCTAAGATTGTTGAGGAGAAAGAAAAAATTTGGTGTTACATCGTTTAAGTGGCCATTTTTTGATTTATTTGAAGCAATTTACAATCCTGATGGGCAACTGCATGTGGATATTGAACGTAAAGTTAAGAGCGATGAAATAAGTGATATGATTGCTAAAGAAGTGGAAATGTCATCATCATCCAAGCTCTTAGAAAGTCGTGCAAATGGATCATCATCTCAATACAAAAATGAGGAGGAAAAAAGAAAAGTAATGAAAAAAAGGAATGCAGAGTTAAAAAAAGTAACAACAGAAATGAGGGACAGGCAAAAAATTATTGAACAAAAACTGGACAGGTTAATTAAAATTGTAGAAGAATCCAACTCCATACAAAAGGAACGGAATAGATTATTTCAACAATTCCTCGAAAATTCAAACCAAAGTGATTAGTTTGATGATATGTTATTGAGCCCACTGTGGTGCAGTGGTACAACTTGTGACTGTAGATGCAGTGCATGTGGGTTAGACTTGAGGGAACAAAATTGTTTCATATAGCTCCTATGGCAAGACCAACTGTGGCATCGAATCCTGCCACATAATTGAACAGGAAGTGGAGAAAAGAGTGTCTTAACACTAAGTTTTTTAGCTACCCTGACATTTTTATACTCAAAAAGCTCAAAAAAGATAAGAATTGTAATAGTAATATGCAACTTTAATTATTTTATAATAAGACTGGTAAAGAAGTAGTAAACAATTTAACGATTATAATATATTACTTTTTGTAATATTAAAATAAAATTATGCAAGACATCAATTGTTTTTTTTAATGCACTTTTCATATATAGAAAATACTTATTTTCGTTTTTTTAATGCACTTTTCATATATAGAAAATACCAATGAATTATAATTGTTATTCCTCCGCATTATATGGATATGCGACTGGGCGTATACCATCTGCAAGAAATGTTAGGAATTTTATAACAACCAATTAAATGGCTAAAAAGGCAGATTAAAATAAATGTTTGATTCTGAAAAGTATAGAAGTTTTATGAAATTTTGTCCTTAAGGTTATAAATTATCAAACAAAAAAATATTAACAAATATTTTTTCTAAGCTTTAATTATTTACTAATTAATACTTTTAAGAATATTCATTTAAATATCATATGAATTAATTTGTAGGTTTTGTTTTTATTAATTGTGTATTGTATGTACTTACAGTTTACATCCAAGTTTTTTCATTTCATGGTAGTGTAAAACTGAATATTATTTCTAACTCAGCTTCACGCTGTATCCCGAACGAGGCAGGGTAGGCAGAGGGAACCCGGGAACCTAGTGTTAAGACACTCCTTTCGACTTCCGTTCACCACTTTCCGCCGAATTTGAGGCATTGCGTAAAGTGGTAAGCTATTTACGGTATGTCTTCCGTTATGTCGGACAATAAAATTTAAAATCAAAAAATGATCGAGAAAATGAAAATAATCCATACAATATGATAATATAGTTACATTTTATCGTATTGTATGTATAAAGGGGGGAAATGGGGAAGGTTCCCCTTCACCAGGTTCCTTGTGTCTAACCTGCAATATGCGAAATATAGTGTAAAGCTAAAACAAAACAAAAGTATATAATGGAGCCTATAACCGCGTGTACATTTCATTTATAGTTGCATTATATGTTGATTATGATATATAGGTATACGTAAACAAAAACATAAAAATAATATTTTATCATA
Source organism: Eueides isabella (assembly GCA_019049475.1). Taxonomy (NCBI): domain Eukaryota; kingdom Metazoa; phylum Arthropoda; class Insecta; order Lepidoptera; family Nymphalidae; genus Eueides; species Eueides isabella. The sequence continues at coordinate 3,377,161 of CM032400.1, forward strand.
ATTATTTGCACATAAAAGTAAAAAAAAACCAATTACTTACAGAAATACGCTTTAATGTGGATGAGAGATGATTTGTTTACATCAAGCTCTTTTACTTACTTAGCTCCACGCTATATCCCTAGCGGGGTAGGCAGAGAGAACGGAGCGGCAAACGCTACGGTAAGTTCTTATAAATCTCAAATCAGGTATCTGTACGAGTGAGATGTTGGCACACATTCGAAGAATTTCAAATTTCAAAGGGTCGGGAGGCTTAAGAAGTACCTCATACCATTTTTTTAATAGAACAAAGCTTGTATATTTTATACTACAGTCCCGCCGCGGCTTCGCCCGCTTGAATTACACTATTCTATTTACTATTATCACTTTCAAGACTTTTAAGACAATATCTATACATTGAAAACTATAATTGGACCGTTTATTTTGAAAGTGGTGTAAGTCCATTTTTTTTAAAAAAATGAGACATGACGTATTTTATGCTTAATTTAATGTATTTTTTTATTTATAACTAGTCCGTGTTTAATTTCTTAATAAATCTTATATTTTATACAACTTAAAATCGGTCGGTAAACGAAATTGCATACTCATCGATTATGAAAGTGGTGTAAGTCCAATTGGCAGATGGTTGCTGATCAATAGTCTGTTATTTTTAATTGATTTATTTTATCACACGTGTCATATCATATGTGCTAACAGTTGTTAATTTAGATTATTTATTCTATTTTTTCTGAAAAGAGACAATTTCATACTACATACTACTAACATCAGAAAGTGATATAGGTAAGAACAAATGGTAAAGTAATATTATTTTATAACAATTTAAAATATTTCTTTAACTTAATTATAAATAAATTCACGTAGACATAAAGTCCATGAATATAAGCAAATGAATGACCAAATATTCAGAGGATGAAAATAAATCCATTATAAATAACAAATTAACGACCCGTGAAAAGAGAAGAAGAATAATAGAGGTAGAAGCTTCATCAGATGAGGATATTATTACACAGAAAACTGCAACTGCAACGAATAAACAAAATGGAGCGAGGGTCAATATTATTATAAGTTTGAATGAGTGGTCAATAGATTATACAAAAAGAGGAAAATTCACTCCAGTAAACAACTTGAATCCAAAAATTGTAATTGCTCAAAGAAATATATTGAGCGTATTAATGAATCACAGCGTATGAGGCATACAAGACCGCCAGACGCCAGGCGTCTCCCCCGTGATCTCCTCTCCTCTCCCGAATCCGACTCCTGAGCTGCCACCTCGGTCGCTGGTCGCTTAAGCTGGGCCTCCTCCGGGCAACCGGGGGTCTCACCCGGCTGGGCTGACCGCCCAGGTGGCTTATAGCTCGTCCCATCACTAGAATATCTATCCCCTACACCTGCGACCCCAAACGCAGGTGTTTGTAATCCCACCGGGCATTGCCCAACCCAAAGACGCGCCCATAGCAATGGGCGGAGTTAGATACTTCGGAAGAGGGCCCACAAGCCCTGAGTCCGATCCCCTGCTCAAGGGCAGGATGGAAGACATCAACAATCACAGCGTATGAAATTTTTTGATAAATTTTGGAGTATAGGTAATTTTAATATGCAAAATATATTTGTATATGCTAGTGTTCTACGAGAATCTGTGAATAGAAGAAGACCTACTAATAATTCGGGTACTAAATGGAAATATGTTTATAAATTTTATCTATTCAATTCTGGTGGAACGATTGTAGTATGTAAGAAGTTTTTCATGAACACCTCCGGTGCACCATGCATATTTCAAAACACTGTATAAATACTATTATAACCATGTAATTTTGAAAACATAATTTGTGTCTAAAACTAAATTTTGTCTTGCTATGAGTATTTGTAAACGAAATTGTACTAAAATGAAGTTTAATTTCAGTGTTTTTTGATTTTTTTAAATTGATATAAAACGATTTTTACAGTTGTTTAATTTTGAAAGTGGTGTAAGTCCATTGACACCCCATAAATATATATTATTGTGGTTTAATTAACCTAAAACAAATCTATATAATGAAATTAAATATTTATAAAACAATAGAGACATTGCCAGACTTCATATAAACTGCCTGAATTTTTTAATTGACAGATATGCTAACCTCTAATTTTCTCGATACAAGAGAATATGGACTTACACCACTTTCAAAACAAACGGTCCAATTGATATTCTAAATTGACATTTCTTTTTATTTACTAATCGATTTAAATAAAACACTCACTCAGCTTCACGCTGTATCCCGAACGAGGCAGGGTAGGCAGAGGGAATCCGGGAACCTAGTGTTAAGACACTCCGTTCCACTTCCGTTCCCCACTTTCCGCCTAATTTAAGGCATTGCGTGTTGAGTGGCGGAACTAAACGCCGCGCTTTGTCTTATTACCAGAGCGAAGAAATGAAACATTAAATATTTAAATTGAAAATATTAAATATTTCATTTCCTCGACTGGGGATCGAACCCAGAACCTGTCGGTTACAGTCACACTCTTGTGCCGCTGCGCCACGACAGGCCTCAGTTTAAATAAAACAAATTCTAAATATTGAGGAAAAGTTGCTAAAACACAATAATGTAAACTGCATTTGAGTCTGGTTAGCCGTTTATAAGATAATTAAATGCACAGACAAACAGATAAAAAGACAAAAAAACATAAAGCTCTATAATTTTAGGACTTATTACAGTAATAAACGTTCCCTGAAAGTTTTTTTAAATATATCGTTCATGTAGTGACTACAAGTAAAAGTTTTTAGTTAGGAGATAGGATGTTGATTTATTAAAAATAAATAAATAGCAGCTATAATATAATTAACAATATATAAAGATTCACAATGAAGAAGGAAAAGAGACAGTGTTCTATATAAAAAAAAAATACTGTACTTACATATTAATATGGAAAGATTCCTAGCTAAACACTTTTTATTACTATTCTTTGTTATATATTCTTACACTATATTTCGCATATAGCAGGTTAGACACAAGGAACCTGGGGAACCTTGAGTTAACACACAACGTTCCATTCTACATTTCCCCCCTCTATATATACAATACGATAAAATGTAACTATATTATCATATTGTATGGATTATTTTCATTTTCTCGATTATTTTTTTATTGTCCGACATAATGCGGATGACATACCGTAAGTAGCTTACGTGGTCGTTGTCAAATTTATTGATATAATTTATTTACTCATTCACTCAGCTTCACGCTGATCCCGCACATGACAAGGTAGGCAGAGGGAACCCGGGAACCTAGTGTTAAGACAATCCGTTCCACTTCCGTTCCCCACTTTTCGCCGAATTTATGGCATTGCGTGTTCAGTGGCGGAAATAAACGCCGCGCTTTGCCTTATTACCAGAGCGAAGAAATGAAACATTAAATATTTAAATTGAAAATATTAAATATTTCATTTCCTCGACTGGGGATCGGACAGAACCTCGGTTACAGTCACACTCTTGTGCCGCTGCGCCACGACAGGCCTCAGTTTATATATAACAAATTCTAAATATTGAGGAAAAGTTGCTAAAACACAATAATGTAAACTGCATTTGAATCTGGTTAGCCGTTTATAAGATAATTAAATGCACAGACAAACAGATAAAAAGACAAAAAAACATAAAGCTCTATAATTTTAGGACTTATTACAGTAATAAACGTTCCCTGAAAGTTTTTCATGTAGTGACTACAAGTAAAAGTTTTTAGTTAGGAGAAAGGCTGTTGATTTATTAAAAAAAAATAGCAGCAATAATATAATTAACAATATATAAAGATTCACAATGAAGAAGGAAAAGAGACAGTGTTCTATATAAAAAAAAATACTGTACTTACTTATTCCAAATATGGAAAGATTCCTTGCTAAACATTTTTTATTACTCTTCTTTATTATATATTTTTTTTTTTATATATTCACCCCTTTCACTACAACTTTTAACCCCTTTGGTTCCGGTTACGGTGTACCGACATCTGCCCGAGTATTGCATCATTCCTGCTGGAGCTTTCAAAGAAACTGAACGAACTTGTTTTTAGAGATCAGTAGTGCTGAAAACGTTTTTTTTTTAATATAAGAAGCTTTCTTTGAAGTCGACTTTGTTCATATATATGTTATTAATTATATTTATATACATATCGTTGTTTAGCGTTTACTTGCGGCTGTTAACACGAAGGTTGTGGATTCGATTTCTATTCCGAGAAAAGAAATATTTTTATTTTAAAGAAATCTTTGTTCTGGTAACTAGACAAAGGTTGAATTCCAGGCATTGAATTGCACCACTCAACACGCAATGCCTCAAGAATTCGGCGGCAATTGGATAAGGCAGTGTTTTACTAGGAACATTCTTTTAACACTAGGGTATCATCTGTTTACCCTGCTTTATGCGGGATACAACGTGCAAATGAAAACAATTGTGTTTTACGGCATCGAAATGTATTTTTTTCAAGTCTCTGTCCTAGAAAACGGCGAGATTATATTTTTAAACTAAACAAACGTTACATTTTTTTAATTTTCTTTCGTATTGTTTTTTGGTTTCTAAATAGATTGATAATAAATAAATCCCGTAAATAATTAATAAGTCATAAAAATATCGAAATATACATTAATTTTGTTTGTATATATAATAAAAATAAGACTTGCTAATGAACATTCACGTTCAGTCTATTAGGAATTAAATAAATAAATAAATAAACAAAAGCCAAAGTGATTAAGAAATTTGTCCATCCCAATCAGCAATAGTAAATAATGATACGGACCCCATTGAAATTACCTTTGCCAGCTTTAAACTTTACGATAAGAAAAAGTTTACTTACTGTAACTCCTCAGTTCAAGTTGTTAGTATTCCCGGGACCACTGTTACGAGAGCACGTATTTTTCTGTAAGTAAAATTTTCTATTATTTTAAAATATGGTTAAAAGTTTCTATTATCTCATTACTTTTACTTTGAAAGTACTTTTGATTGATTTTAAAATTTACATAGCTAGAAAATGTTATTTAAGTCTTTTAAAGTTAGTTGCTCTAGTTTTTTTTTTTAGATTTTTTTATTATGGACATGATGATTTATTTGAAAGTGTATGTAAGATGTTATATTAACAGCAATATGCTTAATTAAAAAAAAATAATTAGAATTGCTATCTATGGATTCTTATTAACTGTAACACATTTTTTTTATATAAAAATGATATTACTCTTAAAAAATACAAGAATTTATAAACACAATTTCACATTTTAAAATTAAAAACTATGATAAATGTGATGATTTATATATTTTTGTTCTGTAATTCTCTCTAATTGCGTGCATTCTGCTTTTCTTAATGGGGCCCTGCATTACAAGCTGTTTTTTGCTTTGTATGTTGGAATGCAACGTTGCCCGTCTTCGGCGTCTTCCAGGAAGGTTCAATTTAAACTTCAAAAAAGTAATAAATCTTGTTTTGAGGTACTGCGATTTTGGCGATGATTGTCAATCAAGCTCTGCCTTTTACAGTGAGTTTACGTTGTAACAATGGTGGAGGCCATTGTTACCAATCAAAAGGAGTAGAGAGAAAGAGAAGAGAGAATTTCAAGAATTTTCTCTATTGTGTTACTAATTTCATCAATCAGATTTGCATTTTTTTATATATTTGTCCTACTAAATTTATATATCGTATAAAAATACTTATATACTGAATTATTTCATTACTTTAAATTAACGTAGGAAAATATTATCTGTACTAAAGTTATTTTCTCTTGTCTATATCTTATTAATTATAAAAAAAGCACAGAGTTAAATATGTACTTGTCTTAAGATACTTTTTTTTTTTTTACTTTGAAAGGCAAATTATCAAAATTATGACATACAAAATCTAAAAGTTAGAAAATAAATTGAAGCCGAGGTTCTTTTTCTCATATGCAGACGTTCGAGACGTGCTCGAATGTATGTCGAGTTATTAATCTCTTTTTGCTTACTCGAATTGGATGTACATACGTATGTTGGACTGTACTGTTGGTTAAATATGTTAAGTCAGTATTTCCATTGACAGCGCCGTGTGAAGTCGTCTTAGTGAGTTTTCTCTTTATTTTGTGAAATTCTGATTTTTATTTATATTTAGGAAATAATATATTTCTTACGTTATTATTTAAGTTTTAACTTCGTTTAATTAATTTAAGAAAAAAAAAAATACCAAAGCCTCAAAAATGTTTCGGAAACTCTGGAAGGGAAGTATCTTAAAGAGAACGGAGTGAGTTATACTAGATTCCCGAGGGAACTTTTAGCGGGAAGTAGAAAAAAAATATATAAGTGTCATTAGATGCTCTTTTATTTATAAAATTTTCCATTCTTTTTCCATTCCATGTATTTCATTAAGACTGATTGGACTAACACTCTAATTGATGATAAGTCTATATATTAAAGGAGTGTCCTTTTATTGAAGTAAGCGATGTTTGTCGATTCTGTGAAAGTACATAAATAAAATAATATGTATCTTTTTTGAGCAAAATTAAAATAAAAAGCTCATCTTGGCAAAGTGCTTGTTAAACTGCTAATTAGATTTTCAACTAAATCACTACGCGGTTCAGGAGCTACGGTTAGATAGACAGGTCATACTGATGACACCCTCAAAACTTATGCATATATAAGGTTATTTTTACAATATAATAGATTTGCATAAACATTTGGTATTTTGCTTTTTGTAGGAAAATTTATGTAGGACAATGCTTTTTTATATATATTATTGCAAAATAGTGTCATCAAAAATAATTGTAATTATACTGACCATTGTAAATGGATACTGTTAATGTTTTTGCTTTAGTTTCTTTTAGCTATACAGCATTTTTCATGGTTGCAAATCTCATGTCAACTTTTATATCTGTGTATATTAAAAGTATTTCTTTACTTCTGTAAGTAAGTGTGTCTGTACTTCACATTTAGGAATCATTTAAAAATATAGTTTTGTTGGGAAGAGAACTGAGTGTCTTAACACTACGGTTAGGTTCCGAAGTTCCCTCGGTCTACCCTGCAGCGGGATACAGTGTGTAGTAAAAAAAAATGTTTTAGTTATGAAAATGAAATAGAGTCTGGCAATATATATTTTATTGTATTTTATATCTTAAGAATCCTTTTCGCTGTATATCATAAATATTGGAATTAGTTAGTTCCGCAATTTTTAAATGGATGATAAATAATCAGTCAGGGTATATTATGTAAATTACATTTTCTTTCAAAGTGTTTTAGACTAGACCAAGTTTAAGATCTTAAATCTTCTTGTGTAGTAAAAAGAAATACTTATATATTTTATAGGAAATTAAACGGCCTACAAAAAAGGTCTGTAATAATTTTTCGCTAAGTGAACTCGTTTAAAAGTTATTGCATATTATATATAATGACTTTCACAATCTTCCATAGCTTTCTTTACAAAATGTGTTAAAAACGTAAAACAACATAGATTTCGTGGTTTTTTTTAACTCGAAGAAATGAAATATTTAATATGTTCAATTCAAATATGTATTTATAATTTTTATTTCTTCGCTCTGGTAACAAGGCAAAGCCGCCACGCAACAAGGTACCCAGATAACACTAGGTACCCAGGTTTCTTCAGCTTGCCCTGTGGTATACAGTTAAAAGATGAATAAAGCGTATAAATATTATAAAACAATTAAACAGTGTGTACCGTTCTTCACTTTCCGGGAAAATTTGCTAATTCAAATCGATAAAGTCTTGTAAATAAAGATGTTTTTAACACTATGCATATGCCAAGAATGCAGCTTTTGAGATAATAAAAATCCAGATTTTCTGTTTTGGCTTTATGTATGATCGTATTTTATTTATTTATTTTTATACTCTGGTAGACAAAACACGGCAATGGGGTTCCGCCAATGAAAAGTTTTGGCTAAAATTTTAAAATTAATGTGGATTAGGAAATCAATTGATTTAACACACAGATTTCCTCTTCCTTTCTTGATTTATCGTAAACTTCCTTCTTTATATTAAATTAATTTATCTCTGCGTAAACCTCAAACCCTAATATTTAAGACAGTCTAACGCAAAAATAAATATGTATACTAAATATTTTTTTAGCACCTCGCAGTTTCTTTAGAACTTGGGAAATTAGTGTTAAGAAATTCCGTCCCATTCTCCTCTTTCCACCGATTACCACCATTTAAGATATTGCTTAAGTTGCAGAAGTAGTGTAACACAACTCAGCTATATCTAACTATCACTAATAATTATTCATTTCAGAACTCCGGGCCTCCAAGGCTAGTCTACACAAGTCCAAGGAGAAGGTATCACCTGACGGCGCTGAAGAGAAGCTGCTTCAGAAGGAGGACGAGGCGAAGATCACGACGCGCGTAGATATGGCGGACGCAAAGTACGTGGTTGGCGACCACAGGAACGGAGACGCTAAGATCGAGCTAGATGCTAACAAACGGGTAAGGTTTTATATACTTCTTTTATTGTAAATAGGCTGGCCCTAACTGCACTGTGGCCAGTTAGACAGTGATCATGGACTACTGAAAAGTATTCGAAACCAACAAATTCATACGTTAATTACGTTCCGGTTATAGAATTTTGGTCGAAACTATCTCGTGAAATTAGTAAAAATGGAAAGAATCAAATCAACCAGACCTAAATAAGTTGTGACAAGCGTATAAGATTTGTTTCGTAGCTCGACGAGCATATGGCCTAGTGGTTAGAGCGCTTTGATGGTTTCCAGGAGGATCGGGTGCAAATCTTGCTACGTTCAATTTTAACCAATTTTTAAATTTTTCAACAAGGACTTTTAGAATATATAAGTCATCTGATTTAAATTATTTTGAACACAAAAATTAAATGCAGAATCTTATATTTTGTCTGTCATTTCTTGTTATTTCTTTCGGTCTAGAGTTTTTTCTTCAGTTAGAGACATTATTACGGAAACCTTAATTAAAATTTGGCACGTTTAATTGGCGTAGACAAGTCTAGAAAAACATTTAGAAAATTTTAAAATCCTCATCTTCTCAATTTTAGTCAACTGCAAATCCCATTTTCATAAAATATAGTTGAGAACTAACGCGATTAACAATGTTTTTGCTTAATAAACCGCAACTCAAAACGTTATATACATTCAAGAGCTACGATGTCACAGACGGACATATCAAACTTACAACACCTCTCTGTACGTCGGTCGTTAAAAATACGTATATATTTTTTAATTTTTTCATAATTCTACAATACTTTTTTTATTATGTACCACTAGAAGTAATACAAATAAAAGTGAAAACACGTACAGCCGCGGGCTCTAATGAGTAAAGTTATACCTTCTACAGAAAATACAGTGAAACTTTCTAATATTTCTTTCTGATCACATAACGTATGCTATGCATTCTAATGGTATCTCATAATTTAATTTGCCATCGCCTTGTGCTGTTAACGTTTGCTAATACCGTACTAATGTTTATTGGATGATGCGTGTTTCATTCAATTATTCACTCACTAAGATTACCTAATGCAGTGGCACTTGTAGCTTAGTGGTTAGGTTAGTTGCTTTTAATGTATGCGGTTCTATATCACATAAGAAAAATATTAAAGACATGTTATAACCCTTTTTTGGTATTATTCATTGAGAAAAGACAATTTCGAGGTCGTGCCGCACGGGTAAGCGCTATAGGTTCTATTCTCGCTCGAGGAAATTAAATATTTAATATCTTCATTTTTTTATTCTTGTAACGTGGCAATGCGCGGCGTTGAGTTCCAACACTCAACACGCAATGTCACAAGAATTCGCCGTTAAGTGGGGAAATGGAAGTGTCATAACACTCCGTTTTTAAGTTCTCTCTGCCTTCCCTGTAATGTGGGGGAAGTTGAAGAAATACAATTATAAAAACTAAGGCAGTTGGGCTGCGTCATAAACATGTATATTTTTTTAAATACGTGCGTCATGCGCTACGTATGTCTGTCACAAATCAATTTTGACAATTTGTTGTGACTTTGAAGTCTTGTGAGTGAAGAATTCCTAAATTTCTTTTGTAAGCTCTTATACCGAAGAATAATTTTCTCTTTTAATTTTCGATAACGCGGTACAACTTATGGTATTTCAATGTTGACTTCTTCAATTTATATATAGTTTCATTTGTTCTATGATAATTTTCAATAGTTAGGAAATGAATATTCGTATCATGGATTTAAACTTTAAATTAATAATTAAAGGTAGAAAATAATAAAAACTGACCTAATATTATTTATAACACGGACTTCTAATCGATATTATCAAATCGATATATAAGTATATTTCAAATTATTGCGCATGTTCATATATGTATGTTTATGCCATGTGATTCCGGCTTAGAATAGGATCACCCTGCTACTGATGGTGTTGTAAGAGCCGACTAAAGTGCGTGTGGCAGAGTCACTTTATCAGCATGGGCAGACTCGACCGGATTGTTACTACCCTCGGCATTTAAAACCGGCGTTAAGTAGTGGTTTCGGCCACTGCGTTTCGCATTGGGTAATGCCGGGCCTCGGTGCCCATCCATCTTAAGGACCGGCAACGCTCCTGTAGCTCCTCTGGAGTTACACGGGGCTGTGGGCGACGGTGTTCACTTACCATCAGGTGACCCGTACGCTCGTTTGTACTGTCATATCCATAAAAAGAAATGTATATACCTAATTATATTTAAACATAATTTTTATTTTGTAGCAGTTTACGGGCCTCACAAAGGAAGAACTGATGAAGTACGCAGAGGATCCATTCTGGGTGCGACTCAGATGGTTTATGTTCATTTTGTTTTGGGCTCTCTGGTTCTGTATGCTGGCAGGAGCTATCGCCATCATTATAAAGGCGCCGAAATGCGCTCCGCCACCGCCAAGGACTTGGTATGTACATTGTTTTAAGGTTTTTGCAATTTTAGTGGGAAAAGAGTGTATGATATGTGTGATATTTAAGAAAACTTGATTTTATATGTGTTGTAGACATTGGGGTTTTTTAAATCTTTATTTTTTAAGTAATGAAAAGTAAGGGGTCGTCCATTAATCACGTGATGTTTTGTAGCATTTCTTAACTCCCTCTCCCCCCTTGGTAAGGTTTGAGAATACAAAAAAATCACGTGTATTTTTAGTAGATTTTATTAAAATACAAAATTTCCATATTTCCACTGCTTGTTTTTAAAATGAGAATTATTACGTGAACGCGTAGAGATAATCGATTTCTATAAAATACACTTTAAAGCTGATGAAATTACCTTCAATTTACATACATATAATATATTTATAATTAACACTTTTTCTCTTACTCTACGCGTTTGACGAAAAATGAATACACGTGATATCAAACTGCGCCCACCTGCCCCCACGCTCGTGCGATATTTTGTGATTTCTAACCGCACGTGATTATGGACGTCCCATAAGTGGAATGGATACGTACATAAAATATATATTGTTTTTATTACAAATAACTAGAGGTAGTCGTGAAAATTAAATAGATAATATTCAGTTCAGTCGGGGTCACTAATCAACACAATAACTTGTTTAGATGCAACTTGAAAACAAAATATTTTGTCTGTAAAAGTTATGTAAAAAATATTTACATCATATTTACATGAGGCGTTGAGTTCCGCGACTTAACACACAATGCCTCAAATTTGAGAATGAGAGCGAACTTAACACTGGGTTCCCAAGTTCCCTCTGACTACCCTGCCATGTGCGGAACACAGCGTGAAGCTGAAAAACCAATATTTTACATGAAGCCTGTTATGTTTTTGTTATTAAAAGTTTAAATGGTATCTTTTCTGCGCTGCTTTATTAAACCATTTTAAATACTCATGCGTCAGGTTAAAAGTTATCTTTGTTTTGACTTGATCGATTAATTTCCGGGCAATAATCGTTTAATTGATTGAAAAAGATCTTATTTGTCCTATTATTTATAAAAATAATATACATATAATTTCCACTCAGTTTCACGCTTTATCCCGCACTTGGCACAGGGTAGGCAGGGGACACTTGAGAACCAAGTGTTTAGACACTCCGTTCGATCACCCAATTTCCACTCAATTTTAGGGATTATGTGTTGAGTGGCGGACCTCGACGCCTTGTTACCAAAGTGTAGAAATGAATATATTGAATATTCCATTTCCTTGAGTGGAGACTGAACCCACAGCCTGTAGGTTACAAGCACATGCTTGTGCCCCTGCGCCACTACGCCTCATTTTTTTATATATTAAATAAAATAGGGAATAACATGACATTTTTTTCAATATGTAATAAGTTTGGCCTTTGTGTCTCTGTGTGTCTGTCTGTACTGGTATATGGCAACTTGTGGTGTGTGGTGTAACTCCTGAATAATCGAACCGATTTTTTTTTATTTTAAATTTTGTAATTCTTATTACAAATCTCGTTGCTTGAATTTGTAACTTTTATTTTAATATTTAATTATAATTATTTTCATTTTAATTTGTGTTGTTTCTGTAGTGATTCGTGGCGCTGGGTTCGAAACCCAACCCATTATGCCTGGAAAATAGGGTTAATGAAGGATGCCTGAAGAAGTCAGACAATACTTAGGCGAAAATTAATCAAAAAAGATTTAATACTTAAGAATTACGTTCTTTCTGTCCGCCGTGCTGTATACGAAACTGTAACTAAAATATTATTTAAACAATCTACTTCCATATAAGCTCATAGAATTGTTTTTTTTTCTATTTAATCAGGTATGAAAAAGGGCCACTAGTAGATATGGCGTCTGTAGAGAATTACCAAGAAGTTGCTTCAGAATTGGATAATTTGGCAAGTTCTCAAGTGGCTGGGATTTTTGCTTTCGCCAGTAAGGAGACTTACAGTGTGTTGGATGATCCCTTTTGCGTCTATAAGTTTAAGCAGTTGGTTGAGAAGGCCAAGGATGCTGGTATCAAGTGAGTGTTTTGTATTTTTTTTTTACTATATTATTGTTTATTTTTTTGTATTCGTTCTTATGAGAGTAGTAAATGTTAAGGGTTCGATTCTCGCTTGAGGGAAATAAATATTTAATATTTACACTACCTTGCTCTAGTTTTTAGATTTATCTTATAATATTTTACAAATTTAATATTTTTTTTTTTAAAAAAAAGTATATTAAAAAAATATTCATATCATGGAGTTATTATTTTAAGTATAAGCCATTCTTTTAATTTTTGACTGTAACGATTAAGGTTGATAGAAGAATTTTCATTGCCCCGCTCTAGTCAATAATGTGTACCTTCAGTTTGTGGTGTTGGATACTCAATTGGCTAAACTAAATGGTCCAATGGGCATAATAATAATCTTTTTCTATTTGTTGATGTTACTTTCACACCCGTGTCACCGTAAATGCGTCAGGTTGTGGGCGAGATCCATACTCGAGGAAGTGAAATATTTAATATTTTTAAATTAAATATTTAGTTTTTTAAATTCGTCATTTCTTTGGTAACAAGGTAAAGAGCGGCGTTGAGTTCCAGCGGAAAGTGGGAAACGCAATTTTTCCCAGCTTCCCTCAGGTATAAAACATATTAAAAATCATTAAAGCTCATAACTTTTTCTTTCCTTTTTCAGAGTAATTGTTGACCTCACGGCGAACTTTGTATCAAAAACACACAAGTGGTTTAAGCTCAGTGAGAATCGCTCAGCGGAGTACAATGACTACTTCATCTGGGCGAAGGGCCAGGAGTACGATCCCGAGCAATCTGTGCCGAAACCACCTAATAACTGGGTGAGTAATTTTAATTAAAAATAATATAATATTTCTCATGTGGGTCCCAACTTTGAAAAGGAATTTTTATTTTGGAAAAAGAAATAAAGGTATTGGGGTTTGTACCTGTGCCTCTTGGGCTGTTCCAATTAGACGAAATTGTTAAATACTGCCTTAAAATATAAAAAAATAGTGAATATGTACTTGCAAATTAAAAGGAAACAGTGATTGCTTAAGAAAAAAAAAGAAAATGAGCGTATGAGTCCTATTTTAGGAGAAAATTGGTGAAATAATTGAGATAAAAATTGTGAAACAGTAACATTAATAGAACATATCAGATAGTTATTTTTAAATAAGGTAATTCACGATTATTTAAAAGAAAAAGGAATGAAAACAAATTAATGTCGTTTATACTGCTTTCTTCACTTTCCGCTCCAAATCAAGGCACTGTTGATATCGAATGGTTGAACTCGTCGCCGTGCTTTGACTCGTCAATAAGGGGAAAAAAAAATATTATATGAAATATGTGTGTGTCAAATTTTAAGAGAGAAGAGCTTTCTTTTCCTGCTTTATGCTATATCCTGCGTTTAACAGGGTAAGCAGAGGGAACCCGGAAATCTAGTGTTACTACGTTCAGTCACTTTCATTTCCTACTTCTCCTTTCTTGAGGACTTGCTTATTGAGTAATGGAACCCTCCAGAGCGGAGAAATTGAAAATATAAAAATTCAATCTCCCATATAAAAATCGAACCAAAAACTCGCGTTTATAGTTATACACTTGTGCCACTGCGCTACGGCGACCTTAAATAATCCAACTAGAATAGTAATAATAATATATGTAATAACTAAATCCTTAGGTATCGAACCTGAACACACCGATGTGGAGCTACAGTGAAAAGCGCAAGGAGTTCTACCTCCACCACTTCAAAGAAGACCAGCCCGACCTCAACTTCCACAATCCTGAAGTCGTCAAACAGTTTGATGCTGTCCTCAAAATGTGGATGGAAGCCGGAGCTCATGGCGTTAGGTGAGATTATAATATTGATAAAAGTAATTTCTTTAATTGATAAAAGTTATCTTTGTCCGTGTGATTTTCCGGCTTAGAATAGGATCACCCTGGTACTGATGGTGTCGTAAGAGGCGACTAAAGTACGTATGGTAGAGTCACGTTGTCAGTAATGGCAACGCGCATGGGCAGACTCGACCGGATTGCTACCACCCCCGGCATTTCAAACCGGCGTTAAGTGCCGGCGTTAAGCCCGGCATTACCCAATGCGTTAAGTAGTGGCTATGGCCACTGCGTTTCGCATTGGGTAATGCCGGGCCCCGGTGCCCGTCCACCTTATAGACCGGCAACGCACCTGTAGTTTCTCTGGTGCTACACGGGGCTGTGGGCGGCGGTGATCACTTTTGGAAAGTGACCAGCACGCTCGTTTGCTGTGTCTTTTCCATAAAAAAAAAGAAAAGTAAATAGGTCCTCATTGAGCGATATAATTGAGAAATTAGGTTATAAGTTCGAGTTCCACTTGGGGCAATTTGTGGAATTGCCGACTTGTGGCACTATTATCTGGTCGATACGGCATAGGTGACTTCAAAAAACGCGTCTATCTCAACGTAGCTGTAGCTCCATTGGAGTTATACGAGGTCGTGGGCGGTGATCACTCACCACCAGGTGACCCGTACGTGAGTTTGCCTTGTTTTTTCATATAAAAAGTATATTTCACGTTTTGGTATATAAGACAGAGGGCGGTGTTTAGTTCCGTCGCACTATATCTAGAATTGGAGTACGCTGTATTTAAACACAATGTTCATTTTGCCTTGGCAGTGCCAGAGTACGTGGAGACGGGTAGTAAATCTGAAGTTATGAAAAGAGCTATGTATTCCGCTCTTGTGAGGTTTTATGTTTCTTAAATAATTATATTATTTATAGGTACGTAACGTCGCTCATTGGAAGAAATAATAGTTATTCTAAATGTTTTCTCGACTATTTTTTAAATAAAAAACGTCGTTATAGACTAATTATTAATATTAAGTTTTTTGCTGTATCTCTCATATAGGTAAGACTCACCACTTTTTGCCAAATTGAAGCGTTGGCTGTTAAGTCGCGGAACTCAACGCCGCGTTTTGCCTCGTTACTAGACCCCACAACCTGTCACGTTTACAGTCGCACGTTTATGTCCGCAGGTTACAAAACGTGAGGGACTTGCTCGTGAACACGTCGCTCCCCAGCGAGGCGCCGCACGTGGGCGCGGGCAGCGACCCCGGCGCGGACCACACGCAGCGCGCCTACTGGCGGCGCCAGCACTCCAGCGACCAGCCGCAGCTGGACCAGCTGCTGGCGCACTGGTCGCACCTGGTGGCCACTGCCAGGCCCACTGGTTGGTATAGCACATGTTCGGGGAGCTTCATACACTAGATCATTGCAATGATATGAACTCTTAGGTCTAACTTTTTCAACGAAAGCAACTTACGTATATGGTGCAAAAAAAGAAACACCCAATTTGGGAAACCTAATAAAACATAGATACAGAACAGCTGGAACAGGTTCCAAAGACCGAACAGAACTGAATTTTGACAGAACGTAGGAATATTCTCTCCATATTCTGGATTTATTGTTTTTATACGCAAAGAAAAAGGAAGGGAAACGTATCCATGACTCAGTAGTCGACAGTATTGACGCTTTACATATTGTAAGGTGCTGTAATTTATAAATATTGTGTTCATGTGATTACTTGTAGGAAAGTGTGATGTGGTGCCACAATGACACCACATCTCACTTTCCTACAACAAGAGATACACAATCAAATTGTGTATCTCTTTTTCTCTCTTGTTCTCTCTTGTTCTCTTGTTCTCTGTTTATACTAGTGAATCAGTATGAATGATGTTTTTTAAAAAAAATATATAATTCAAGGTATTCGTAAAGCGCTGGTGATTTTTTTACTTAAGATGCATGATTCATTATGTTACATGTGCATTTTGTGGTGTTAACGCCATTTTGTTTGGTTATTTACATTTATATATTGCAAAATAAAAGTCCAAATTTATATGGTCAAATTATTTAAAATCAAGTGTACTAAAATATACACTTATAAAAAAATGTTTCTTCCAGAACAAACAGTATTCACTATATCAGAAGCCGGTGGGCAGCCTGAACTGTTCCTGTTGCAGCGTAACTTAACCTCTCTGCGCCCTGCGTCCGCTGCTCCGCTATCGTTGCACGGCGTTGAACTCCCTACCATAGTGGCGAAGATGCAGGCCATGATTGATAAGTGGCCTGCTTTACAGGTATAATTTAATTAAATATTTTTATTTTTAACGTCTTTGATTTTCGCGATTGTTATACATTTTGAATGAAACACTTTTAAACGGATTAATCGCGTATATTGAATGGTAAACATTTTTGGGAAACCCGACGTTTCGAACACTTTACAGTAGTCCGTGGTCACGGGTAGACTGAGGTGGCATTTGTCTGTCAGTTGATATAATTATTATATCAAACTACCGCCAACGATTCCTTAATTGCCTCGCGTACTGCCCTGGATTCTTGCAGAATGAGCTAACTGTATCGGGTCCTCTAGTGTGGTGTGCTGGGGATTTTAATTTTTTTAATAGTGGGTCCCAGGTGGGGGAAAGTTTCCAACCATCTTCTCTATTGAAATTAGGATGTTTTTGTATTTCAATAGCCTCGCGGATCATTCTAGGGATATATCTATTCTCCCTAGCGAGTATGTGGGGGGGGTTTATCAAACCTGATGTAATGGTTGGATTTGTTCGATGTATGCTCACACACAGCTGACTTTGATACATGCCCATTCTTGACATCGGAGATGTGTTCCTTCACCCTAACACCGATGCTTCTCTTTGTTTGACCTATATATGATAAGCCACAGTCACAATCAAGTTTGTATACACCACACACTGCAAAGGAATATTACTCTTCACTGGTCTCAAGAATTGGCTCACTTTCTTGTTAGGCTTGAAAATAGTTTTAATAGAAGCTCTTCTTAAGATGTTGCCGATCCTGTCTGTAACACCCTTTACATATGGTAAAAGTGCTGGTTGCCTCTCAACTGTGGGTGGCTTGTTGGTCTTCTGACAACGCTGGCGGGGAACTGGCAGCTTGTTCTGATGAAGGGCAGTCTTCACCTGTCGAAGCTCGTCCCCTAGGTGTTCAGCATCGCAGAGGTGGTGGGCTCTCTGAAACAAAGATTTGCCAACGGTAGATAACTGTGTAGGGTGGTGGTGTGTGGTGGTGTGATTCACCATTGAGGTATCTGTTGGTGTGCGTGGGTTTCCTATATACTGTCTGGCCTATTGTGCCATTAGAATTCTTTATGACTAAAACATCAAGGAAAGCTAAAGAATTATTTGCCTGTAATTCCATTGTAAACTGAATATTATTATTAATAGAATTAAGGTGGTTTAAGACCACCGTCCGTCCATAAACACTGTCCGTAGGTAAAATTGTGAATGTGTCATCTACGTACCGCTTATATATCTTAGGTAGACATGGTGCAGAGCTAAGAGCCATCTCCTCGAAGTCCTCCATGTATATATCTGCTATGGCACGAGAGATTTAATGTCGAGATCTAACGATTTTGCGTGTTTTTTAATTAAATCGGATGTCTTTTTTAATATTTTTGTTGTAGGGTCTTTGTCAACAATTTTATAAGTTTTTTGATCCGATAGTAATAATGACATTTTTTGTATGTACTCATCAGTGTCTAGTATTACCGTCGCGTTACCTTTATCCGCTTTGAGAACTGTTATTTCATTGTTTTTCCGTAAATTTTTAAGTGCCCGAGATTCATCACGAGAAAGATTAGACTTAGGTGGTTTGCTACGGCGCAGTAAGGCGGATATATCTTGACGAATAGCTTCTGAATCTTCCTTCAAAATCTGGTTTTTATATAAACAAACAAAATTTAAAATCCCCAGCACACCACACTAGAGGACAGATACAGTTAGCTCATTCTGCAAGAATCCAGGGCAGTACGCGAGGCAATTAAGGAATCGTTGGCGGTAGTTTGATATAATAATTATATCAACTGACAGACAAATGCCACCTCAGTCTACCCTTGACCACGGACTACTGTAAAGTGTTCGAAACGTCGGGTTTCCCAAAAATGTTTACCATTCAATATACGCGATTAATCCGTTTAAAAGTGTTTCATTCAAAATTTTTATTTTTCTTAGTTTAAAGTGATATTCCACACTTGGGATAAAATGTTATGCTAATGTTAACAACGTAAATAAGGTGCAATAAGCGTGTAAGAATTTTGACATAGCTTAATAAGAACGTATGGCTTAGTTGGTGAGAGCGCTTAGAAGATTTCCAAGATGTATCTTCCTTCGGTTCCTTAGCCCTAAGTTGGTTAAAGTTGGTCGAAGCATTGGAAGACTTCCAAGGAGGCGTGTTAAAGTTGTAATGTTTTCTAAAAAAAGGTTTTTTTTCCCTTAATGTGGCGTATCAATTTCAATTTGTTAAAAACAAACGTATTTTTTTATGTTTGCTTGTAGTTTTGGTCGTCCATGCTAATCTATGGGACAGCTGGACTGTTTTTATGGGACTATACTAATGATTAAGTAAGGCCTGTCGCGGCGCGGCGGCACCAGGATATGACTGACTGAACGCTTGAGATTGTAGATTCAATCTCCACTTGACGATATGAACTATTTAAAATTTCCATATTTTGGCTCTGGTAACATTGTCTAATTCGGTATTGAGAGTTGCCGGAGCGAAAAAATTAAAATATAATAAATTTTTATTTTCCTCAACTGAGCACCGAACTCACAACTGGCCGCGTTTACAGGCAATATTTAATAAATACTGTATTATCTATTTATTTTCCAGTTGTTAGACGAAGGCGACGAGGAAGGTGAGCTGGCAGCGTTCTCCATGCTGCTGCCAGCCACGCCTGTGCTCGACGCCAAACAGATTGGCGTGCAGGATAATGAGACTACTGTGGTGAGGAACTTCTTTTTTTTTACCTTCACGCTGTATCCCGCACTGTGTTCACTCGTTTTTGGTTGGCGTAACTTAACGCTGTAGTTTTGCCTGCCAGAGCGGGAATGTGAAAGACTTTAATTTATATATTTTTTTATTTATTAGTAAGTTTTTAAAGTTGTGATAATTATTGAATATTTTCGATTTTTTTAAAAAGCATAAATATATAAAATCGTTTATGCATTAAGCAAGGTTTAAGAAAAAATCTTATAGGGTTAGATTTATAATGTAAAATACTTAAAATAATGATTTTTAGAGATTTTTAAAATTGTTATTATGTTATTTTTGTCTGCTTGTTTGTGCATTTGTACGCGCTACGATTTAAATGCAGTTTTCACTATTATATTTGGGCAACCTCCTCTCAATCTTTAGTGTGTTGTTTTATTTAAATCGAGTAAAATATAAAAAGTTAAGTTGTACAAAATTTTAATTCAGATAAAATTTCAGTTTTCGATGTATATATAGATATTGTTTTAAAAGTGAAAGCAATTGAGATTAGTAAATTAAATGTAATTCAAGCGGGCGAAGCCGCATATGAGTGCTCGTAATTAATATAAATGTGATTTAACACCAATATTTGACTACAGACATACAAATACAAGGTATATTGGATATGTGTGAATATTAATGATTTTATAAATGATAACACGCTTTGTGAATAAAATGCTCGCTTCAGGCTATTTCAAATGTATCATTGTCACATAATTATACGATGTAAAATGTTGATAAAAAAAAGACATGTCCCACTGAGTTTCTTTCGCCGGTTCTTCTAAGGTCTGATACAGTAGCTTTAGTGAACTGGTGGTAAATTGTTTGACGTTGAAAAAAACGTCGCTTGTAACTTGTTATTTTGAATAAAAATATTTGAATTTGAATTTTTGAATATGTATCCAGAGTGAGTCTCTCTCGCACGCGGTGGCGCTGCGCGAGGACGCCAGCGTGCAGCACGGGCAGCTGGCGCTGGCCGCCGCGCCCGTGCGGAACTCCTCGGACCTGGTGCTGGCCTGTGCTAGGTGAGGACCATGGAGATCTTTATTTCCTTTTTATTTCAGCTTCACGCTGTATGTCTGTAGGCAGAGGGAACTTGGGAACCTAATGACGAGACAATTAGTTCTCATTAAGGCATTCTCAGTTTCCTCCAATTTTGGGTGTTACGTTATTATTGAGTGGTGGAGTTCAACGCTGCGCTTATGTACCACAAGTCATTGTTAGCAGAGCAATATCCTGTACATGGGGGTTGGTAGAGAGAACTCGGAACCTAGTGTTAATACACTCTGTTCCGTTCTTCGCTTTCCGCCGAATTTGAGGCGGAACTCAATGACGTGCTTTGCCTTGTGACCAGAGCGGGGAATTGATAACATAAAATATTAAAATTGAAAATTTTAAATATTTCATTTCGTCGAGTCCCCACTCGAGGGTAAGTTAAACAACCTCTCGTTTACAATCTCGCCCTTATGCCGCTGCGCCACGAAAGGCGTTTAATGTACTTTAATATTTACGTACACTTACTTCAGAAAGACAAGAATGAACAAACGTCAGACATTATATATTTCCCGTCCCACAGGCTAAAGCGCGGCCACACGGGCTACGTGGCGGTGTACAACGCCGGCGCGGCGGCGGCGCGCGCGGACCTGTCCCGCCTGGCGTGGCTGCCCGCCGCGCTGTCCGTGCACCGCGTGTCGCGGCGCGTGCATTTGTATACCAAGTAAGTGTTTCAATAACTGCTAATTACCTTGTAATATATATAATTCTAATTGAAAATACATTTTTACATTTTAATCAAATGATCGTCTTATGTATAAAATAACCCAAGTTGTTCTTGTTCAAGTCATATTGTTATGTCCATAGGGAAATTACTTTTTTTTTCCACTGCAAAAAAGATAGTCGGCGTTAAGTTCCGTCACTCCTATAGCCGATTCATCGGCAGAATGTTTAGAACGGTAGTGACGCAATGGGAACAGTGTGTCTTAACACTAGGTTCCCAAGTCTCCTCCGTTTAAACAGCGATTAGTAAAAAAATATATAACATTTTGACGTAACACTTAACTACGAAGTACTACTGAATATTTTTACTGTAATATTCCTATACAATGATTGTTTATATTAAATTATAACTAAATATATTTCCTTCCAGCTACACGACCAACTTGGCGGTTGAGTCCAACGACGTGCTCGTACCGCCGAAGTCCTCTATAATTCTCTCGTACGTGCCCAAGAGCGCGGCCAAGGAGGAGTGAACATCAAACAACATGGATATTTAAAAGAAAATAGCACAACTATTGAGCTTTGCCAAGTATTGGCAATTTGCTTTGCATTTACTTTGTTCGTTTGAAATATATTGGCTTGCAAGTATATTTGGGAATTTTATTTCTTAAACATTGTAATATATCTATATATGACTATAATATATCTATATAACTGATGTGGATTGCATACTTATTATAGTTATCTAATTTTGTTCTATAATTATAATTATTGGTTTACTCCAAAAAAGAAGTGTCTTTGGGTAGAGAAACGCAGAATTTATTTCAGTTGACAAAGTGTTTTTATCGAGAAAAATTAGTGAGGCGGAATTAGTATATCTACGCTTATAATATAGAACAGCAATAACGTACGTGGAAGATAAATAAGAAAAAAACCGTATTGATTGCATTTAATAACGTAACAAAACCAAAAACGTTACTAAAAAAAAATCTTTTTACGCGTTTGTTCACGCTAATTTTAATATACGGATTAATTGGTTTAATTTTTACTATTTACTTTTATAGTATTAAAAAATTGGTTACACTTTACATTTTGCTTTACTTGCTTTTCTCAATAATAGTTTTTTGTTTCTAAAATTATATTTATATTAAAAACCAAAATTCAGGTTACTTTATAAATAATGATGTAACGTAGTTCAAGCAGGCGAAGCCGCGAGTTTGTCGCTAAATTAAAAATTAGGAGGATCAACCAATTTGCATAGTTTATTTAAAAAAAAAAATGCAATAAAACAACAATAGATATAAGGTATAATCATATAAGGTATATTTAAAAAAAGTCCGATGACCGAGTTATTCACTGTTAACATATAAAATGCGTGTTTGCTGAATTATTTATACATATTTATGAGATAAAATATCGCAGCATTTAGTTTAAACATTATAAAAATGGGCACAATTATGAGTCTACACTACAACATAAGTTCAGGAATGTTTTCCGTACACTAGAAAATAAACATAATTCGTAAAAAAATTGTTACATTTAAAAATAAAATTATTAGCAAAATAATCGTTCAGCAAATAAAGTTTTTATCTAAATAATAAACGAAGATATTAAATATAATTACAAATTCATCATTCATATAAAGAAAATCTGAAATTCATGTAAAGAAACTGAATTCCACTGAAAAAATATATGTAAATATATGTACATAAAAAAAATACGACAAATATATATATATATGTATATATTTTTAATAATAAAATTAGACTGATTTATTAGTTTCACAGGCAGACAAAGCCAGAACAAATTACTAGTTAAGTCATTTTTGTTCTATAAAATTAAGAAAGCTTTATCACACTATTGTTGTCTAGTCTATCTTTCATTTTCCAAAGGAGGTGGTAAAAATTCGTCAAAATTTTCTTCAACTTCAATTAAAATATAAGGTATGAATACACGATGGTGTACAAAAGTGACCACCGTCCACACGGCGTAGAAGACGACACTCAGGAAAATTATAGAAAAGTAACATTCAAAACACAACATATTCAACGTAATCTCGTACATGTTGTTCTTTTAAATAGATAGAAAAGGCATTAATTTTAATGTAAACGAAATTTTGTTAATCATTTAAACAAGATTTATTTGCTTACTATCAATATTGGAAAAATTAAGTATGTTAACAAAGTCAAGAACAAAAATGGCAATGTTTCTCAAACTTTCGAGTCAATATTTAAATTAATTCAATTACAATAAATGTCAAAAAAAAACTTTACATAAAAAAAATATATTATCTTTTGAGAATTCTCATTATTTGTTTAAATTCGATAGTAATTTAAAATCCGCAGTATTATACGTATATATAATATTTGTTTAGTAGAGTTATCGCCGTTTGGGCGGTTGTTTGGGCTTGTTGAACTGGTAGCTGGCGCACTTGGGGATGTGGCGCTGCGCCGCGGCCTGGTTGAAGCGGCGCTTGCAGTGCGGACACTGCACGTAGTCGGGGTTCTCAGACGGCGGAGGGGGCGGGAGGTCGCTGAGCTTACCTACATTAAATGGTGGCATGAGTTTTTCAAATATGTATATATTGGTATCAAAAGAAATAAAATATTTGTAACGTATTCGTGGTAATATAATGGACGGTAGAACTATTTTTTTTCCCAATTTTTCAAATCTATAATAAATGTGTCTTAACACAAGGTTCCCAAGTTCCCTCTGCCTACCCTGCCATGTGCGGGATACAGCGTGAAGCTGAGTGATTAAATAATACAATATATAAATACATACCTCCCGCATTAAGATGCGCCTGCACTTGTTTGGCCGCGCGTATCGCCTGGATGAACTCTTCGTGCTTTTGTCGCCAGCTGCTGTTCGATGGCTTTTGCGTTTTAGTGGTGGACGGCGCAGTGGTGTTCCTACGAATCTTAGTTATGAACGATTCAGCTTCAGTGCCCTGAAAACGATATAAGGTATTTATTACATTACATTCGTTTCTCCACTCAACACGCAATGCCTCAAATTCGGCAGATAGTGGAGAACGGAGTGTCTTAATACTAGAATTTAAAATTTCCTCTGCCTATGCTGCGTGCAGCGTGATATAGCGTGTTGCTGTCCTGTAAGGTGGATGGGCACCGGGGCCCGGCATTACCCAATGCGAAACGTAGTGGCCGAAGCCACTACTTAACGCCAGTTTTTAATACCGGGGATGATACAAATCTGGTCGAGTCTGCTCATGCGTGTTGTCATTGCTGACTGCTGACAACGTGTTCCATTCCCCAATCTACCTACCCTGCCATGTGCGGGATGTAGCATGAAGCGGACAAAAATGACTCTGTTAATATAATATCAAGGTATAAATAGTCATATAATATAATAAAATACTTCTTCTCTTCTCAGCTTCACGCTGATCCCGCACGAGGCGGGGTAGGCAGGGGGAACCCGGGAACCTAGTGTTAAGACACTCCGTTCCACTTCCGTTCCCCACTTTCCGCCGAATTTGAGGCATTGCGTGTTGAGTGGCCGATCTCAACGCCGCGCTTTTGCCTTAATACCAGAGCGAAGAAATGAAACATTAAATATTTTTACTTACTTAGCTTCACGCTATATCCCTAGCGGGGTAGGCAGAGAGAACGGAGCGCCAAACGCTACGGTCTCGGCATACCTCTTTCGCCTCGTCCACTGTCATCAACCTCTTCATACATGCCCTCCGGGGGGTCCTCATGCTTTTTACGTGACCTTCCTCCAGTATCGTCGATACTGTGTTTTCGAAGGTCAACCGAGGTCTCCCCCTCCCTCTCTTACCACTCACTTTTCCTTCATAAATCTTTTTTACCATTCTTTCTTCACTCATTCGCTCGACGTGCCCAAACCACCTGAGCACGTTCTTCTTCATTCTCACTGTGACATCCACGCTAGTACCTGCCATTCTGTGTATTTCTTCAAATCAACAATATAAACGTAGGTAAAGCAATATTACATTATGATTCATTTTAAAAATATGTAGATACATATCGTACATAGCGATCATGAGATAGCGACCAAATACTTATTGTATAACTTCGCCGTGCATTCAACTTTAGAAAAACCTTATTATATATAATAAATGTACGTATGTATGTATGTAGTGTCGATGCTTGTGTACAGAAATAGATGAAAACGTGAGTTGTATTATAGAATGATTAGTGATGTTTTTTAGAAATCATGCAATATGTATGAAACATGTACGTGCAATGTTCTTGCCTTATAGTTTTCCGCGTCGGTACCCTTTGTAATAATGCAGCATTAAAATATATTATTTTAAACAAGAAAATCAATTTGAAATCTTTTTTTAACTTCACGCTGTATACCGTACAAGTTTTGGTAGGGGAACCTGGGGTGAACCTGGGAACCATAATTTTTCGTTCCCATTAATACTCTTCAGTTCCCCACTTACCGTTCTCGAATTTTCGAGGCATTGCGCGTTGAGTTACAGTTACAGTATTCAACCATTACAGTACAGTTACAGTATTCAACGCCGCCGAGAAACCTCTTCACCAGAGCGAGGGAAATACAAATATTAAATATTCCCTCAGCAAAAATCAACCCCACACCCGTGGCACTGACGGCCACACGCTTGCGCCATTGCGATTTGCGAAATTACCTTCTCAACTATACATATATTATATGTCTTTTCTATACTAAGTAAACCATAGGGTTGAAAAATAAAATATTTAAAATATAGCCTCTTATTTACAAATGTCAAACAACAGTTAAAATAATACAATATTTAACAAAGCTTAAATTAGCAGGAATAAATGGACAAGCAAGTCTTCAAAATAATGAGACTCACTCACTCAGTTTTACGCTGTATCCCGCACATGGCAGGGCAGACAGAGAAAATTAGGAATCTAGTGTTAAGACACTCCGTCTCGTTCTCCACTTTCCGCCGAATTCGAGGCGTTGCGTGTTGAGTGGCGGAACTCAACGTTTTGCCTTGTTGCGAAGTGTATAAAGAAATGAAAACATTAAAAATTTTAACTGAAAATCTTAAATATTTCGTTTCCTCGACTGGAAATAGAACCCACAACCTATAACGTTAAAGTCACAGCTTGTGCCCACGACTGGTCGTAATGAGACAAATGTAAAATTTTTAGAAGAGTATAATCACAACAATTTTACGAGAGAAGGAGAAGGAAGAAAGGTACCACGCAGAACACAAAGAGAACCACGAGCATAAGAAACACTATATAATGCTTTCTATCTCATTCTCTCCAAATCTTGATCATGATGTCTGTCGTGGTGCACGGGCATAAGCATGTGCGCGACAGTTTGTAAGTTCAGTACAAACTCAAAGAAATTGTGTAAATATGTAATATTTTCAATATAAATATATTTTTTTTCATGTCTTTGATCTAGTAATAAGCGCGGCGTTGAGCTCCGCCACTCAACATAAAATACCACAAATTTGGCGGAAAGTGCTGAACGGGACAGCGTCACACTAGGTTCCCAATTTTCCCTCTGCCTATCCTGCCATGAGCAGTATACAGCGTGAAGCTGAGAGTGAGTGATATATAACTCTCTTATTTAAATCTCTATTTACCGTCACTTTTTCGTTCCATCGAACTTCAAATCACAACAATACTAAAGAAGATTTCACTACAAAAAAAAAACGATATAATATACAAATTATATACGTCAAATAAATACGTAAACTCTCACCGCCAGCCGGTGCTTCAGCACGTCGAACGGCTTGCGTTTCTTGGCGTGCGTCTTCTTGCATATCTCCTGGTGCTTGAGGAGGCGCTCGGCCGCGAAGTGTCGGCCGCAGGTCGGACACGCGCCCTCATTGTTGTCCACTGTTCTTATTTTGCTTGATGCGTTCGATTGTGGACTCTGCGCGTTGTGGATTTAGTTTTAAGGATGAATCCGCACTATTGCGACGGTCGCAGTTCGATTCCGGTTTGTTAAAAATAATCTTTTTTATATGAGAAACAATGAGAATGTTCATATTGATGTTTCAGTCAAGTTCAGTCGCGCGTTGACGAAATTAAACGTAGAGCGAAAAAATTAAAAATATTAAATAATTAATTCTCTCGAGTGGGAATCGAACTTACAATCGTCGCGTTCACAGTAAAACACCAGTGCCACTGCGGTACGACGAGGGATAATTTTGTAATGTTTATTCATACATGATTATTTTATGTAATAGATTATTAAATTCTAGAACACATATTGATTTCTCATATATTATTTTATATTTAAGAAAACTCAATCCAGTAATTAAAAAAAAATAAATAAACAATATTTACCGATAGATTAGTTTTTCTTAGTACCTGAAAATAAAAATATAAATAACAGAAAAAAATTAAACAAAAAAAAATATACATATAATCCAATTGACATTAGTAATATATTTTTTAACTAAACATTTTAATTATCTGTGATGTCATTTTAGGACTAAGCTGAGAAATAATACATAAATGAAATATCTAATCGGATATTTAAAAAATATATAATTTAAAATTCAATAAAAAACAATATATGTACAATATATACAAAACATATTTTTTATATATAGAGATATCGTTAGTCATAATACCCACTTCTTTTCTCTTTTTCTTTCAGCTTCACGCTGTATCCCGCACGAGGCAGGGTAGGCTGAGGGAATCCGGGACCTAGTGTTAAGACACTCCGTTCCACTTCCGCTCCCCATTTTCCGCCGAATTTGAGGCACTGCGTGGTGAATGGCGGACCTCAACGCCGCGCTTTGTCTTATTACCAGAGCGAAGAAATGAAACATTAAATAATTAAATTGAAAATATTAAATATTTCTTCGACCGGGGACCGAACCTAGAACCTGTCGGTTACAGTCACACTCTTGTGCAGCTGCGCCACGACAGGCCTCAATAGTCCTCAATAGTCTCTCATTTCAATAGTATATAATAAATTATCAAAATGCAGTAAAGGCAAATAATGGAGTCTCATAGATGGAGTGGAGTAATGGACTCTCATTAAATGAATCAAATATTAACTTAGTGGGGAACGAAATTGGAACGGAGTGCCTTAACACTAGGTTCCCGGGTTCCTTCTGCCTACCCTGCCTCGTGCGGGATACAGCGTGAAGGAAGGAAGGAAATATTAACTTAGGGTCTAATTGAATTGAGCCCTGTTTGATTACAGATGGCGGGTTCGATCCCCACTCGTAATTATTTTTTTACTATTATTTATATCCTTAATTTCCTATTAAAAGTATCATGTTTTCATTTGTTCGCTGTGGCAACAAGGCAAAGTGTGGCGTTGAGTTCCGCCACTAATCACACAATGTCATAAATACAGCGGAAAGTGGGGAACGGAACGGAGTGTCTTAACACTAGGTTCCCAAGTTCCCTCTGCTTACACCGCCATGTGCGGGATCCAATGTGAAATTAAGATATCAGAATAATATTAATAATCGTTGGCTATAACATAAACATTATATATCAACATTATAGATTGTATCTTGACCATCACTATTTGAATGATAGCGACCGATAAGATCGCATTTACCTTATCATATTTATGTAATCACAAAACGTTCATTTATCTACGTCAGGACTATGCAATATCTAAGCTTAGGCATTTAGTTTAATTTCAATTCGTATAGTTGTACAAATTCAAATATTTTTATTCAAAATAAGAAGTTACAAGCTTCATTTTTTGAACGTCAAACAATTTACCACCAGTTCACTAAAGTTACTGCCTCAGACCTGAGAAGAACCGGCGAAAAAAAGTCAGTGGGACATGCGGAGTACTGTAGTAATAGTATGGGGCAGAGCACGTGGGGTCTTGTAAACGCAATTAGTCGTGGGGTCGATTTCCAATCGAGAAAATCATACATATATTTAATGTGTGATAAATGGCGGTGTTTAGTTCCGCCAATTAACACACAATGCCACTGACGGAGAGTAGAAAACGCTAGTGTTTTAATGGGAACGGAGCGCCTTAACACGAGGTTCCCAAGCTGTCTCTATCAACTCTGCCACTGTATCCCGCAGGATATAGTGTGAAGCCAAAATAAAATCATGTACATAGGTAAATACAGACATATGTATATGGTATTTAAATTATTAGTATGTAGCCCATTACAAAGAAATAGATTATGCAAATTGATATCAGGTGTTCCATGACACACCACACACAACACAAACATGGCCAACGCTCAACAGTAATGAATGCCAAAGTTGTGTTTCATTACTTTATTTGTATTGATTACTTTTAAAAATATAATAATTTCTTCGTGTACGGTTTCCAACAGGCGCGGGTTCAAATCCTACTACTGACACAATGTTTACGGTTACGTTATATAAAAAGTAATACATTTAGTTAAAAGATAATAGTGAAATAAGAACAAGGTTATTATCTGGGTTGTTTAATGTAATTACAAAAAATCAATGCAACATTTTTTCTTTGTTTCTTAAAAATAAGAAATATATATTTTTTTCTAACTTCACGCTGTATCCCGCACGAAGCAGGGTAGGCAGAGGGAACCCGGGAACCTAGTGTTTAGACACTCCGTTCCCCACTTACCGCCGAATTTGAGGCATTGCGTGTTGAGTGGCGGAACTCAACGCCGCGCTTTGCCTTATTACCAAAAAATACAATTATAATATAAATAATGTTACAAACTATACTTACAGAATTGCTAGCTTTTTGCATGGCCGCTTTTGGTTTGCTATTCTCCCTGTCGGATACCTAAAAAAAAATTGTGAAATTAAATCATCACTGGGAATTTTAAATCATCTTAATTAATAAACACTATGACTTTGAAATGACAGTTGGTTTAATTTTTTTTTTTTTTTTTTTTTTTCAATGCAGTACATTTGACATAAAAGTTTAAAGAAGGTTACATTTATTTTAAGTAACGTCAAAATATTAAAAATAAATATTTTTCTTCATAACATTTTTGTTTGGTTACAGTTCATTGGGAAATTTAAATATTTTTCATCAACACAAATGGAAAACGGAGGGGGAATGGAGTGTCTTAACACCAGGTTCCCAAGTTCCCTCTGCCTACCCTGCCATGTGCGGGATACAGCGAGAAGCTGAGTGACATTTAAATAATTACATGCAAATAAAAAGAATGTGAAATTAATTCATCGCTAAATAATAAAAAGTAACACAATTAAAAGATATACTTATATGCAAAACTCCAAAGGAAAAAAGCCTAATTGTAGATTTCTTTCAGCTTCACGCTGCAGCGCACATGACAGGGTAAGCAGAGGATACTTGGGAACCTAGTGTTATGACACTCCGTTCCATTTTCCACTTTCCAAATAGAAAGAGATGAAAAAAGAAGCAGAATTTGTGGCATTGCGAGTTAAGTGGCAGAACTCAATGTTACCAAAGTACAAAAAGTAAACTAAAAAAAAATAATTTGAAAATATTATATATTTCATTTCCCTAAGTGAGATCTGTCACGTTTACAGTCACACTTACCATTTTAATTATTAAAATTGACATTATATTGACTGACACGCGCCTAACAATTTAACGGAAATCCGTTAAAGCGCGAAGAAACGTTACAGAGCGAAGAAATGACAATTTTAAAAATATAATTTGAAAACATTAAATACTGCATTTCCTCGAGTTGGGATTCGATCCCAACTCGAGGAAATGCAGTATTTACCCACAACCTATCGTTTACAGCCACACGTTTGTGCCGGTGCGCCACGACAGGCCTCCCCCTCCCATTAATTAAATAAACATAGCTAACCAAAAAAATCAACGAAATCCTTATTTTAAATAAAACACATAAATATAATATTTTATAAATTAAATATTAAATGCAAATGAGAGGCTACCTTGGTCTCGCTGACAACTCTGCGCGGAGGAGTCGCCGCTTGGAGCGGTTTACTTTTAACTGGACTTTTGGGTCGGTTGGTTGTTGCTGGACTTCTTAAAACATATAAATATTATATCGTTAAAAAGTATTTTTTTTTAAATATGTATTGCGAAATTAAACTATTTTTTTGTGTGTAGATAACCCAGATTATATAATTATATAAGTATATTTTTTTCATAATTTAGCAAGATAGGCAGAACTAACCGTCAACCTTTTCCATTTTCGTCTCAATCATTTAAGTCAGAATGGAATAAATAAAAAAAAATTGCCTCGAACGGAGATCAAACTCACGCTTACCATCGGATATTACGTTAAGAAAGCAAAATATGAACTAATAATTACAAAATAGTTTAAAAAACTAAAGAAACACGCTTAGTTTTTAAACTATTATTTATTTTCTCAATTTTTTCTTTGTTTAAGTGTTTTTTAACATGCGCAGATGCGCTAGCTCTATCACTCTTTCGGGGTGTAAGAGAGATAGAAGGATCCGTAACGGAATTTATTAATTCTGACGGTTCTCATAATGATAATGGGAAACCGTTTTCATATTATTGCATTGTCATCGATGTGCAAAGTTTCAAATTAATCCAACTTCTGGAAATTGTCGAAAATCATGCTCCAAGATTCCATTACAAACATACATACATACAAACCAAACTAATAACAGCGTGTTAATTAAAAATATCATTTCATACTAATTCAATTCTATACAATTACTTGACAATAAATGATAAAACTCAATATTTCACCTTCGAATAGTCTTCTTAGCTTCGACAACAGGTTCCGGGGATCTCGGAGTGGCTATGGGGGCCAGAGCTTCCGGGAACGTTTCATTTTCAAGGAGATACGCCTCGTTGTCCCTTCCGTTTGTTGTATTTGTATGATCTATTACATCTATTGTTGAGTCGCCATTTATTTGTGTCTGGAATTAATAAAAATGGTGTAAAATGGTATAATTATTATGTATATGTCTCCGTAATAATAATGAATAATTTTCTGATTTATTATATAATAAAACTTAAAAGCACCGTTGTAGTGCTGTGGCACAAGTGTTTGACTCTAAACGCGAGAGTTGCGGGATTAATTCCTTTCTTAGAATTATTTAATATCTTCCTTTAATAAAGCATTTTTAACTAAGTTTTACATTTTACTTGAAATATATTTTTGAGATATATTTAACTGACTGACCACTTGTTTAGTATTCAAGTCCACTTCGTGATTGTGGTTGAGATCTCCTGAACCATTCACTATGTTGTCCATTTTTTGTACCTCAAAATAAAAAAAATATATATATTTATATATTTTTATACAAATCTGTTTATTGTTTTAATTTGTCACAAGTAAACACGCAATGCCTCAAATTCGGCAGAAAATGGTGAACGGAATGTCTTAACAATAGATTCTCAGGATTCTGCTGCCTACCCTGCCATGTGCAGGATACAGCGATAAGAATATATAGAAAAATAAAAAAATCAGTGCGACCATAAATAATCGATAAGCCAAGTGTCACGAGCTGATGTAACTAATGAATATTTAACATACAATTTCTAATATAATATTATTATCGATATTTTATCATGTTTATATAATACCTTGCTAAACGACATTTAATTGAATATTCACTCACTCACTCAGCTTCACGCTGTATCCCGCACATGGCAGGGTAGGCAGAGGGAACTTGGGAACCTAGTGTTAAGACACTCCGTTCCACCTTCGTTCCCTACTATCCGCCGAAACTTAACTGAATATTATAATATCAATTTTCTTTTTCAATTTTTTTTAGCGATCCATCCTTAAAACTTTTATTTTTTCTCTAAAATGTTTTAATTATTTATTATTATTACCAACCTGTATAACATTCTGTTTTTTAATACTATGCGAGCTGATGCTCGTGTGAGATTTAATGGTAGAAGCTTTCTTTTCAACAATCCTATGCGTCGATACTTTAGAATATCCATTGGGTAGAATTTTCTTTGGTGGTGCACGTTCTGTGTTCTGTATGGGTTGTAAAGGGTAACTTTTGTCTATGCCCGCTTTAGTTCTCCGCTCTTCGAACATTTGTCGTACCTGTAGGTATGGCAATTAGTTATTTATCAGTAAAAAATATTTCTGCAGTTATTATTAATATTATTTTATTAATATTATTTTTATATAGCTTCATGCTGTATTCCGTACATAATACGGTAGTAGGAACCTAGTCTTAAGATGCCCTGTTATGTTCCCGACTTTGAGGCGTTGCGTGTTGAGTGGCAGAACTTTACTCCTCTCTTTGCCTTGTTACTAGAGCGAAGAAATGACAATAATGCATACTTCATTTCCTCGAGTGGGGATCGAACCCACAACCTGTCACGTTTACAATCGCTCGCCCCCGCGCCACGACAAGCCTTCTACTTCAGTCACAGTTTCACGCTGTATCCCGCACATGGTAGGGTAGGCAGAGGGAACTTGGAAACCTAGTGTTCCTCACTTTCTGCGAAATTTGAGGAATTGCGTGTTGAGTGGCGGAACTTAACACCGCGTTTTGCCTTGTACCAGAGCGCAGAAATGAAAACAATAAATATTTTAATTGAAAATATAAAATATTTCATTTCCTCGAGTGGGGATCAAACCCACAACCTGTAGTCACACACTTGTGCCGCTGCGCCACGACAAGCCTAGTCAAATTGTCTAGTATATTCACATCTTTTAAAAAAAACGTAATTCTTGTAATTAATATAAAAAGTAAGTTAAATGACACCGGTTTAGATAAAAAATACATAGAAAAAGATATAAAATTCTTTTAGAGATAATGTATAGAAATATTTTGTAGTTAGTTCATTTTTTTTATTTGTATATTAAATGATAATTATATTTGATTAATAGTTTTGTTTTGTTTCTATCTAGATATTATATTTTAATATTTATGTCTGTTTTCTATTGAAAAAACTGAGTTTTAAAATTTACTACGCGGCGTTAAGTTCCGGCACTCAACACGTAATACCTCAAATTCGTCGGTGGATGTAGGTAACGAAGTGTTAGAACGGTGTGTACTTGCACTAGGTTCCCAAGTTCCCTCTGCCTACTTTATCATACGTGACGTAAAACTAAAGGCTAAACCATTACCATAGTAAATCAAGCCTACATTAAACATTTTACATATTCTATGACTGACAGACAACGAGGCACAACTAAAATAAAAGTATTTTGAAGAATTGCAGAAAGTTGAAATATTCTACACAGAGATGGAACACTAATACATGATTCCTGAAAATTCCTATAGAACCGGGAATGATTAAGATTTTCCTTACGTCTCAGAAAACAAAGAAAGTTGCCGATGTCGATGACTAGTTCAATATATTACCTTTCCCGGCTGGTGCGTGACGGCCGGCTGTGTCGGAGTACTCGACACGCCATTGCTGGGCGAGTGCCTTACACGGTCGAGCGCGCGCGCCTGTTGCGCTTCGTAGAGAGACGCTATTTTGAGTTCACGCTCCTGTAGTTGTTTTTGCTGGAAACGAGCCTGTGAACATGTTAAACGATATTAGTCATATTTAAAAAATTAAAGATTTTATTTAACTGTTTCATGTTACATTTCTTTTTCAGCGCCCCCGTGCATAAAGAAGGAAGCTAGTATTTAGTTAGAAAATTTGACTGAAGGTAGAAAAAAGGAACGTCAAATTCTCGTAACATTAGATAAAGAGATGTGGAATGCCAAATTTCAAGCCAGATTTTTATAATATTAAGTAAAGAGATGGCATGTAACACCTCTAGTGTACCAGAGAGGTGAAAATAAAAATTCTTCTAAAGATTGAAATCATAACAATCCTGTTTACAGTCAGACGCTTACCCACTTAGCTAAAGCTGCCTCAAATATATTTAATAAATTTGAAACCAATATGGCTGATATTTTTAGATGACTTTAAAAGAAAATAATAAATAAAGCTAAAAATATTTCATAAATAGTAAACACCTAGGTTAGGGGCCTGCCGTGGCTCAGGGGCATAAGCGTGTATTTGTAACGCGACCTGTTCTCTGTCCGACAAAATGAAAAATTTTATATTATCTTTTCCATGCTCTGGTAGCGAGGCAAAGCGCGGCGTTGAGTTCCGCCTTGAGAATTTCGCAGAAAATGGGGAAAAAATTGTCTTAACTAGAACAGAGTCTTAACATTAGGATCTGTCTACAGAATACAGCGTGAAAAAATTATATATACACCTTCACATTAAAAATATTACTCTTTATTTTAACCTTGTCATAATATCTTAATAATAAATTATGCAAACAAGAATATATAATAGACTATATAAAATTGCTCTATTTAGGAAAATAGGCGAAATAAACAAGAAGGCGGGGAGGCCGGCGCCCACGCATCAACGCTCACGACAACCTGTCAGTCGACTTCATTGTTCTATTGACAATCAATACCGTTTCCGCCTGGTTCGTTTTTAAAGGTTACCGTTTTCTTTAAATTGAATAGTTTATTAGAATAAATTTTAATTTTTTTTATGCTAATTTTATAAATTAAATATTTCGACTGAGAATACGAAAAACATATCTGACGTACTAAAAGCTATAGGTTGTGGGTTCGATCCTCACTCAAGGAAATGAAATATTTAATATTTTCAAATTAAATATTTGATTTTTCATTTCTACGCTCTGGTAACAAGGCAAGGCGCGGCGTTGTGTTCCGCCACTCCATACGTTGTGCCTCAATTTCGGCGGAAAGTGGGCAACGAAAGTGGAACGGAGTGTCCCACTCCCTCTACCTGCCTACCCTGCAACTTGCGGGATAAATCAAAAAGCTGACAAAAGGATAAGTTTTGAGTATATGTATGTACATTTTAAAAAACAACTTTAAAAAATATTATTTTCATAAATTTTATGATGTCAGTTCTAATTTTGCAAGTACTTAAAATTTTTAAGATAACCAAGCAAAATCGATATGCAATTTGGCTTGTCAAAGTGTGTATCACCGCCGAATGTTCATCAATTTCAATGAGAGTGCATGTATCATCAAATGATCGTAATTCAAATTAATTAATGTTTCAATTTGTATGCCTGTTTCAGACGCATTGTTTTGTTATTAAATTTTGATGTATGTACCAAGAAATATTAGTCATTTAACCTTTATAGGACTCAACAAAAACAAACATCTGTTTTTTTAAGTAGAAAACTTTTGTAACTTTTGCATTCCATATTGACCTACAACTCTGAAATTAATGTGGCAACCTTGGCGGACAAGTCCAAATGTTCTTTTTAACTGCAATATTTTAACTAAAACAGACGTCTTCACGATCTTTTTAAGTTTTTTTTTTCAGCTTTACACTGTATCCCGCACATTACAAGGTAGGGCACAGGAACCCTGGCAACCCAGAGTAGAAATTCCATTTCATTTTCCACTTCTAATTCTATGGAATTTGAGGCATTATGTTTTGAGTGGTGGAACTCAACGCCTCGCTTTGCCTTGACCAGAGGTAAAAATGAAAACATTCAATATTTCATTTTGAGAAAATATTTTTCATTTCTTCAAGTAGGGATCGAACCCACATCCTGTTACGATAAGTCACACGCTTGTAATTCATACCCTGCGACACGACAGGCCTCTACAAGAAGCCTTCACAGGTCTCTTCTCTTAATACACGCAGTAGACACAATATAATAACATATACTTTGGGTATTTATTAAAATTTATGTTAAGAAGGCATCTGGTTGGAAAATGTTGACCTTACGAGAATGACAAATATTATAGCTGAATAATGTGTTTGATTAGCAAAAGCTAATTATTGGTTTGTAATGAAAAATTGTTTTTGTGATGGATTTGTCAATTATCAAGGAACGCTGTAACACTAAATTATGTTACTTCATCCAATTTGGCCCACTGTATCTTCATTCTAAGCTACTTCAGGCATTTAGAATGTGTTTCTTTCAGCAGAGACTAGCGTTAAGACATTACGTTCCACAGTTTTTGCTTAATCTTCGAGATATCTGGTGTTAAGCAACGGTACACAACGCCGCGTTATGTTTTCTTCCCGCAGCGATAAAATTAAATAATTTTATCCCGAGCACGTATCGAATCCACGTCCGTTGTGTTTACGATCGCAGGCTGTGCCGTCAAAAGGCATCAATATAAGACTATCGATAATTAAAGATTATCTATCACTTTAAAACTAAGGTCGATGACTGCCGGTGAGTCAGACATGCGTGTGCGCCATTTATGGGCATTGTGCGAGACCGGCTATTGCGATTAGACGTTTGCCTTGAGGAAGATGGATGTTATAATTAAATATGCATTTTTATTATACTCTATATTTAATTTTCATAAATATCAAAGTTAAACGTATAATACCGTAGCGTTTGGCGCTCCGTTTTCTCTGCCTATCCCGCTAGGGATATAGCGTGAAGATAAGTAAGTAATTAAAAAGTAAAACGTATCATTGTAAAATATATTTTTTAAAACATACAAACATAGTTAGTTGGAATCGACCTCACGCCTATTGAAAACTGTCCGCACTTGAAGCTGACTACTAAGCCATTCGTTCTTATTACGATACGTGAAAACCATTATAAGCTTGATATATAAATGAGTAATGCTGTAAGTTTGTTTGTTGTGTAAAAAATGTCATATAGAGAAAATCATCTATTCATTGAAATTAAAAGTATCTTTTTTATTATATGACATTTTTCTGTTAAAAATCATAATTTTTTTCTCCTCGTTTTCATTTTCAGTTCAAAAAGTCCATGCCTAAAGTAAAAGAAAGGAATATTTCGCGTTAAACGTTGTTTAATGCATTTCGGCGTTAGATTCTCGTTTATTAAGTATTTCCACTACAAATATGATAATATGTGTGGCCTCAATATATTCATTATACAACATTAAACCCTTAATTACAATAATGTCCCTTTAATCAGTGTTTCCATATTAATAAACGCACAGCAGGATCTAACTGGTTGCAATGCCAGTGAACGGGCACAAACGAGGACGCTGCCTTAACTTGACTTGTTAATTGAAGCAATTGAATAATACGTGCCTTGGAAACTTGCGTGTATAGCTTGTTTATAAATTAGTTATATGGTTAAGTGGAGTTATTATATATTAATATGTAATATATTAACTTTTACGAAAGCATATATATATATATATATATATTATATATATATATATATATATATATATATATATATATATATATATATATATATATATATATATATATATATATATATATATATATATATATATATATATATATATATATATATATATATATATATATATATATATATATAGGTCGAATTATATTAGGTCCTATAGAAAGAACCTTGAGGCCTGTCGTGATGCAGCGGCACAAGGGTGTGACTGTAATCGACAGGTTGTTGATTCGAATCCCACTTAAAGAAGTGAAATATTTAATGTTTTTAATTTAAATATTTAATGTTGAGAGAAAGAGAAGGCAAAGACGAAATGAAAAGGCAAAACGCGGCATTGACTTCCGCCATTTAACACACAATGTCTCAAATTTGGCGGAATGTGGGGAACTGAAGTGGAACGGAGTGTCTTAACACGAGTTCCCAAGATCCCTCTGCCTACCCTGCCATGTGCGGGATACAGCGTGAAGCTGAGTAGCCTATAGAAAGA
Organism: Eueides isabella; assembly: GCA_019049475.1. Taxonomy (NCBI): domain Eukaryota; kingdom Metazoa; phylum Arthropoda; class Insecta; order Lepidoptera; family Nymphalidae; genus Eueides; species Eueides isabella. The sequence goes on from CM032400.1 coordinate 3,415,986, forward strand.
AACACATTCTAAATATCTGAAGTATTCCAAATTGAAGATACAGTAGGCTAAACATAATCAAGTCACATATGTAATTTACATGCAAAATACATAGTAAAGCTAAGAAAACACACAAGCTATAATTGCGTTGCCAAATTATCGAATTATATACAAATTATCGTTTATAACTATGAAATATATTTAAAATATATATTAATTTATTTCCCACGTCCACTACTCACGCCGATAAGATTAATAATTAATACACAAAAAGTCAGTTGTGTCAATCCGACGGGAAGCATTCGTTAAATGCCTTTGCCAGTTCACTACAAGCAATTGAAAGCACAAAAGAAAATCTAGACATTATGTGATGACTTTTTTATTATAAAATATTTATTCTATTTTGCATAAAATCTGAAAAACGATTCTACATATGAAAATAGATAATTTACTGCCTACTAAATCCAATTAATTTATGAGGTCTGTTGTGGCAGAGGCACAAGTGTATCCTGCTCGATGAAATTAAATATTTAATATTAATAATATTTCCCTCTCGCAAGAAGGTCGCCATTCAACACGCTAAAAAAGCAAGTTATCTTAAATAAAAAAAATATATACATATATGCTGCATATTTCGAACTTCAAAATGTAGATAAATTATCAATATTTCTTTTTTAAGCCTCGACGGAATAAACAGCTAAATATTAATAATTGAGATAAAATAAGTGAAAATATAGTATGGGCCTTATCTAACGTTCGTTAGCAAACACATTACAAGGAGCACATTGAACTTGCTTAAAGTAACGATCTATATCGAAACTCCGTTTTCTATATAATATTGTTATTTATTAATATTTTTATGTACAACATTTTCTATATATATTTTTTTAAATAATATTTTAGGCATATAATAGGGTCGGCAGGGGTAGAGACACACTGTGCCCTGGAGATCTCTTGACCTTTATACTATTTGAGTGAGAGAATGAAATAAATTCGTTCCCTCCAGTATGGAATTGAATGCAAAATCGTCGCATTAACAATCACCACGGTGCTACTCCCTGATGACATATAATATTTTTTAGGTTATTAGAAAGAACAGTTTTTTGAACTCTTAAAGATAAATTATATTATTTAATTGTTTTTTTTTATCTAAATCTACGAGCCAAGATGAAGTTTCATTTTTAGTTTTATAAAATTAAAATAATAAGTATATTGAAAATATATAAGTTCACCGTAAAGTTTAACTCCTTCGTTTCGTTCGTTTTAAGATGATAAGAAATGTTTACATTTTATGTACTCAATTTTACTCAGCTTCACGCGGGATACAGCGTGAGTTGAGTACATAGCAGCTTGAGTACATAGCTCATGGCAGGGTAGGCAGAGGAAACTTAATGTTACACTCCGTTCCACTTCCATTCCCCAATTTCCGCTGATATTGAAGCATTGTGTGTTGAGTGGCGGAACTCAACGCCGCGCTTTACCTTGTTACCAGAGCGAAGAAATGACACATTTTATGTAAATTATTTAAAACAAGTAACTATACAAATCAAACAGGAAATGTAAATTAATCCCGTTAGCAAATTAAACCTAACCTTGTAATCAATATGCCAACCAGTACCAGCACAAATTTTACACAATATCAAATAACTTAAAAAAAAGCTTTTAATAAAGTAATAAGATATCTTCAAATTAATCAAATACATATAAACAAAAGGATCTTTTTTGCGACATCGTTTCGTATTCTCCATATGTATCTCTGAATCACGAGTCGAGGCCGCGTGCACGTGATGTAACACCCATGATGACTAAGTACATAACTTAGTGGCTCACTATAGTTCAGTACTTGTAAATAATCGTAGTGCTTTTATTGTTTTCATATATAATATTAGTGCTTTTTATGAATATGAAGCATTCAATATGAGACAAGCTGACAATATTAACATAATTTAGTATCAAAATATATTAGAGGCCTGTCGTGGCGCAGCGGCAGAAGCGTGTGACTGTAACCGACAGGTTCTGGGTTCGATCCCCAGTCGAGGAAATGAAATATTTAATATTTTCAATTTAAATATTTAATGTTTCATTTCTTCGCTTTGGTGATAAGGCAAAGCGCGGCGTTGAGTTGCGCCACTCAACACGCAATGCCTCAAATTCGGCGGAAAGTGGGAAACGGAAGTGGAACGGAGTGTCTTAACACTAGGTTCCCGGGTTCCCTCTACCTACCCTGCCTCGTGCGGGATACAGCGTGAAACTAGTAGAAGACTAGCCGACAATATTAACATAATTTAGTATCAAAATATATTAGATGGAGATAGCTTATATATGTATTAATATTAATTTATGTAGACCTCTTGGGGCTGTGGGAGATGTAAGAGAGAAGAGCTTAGTTACAAATCATGACTATAGTTTACTATTATTGTTATTCGCTATTTATTGAGAGGTCTATCGTGGGGCAGAGGCACATGAGTGTGACCGTATACGCGACAGGTTGTGGGTTCGAGTCCCACTCGAAGAACTGAAGTATGTATTTAATTATTTCAAATGAAATATTTAATAATTTCATTACTTCGCTCTGGTAGCAAGGCCAAGCACGGCGTTGAGTTCCGCCACTCAACACACAATGCCTAGGAAATTCGGAGGAAAGTGCGTACGGAATGGAGTGTCTTAATACTAGGTTCCCAGGTTCCCTCTACCTACACCGTTATGTGCGGATTACAACGTGAAGATAAAAAAAACTATCTGGAATCCTGGTCTGTATAGATGAAGACGATATCATATATTAAATATATATATATATATATATATATATATATATATATATATATATATATATATATATATATATATATATATATATATATATATATATATATATATATATATATATATATATATATATATATATATATATATATATATATATATATATATATATATATATATATATATATATATATTAGAGATGCCACGAATATTCGGCTACTATTCGGTATTCGGCCTATTCGGCTACTTTTTTTAATATTCGGTATTCGGCCGAATAGCATGCAGTATTCGGCCGAATACCGAATACCTAATTATGGTAAAAATATATATATGGTATTATTCAAAAACATATATTATTTAAATTACAAATGGTTCATTTTCATACATAAATTCATACTTAAGTGCTTAAAATCTTAAAATATATTTAAGTTAAGATGAATGAAAACATTTTTTCAGCATTTGTTGATGGCAAGCGATTACACTGTTCTTCATAAGCAAAAATTCCTTCTGGTAATACTTTCGCTGTAGATACCCACGAGACGATAGATAAATCTAAATTTTGTCAGTATTAAATATAATTTTGCGTTTGCTGACCATTATTTGTAATGGTCTGCTAACCTGTTTAGGCGGACAGTTTTCAAATAAGTATCAATCTCTTAAATTTAAAAAACGTATAAAAATTTTGAACGAAGCAGGATTTAAACCCGCGCCTCTTGAAAATTCCTCCAGCGCTCTGACCCACTAAGCCATTCGTTCTCACCAAGCTTCGTCGAAATTCTTAAACGTTTATTACAACTAATGTTGTTAGCATCTCTGTACGGATATTTTTACATATTTTCGAACCCACAGAAAGCTAAACTACAAAAAGAAAACTCGTAAGAATTATCGTTTGGCAAGAGAGAATACTATTTTATTTAATATTTTTAATATTTTTTAAAGTGTTATCTCTGTAGGGAGATTTTCAAGAGGCGCGGGTTCAAATCCTGCTTTGATCAAAATTTTTATACGTTTTTTAAATTTAAATTTATCATTTTCTGTCCCAAGTGTGGAATAACACTATAAAAAATAGTGAAAATATAAAATATCAATCTCGTTTGTTACATTTTTTCTCTGTATTTTCTCTAATTACTTTCCCCGCTCCACCGCCCTCGTACAAAGTAACTGAGACAAGAAGTACGTAATCATTTACCAATATTCGGCGGCCGAATATTCGGTGCTTCGGCCAATTACGTAGCCGAATATTCGGTATTCGGTATTCGGCCAAATCACTATTCGTGGCATCTCTAATATATATATATATATATATATATATATATATATATATATATATATATATATATATATATATATATATATATATATATATATATATATATATATATATATATATATATATATATATTTTAATAATTACTAATTTGCATATCAATTTGCACTTTTAACTATATAATAAATATATGTTTCAAAGTTATTAAAGATTGGTCTAAAGTCTAAACAAAATATGGCAAAACGAAATTGCTTAATTATCTACAAGATTCCTTATAAATTCTAACATTGACGTAGATAGTAATATAATATTAATCAGAACAAGTCACCGGAGTGAAAGAAGCCAAAACACCTTTATAACCTCCAATAAAAATTAATTAATATTTATTAAACTATAACATAGAATATGTAAAGAAAATAATATATATACATACACTTATTATATTATCTTTTTATAAAGTAGGCTTAAAACGTATTTATATTTACGTCCGTTTTTAAATCTCAAATAAAAACAACATTATTGAATAATTTGATTTAATTAGTTAACCAATATACGTTTTCTAAATTTAATGAATTATTGCGAATAGGATACTCGGAAAAAGAATAAGAAAAACAAGTTAACACTAAAATCAATCAATCTGTGGTTACATAGAGAACAGTACACTTCCGTTAGGCCACAACTTCTCGGTCGTACTTTCCCTTATTGAAAAAATAATAATAAAGTCACTGAACATACAAAAAAAGTTAGTGTACCTAAGTATATGCGGGATCAAGCCATAATTTAAGCATGAATGTATGTACTAACAAAGTTGGTGCATATTGCAGAATTGAAGTTTTTTTTAATTACCTTTTTGTTATCAAGTGTAAGCCAACCGTTTCGTATCTCTAAAGGATCTGCATTTCTTAGAGTTGCTGAAGAAACGCATCTAGCACGTGCCTTCCAGTGTTCAGGTTCCCACCAATGCACGTCATCCAAAGAACGTGATAAGTTATCAGAATCCATAATATTTTTAACTATTAGTCAAAAATACATTCACTTTCTCAAAGTAAAATATTATTTGTACCAAAAAAAATTATAATAAAGTAATATTTTTAAGTGTTTTTAGGTAAAAAGAAATCTGAACACGTCAGCAGTCAAAGTCCTTAAAATTTGAATGAAATTTCAAACTTAACACAAATGTTTGTTTGTTTACAGGTGTCTTGGCAACGGCACAGGTGCCAATGTCACGGCATTAATAACTTATGACCGTAAATTACCGCTAACTTGACCTTCTTAGCTATTTCTACCTTATTATTGTATCGTCTATCGAGAAACTTACAGAAATTGTGCATTTATTGGAAACAAAATCATTGATTTATGAGAATTAGACTGAAGATGAAATAAAAAATAATTGGATAAATTCTTGAGGTTTTCTGGTATGATTTATAGTATGGTATAGTTCTTGTAATTTCAATACAATAATCAACATATACATACCATTTCATACATAACGAAACCATCCTTATTCATAGTAAAGTGTGGAACTTAAGTGTGGAACTGTAAACGTGGTAGTAGCGGAACTAAACACCGCGTCGTATTCATAAGAGTAAGTATTTAAGATAAGAATAAAGACTAAGATAAATGAAGTAAAAAAATCGAAAAATCTTGTTTAATTCACCGAAATATAAATATTAAAATTCATTGCCTCTGCACTTTCGCTGTCAAACCTTTCACTTGCATATTTAAACATCATTACGACAGGATGAATGCTAACAGTAATTGATAAATATTCAGTTCCATTTAAAATAGTTGGCCATATTGCCATATAGGAAAAATTGACTAGGCAGAGGCCGCGGGCCGGTAAGCAGTTCAGGTTCAATTCCCGATCGGAGGAATATTTAAAGAATTTTGCTGTACGAAGCGGCCTGTCGTGGCGCAGCGGCACAAGAGTGTGACTGTAACCGACAGGTTCTGGGTTCGATCCCCAGTCGAGGAAATGAAATATTTAATATTCTCAATTTAAATATTTAATGTTTCAATTCTTCGCTCTGGTAATAAGGCAAAGCGCGGCGTTGAGTTCCGCCACTCAACACGCAATGCCTCAAATTCGGCGGAAAGTGGGGAACGGAAGTGGAAACGGTGTGTCTTTACACTAGGTTCCCGGGTTCCCTCTGCCTACCCTGCCTCGTGCGGGATATAGCGTGAAGCTGAGAGTGAGAGTGAGTGAGTCTAATCATTTGAAAAAAATGGCTAAATTCTAGTCTGTATTTTTTTTTAATTTACTAACAGAGATCAACAGATTTTTTAGTTCCATCTGCCTACGTGAAATCATGAATATGGGCCGAGCTTAGTCACACACGATGCCTTGTATGGCGGCGTTATGACGATACACTTTCGTTTCTAATTTGATTTCATTGGACGTCCCGTAAGGTCGACGCTTGCAATTCCATATATGGTAGGGCAGTGAACAGTATTTAATTTTTTGCATTTAGTTTTTTTACTAATTGACTTTTTATTGTGCTTTGCTAATGATTAACTAATATCAATTAATCTTTTTTCCACATATATTTAATTCATCTTCGTTTTGACGCCGTTAATTGTATAATAACCACAATGCTAACCACAATTCTCTATAGAACTTGAATCGCGTAAAATAATTAAAAAGTGAAATTATAGAAGATAATTTGCAATATGCATAACATACTTACAAGAATGGTGTAGAAAACGTGTTCTTGACGCTGTTTGTACAGTTAGTAGACGCAAATTTCATCTGTATTATGCTAATATAGAAATTTCTTTCAATATGACAAAGTAAATAATTATGTATGTTCTATTATCGATATCTTTACTTAATAAATTTAATAATATTGAGGTCGTAACGCAGGGGGGAAGGCGCGGCTGTAGACATGTCAGTTTGAGGATTCGATACCATTCGAGAAAATAAAATATTGAATATTTCTAATATTTTTAAAGTGTCATTAAACACTAAATTTAGTAAAATATGTAATAATTTCTTCGCTGGCCGCAAGACGAAACCTGCGCCGCTTAACGCCTCCAATTCGACGGAGGTGGGGAACAGCTAAGCCAAAACAAATATATATATAAATCAATCTCAAATTATATATGAAAAACTGATTTAAATTTTGGATAAAAGCCTTGATAAATATAATATTATGAAACAATATTAGCTCGTCTAGAATATTAAAATGTAGCTTTAAGTCGGTTATTAAGCTCCTTGTTCGCCCACGTGTGTCCTAGCGTCTGCCCACGCCGTTTTACAATTTTGCACGAGTCATTAAAGTACTGTTCCATGTTTATAATAATAATATAATTCTATATAGTATAAACAAAGTTGCCACATATGTTTCAGTTAAATTGTTTATTTACTTGAGAGTCCTTAGTCTGTAATATAACTACGCAAAATATGTTAGTGTGGTCAGGTTTTTGTAAATAAAAGAGAAATATGGCTTGAATAAATATAATAAAATAATGATATAGATATGTATATGTCGAGCCGCGGAGGCACAAAAGTGTGATTATAAGTGCGACAGGCTGTGGGCTCAATCTCCACTCGAGGAATTGAAATGTTTAATAATTTAATTTCTTAGCTCTGGTTTCAGAGTAAAGCGCGGTGTTAAGTTTCACTTATGAAAAGGCAATGCTTTAAATATGGCAGAACGGGACGGAGTGTCTTGACACTAGGTCCCTAAGTTCCGAACCAACTTTGTGACTTTATGGGAGCGTAGTGTCTTGACACTAAATTTATAAGTCAGTCATTACTACGAGTAGGAATGAAATAAAAACGCTTTATAACACTCAAGAAATGTAAAACCTAACCCACCTTGTATCTAATACATTCGGTACATAATAATTAAATTTGCACATCTTATGAGCTCAAAGAAGTTGAAACATACGTAAAGGCTTCCTTAATGAATAATTCATATTGTCAGTGCCAATACACCGTACAAGGAAAATATTTTAAAATTCAATATTAAATATATATAAGTGCAATAATATTCATATTACCATAAGCTTATTTCTAGAAATAAATTCTTAATATGTAAGATTATTTTCAAATATAGATAGATAGTACCTCAGGAAGAAAAACTAAGTGATAGCGCGCGTGAACATAGGTACATTTGAGTCGCAAGTCTCATAATATCTTTTACGTAATTTGTATGTTCAATTGTATGTATATATTTAGATAGACATATTTATTTATATTTATAAAATTATTTTAACTCTTGCACGTTTATGTCAGCATAAGCTTTTTTTTTCTTATATCATTTTTGTAACATATGAAATTGAAAGACATAAGTTTGACTTTGCCTACACAACCTGGTAGGCAATGAGAATTTGAGAACATCATGTTAAAACACTTTGTTCCCAATAAAACACTCCCGTTTCCCACTGCTTTCACACTCGTTACTGGAGTAAGAGACTATAAATATTAAATATTTACATCACGAAAAGCATAAAAATAACGATTTTATTTACAAAAGTTTAATCTACACTATATAAGGTATACATTAAAACCAAGCTTTGTTTACACAGAAATATCTAAAGCCTTAGCCTTAACATAAGCCACAGTAATCCAAGACACACAACATGCCAACGACCTTTCATAAATGTATGGTATAAGCATGTTGTAACATCACTTTATTATGACCGCCGTGGACACGGTGTGCGGACAGACAAATCGTAATTACAGGTACGATCTGATGACAGCAACGATTGTGTTTAGAGGCGTCAACATAATTATTTTAAGCGAATGTGTAATATTTTTTTAAATTTATTTATGTAACAATAACTATGCTTCAAATAAACTATGATTTACGTTTCCATTTTTTTTAGTGTTTATTATTTTAAAAAAATAATAGTGTTGGACAAGAGTGCAGCTCTATATTTATTATTATACTAAAAAAAAGGTAATAAAATCTAATTCTCCTGGAAATATCAAAATATAAAATAATAATTTTAAATGAAACACTTTTAAACGGACGGACGTGAAAATCAAAGACATTATTATATGAAATAATTAATTGTCATTAAATTCATTTTCGTTGTCGTTTGAATATCGTTTTTTTTTGTAAAACTAGTTAATATTCATGTTAATTTACCTTTTTAGTATCATAGCATATAACTTAAGTTAATGCCAAACAAATTTAAAATGATCTACATCTTTAATGTACTCAGATGGTAAACTGGTATATAAAGCTCTACGTACAAAAGCTCAAACATCAAAATATTCTAAAATTCCACTTTTCAAATATAATCAATACCACTTGTTTCAATATAAGACTACAAACAACTACATACATAAAGTAAACGGAATCCGCGTCTGTAGACTCAAGTGTAAGCATTCTTCAATTAATCGTAATGAGAATAGCAACCAAAGCTATTGCCATACTAATAGCTCGTTACATGTTCTTAGAATACCAAGTTTAAGAGCTTTAGTGGTTGAGAGCACTTGATGTAATCAAAACAGTGCTACCAGGGCATATTAATTTGATAATCGTGTTATGTTACTAGCAACCCGCCCGCGGCTCCACTCGCTTGAATTACACTATTTTATTAAGTAATTTCAATTACTTATTTGTACTAATAACATTATCACTTCTAAGATAATATCTATACATTGAAAACTCATATTGCAGATTCTTAATTTAGCAAAATTTTGTCGAACTAAACATTTTAAATTAACGTAACTTTGTTTATTAATTAATTTAAATAAAACAAATTCAAAATAGCAAGGGAAGGTTGCCTTCTTACTTACTTATTTTCACGCTATATCCCTAGCGGGGTAGGCAGAGAGACCGGAGCGCCAACCGCTACGGTCTCGGCATACCTCTTTCGACTCGTCCACTGTCATCAGCCTCTTCATACATGCCCTCCGGGGGGTGCTCATGCTTTTTACGTGACCTTCCTCCAGTATCATCGATACTGTGTTTTCGAAGGTCAACCGAGGTCTCCCCCTCCCTCTCTTACCACTCACTTTTCCTTCATAAATCTTTTTTACCATTCTTTCTTCACGCATTCGCTCGACTTGCCCAAACCACCGGAGCACGTTCTTCTTCATTCTCACTGTGACATCCACGGAAGGTTGCCAAAATATAATAATGAAAATTGAATTTATATAATTATACGTACGTGTATAGACACACAGACATACCATAAAAAATATTGGCGCTACTTAAATATTTAATTAGTAAAACGATTACTCAGTTTCATTCGTTGAAATGTTATTTAATTAACAGTGACATTTCAACTTGAAATAATAGTTTAAATATTAATAGTTTTGTAATAAAATTTCAATGTTCGTAGATCATTGAAATTTTATTACAAAACTATAACTCAAAAACACAAACCAACATATTTTTCATGGATCTAATATATACAATGTATAATACTTCCTAATATTATGAAGGCTGCATGCGTGGGCCATATTGCAATTCTGAAAACGGTTATCGCCAAGTCGATCTCATCCTCCCACCGTGTTTGACATATTTAGTATAAAGGCCGATGCCAGTAAACCTTTTTATTATCGTCCCAAAAAGGTTATCGAATTCATTTAAACAAAGCTCTGTGATTTATGAGTACGTGATTCTATTAATGATGATGGTTTTGATACAATATTCTTGACTGATACTGTAAAGCTAACGGAAGTACTTGACTTAGATAACGTACTCTAGGTTACGAAAAGTGAGGAAACGGAGTATCTTGACACTAGGTTCCCAAGTTCCCGCTGCCTACTCTGTCTGGATATAGCATGAAGCATGGATATAGCATGAAAAACGTACTCTAGTCTGAGAAGATCTTTCAAAATCAATTCAAATTAACCCAAATTCAAAATGAAAACAAGTAAAAATGGTGATTACACAAATTACACGAAACGAACTAATTGCAATATTTTTGTTTGGTGTCTAGTGTTAAGTCACTCCGTTCCCATTGAAACATTTTCGTTCCTCATTTTCCACCAAAGTCTGGAGGCAATGCGTATCTATTGATAGGCATAACTTTATGTATTGCTAGATTAAATTAGATCGAGGAAATTGAAAATATTTTATTTCCTTGAATTGAAAACAAACCTACAACTTGTCTTGTAATACTAATGATGTTTAAAAGTCATATAATATTTTAATTTCTAATATATATTTGTAAACGTTCAGTAGCTGATGAGAATAATATTATGCAGATAGCGTGATGGTTCACGATATATTATAAACGGCACACATTGTTTGTCCCACAGTAAATCGATAGCAATATTGGCGTTGAATACCTCTATGGGTTAATTGCTTATATAACAATGGTGTCTTATAGACGTACATATTGTTACTATAAGGAGTCTTATATAGAAAAACTATTTATATATTCTTACACATCTCACGTGATTTAGGCTTTATAACGAGAGAAAAGTATCAATATCAATGGCACAACTTTCTGTTCTTTTCTTACTCTTGATTAAAATAATCTTTATTAGGTTAAATCGTAGATATACAAGATATACTAATAAAATTTTCTACTACTACTTTTAGAACTGAATATATTTCGGATGATCTCATAAAAAATGTTTTTACAATTAAACCAAATTAAATGCTATACGTCAATAGACAAATTGAGAAAAGCCCATATTTCACGTAACCCGACGACTTATGATATAAATAAAAATATTCGCTCATGTGAAATTTCAACTCAGTAAGCTTCACGTTGTATCCCGCACACGGCGGGGTAGGTAGAGAGAACTTGGGAACCTAGTGTTAAGACACTCTTCCACTTCCACTTCCGTTCCTCACTTAGGAAAACTCATATTTCACGTAACCCGATCGACTAGACACTTAAAATATAAATATTCGCTCGTGTGAAATTTCAATACACGAACATTGCATATGATCAGAAACAGTATCTTATGATCATATATCTCCTCCTCTATGATATCTTTCTTATATTGAAGTTTAAAATACGTCAAGTAAAAGGTCTAATAAATATTATATATAAATTTTAAATCTATGATCAATTAATTTAAAAATAAAATGTCCCACCAGTATTTTCTAGATCTGAAGTGATAGATAGCTTTAGAGAACCGGTAGTAAATTGTTTGCCCATAAAAAATAAACTTACACTTATCCTTGAAATTCATCTAATATAATACTAAATAATCTAAACTGATTTGATTTTGTCTGTAAAAATATATGCAATTACTATATATTTTCGACCTCAAAATTAAATCTATTATTAAAAATATTTTTTTTATTAATATTGCCTATTAATTATAAAAATAATAACGATACTTTATATATTATCTACTACCAAATAGAACTTTAACAAATCTTTGATGTAAATTGAACACTGCGGCACAATATCATAAAATCCAAAATATTTTTTGAAAAATGTAAGAAAAATGTGTTATCATGTCATAAAATGAAAGTTTGATAATGAGGTTATAGGCCCGAGTTGTAACTTAATATCAACAGGTTATTACTTCACCCTTAAAGGTTGAATATGTTGTCACATTCGTCCGTTGAATGTGAAACATGAAATTACTAAAGATGTATGAATTACTTATTTTTTCATTAAATTATTAAGTCCTCTTGACATATAAGACAAAATGAATATTAGCGTAGATAATTATATATCATTTAATAAAACTCACTCAGCTTCACGCTGTATTCCGCGCAAGGCAGGGTAGGCAGAGGGAACTTGGGAACGTAGTGTTAAGACACTCTGTTCCACTATCGTTCCCCACTTTCCGCTGAATTTGAAGCATTATGTGTTGAGTGGCGGAACTCAACGCCGAAGAAAAAAAGGAATGGGTAAATAAAAATTGTTTAAATGTGAGACTTGCCAACCGAGAGTTCAATTTATAAAACAATTTCGGCATATTTAAAAAACCTCGTTTGTATTGGTTACCAGAATAAAAAAAAAAAAAATCAAAATTCCCTTAACTGGAAATTGAATCCATAACAATTCCGCTTAAGCTTAGATTCTATATTAAATGTTAAAAAAACAAAATGAAATGCTTTTGAAATTGAATTAATAAAATATTTAAATTAAAAAGTATATAATTCAGTGTTGCCAATTCTAAACACACCTAAGGCACAGTATCATAGTGTTAACACATCGATGCGACCTAAATTACATTTACTATTAGGATGTTTGTCAAAGTATCGATCGTTCAAACTAGGACGAGGTGTGATGACACATATCTTTTGGTCAATTACTAAAGTAATCCGCTTTATGCTGTTGTATAATAGACGCTAACTCAATTACGTAATTAAAGTTTTAGCTTTATTTATTTAGGTTTGAGTTGGTGTTGGTGTAAATATATTTAAGAATATCTGTAGATTATTTAATATTTTATTTTATTTATTTTTACTGTCAAAGTACAATAAATAAAAAATAATTAATAGATGTCTGTTGTGGCGCAGCGACACAAGCGTGCGACTGTTAAAATGAAACTTTGTGAGTTCAATCCCCACTTGAAAAAATGAAATATTTTGTTTATTTCTTCGTTCTGGTAACAAGGTAAAGCGCGGCGTTCAGTACCGTCGCTCTTTATACAATGCTTCTTGAATTATCAAACAAGTGGGAAACAGAGGTTCCTTTAGGTTCCCTTTACCTACCCAGTTAAGCAAACTAGACAACGATATAGAAAAACTTGAATGAACGATGAATCGGATAGATAACCTTTATTTTATTTCACCAATTTATAAAGTAATCTAATATAATACCATCAACTAACTTACTTTGTCAATACATATATCATGTTGAAAAATTTATTTCATCTGATGTCACTTGACTATTACGATATTCTTATGTCAAGATCAGAGGTTTACTTGGGTAAACGGAGGTAACGATGTATGAAATAAATGATTCTCTAAACCTTCAATATTTAGTCTCGTGATATTTTTTTTTCGTCTAAGGAAAACAAAAATTCTTCGCAAATTTCTATTTCCGTAAGACTTATATGTATAAGAAATGTAATATATTTTTTCAATCAACAGGAAAAAAACGTAAATAAAATTTTAATTGAAATTGGATAACACTGTAGTAAAACTTATTCAAGGGAACGTTTATATTTATAGTTATTTTCCCACTCTGACAAACAAAGCACGGCGTTGAGTTACTAAAAAACAGGCGGAAAGTAGGGATAGCCGTATCTTAACACTAGACTCTCTCTATCTACTCTTGTAAAGCCATACAGAATAAAGCTTGAAGCAGAAAAAAAAACATATAATCAACCTTAAATTTATATAACATTTCTGGCATCGATATCCCACTCCATGACTAACATCTCTTCTACGTATAAAATCGATCAAAATATCAATCTTTAATTCCTAACAAATTCAATACATTAACATCTTCATCTATTTTTAGACTTGCCAATGTACATAAATGGTTGAAAAACAAATAAAACTGACGAATAACTAACCATCGCCGTTCCGCTGACTGAATGTAATATTAGTTTAAATTGTAGAGGTCAAGGTTCAAATCCAACGAAACAAGACACGATAACAGCATCTCCTTTATACTTTTGAATAAATTACGAGTAAAAGAGAGATAAGTTAAATAATATTAAGACGCTAACTGACGGAGCATTTCAAAAAACGTTCGTCGATGATTCATTAGGCGGCGCAGAAGAAGGCAAAATGAAAACATGGATGCTTAGAGCATTCGAATATACTTCTTAATACAATTGGTTTAAGGAATATTTTTAGTAACAGGAAAGAAACAGTTGATAACTATTATTACTGGTGTGTTGACCATTATTATTACAATTATTCACAATATGTTAAACAGTAGGGGACAACGAGTATAATGAGATATGTGCGGTATAAATAACCACATTTTGAGGAAATAATTCATCTGGTCTGTGAAGTTATGGATAAAAGATGCTTTTTAATTAATAAATTCTACCGCAAAGTATGACAAGATTAATTGTAAATACAATTTTTGATATAAAAAAATATTATTTATATTCAAATATTACTTTCTAACAAGAATCTTTTTAAATATGTTATAAATTATTGTAGAATCTTTAACTGGTACGTTTATTTGCAAATTGTAAAATTTAGGTACAAATAGCTCGTCTACATTTGGAAGTACGAAAGGAAATGGCTACAATTTATCGTAGAACCGGCTTAGAAGCTGACCGATATGTTTGCCAAGTTATGTTTAGATAACAGGTTGATGCAGGTGCTTGCTGAATATTAAATGAAATGTATAATGCATATTAGCTTAAATAGATATATTATTAAGTAATATTGTGAACAAAAGGTCGATAGAGTCTGTCTACAAATTTTATTGTTTCCACATACATGTTGTAATGAAATTTTACATCATCAAAAAATACTTATCAATACACTAAACTCAAATTTCTTTAACATCATCGATATATATAAATAGACAGCGCAACATAAGATATCTTGGTTTTATGTAAATATAAAATAAAAACTCTTGTTTATTATTATTAAACATAAGAGCTAAAAAATAATTTAAAGTTTAATTTACTTGTTCCGTACCTGCATTTGAAGGAGCCTAGAGCCGCCACCTTTTTCCATTGCGTACAAATTATTTATCTATTTGTCTATATTATCACTTAACGGAAGACACGGTTATATATAAATATAAACAGTCAAATAAAATATTATATAAATACACGCGATTTACACATAACTATTCACAAAATTTGACACATGAATTTGACAATTCATTGATTTTACCGCGGATAAGTTTTTGAAAACAGAATGTACGTTAGAAAAATAGCGCGATATTTTTTATAGGCTAATGCTTAAAGTTATACAGCCGGTATGAATGAGTTCGGCCCACCGATTAAACAAGCTTCGGTCGCCAAGCGACTAGGACTTGACTGTATGTCCGCGAGATGGCGGGCTCTACAGTGCATGACTGCTCGCTGACGCTGAGTAATCCTTTCGCAAATTGCAACGCCCCATTCATATTAACGAAACGAAAGCAAAGGACAAATTGCTCTGTTACAATAAATTTAATACAATTTGAAGTTTATGAACTAATTTTAAAAATATATTTTGTAATATATAAATTTATCTCTCTTTTTAAATAACTATAATTTATTAGTATCAAGGTATACGGGAGATCATGAAGATCAATACTACGTCGCAATAGGTATAGCATTCAAGTGCATAATGTAAAACATCTGCAGTGGCGTCTGCATCGCGGATGCTGCAATGTTTTATACATTTGTGCTCTTATCTATATAGATCGTCTGTCAAATGTGGACTGTGGACAGGATGGTAGTTTTATATTTTGAGTCTTAGTTAAGCATTGAATAAATTTAAATAAATTCGTGGCGTAGCAGTACAGTCTGACAGTTAACGCGAGAGTTGTGGATTTGGTTTCCACTCGAAAGAATGAATTCAGGCAAAGTTCGGCCACTAAACATGCAATGAAAAATAGGTGTACAGGGATAGGCTAGTTTTAGAACTAAGCTCCCAAGAATGTTGGGCTATTCCTTGCTTATTTTTTTTTTAACTTTACGTTCTGTGCCGCACGTTCTACGTGCAGTAGGCAAAAAAAACCTGGAAAATTAGTGCTTCTTAACGCTCCGTTCCCATTAAGACACTTTAGTTCCCCACTTTGCACTGAATTATTTTTGATATTGCGTATTGTATAGCTGAAGTTAACTTCGCGCTATGTATTTTTACCAGAACGGAGGAAATAAATATAAAATTAGCTTCACGCTGTATCCCGCACATGGCAGGGTAGGCAGAGAAAACTTGGAAACCTAGTATTAAGACACACCATTCCACTTCCGTTTTCCACTTTCCGCAGAATTTGAAGAGTGCGTGTCTAGTGGCGAAATTTAACGCCGCGTTTTTGCCTTGTACCAGAGCGAAGAAATGAAAATATTAAATATTTCAATTGAACATATTAATTATTTCATTTCCACAACCCATCGGTTACAGTCACTCATTTATGTCGCTGCGCCATGACAGGCCTCTAATGTCATCTTAAGATATTCAATTTTATACACTGCAATTTTATATATTTTGTTACTTTTTTAAGTCTAATCAATCATGACACTACATCTATTCTTAGAGAATTGATAAAATCAACGAGCAATTTTAAAGCAATTTAACAACCTCTCTATTGACTATAGCTTCTGCTGTTTAGAATTTTTATATATTAAATAAATATTCATATAGCTCAAGCGGGGAAGCCGTGTGGGTCTTCTAGTATTGTATGAAAATATCAAAAAATGGTATGTTCATAAAATAAGAAATAGTAGAAATGTTAGCCAAAAATATATTGTAATATGACATTAATAATTAATTAAAAATTACGAGTATATGAATAATTAATTAAAAATAAAAACAAAGTATGAGTTAGAAACGAAAAACGTATTTAAATTAAAAAAAAAAAAGAAATCATAGATATAAGAAATTGTATGTTATAAACAAGCACAGAGCTATAGCAATGACAGTAAGTTATCGGCCGAGTTTGAGGCATTGTATGTTGATTAATGGAACTCAACGCTGCCCTTTGTCTCGTTACCAGAGCGAAGAAATGAAAATATTAAATAGTAGCACATCGCCCGCGGCTTCGCCCGCTTGTCTTACATTATTTTATTTACTAATCCTAGTTACTTTTTTGTTATAATAAAATTATTACTTTTGAGACAATATTTATACATTGAAACTAATAATGTTAAACTGACATAGGTTTATTTATCAATTGATTTAAATAAAATAGGCCTTCCAAAATATAATAGTAAAAATTAGGTTAGCCGTTTCTGTGACAGGCAAACAGACAGACAAACAGACGAACAGATGAACATACGAACAGACGAACAGGCAAACAGACGAACAGATGAACATACGAACAGACGAACATACGAACAGACAAACAGACGAACAGACGTGGTTCGATTTCTTCTCTCGGAAAATTTTACATTAAATAGACTGCATCTTTTTCAAGCTTTCTTCGAAAAAGATACTTCACTAAAATATTTATATTTTACAGGCATGTCGTGGCGCAGTGGCATAAAACGTGTGACTGTAATCGACTGGTTGTGGGTTCGATCGCGATTTAAGCATGTGAAATATTTATATAATTTTATTTATTCGCTCTGGTAACAAGACAAAGCGCAGTGTTGAGTTATTCCACTCAACAGGAACGGAATGGATTATCCTAACACTGGGATTCTAAGTTCCCTTTCTGTCCTGCCACGTGCGGGATACAGCGCGAAGCTGAAAAAAAAGTTGTTTTACAAAAAATACTATGTATATGTAATACAAAAGAGGGTTGTCGTGGCGAAATGAAATATTTAATATTTTCAAATTAAATATTTAACGTTTTCATTTTTTCGCTCTGGTAACAAGACAAAGCGCGGCGCGTTGAGTTCCGCCACTCTACACGCAATGCCTCAAATTCGCGGCAAGTGGGGAACCGAATCAATATGCAAAAAAAAAATATTGTTGTTAATTTTTTTTTCTGTAAATAAAACAACAAATTGTTTACAGCTTCTTAAAAACACATAAGTATATAAACCAAATAACACCCAAAAACAATTTGCAAGATATTTCAATAAGTGATGATTACAAAAATATCTATTTCGACGAAACCAGCGCCATAATTTATTGCTGCTTAATCATTTATTAAAGGTAAAAAATTTATAAAAACGAAGAAATATTACTATTAATATACAATACACGTTAAATTAAATGATAGCAATATACTATATTAAATATATTTATGTTACTTTGTAAAGATCGTACTTGCGTTAATAACTTTGTGAACGATTCAAAAACAAGACATAAAGCGCGGCGTTGAGTTCCACCACTCTACACGCAATGCCTCAAATCGGCGGCAAGTGGGGAACCGAAGAGGGAGTCTCTTAACACTAGGTTCAAAGTTCCCTCTGCCTACCCTGCCATGTGCGGGATACAGCGTGAAGCTGAGTATGTAATACAGAAGCATCTATTTTGTAGTAGAGTAAAGTATTCCATTTAATTCGTTACTTTAAGGAGAGCAAATCAAACACATTTTTGACCTCAACGGCGTTTATTTTACAAAAATTACATACAAACATTCAGTTTATTGTGAACGTTTATCTATTGTGTCGAACACACCTCCTACCACGTCTACATTCTTATTTGTCTTTATTTTCTTAATTTGCATCCGCTGCGATTTTGAATTCCTTAGGCCGATATTTTTTTTTACAACTTATAAAAACATTTTTAATTTAAAAAGAAAATTTCATACGGAACAAATTTCCGTTTGAAACTATATAACAAAACTATTACTTTCTTCTTCTTTTGTAATCTTATCTATTTCGAGAGAAAAAAAAGTATTTAATAAACAATATTGTTAACAAAAAAGTTTTCCAAGTAATATTGTTTAATAAATCGCAGCGTATACGCATAGGTCTATTGGATATTTGCTACATGCATCGATGTTTGAATCACTGGCAACACTCTTCTTACACTACACAATAAAGAATAAAATATTTAATTTATTTTTAAGATATACATTGTGGCAACATAAAGGGTATTCTTATGCTAACTTAAAACTGTCAATATGCAAAAAAAAAATTTTTTTTTAATTTTTTTTCTGTAAATAAAACAACAAATTGTTTACAGCTTCTTAAAAACACATAAGTATATAAACCAAATAACACCCAAAAACAATTTGCAAGATATTTCAATAAGTGATGATTACAAAAATATCTATTTCGACGAAACCAGCGCCATAATTTATTGCTGCCTAATCATTTATTAAAGGTAAAAAATTTATAAAAACGAAGAAATATTACTATTAATATACAATACACGTTAAATTAAATGATAGCAATATACTATATTAAATATATTTATGTTACTTTGTAAAGATCGTACTTGCGTTAATAACTTTGTGAACGATTCAAAAACACGACGCTTTCGTTACAGACACATTACTTATGGTTTAACATAAACAACACACGCTGGAAATATTACGATTTCACGCCACTAATTAAAACACGTATAATTTACCTACAGACACTCGTAATTATATCAATTGCTACTAAGTCTATGGTTGCATTGCAAGATTTCTTTACAGTGTTCACTTTTTTATCTTTTTGTTACTTTTCTAAAATAGATATAATTCTCTAGCTCATTTGTTTAATCCGAGGTTATCTCTTCTATAGTAGCACAGCCTTAAAAATTGTTCAAATTTTGCTCTTTTTTTGGCGATTTTGATTATTAAAATAAAAAAAGTTATAATATTATATTAAAAACTCAATGAATTGTTTATTTTATTTTAAAAATTAACAAGAATATCAAATATTAATATTTAAGTTATATTAATATTTAAGTAAAATAAAGTACTATCGATGGTGCTTCCACTTGGAAAGCGTTATTTATATTTTTTTTCCAACTTCACGCTGTATCCCGCACATGGCGTACTTGGGAATCTAGTGTTAAGACACTCCGTTTCGTTCCTCCGTTCCCCACTTTACGCATTTGAGACATTGCATGTTGAGTTGCGGAACTCAACGTCACGCTTTACCATGTTTCCAGAACCAAAAAATGTAAATATTAAATATTTAAATTGAAAATATTAAATATTTAATTTCCTCAAGTGGGTATTGAACCCGTAATCTGTCGTTTTTACAGTTACACGCTAGTGCAACTGCGCCACGACATGCCTCAGGAAAATAATAAATAATATATATTATATAGTTATAAATATGATATCTTGCAATGCAACGTGCCGCAGGACCAGGGTTACGATTGCGGATCGTGCCTAAGATTTTACACACCACAGGTATCAGGTAAATTAAGTTAGGCAGTCTTTGGGTAGGTCGGAAGATTTTATAGCGTCTAGATATAATTATAATTTTCATAATAATTTTACTCTAATACCGTAACTAATTGCACAGACGTACATCCACGATCTGCTCTGGAGCCTATTTCATATAGTACCAACTTTATTTATGCTCATCAATTTTTTTATCTCTTTAAGGCCATTTTTATGTAAAATTCGGTTTAAAACGTCAAGTTTTAGTTATTCAAACCACAAATTCGTATTTTTGTCTTTCTTTATGTAAAATTCAGTTTAAAACGTCAAGTTTTAGTTATTCAAACCACAAATTCGTATTTTTGTCTTTCAATAGGCTCCATTATTAGTGGGTATTCAAATTATTCTACCGACCAAAGTCTACATACTAACACCAAGTCAATTTACTTACGTTTAAAATATTCTAATAATATTATATGGTTAATTATTATTTCTCAATGGCAATTGGTGTCATGGGGTCAAAGCGAATTTTACTTATCACTATATCATTTAATAAACGTAAAAACGGTTACTCATTTACTTTGTGCGGTTCCATAGTGCTTGTTTATCACTATGCATATTGTGTAGAATACAAAACATTACCCTGTATTCGTACACGGTAAAATTTTCAAAAAATTTCGAATAACTTTAAAGGGTTAAAAAGTAATACGATTACGGATAAAAATTTTATAAATCTGTAAAAATATTTTCACAATATATTATATAATTATATATAATATGAACGAAACAGGAGAAATTGTCAGGGGGGCTGTAATTATCCAACTGGTGACTTGTTAACGTGCTTAAGAAGTCTATGTCTAAAATTGAACAGGTTCTAATTGTTATAGGCCATAGAGTAAAGACAAGATACTAATGTATTTATGGCTACACACATCTTTTCTATGACAAACACATTTACGTCTAAAGAGCATGCAACTATTACTGGTACGACTCGATAGAATACTCTTTTACTCTCGCATTATTGTTTAACAATCTGAAGATATATAAAATTCATAAGATACTTCGCAGTACTTTGAGTATATATAATTGGCACATACAAATTCCTTCGTGACCAGCACATGAACTGTCTTTATCTAATATTGAGCAATGAATAATGTGGCGTAAATATTAAATTCAATTCGATTATTGTGACAGAATAAAAATTGACCTGTCAAGTGTTAAGTGGATTGGAACGGAAATTTATTGAAATCTGGTTATTTCTCTGAGAATAATTGAAAAAAAAAAATGATTTCCAATCCGTGTTATTGTATGTTTACATCATGAAATCTCCACAGTCCACTCCGAAGTCCCAGTCGTCGGATGTAGTAGCAGTGTCGTCATACTCCGCGAGGGCCTGTTCGTAGGCGGAGGCCTCATAGGCCGTGACGCCATCAAGCATGGAACAAGCTTGGGAAACGTTGGTATGGTGCATGATAGGCATTGCGTGGAGGGCGAAATCCTCACCTTCTTGGGACCAGGTAAGACCTGTAAAAAATATATGTAAAATATAGTTATACTTGTATTTACTATTTTGAAATATTTAAAAAAAAAAGATTTTTTATTTTTAAACATCTCGCTTGCTAAAGGAATTTTATCTTGATGTGACGAAATTATGGAATTACACAACATTACTCAAATAACTTTAAAATACAGTTAATTAAATTATATAATATTATGGAAAATAATTAAATATTTTCATATGTTCGTTTAGCTTGAGGTAAGAAGAAAAAAAAACACATACGTCCACTCCATACTCCATTGGGCAAAGTAACCCATCCCCAGCCTTGACCCCAAGCGAGCTCATGATCCAATTGCCCAGCCAATGGCACTTGTCGCTTGATAACAGCCACCAAGCCACGGCCGTCAAGTGCACCGACAGCATTGCGGGACGAGCGCGAGTACATTTCAGATGATGTGGATGCTATGAAAAAAATCAAAATTGTTAAAAAAAAGTTAAAATAAAAAAGGTTTTTATATTTTAAATTTCGTTCTTTTCATTAATTGTCTATTATTTTTTGGTTTTGATTGAACTATTTTCGCACTTTCATATTTTTCATTAAATGTACCTAGTGTTAGATTAGATTGCAATTTAAATGCTGCTTAAATACTATATAAGTAAATAAGACCTGTACGTCCGTTGATCCTTAGAGTGTTTATGCAAAACGTAAATGAAGTTAAAATCGGGAAGGGGAACTGGACGCTAGGACGCGAACGCGGCTTCAATTTAATCTGGTTAGTCGTTTCTAAGATAAGCACGTAAACGCATAGACAAACAGACATTTAAATTATTTTTTTAAATATCTTTCATGTAGAGACAGTGTAAGTATAGATTTAATTTTCTCGAGTGGGATCGAACCCATAGTCTGTCGCGATTTCGTCGCATGCTAGTGCCTCTGCGCCACGACAAGCCCCATTCAATTTAGAAAATAAATTGTGATAATATTCAAGAGAAACAAATATTTACTTAAGTAATTACAAAAAATAAGCAAGTAATTTTAAAATCTAATAATTTTAAAGAACTGTTTCCGCTTTACAAAGTATAACATAAGATAATAGAGGCTCTGATAAATAAACGACGACAGCGTTGGGAGAATAAAGAAACAGCTGGGGCATTATATACGAATTACTTTTCTCCAGTACAGCCGGAAAATCCTATATACTAAGATATAATAAATGGAGCCATCTGGCAGTTTTGTTGGCTAGTACCGCTATGTGGTGACTTGGGAGATTAACGTGACGTATCAATGATAAAGTTTATTAATTATTAAGGTTGGAAGAATATATATTCACTACTTTATTAAGTTTTTTTTTTAATTTTTATATCCAGTCAGTCATACATTGTATTGCTTAATTAGCATAGAAATGTCAGATGAGTCAGGTTTATTTTTTTAGGATTTGTTCCAAGAAGTTTCATATGCGATGGTATAGACGTGACAGAAATGGTTGTGGGTTGAATTCCCACTTGGACCAATGAAATATTTAATATTAACAGGCAAAGCGCGGCGTTGAGTTCTGCCATTCAACATATATCTCTAGAATTCGGTGAAAAGTGGGAACAGAAGTCTTGAAGATTTAATGGGACCGTAGTGTCTGATTTCTCGTTCCGTTTTCCTTCTGAATTCCCTTTTCTATGCAGTATAAAGCGTGAAGCTAAAAAAAATATTATAACTATTTATAAAACGCGTAATAGAAACATTTTTATTCATTATTTATAATATTACTACATATATAATTGTATATAGAAAAACTATTTATAAAAGAGAATACATGTGATTTCAATATACTGACAAAGATATGTACTCGTGATCTCCCCAATTCGCATTGCAGTCTTACAATGCACCAAGACGTTCCACTATGATCCGTTTATTTACAGATCTTTGATTATTCCATTTCATTTCAAGCTTAGCATAGCTCTGATATACTAAATCTCCTAGCAGATATCCAGATTAAACTATATGCGCCTAATACACAGTATATTCAATTTACTCGGAGGTTGGAGCTCTACGTACGTACTTTGTGGTTGGTATATGTAAGTAGAAGTACTTGTGGCAAATGAAATTGCAATAAAACAGGTTAAAATCTTTGATGGAATTTTTAATTTTATTTTTATTTTAGCTAAGTTCAGTATATATAGTAAGGTAATAGAGAAACCACTTTCAAGACAATCTTTTCGACCTTTTTCATTCAAATATGGTAGAGCTGAGGAAAAATATATATTATAAATAACTGTCCTCGAACGCGATATGAACGCACCACCAACAAACTGGTAATACTCGTCAAAATTTGTATCAATGTTTGTCCTACTAGGCTAAAATTGTTTGTATTGTTGAACGCCTTAATTAAACTAACTGTTAGATTAATTAGAAAAAATCATTTTGTATTAATCGAGGAATGGACATGTAGTAAGTAAGATTTACATAATAATATACTGATTCTTTTTGTGAAATTTAAGCTTTTTTATTTATAGAGAGAGAGATTATCTTACATTTTCCATAAAATAATTAAATAACGTATCAGACGCGCATTCATGGAAAGTCTCCCAAACGCTATTAGACAAAATTGTTTCCCTCAAATGCCAGGCACGGCTGGCTAGTTCTGTGGGCGCCGCCCGTCGTTACTGTTTAATCTTAATTGCACTCGTAGATGGCTAAATAAGACCGTATTTAGTTGAAATATCCTCCATTATGATCCACATAATACCACCAGGTTTAATCGTAATGAGGGGCTCAGAATATGGCTCTTTAACACTGGGCTTGAGCTATAGCTTATGTCTTAAAGTGTCTAAATTTCAATGTTTCAATATTATGGTAACAATCTGTATAATCTGATGACATTTTCTATTGTACATTTGCTTGTAATTTAAGGATAATTTTAATATAATATAACGTTAATTTATGTATAAATACGAATATACGTTTTTTTATACTTCTACAACCCTTCTTATCCAAATAAATCTAATGAGCAGAGACAAGCTTGCGACTGTATATGCTTTGGGTTTATGGTTATATGCGGCTTTGGGTTTCACTCCCATCGATTTGGAACTGAAATGCCTTAATACTAGGTTTCCTCTGCCTATGGACATAGTGTGAATATAAAAACCGAAAATTTATCACAGATTTATCTTTTAAAATTATTGTGTTTTGACGGACAGTCAACAGACAGCAGAAACTCATGCTTAGAAGAAGTCTGTTTAGGGAGTGTAGCGAAATACTTAAACGCGATATTTTCCAAATGCTTCACTATAAAGCTCAAATTCCAAATGAATGGAAAAACACAGATGACAGCAGAAATTCCATACGGAAAATATTAGATTGAGACGAACTTTACGAATACGTCTTTTATACCTGATATTCCATTCCCTAAAGGTGAAACAAACCCTCCTCTTTTGTCATAAGATCTACTTTCATTCAGCATATTTTATAAGTGATATTACTTGAGCGTTGATTAATGCGACACCCAAAATCGATTTGCCGTTGTTTGAAGCGTTAACTCGATTATCGGAGATCCGAGTCAGTAAATTTATAAATGCTAGATTTTTTGCAGTTGGAATGTTTTTATGTGATATACTGGTATTATTATAAAACACCATAGATTTTATTATTTATACATAATTAAATTTCTCGTTAAAGTGTGTCACTTAACTTAATTTTGTTCTTTCAGGTTGAGAGTATATAATAGCAATAAATTTAACCGTACAATTCATATATTATAATCTGTATATTTTTATTCGTCGTTATGTTACATAATGTTAGAATTATTAGAATAATAATGATTCTATATTTAACATTAAACTAAACAATAAAAAATATATATAATAATAAATATGATTTCACGATTTGTAGCTAAAATTATTTATGGCTAAAATTATATAATTACACACATAGCAAACATTATTTTCACAGGAAACTAAGCAATGTATTGCAAACGGACTATTATTCCCTTTCTCAGTAGCAAATAAGTTCATTCTCGATATACAAAGGAAAAATAATAAGAAACATTGTTACTTACGTCGCACACGTACGGTCGGTCTCTTGAAGGCAGTTCTTAGATACGGCATTGACATTACGAGCTCGATATGCGGAGGAGGTGGAAGCTGAAAACAAGTAATACATTTTGTTTGTTCACTTGTAACACTATTATATTGATATGATATCAATGTAGTAATCATTTTTTTATAACATAAAAAGCCTTTGTCTTATTCCTATTTAACTACATAGTTTTAAAATCACCATTATTACTAGAAGTAATTTAAGCGTATATTTTCCTATAATTTATATAAAATCCCAATCAACTTCACGCTGTATCTCGCACACGGCAGGATAGGCAGAAGGAACTTGGGAACCTAGTGTTAAGACACTCTGTTTCACATCTGTTCATCACATTCCGAATTAGAGGCATTGCGTGTTGAGTTGCGGAACTCAACGCCGAACTGACTTGTAACCAGAGCGAGGACATAAAAACGTTAAATAAGATCAAAACCTTATTTAAACAAAAACATCACATAAAAAGTTTCAATGACGGAGTGTCCTAACATTAGGTTCCCAAGTTCCCTCTGCTTACCCTACCAAGTGCGGGATACCGCGTGAAGATAAAAAAAAACATACTAGGCCATTGTGATGCCATATATCACGATGGTTGCGCATTTGTCTACTTTTCTTTGTAGCTTTATCTAATGTTAAAAAAACTATTTATTTATTTATTTACACTTTATTGCACACCAAAAAAAAAAAAAAAAAACTAATATTAACAGTAAAAATGTTTTTACATTTATGAAGCACAAAAGGCGGTCTTATCGCTAATAAGCGATTTCGTCCAGAAAACCTTTAGGTTAGGAAATATAAAAATCAAAATAAATAGTGGGTGGTGCAAAAATACATTCATACATATATAATACTATACATAAACATAATACAGAACATATACATATATATACATACACATACATGTTTAGTTATAACTATGTATAGTAAACTAAACTAACCTCCTTTTATACTAAAGCAAGGAAAAGTATAATAATTTACATACAATTTAGATATAGTAATTTAATTTTCTTGATTATGAATTTGCATTTATGTCGAAGAACAAATTACGATAATGTAGATTTTTTTTATATATTTCATGTTACTGTTATTAAATGAAAAATGAAATAGATACTTACAGTTTTGGAAATAGCTGCCATCCATTCCCTACGATAGCGTGGAATTGTTAAAAATAAATGTAATTAATATAAATTTTGCTATTAAAATTATAAATAAATAGTCAGAGTCAGAGAGAGGGAGAATTTATATGAACAAGTGTCTGTTGTAGAAATCATAAAAAAAAGTTCCTACGTTTTTAAAGTTATTTCCAATATCTTCATAGAAATAAATAGAAAGAGCTACAGTATTTCTGCATGAAATTCTGGTACCGTACATGTACATGTACAGTAACTACCGTTTATAATAAAGTTTTCTACTCAATAGTTAGAAACAATGAATATTCAAATAAAGATAATTCTATTAAATAAGAAATATCCAATTAAATTCTCTAGGGCTGCTAGGGAAGACAACATTGTTTGAAAAAAATAAGTTCTGATCGCCAATCCTTGTTTAGCTAACGTTATTGTTTATGAGTGCTTTTTTTTTATAAAATTATATTTAAATTATACTATTATATATAAACACAGTAAAATTTACATTTCTGTTATTTCATCAAGGAGTTTAATATCGTGAGGATTGGAATCCGTGTACTTTTTTCACCGACTACTTTAATATTTATATAGAATAAGCAGGCTATAGTGATCAGGTTAACATTGCCACTATCGCGAATTGCAGAATAACGAAATACTAAAGATCTTAAGTAAGTAAAGTAATAATTACCTGTTAAAACTACAAATAATAACAAGAATAGTTCGTTAATCAATTTAACATTGTTCTATATCCTATCCTATCATATAAAATTCAAAATGATGAAAGGAATCTGCATATTGTTTTTAATAACAACAAGGAAAGCCTATTGAAAATATATTTGATTGCTTTGTTTACTTTAGTCATCATCATGTTTATCTCTTTAAGGACATTCATAAGGTTAAAACAAATTGAAAAATCATCCATATAAAAAAAACAATCGCCAAAAAACATCAAAGTCGGCCTTGTTAAACCCGTTTGGTCTCTACCAGGTATGTAGGAACAATCATACTTAATTATAATTATATATTCAGACAGATTTACACATTACCTTTCTTTGCATCGCTTTAGGTCGGATATATAGAGTATAATTTATACATATATATTATTAAAACATTGCCACAGATACAACAAACCAACTTCATTCTGTACATCCCATAAATGAATATTTTTTAAAATATCATAAAAATAAATTAATTTTAAAACAATGAATTTAATTAAAGCCCCTTCATTAAAACATTGTTTAATAAAAGGAATTTTTCCGCATCTCTTCAGCCGTCAGACGCTTAAAGATTCCGGGGCGGTTTATCTGCTTATCAGAGCGCTCCTTCATTTGTATGCAAAAGGAAATTCTTGGAGCTCTTAAAATTGTAAATGGCTTTTTCTTTCTCTAGTACCGAGAAATTCATCTTTTATTTTCTTTAAAATTGTTAATTGAAGAAAATATTGATAAATGTTGTTTAATGTGACGTTAGTCGTGTTATGCTTTTAATTAACACTTCAGGTCGTTTGACTGTTAAGTCTTACACATACTTACGCGATAGTTACAGGTTCGATCTCTAATTAGGGGAGGACTATATTTATTATCAGTTCATCACTGTGATAAATGGAGGTTTTCTATCTATCTACCCACTACGTCGCGGTAGTCATCCGCTTTCTCCGATTACGATTCACATTACGTAATAATGTTATATGTCTACCTACTATATTATTTTAAATTATTAAGTAAATAAAAAAATTGCGTATAAATTAAAGGTACAATCATCAAGTACTATTCCGTTAGTAATATTTAAAGTATAGGCCTCTTCAGTGGCCTTCGTCTTAGAAAAAGAAAATGAATTCACGATATTAATCTCTTCCAAAATTAGGCAAAGTAAACCAACTTAGTGTCAAAACATTCACTGTGTTTTTTGACATTCGCTTTTCACCCAAATTCGAGACATTGCGTACTGATTGCGGAATTCAACGCAGTTCTTTGTCTTGCCAGAACAGGGAATCAAAAATAAGTCTCAGGGTAACAGCCTAAGTGAGAATCGAACGGCCACACCTACCGAGTTTACAGTCAGAATATGTGGCTCTAACAGCTCGTGCCAAGCTGGCCTTAGTAGCTTATACCAATAATTCTCTATCACAAAATGAATATTTAACGAGACACGTATGAAAGGAGGCGAGATGTGTCACAAGGTCGCAATGTCAAATACATATGATATTATAAAGTTATTTTCTACACAGCGAAAGAACGAAGCAATTTTTTTATATTATTTTATTTGAAGCAACAGTTTCTATCTGGTTTTTTGTTTGGCTTTTTGAAAAATTTAGCAAAAATGAAGTTTTTAAACACTAGGTGAGGTTCCCAAGTTCCTTCTGCCTACCTTGCCATGTGCGGGATACAGCGTGAAGGTGTAATTAAAATAGTCGAAAAGGTCGGTTCTACTAAAATAACAATATTGAAAAAATAATAATATACAATATTACAGTTAGTAATAGTGCATGTTGGTTATGTGTGGTGTGTAAGTATGAGTAGGTGCAGGTGTGTGCGTACATGTGATAAATCCATCTATGTCAAGCTATACAGCCAAAATGCCCTCCGCCTGGTCATAATAAAATTTTGATAACCGGTCAGTTAATTAAGTGTATATTGACGCAAAGTTAGCGAATATATTTTAAATTATTTATTAATATAACTTTACAGTACCGAACTTATGCAAATAAATGCCGATTTGAAGAGACTGTATATGTCTTTTCTATGGTGAATATGGGCTATAAAATATGGGCTTTCTTGAAATATCTGTAGATAAAACGGGATGTAACGAACAACGAAAAAATAATTGACGAGCAGTTACTTCTTTACATATGACATCAAATTCTATTATGAAATAAAATACGTGGTCACGGATCTATTTGGAAACCTGCAAAGAGTTCGAAAAGTAGAATTTCAAAAATGTATAATATTCAATATACGCGATTATTCCGATTAAATTTATTTCGTTTAAAAGTGTTTAATATTTGCGAAAATCAAATATTATACAAAAATCGTCATAATTTTTAAGCTTGATATATATATAATGATCACCATTTAGCTAGAATTATATTATCTGAAAAAGTTTTACCTCATTTCAAAACACTTAAACGTTCAAGAATTAAATTTACAACATCGCGACACTTACACGCTTACTGAAAAGCGCTTACAAAGTAGGTCACTAATCTATTACTGTGTAATATTATTTGTACTGAACTTTCTACAGAGTATCTTAGGATAATAAAGTTGTTATTTGCCACATTTATAAGGAAAAAGCTGAGTAAATATACTCATAAATTCTTCTACGTTCACTAAATGGCGAAAGCATATCTTTGTATAATCTAATACAGTAAAAAACATTTTTTTGAAGCTTCACGCTTTAACACCGAATTCGAGATGTAGCATGTTGTTTCGCGGAACTCAACGCCGCATTAATTTTAACCTTTACCTAAATTTCATATTCTCTGGCTTAGAGTGTAAACTAGCTACCTATATCCATTACCTGTTTGTTTTTTTCAATATGTATAATTTTAGTCAATTGGAAAGTGTTAAGAAATACAAAATGAACATCGTTTATTTTCGAAATTATAAAGATCTGCTGATTATAAACCCAGATATATACATAATTTTTTAAATAACATAAAAAAATAATTAGGAGTATACGTACAAGTGATGTAATGAATATATTTTTTTTTCAAAATTGAAACGCCAATGCAAATACAAATATCTGCTGTTGACATTCGCGAATGTGAATGTGAATTTTCAGTTTTAGCTCATTGTTTATGGCTTGATGGCATTGTCGTTTGAACAAGGCGCATTATGTCTATATTTTGTCAAGCAAATTACCTATTAATGTTTTAGAAATTGTATGAAAATTTTAAAGCAGCGGGAATTGAACTCGGGACTTTTGGAAACCGTCCAAACGCTCTGACAAACAAACCTACAGACAGATGTTATTTATTAAATATTCTCAAGATTTTTTACTATTTTTTTAAAGTGTACACTTAGGACAGTACACTAAGGATAGAAAATACTAAACGTAAATTTAAAAAGAGTATTTTTTTATGTACAATCGCCAAAATATATAAAAGCGAATAAGAATACGTATATACATGCGAATGTTCGCGAATGCAAATATTTGTTACATCACTGATATATAAATATATAATCTGCAGCTTTTTATATCTCTGTACAATTTGTTTAATAAGCTGGCAAGTTTACTCTCTAAGTCAAAGATAATATATTACTTTAAATATTACTGACAACGAGATTAAAACAAATAATTATACTCAGTCAAACAACCAAACTCCACAATGGCATCACGTTACAAACATCTAAGTTATTTATCGTTATGTCAAGCGTTGTAACCGTTCAATTTGTCAAGGCCCTTAATTTTATTCTAGCTAGGCGTCGTAACGGTCGAAGAGCGTCAGACAGAGGTAAAGCCTGGTAATATACTGCCTGAAAAATATACTTTTCGCATCCTACGTGTCTACGTGCCCGCCCTCGCTTCATCATTTGTATGACACTGGTGAAGTTTTTTGCGGGTTTTTATTATTTTGTTTGTATACCGTATAAAGACCTCCTAATGTTTGTCAGACGATCGTATATCAGGAACATAAAATCTTCTTCTTAGTACGATTTGTTTGATTTTTTGTTGAAATAAAATGTTGTTATTGGATTACATAAATACAATAGTATAGCAATTAACTTGGGGCGTATGGTTACAAGCGTATGACTGTAAACGCGAAAGTTGTGTTTTCGATCCCCAGTCGAGGAAATGAAATATTTAATATTTTACTAAACCTTAATTTAAAAAGCGTATAAAAATTTTGAACGAAGCAGGATTTTTATACGCTTTTTAAATTTAAGTTTAGTATTTTCTGTCC
Organism: Eueides isabella; assembly: GCA_019049475.1. Lineage (NCBI taxonomy): Eukaryota > Metazoa > Arthropoda > Insecta > Lepidoptera > Nymphalidae > Eueides > Eueides isabella. The sequence goes on from CM032400.1 coordinate 3,448,341, forward strand.
TAAGTGTGGAATAACACTTTAAAACATAGTAAAAAAATTTAATATTTTGTTCTTCGTTCTGGTAACAAAGCAAAGCTCAGCGTTGAGTTCCGCCACTCAACACGCAATGCCTCAAATTTATCGGAAAATGGGGAACGGAACCGATTGTCGTAATACTAAGTTCTCAAGTACCCTTTGCTTACTTTGCCATGTGCGGGATATAGCTTAAATATGAAAAAAAAAAAAAAACAATCAATTTAAGTAAATTGAAATATAATTTTGAACCTACAATAGATAAAGCTTAAATACATTTTTATATATTATTTGAAAGAAAATTTTAAATATATTTCTTTTATTCATATTATTAGTGCAATAATGTTAAATTTATATTAGAGAATTTCCCTGTAGATGGTTGGAAACTGTGTAATAATGCATTAATAATTTAACACCAAGATCTAGAAATGGAACACGGCTTCAGTTAGATGTCGGCCTTGGCGAGTTCCAAATTTATGTACCAGCTTGTGTTGAATTCAAAATTAATTGGTTATTAAGCTATAACACTATGTTTTGAATTATTATTCGATTTTAGGTGTATTAGACAAACAATACATTCTCCATTATATATACGTACTGTTTAAAAAGTATCGCGAATTTTGTATTTTGATTAATATCGATTTTGTATTTTCCCATTAAAAGTCATCCCCATGAGATATTGTATACGTGTGTCAAAGTTTTTTCCAGTTTTAGAAGCACTTCAAAAAAAATTTTTTTTTATCTTGTTCATCTTGTCGTTCGATGCGATGTTTACCTCGTATGTTTATCTCGTCGCGGCATCATTAGTGTATTGTTTATGGTCAAAAAGTTGCGCACAAGCAGCGACATGTACGCGTTGCGAGCGCGATGCGTTATTGTGATGCAAAAATCAATTTTTGTTCTCCTACTAATCCGGGTGTTTCTTGCGGATTGCTTTGCCTGAATTGCGTATAACTTGCAGGTAATTTTGACCGATCGACCGTTCTACGAACTCGCTCTTCGTCGTTCACATCTTCTCGGTCTTCTGAGAACATTTTGTACCACCGATTCACGTTGCTTCGGTCCAAGGTAGCTTCTCCGTATGCATAAACATTTAGAAGGCGTCGACGCACTTAATTTCATTTTAAACAAAATTTGATACAGGTTCTTTAAACCAATTTTCTGAATAGGTAAAAATCAGAGAAAAAAGACGATCAGGTGACACGTACGCTCGTCTGCCTTGTCTTTTCCATAAAAAAAATATACGCTAGCGTATAAGAGTTTCGACGTAGTTTAATGAGAACGTATAGTTAGTTAGTCAGGGCGCTTGTCAGAGGCGCGTGTTTGAATCAAGTAAATAAAGTACAAAAATTTATACTTCTTAAAATTAAGATTTTTCTTCTAAGTGTATTTTAAAAAATAGTAAAAATGTAATGGTATTTTTACTATATTTTAAAGTGTTATTCCACACTTAGGACAGAAAATACTAAACTTAAATTTAAAAAGCGTATAAAAATTTTGAACGAAGCAGGATTTGAACCCGCGCCTCTGGAATACCGTTCAAAATAACACGTGCAAGCGACGCAACAATCAACTGAACATTCAAAATGGCCGAATTACTCGGCAAAATGGGAAACGTGAGTACCAACATAACACTAGAAAAAATCGAAAATTCTAAATTCGTGATACTTTTTGATCATACTCTGTACATACATATATTTATATGTTTAAATGTGTGTTTTGTTTCATAGCATTTTCAGAATGTCTGTAAATAATATTTTTTCTATATATTAGATTAATTAGCAAAAAAAAATCAATACTATTATTAAATAAGTTACGTATCTAAGTTACTAATATTGTCTAAATAATTTATAATTCAACGTTGCTATACTCGGAAATTGCAGGGAAAGTGTAATGAACATGTTTCGAGCCCTCAAAATTTGCGTAGCGGAAATGAAAAATTCAAGGTTTATTTGCATTTCCATAGACGTTTGAACTGAGGCAAGTACAGGAATAATGAAGTAGGTGCTTGACGTTTCTGTTTAATTTTCCACATGTAGGATACATAAGCAATGTATAACTTTTTAATAAAAAATATATCTTTGTAAATGTATCGTTTGTATTACTCTTAAAATGTTTTCAGTATCGTTTAAATTAAATAGAATAAGAAAGCTCTCTGTATCCAAGAATATTTACAAGATGGAAATACCATTACATTTTTACTATTTTTTAAAATACACTTAGAAGAAATATCTTAATTTTAAGAAGTATAAATTTTTGTACTTTATTTACTTGATTTAAACACGCGCCTCTGACAAGCGCCCTGACTAATTAACTAACTATACGTTCTCATTAAACTACGTCGAAACTCTTATATGCTAGCGTATATTTTTTTTATGGAAAAGACAAGGCAGACGAGCGTACGGGTCACCTGATGGTGAGTGATTACCGTCGCCCACGTATCCGTGTAATACCAGGGAAGCTACAAGTTCCTTACCGGCCTTTAAGGTGGAGGCAGACGCGCTTTTTGAAGGTACATTTTTACCTTTTTGAAATCCTGCCACCTTCAAATTTTTCATTCGTTTTTCGTTTTTTTTAAACGAGTATACCATTATATTATTGTACTACTGACTTGTTCAAATTCTTACTAATTTTATTAATAGTAACTTTACGTATGACAATACATAAAGCCTTCAAGAAAGTTAATATTGGACAAAGTACATTTAAAATCAGTCTAGTATTTGTTATCTTATCAATAACAAAAAAAAAATACAAACAATCTCCTCACAATTCGGAAGATATAAAATAAGAAAAAGATCTTAATTTATAAAATCAGATTTACCAAGTAAATTTTGTAAACACAACAGATTAAACAATCAACCTTTGAGTGAGTGGTGGTGATGAATTACATCCCCCTCGGAAACAGCCGCCTCACATTACACGTGCGTACTTCTACCCAATTATTATAAATAATGATGTAATATCGCATTACCATCGGAAAATACGCCTTTCCCCATTCTCCCGTGGAAATCATAAATTACTAACAATCAATTACCAACAATACTCATAAATTACAAGGATTAGTTTGTTACTGAGGGCCAAGATCTAGGGCACTTGTGTTCTGGACAATTTTATGTTCGATTTCCACTAGGGGGGTATAATTATTTCTTCCCTTTGATAACAAGACAAAGTGCGGCGTTGAATTTCTGCAACTTAACACGTAATGTTTTCAAAGTATTACGTGTTGAGAGGTAGAACGGTGTGTCTGTACATTAGGTTAATTTTGGCTACTGTGCTACACGTGTGTGAGTGCAGTGTAAAGCTAAAAAATAATATAATATAGTAAAATTTGGCTTTGGATTTCGATAATAAAATTAGATTAGTGCCCATGCGCCACGAAAGGTGTCCAGTCCATTGTTTGAGTGAATATGAAATATTTTATTTCCTCTAGTGGGATCGAACCCACAACCTGTCACGTTTACAGTCACGTTCGTGCCAATGCGCCACGACAAGACTATGGTCTTTGACACAAAAATTTCATAGTAACATTATATATTCATATTAAATCTAATTATATATTTAGTAAACTATTGACCAAAACCACTTACGCTTTTAGACAATGTAGATTTCACGTTCAGTCATCTTGACAAACTTTAAAGGGCTTATAATTGATTTAAGTGACTTGTCATGAGTAAACTATGTAATTAACGTACGAGGGATTTCTGTTAATATATTATCTTAATATTACAAAGCCACTGATATATGGAAATGTTATGTTATTGTCAGAGGAGGTTGATTGTTAGGTATAATATATATTTTACGTTAATATTTGAATCAAAATAAACACTTTGGCAATAAATATATTAAAATTAGCTAGATATTAAATATAATCTCTATCAATTTAACAATTATTATTGCAGTTACGTAAATAACATTATTGCATCCCTCTTGATGTTTAGTTTTTCTAAATACATCTCAACGTTTTCGTTGAATTATACAATTGAGAAACCTTTGTGTATTCACTCATGGATCATATTGACAAGAATATGAAATGTACAGCCTTATAAAGGATATATAAACAATGAATAAAAAAAAACTACAAAAGCGACAAGCAACAGTAAAAGCGACATGGTGTGGATTCGACCCCCACTCGAGGAAATGAAATATTTAATATTGATAAATACCTATTTATTGTTTTCATTTCTTCGGCGTTGAGTTCAGGCACTCAACAATTACCTCAAATTTAGCTTAAAGTGCGAAACAGAAAACAGAATGAAGTGTCTTAATAGGTTCCCAAGTTCTCTTAAAAATGTAAGTAGATGATATTAATGTATTCGTAAAAATAATTCATTAATATTCATAGAGCAGTATTCGATAAACCTTCTAATATATTTTGTTTGAGACTTTTCTTGTATTTCGTGTCATTAAAAATGCGGCCGTGTTAATAACTTCTCGTTGACATTTCCACATTACCTAATACTCCCATAAAAGGAGTTTCAGTTAAGCCCATTTTCAGTGGACAGTTCATAAGCAACATAATGTATCTTGACAACGGCCTTCTGATCTCGGTTACAGACGTGATGTTTTATTGTACTAATAACGATTTTCTCAATAAGCTAAAGAGCATATTTAATCAAAGTTTTATTTCGTGTAACATTCATTTTTATTTTTTTATGAACAGAGTAAGCATAGAGAACCTGGGAACCTTGCGGAACATGGCTTCTATACGTTTTGGTGCGGTTTCTTTGCACGCTATTATCATTCTACTATACAATTTTTTTGTTAATGAATACATAAAGCACCCCATGTCGGCACAAACCATGAACTAATTTTTTATTATACTTTCATATATTAACATAGAATAAGCAAAAATATACCACGCATTTCGAGGCAAACGTTTTTTTATATATTCACACTTATGTGCGCGATAAGGAAACGTAGAAAATCGTCTCGTTTTTTCGAGACCTTGAGTGACATAAGAATAAGATAGATTAATGTCATCTTAGCGTAGATCAATCATACGTGATGGGTATTTTGTAAGTCTACAAAAATTATCAAGTACAAAAGTTTTCACGGTAATAAATTTAGCAGGTATTTTAAATGATCCAACGTAAGCTCCCTCCAACGTAACGTAACGTCGCCAGCGTAAGCTCCCCAGTCACATAAATTCTAAACAAAAAGTAAGTAAATAATTATAAATATACTCTTTTATCGTGCACTAAGAATAAATAAATATAATTTTCAGATTTTGGACGGCTTTTTATCACAACCAAGGATGCACATGTGCCATTAATTATTTGAATCTTAGTGGTCAGCCTATAGAGCTCCAAAGTTCAGATCCTGGCCATGCCAGAACTTTTTAATATTATTGTATATATTTAATATTTTCAATTCCATTTAATGCCTCAAATTCCATGGGATATGTGAAAAGGAGAGAGTAAACGGAATATCTTGACATTAGGTCAAAAATTTCTCTTTACCGACCCTGATTTTTGTAGATATGTATTACCATGTAAATTTTAAGTAAAACCTCAAATATTCAAAATAAAAATCATGTAACATATGAAGATGAATACAATTTAATTTAACTAAGCAATTAGGGAGATGGAATGAATAATATGGAGTACTGTAGAACATTTTCATTTCGTGAAGTCAAACGTTATTTTAGATCTGAATTTTCAATTCCGTTACCCGTAGGAGCTTTCACGTCGTATGTCTAATAACTTCATTAAAAATACTTTATTCCAATTTTAATAAATAGAAATACTCATTCAGCTTCACACAGTATCCTGCACATGACAAGGTAGGCAGAGGGAACTTATGAACCTAGTGTTATGATACTTTGTTTTGTTCTCCATCCTCCGCCTAATTCAACGATTGCGTGTTGAGAAGCAGAACTTAACGTCGCGCTTTGCCTTGTTACTAGAGTGAAGAAATGAAAATATAAAATATTTATATAGAAAATTATAAATACTTCATTAAAGAAGCGCCTGGAGTGTATATATAAATTATTATATTCAAGTTATTTACATATCTCTGCTCTCATAGAACAGTGCGCATTGTTGAGTTGCATCACTCAACACGCAAAGTCTCGCAAATTGGTCACTTAACAGAAAATTGAATATCTTAATGTTACGATCATTTACTGGCTATGGCTATTTATGACCATAATATCACCATTGCAGCGTTACTTTCATCTACTATCCACTTTAATTATATAAAGAGCTTTCAAGCTTTCAATATTTGTAAAGAATAAAGAAAAAATAATCATTGTATAAAAAAATATTGAAAACTTTTTAAAAATAAATGTTAACATTTAATAGTGATCAGTTTGGAGTAGTAGCTCGTGGAAATATAAGTTACACGTGCAATTCCCGGACCTGACATAGCGCTATCATTTTCAATAAGCGACTGAGAGCCGTTACAAATATTCTTTATTAAATTTCATTCGGCCATGATATTACAAATGGAATGTTTCAGTTATATATTTATTTTAATTGATAGCAATAAGTATTGAGTCAGAACAGTAAGTCTTCATGATTTTAAATGAATAATATAAAATCTGTAATATTTTTTAATTAATTTTGTTAGCATCACGCTGTATTCCGCATAAGGCAGGGTAGGCAGTGGGAGCCCGGAAACCTAGTGTTAGACACTCCGTTCCACTTCCGTTCCCCACTTCCCGCCAAATTTGAGGCATTGCGTGTTGAGTGGCGGAGCTCAACGCCGCGCTTTGCCGTATTACCAGAGCGAAGAAAAGCAACATTAAATATGTAAATTGAAAATATTCAATATTTCATTTCCTCGACTGGGGATCGAACCCAGAACCTGTCAGTTATAGTCACACGCTTGTGCCGTTGCGCCACGACAGGCCTCAAATTTTAATTATTCAAGTTATTATTTAATTTTCAAATTATGTCAGTCATGAATTTAACATAATAAATGTGTCATATATACAAGGTTTCCGTCGTCTAGGAATATTAATGCTTCAGTAAATATTATTTTAATAGCTGATATTTCGACTGGCTATCGTAACGCTCCGGGGCAACATCTGATTGTAATCACGCCAAGTAGGGGTTCGTTTCCCACTTAATATTAATTATATTAATTAGTAATACATACAGTAAATAAAGCACGGCTTCATCTCCGCCGTTAGCAATGTCTCGAAAATTAGGCGGCAAGTAAGGAACAAAGTGTCATTCGTCTGTGAAATGCTTAGTACAACTCGTTGTTTGCAATGGCTATGCTATACAAAGGTATATGTTTAGTTGGTTAGCCAAAATTGGCATATCAGATATTCCTGCATTTTTTTTTAGAGTCTTAATGTTTTAAATGCACCTATAAGTACACTCACTTCATTTCCGAGTCGGACTTAGCCAACATCCACACCACATGTCCAGGATTCCTTCGTGATCCAAGGGCCATAAGTTGAGACAGTCGTGCTCCAAGTGGCAAAGGTGGTCGGCGAGGCACCTGTCCTGTCCAGCTGGATATAGCTAGCATTTCCGGACACTCCTTCACCAGGTGCTTTTGCGTTGCCATGCACTTTCCTGATGCATCCTATGGAAAAGTAATATGGATCAATTTTAATTTTAATTTAATTAGAAGTTTAAAGTTATATATTTCCTATCATAATTCTATGCTATTCCACTAATATATATAAATGTGGAAGTTTATGAGGATGGTTGTTTTTTCACTTTTCAACGCTACAATTATACAGAAGTTTTTTTTTTTAATTTAGCTATAATATGACAAAAAGCTTAAGTGGGCTAGGGCCATGGTCGGGTCGCTGGTTAATGATATATATTATATAGGCCATAGCTTTGTATACCGCCTACACTAAAAAGATTGTAATGGTTTATTTTTGTATTCGCAATTGAAAGCTTAGCAGATACGTTTCCATTATGCCGCACTTTTATAAAGCGTCGGTTCTTTATGTTGCTTACTAGCTATAAAATATTTCATGCTCCCGAGAACTCGTTGAGAGTGGGCGTTATTATCAGCGCACCTTTAAGATATTTTAATTAGAAAACTTCAGAGTTCTTCGCGATACTGGAATGTCATGCAATCATCTGATCTAAATTTCATCACTCTTGCCAACTTTTTATAATTTACGCTCGTTAAAATTGGACTTTTAGATAAATAGTATAAGAAAGAATTGGAAATGGAAAATGTGAAAAAATCCATTAATTCATCATGCTGCTCCTGTATGCCCAGCGAAAATATTACATGAAAACTGTTACAATTTTTTACATCTTATATTATTTGACTGGATAATAATAAGTTTAAAATTCGTAATAAGAAAGTTCTGAGAAAAAGTTATTTAAATACTTACTCTATCATAAAAAATATTAAAGAAATAACCTAGAAAATACTTTGGATATTTCAAAAAATATAAACAATAAAGACGTCAATAGGTATATATAATATTCTCCAAATTATAGATGAAATTCACCAATAGTTACATATATCATATATATTGTGTATAAAAATATTAAAACCTATTGGGGTTTCTTTTAGACAAATGTTTGTAAAGCGAAACTGCTTTTTAATTTCTATATCATATCATATATGTATGTATTTGTATAAACAGCATTGGAAATGTACGAAGCGCCACTTTTCCTGCAAGACGTTTTAATTAGAAAACTCCGAGCCGTTATTGCAGTCACCTGAAAGTTGGAACCATTTATTTCAAATGACATAATTCCGAAGAGCACTGTAATAACTTTATAGCGTAATGTCCTTCAAGGAAAACTTTCTTGGGTAAAAATAGATCTTTATTAATTAATATGAGGCCTCTTTTGGTGTAAACGACAAGTTGTGGATTCAATTAAAATATTTAATGTTTTCATTTTTTCGCTGGAGGTTAGAAGGCAAAGCGCAGCGTTGAGTTTCGCAACTCAACACGCAATGCCTCTAATTCGCCGGAAAGTGGGAAACGAAACGGAGTGTCTTAACACAAAGTTCTCAAGTTCCCACTGCCTACTCTGCCATGTACGGATAATACATAGGAGGACAGGGATACAGCGTAAAGCTAAAAAATATATACTATTTATGTGTCAGATTTAATTACTTTAGGGTAAAATTAAGTTAATTCGCCACAATTTTGTAATCATGTATACCTCATAATTTTTCTAATTATTGGCCAGTAAAATGTCATTCAGTTTGCACCCATTTTATAAATAACGGATGTTGTTTCTGTGGACATTTGGCTGATCTTTCATCAGTCAGAGAGAATTTTAAGACACTATGAATTTTCTAGACATTGCGTGTTGAGTGATAGAACTCAAGGCTACGATTTCGTCTTGTTACCAGAACAAGGAACTAATAATTCATACTCTCAGGTCGGACTTGAAGTCACAGCCACATAATTTACAGTCAGACGTTGTGCCACTGTGACTGCCTCAATACATTATATTTTTTTTCTCTTCAGCTTCACGCTGTATCCCGCACATGACAGGGTAGGCAGAGGGAACTTAGGAATCTAATGTTAAGACACTCCGTTCCGTTCCCGATTTTCCGCCGAATCGAAAAGGAGGCTCTGTGTGTTGAGTGGCAGAACTCAACGCCGCGCTTTGCCTTATTCTCAGATCGAAGATATGAAAACATTAAAGAGTAAAATGTAAAATATCTTATATTTAATTTCCTCGAGAGGTGATCAAACCCACCATCTGTCGTTTACAGTCGCATACTTGTGCCACTACGCCATGACAGGCCTCCAGCCTAGCCGTATCAATAAACATTTATCTATATAACATTTTCTATGTTTATATTACACCGTGAACTACTCTCTTTAGAACACAAATTGCATCATAATTTAATTTCACTCGACGGAACTCTTCATAAAAATCTACAGCGAAAGTGATAACTGGGATAAACGTTCCGTATAAACTGATTTTGCCCGAAGGCTTGGTCTTTAAATAAGATCGAAGCGTTTAATGGACACTTTATTCATATTTTTTTATATATTTTTTGTTAATAATCTCGTGTATTTTAGTAACTTCTATTTTATTTTTTTACCCTAATGAAAAGAAATGTTTTCAAATGTAAAGTTGGACACAAAAGAAGGCCATTTTTATTTCAGTTTCACGTTGTATCCCACACATGACAGGGTAGGCAGAGGGAACTTGGGAACCCAGTGTTAGGACACTCCGTTCCACTTTCATTCCTCACTTCCCGCCGAATTTGAGACATTGCATGTTGAGTGGCTGAACTTAATGCTGCACTTTGCCTTTACGATACCAGAGCGAACTAAAGAAAACATTAAATATTTAATTTGAAAATATTAAATATTTAATTTCCTCGGGTGGGGATTGAACCCACAATCTGTCGTTTTCAAACACACGCGTGTGCACCTGCTCTATGACAGGCCTCCTTAAATCTTCACCTCTTTGAAATATCCATAACTTGTTTCTGAGCTAAGTACATTACATCGTTTATTGTTAGCATTTTTGCGGGTCTTAAATTTTATCCTCTGATGTGTAAAAACAGGACTGCGTGAATCATATGTATAAAATAATTGGTTAAAAAAAACATTTTTTTAAGCAATTTAAAGTATGTTTCTTTCAATTTAATTTATATTTTCTGCATTGTAAACTGAGTATTTTATGTATTGCATAAATGCAAAATATTTGTATATATATTCTTTTATACCTGGCGTTTATCCCAGTGATTCCCAGGGTCTGCCTTTCTGCTCAGCTTTAGTTTACTGACTTAGGTAGTGGCTAAGTATAAAACCACTACTGTAACAGCTGTTATTTAATAATGGTAAAAGAAATAGACACTGTACCTAAATTTTATAGGAAATTAATAAACAAAAACACATTCTCATATCACAATTTATAACTATATCAACAGAAAAATTAAGAAAAAATATATAACAATATTATTTTCTTGCACCGTTACCATCTTGTCACTTAAATCTGAGTTTAAGGAAGTAATTATAACTTTTGTCGCAATAATCTTACGAAAGTCCCTCTCAAAGAATGCCCGTGGCTGACTCTTGAATAGCCGAAGATTTTTGCTGATATTGACGAAGTATAGGCAGATTTGTATAAGAAAGATGAAATTGCAATTTTGTGTCAGTAATTTATTAAGAAAGTTTGTTGTATCATAAAGTATTAAGCGCTCATTGGTTATGTTTTTCTTTTGTATCTTGACATAATCAGATTTCTTATGAGAATATATATGCAAAATATTATAAAAAAAAAATAAGGGTAAAATTATCTTAGAAAACCTAATTAATTTCTATTCACAGGGTCTTATGTGATTGACGAACAAATTAATTTACAGGTAGACAATATTCTTCTGAGTGTTAAGGTGGTAGTTTGTGTCTGTTTTGGCGGCAGTTCTCGATTTATTGACCAACCAAATTATTATTCTTTTTTATTATTATTTTTTATTTACATCGTTACTTTTTTATTATTATTTTTTATTTACTTTTAATATGTTAAATAATATAAGTTTGCTCGAATCTCGCTGGTTTAACGTTTATTATCTGTAATTAAGATTTATTTTATTTCCAAACTTCACTCAATGTATGGAATATTGACGGGCATATAGTTTAAAAGGCAAAGCGCGGCGTTGAGCTCCGTCAATCAATACGCAATACAAATTCGGCAGAAGGTGGGTTAGGGCACAGAGTGCCCTAACTGTTGATTCCCAAGTAATCTGACTACTATGCCATGTGCTGTGAAGCTGAGTAGAGAGTACTAGAACGATTATATGGCCAACATCACCCATGTTATCACACTTCTAGATTATCTATCAATGGTTCTGTAATACGTAGTACCTATGAAAGTTTAGTTTAATTATATATTATCTTTAAATATATAAATATACACCCATTTTAGATATTAACTTTTTACGTTATACCGTAATGTCATTGTTGTCAATTACTTTAAAAACACATATATATCGAAAATATATATCGAACATGTATATCGAAAAGCACCACAAAGAGGTCATAAAAACAAATAATATAAGAATGGCCAAGAAAATATTAAATAGTTAAGAGTGTAGATGACAGGAATACGTAATGAGCGCGAGATATCTGACGGATACAAATAGTTGTAGTCAACAGAACAAAAACGCGGAGATGTTGACATAAGGGATGATCGATAGCCACAAACAGCGTACTTACAACGTTTTGACATCACCACAAATTTCTAATGTTTTTGCTAATGATTGGCTCAAAGCCAATACCATTTGAGGCATTGCGAGTAAGGTGGCGGAGCTCAACGCCGTATTTTGCCTTCGTGTCGATCTAGTGGATAGATAAATTTTCGTATAGCGTAAACTTTATGGGGAACGGAGTGTCTTAACACTAGGTTCCTGGGTTCCCCCCGCCTACCCTGTCTCGTGTAGGATACAGCGTGAAGCTAAGAAAAGGAAAAGAAAAGAAGTAAAGTTTATGAGGCCTGTCGTGGGTGTAGAGGCAAAAGCGTGAGTCGATATCAAGTTGTGGTTTCTATCCCCACTGAAGTAAAGAAAATAATACAAAAATATTTTCTTCACTCTGGTAACAAGGCAAAGCTTGTCGTTAAATTCTGCCATTCAACACGCAATCTTCGAGCAACGGCTCAAATTCGATGAAACGTAGGGAACAAAGTGCCTAAAATTTCTGTCTTCACTGCCACATGCATACATGGAATATACAGTAAAAATGAAAACTCAAAAACACTGGTTTAATTGTTTTTTTTTTACATTAAAAAGTCAAGTAAAAGTAAGCCGAAAAAGAAGAGTTCGGAGTGAGGTCTAAGGTCAATTTAAAAAAACATATTCAGTATTTATTAACGAAATACAGACATATATTCAGACTATATACATATATATCGGCTTTACGCTGTAACATATGGAAGAAAATAGTATTAAGAAATCCGTTACCCGTTTTGTTCTAAATTTCTAAGATATTGTAAATGTAGTAGAGGAAATCATTCATACGTTTTATTTTCTTACCAGAGCGTAGAAATCAAAATATATTTTCTCCAAAAGTGAACTGAACCCACAGCGTTCGCATTTATAATCAAACGCTATAACACTGCGCCATTAGGGCCCAAATTTATATTTATTTAAAGAAATAAAAATAGAAGAAATGGAAATAGATATCGTAAAACATAGCCTTGGCACTAATCTTACGAAAAATACGCGGCGAGCTTCTGCTTCATCGAGTACCATGTCATATAAAAAATCACGAGCTTCCTGCGAAGCCATGCGCACACAATGTGTACTTTAGTCGTTTCTAACTGATTTTGTGTTTACATGTTAAAAAAGGATACAATTTAACCAAAAGAAAAATATAACCACGCTTTTTATAGAACCCATAGTACATAGGTACGTACCGCACATGGAAGGATAGAGAGAGGGAACTTGAGAACCTCGTGTTAAGACAATTCGTTCCACTTTCCACTTCCTGCTGAATCTAAGGTGTTGAGTGGCAGAACTGAATGCCATATTTTGCCTATTTTACCAGAGCGAAACAATGAGAACATTAAATATTGAAACAAGAAATACTCATTATTTCATTGCCGCTGCATCACGATATGCCTTCTATTTTTCTTAAGCTTCCTAGATTGGTTAAGATTAAATCCATCTTTACGTTTTATCCTTCATATAGTAGTATAGGCACGTGAGGGTACGTAATATTATGACATTCCATTCTCTACTTTGATACCCAAGTTTAGAGACATGGTGACATGGCCAAACGCTAAACTTTGTCATGTCACCAAAACAAGAAAATTATATAAAAACATTCCACCAAGTGAAAATCACTACTAATACACTGTACCACTTTAAAAGATGTTCTTAAAATAAAATGTATCAATTTTAAAACTGAAAATTTTGTATAGTATTATAATGCGCGGTGCTGAATGCCGCTACTCAACTTGCAATGCTTTAAATGCGCTGGAAAGTGGAGAAAGGAACGGAGTATTTTTACACTAGATTCCTAAGTTCTCTCACTGCCTACTCTTTCATGTGCATAATATAAGGGAAAGCTGACAAATATAGCCTTATTCACGTAGTTCGTGTAAAGATTCTACTCGCGCCTCTGGAGTTAATGAACCAATGAAACAAAATACAACCTAAAGTGTATCCGTGGAGACGAGAGGTATTCCTTTGCTGACTTTTACGACACGTGTGGAATAAAAAGGTGATAAAACTGATCTTTTCTGTTCTCACAGCGCTTTCGTTATAAGGTGTTGTAAGAATGCAGGGCAATTTGATTAAACGTTACTTGTTTTTATAGTTTTAAGATGGTACATCGTATGGTGAGAATGATAGTGTGAGATAAATTATGTCTCAGGGGAAGATCTTCTTTTTTTTCATTTGATAAGAACGATTTGGTACTACGTTCGTTTTGCTTAATTTTCTATATGCGGTATAAAGTGTAAAGTTAAAAAAATGGTTTTTTTTGTTATTTTAAAATGTATTTCATTTTCTCTAATTTTTGGTTAGAAAAAAAATATTTTTTACCTATCACTGATTTTGGTTCTTCTCTAATGTATACTTTTGCTATACATACGAGTATATATGGCACCGGTAGCTTATTTGAATGAGAAGTAATAGTTGTAAGTTAATTAGCTTTTCTACTATTTTCATAACAATTTTATATAATTATTGTATAAGTAACGGGGAGTGATTCTCTTATATGAGTATCCGTAGCAAAGTGCTACGCCGTAGCGAGTTTCCATCCATTTAATAAGGTAATACTTACGGCAAGTGACTTTCTGCACGTCCTACACTATTATAGTTTAAAACAAAATATTAATTTATAAATGACATACATATTTTATACACTATACATATTTAAACAAATTATATATACACTAAAAGTATATACACATATTAAATGAAATATATATAATTATATATGATATGAATACGTGGTAGTTAAATTTTAACCACTGACTAAATAAAGTATACGTGTTTAAAGAACAGAGTAGATATATTTTTAACTGGACTTTAAGAAAATGGATTTTGGAAGTTGGCTCCATAAGGGTACGGCATAAATTGAAAAGGAGTTTTGCAGGAATTTGGTGTCACACTTCTATATGTCAAGCGTTGAACTGACAGAAGACCGCCTAGAGCATGTTGGAATAGAAAGTACGATGAAACGGAAGCGTAGATAGGAAGAGAAATATTGATAGCTAAGAATTTTAAGGAGGAGTAAATGGATATGCATGTCTCGGCGAAGTCGGCTTGGGAACCAATTAAGCTGAGCTCGAAATTGAAAATACCAAACGCATGGCAAGGTATTGAAGAAACTCTAGCTTATTGAGTATCTCCTCACACACATCTAAATCACAGACGTTGGCGTAGACAAGAATTGGCATTAGAAGAGTTTGGGCTGGCAAAATTTTGGTTTTTTGAAGGAGAAAATATTAGAAACTCTTTAGAGAAAAGAAAGAGAAATGTATGCGCTTGCTGATATAATAAAAAAAATAATAAATTCTTAATTTTCTTACACAATGTAATTTCAGCTCCTTGATATAGAATTTTCGGTATTGACTCCCAGTTTAGATTAGCCCTAAGATTTTACTGCCAATAATAATCCCTTGTGATTTTTATGGATTAACCAGTAAGCCAAAAAATTCAGCCCAAGATTGAATATCTGTAAGATTTTTATATATAATCTCTGACAATTCGTTCAAGTTGCAAGAACGATATCATAAAAAATCATTTGCATGCAAATGGTAAAGAGAAAAAAAAATGTGTGCGTGTACTAGCGTACACTCGTAAGAAGTGAAACTTCTTTATGACGTTATTTTCCAAAAAACAATTTACTATATGCAACTTTACAGAAATTGGTTAAATAAAGTTAAATTAGAAAAAGTTTAATAAAAGGCTTTTATTATCATAGACATAGATACAAATTCTACAATTATTTCATTTTAGCTTATTACTACAAAGATTATTATTTAATTTCATTAATTGTAATAGAATTATTACTATCATTGATGTCGTAGTTATATATTTGTGTTATTAATGGCTTATTGTAACTAAAATACGAAATATATTGTTTACATTCCATACAATTTTGTAACCGAGAGAAAACTGCATCAATTGTAGTGCCGGATCTCGTTGTCGACGTTTGAGGAAAAAGATGGTGCGTAACGGAAAAATGGGATGCGTAACGAAAAAATGCTACACTAATTTTTTTACCAACCCCGATAAAAAAGTTTCACTTCAAAAAATTAGAGATTTTACAGAGGAAAATAGACAAACGAAGTGAATATAATATTAACAAATTCTGTAATCCGCTTTCCGCTTGAAATCGAGAAATCAAAAGAAATCGCTTGCTTGTACACCTACGTCACGACGCGCGACGGCCTCACTATTGAAAATTTCACTTACATTTTTCATTTTCCATTCACATTTTTTAAAAAGTCTAATAATTTAATTTGTTAACCAATTCTGAGCTTTACAAACAAAGGATTATTCGTTCCACGAAGAAAACGAAACAGTACATGGCAAGGTAGGCAGAGGCAGGGTAGGCAGAGGGAACTTCGAAACAATGTTAAGACACTCCGTTCCACTTCCGTTACTCTCTTTCCGCTGAATTGATGAACCCACAATCTGTCATTTGCACTTTCACGCTTGTGCCGCTGCGCCACGGTCTCTAAATAATACGTTTTTAAAAATTAAATATCTGCAGATATACTCGTATTTTTTATATACTGCCTACCTTTTTGGCGACTTTCAAATTATGTACGTATATTTGAATTCGATGTACAGCCAAATCGTCCTTAAAGAGATTTAACTATTACAATTATTATTTAGAATTGAGACACCTTAGTAATATATCTTGAATACCCAAGAGAACTCGAGCCCAAAGTTTACTAATCTTTGAGGGAATGTGTAGAGCAAAGATTCATTGTGCGTATGATTCCGATGATCATCACAAATTGGTTGATTGTTCGAGCGTAAAGCTTATATTGTAGGTAAGTTATACCTGTATATTGATATTAATATTAATACTTACTTAGCTTCACGCTGTATCCTGCACATAGCAGGTAAGGTATAGGGAACTTGGGAACCTAGTGTGAAGACACTCCGTTCTAGTTCTATTCCCCACTTTTCGCCGAATTTGAGGCATTGCGTGTTGAGTAGCGGAACTCAACGCCACGTTTTGGCTTGTAACAGAGCGAAGAAATGGAAACGTTAAGTATTTAAATTAAAAATATTAAATATTTCATTTCCTCAAGTGGGGATCGAACCCACAACCTATCGGTTTCAGTCACAGGCTTGTGTCGCTTGACCACGACAAGCCTCTAATATTAATACATATGAAATTATAGTATACAGTGTAAGTGTATGTAATTATAGTATACAGTGTGTAGTATACAGTGTAAGGCTAAAAAAATAACTACCGATTTCTGAATTAATTCCTTAACCCGCAATGTTTACAGTCAATTACATTCGTCTATGATGTGGTAGTCTGATATCTTTTGTTTTTCTAATCGGTGGAAATATCGTATCTTTTTTTCCTAGGATAGTAAAAAAGTGCTTCTATAAAGATACCATCTTTTCTTTACATTACTGTTTATAAGAAAAACACACACATAAACAAGGCAAAGTAAAGTACAACATAGAAAAAGGAAAATTCTACTATAAACATGGTAAGCTTTCATAGCGCGTTATGAGAGTGGAGGCGCTTTTGTAAATTCCGTTGGTAGATAGGTTAGATGTTACTTTCTGAAATAAATTTGTCGATTTGTCAATTATAATTTATAATATTTTTTTTATAGCTTCACGAAATATTTAATAATTTTAAATTTAAATGTTAATGTTTTCATATCTTCGCTCAGGTAACAAGGCAAATTGTGGCGTTGGGTTCCGCCACTCAACACGCAATGTCTCAAATTCGGTGGAAATTAGGGAACGGAAGTGGAACGGTGTGTCTTAACACTAGGTTCCCGGATTCCCTCTGCCTACCCTGCCTCGTGCGGGATACAGAATCAAACTAAAAAAAAATATTTGATTACATCGTTTGTTTCCTTTGTTACATACAAATTAAGGACGAAATGAAATATAAAAATCTTACTTTCCGAATATTAAACCTACTTACTGAATATACATACGTACATTTATGTAACTACCATCTAATATTTTCCTGAAGAAACCGTTTAAGCGATAAGGCCATCTTGCTGAGCATTTTCTTCTTTACATATTATGTAACCCTTTTAATGTGTATTCTACTGCGGTAGTTCAATAAACTTTATTTATATAAAACACATTTTTATGTATATAAATGCCAAAACATTACTGCTTTTTTTAACATTTATATATGTACATACGTTAAAAATGAGGCCTGTCATAGTGCAGGGACACAAGCGTGAAAATGCGAACGTGACTACAGGTTGTGGGTTCGATCCCAACTCGAAGAAATGAAATATTTAATATTGTCGTTTTCTCATAAGGTTTTTTACTTCGGTAATGAGGCAAAGTACGTATCGAAAGTGTCTTAATTCGAACAGTGTGTTTTAATACAAGGTGAGATGTTCCCCTATATGCTCTGCTATATATAAATAATAATAATAATAATCTTTATTAAGTATCTTATGGGTTAAACACAATGACTTATGGTAGGGTGCTCCTTTTAAGTGCAAAATCATTTGTGTTAGAAGTTCCTGCTCTTTCATAACATTAATATACTACAAGCTACTAAACAATAAGAAACAGGATCTATGTGAATGTGCGTGTGTATATATATATATATATATATATATATATATATATATATATATATATATATATATATATATATATATATATATATATATATATATAATGTGTGTTAGTGTGTGTGTGGGATTAACAATAAATGTAATCTCATTGTCATCAGAACTGATGTATATCAAATTTCCAGTCGAGCACTGCGAAGTAACACATATTGAGCATAAACAATTTGACACTAACACGGCAAGTTAAATACGATCTTTAATGATTTGTTTTGTTTAGTAGATTTTTTTTATATTGAATTTAAATAATAATATAAATATAATAAGCATGAAAGTCCCATTTTCGCTAAAAGGTAGTATATTAATCATTACCAAACATAATGTTTTTTTGTATAGCGTCTACATTATCTGCTTCTATTTCTTAATATTAAAGGTTAAAAATCGTCACTGCCTTTCGTCACATCACAGCGAACATATAATAATAATTAACCCATGACTACTTTGTTTAAAGTTGAACACTACGCCTCGATGCTCACGTTGATCATTATAATCGTTTAAATATTCCAAATCCGTTGGACAGTAGCTTAGGTAGTTGATGACGATAAAATTAAAACGTCAAAGCTCAAGACCTCTTCAGGAGACTTGATGAATGAATTTCTGTGAATTCAATTATAGAGTCGATTAGCTTTTTTGTCCAGTTGAGACACCTGCCATAGTGATCGACGATCGCTGCTTGCCAATGCTCCCATGTATTTGATACGTACATATATGTATATATATATATATATATGTATCATATACAAATTCCGTACCAGCCATTATCAGTTTGCTTTCTACTATTATACCTTTGAAGAAAACATCTTTCTACGAACTCGACAGTTTTTATGGAAACACGAAGATAATATTTATGAATATTTGAGTGTTTTTTTTTGTTCTGTTATTTGATATACGGCCTGTAGGGCACGAGCTTGTGACTGTAAACGACTGGTTGGGGGTTCGATCTACACTCGAAGAAACGAAATATCTAATATTTTCAATTTAAATATTTAATGTTTTCATTTCTTCGCTCTGGTACAAGCTAAAACGTGGCGTTGAGTCCCGCCACTCAACACGCCTCACAATGCCTCAAATTCGTTGGTAAGTGAGGTACGGAAGTGGAACTAAGTATCTTAATACTAGGTTCCCAAGTTCCCTCTGACTATCCTGCCATGCGCGGGATACAACCGGAAGCTGAACTATGTTATTTAAAATGATTGTTTTATAAAATAATCTAGTATGAAATAAAAATTACGTTATTAAATGTAATGAAAAGCATTTGCATCAGACATGGTAATGGCGTGGTATGTTTGATTTAACATCTTGAGGTTAGATTAACCCTGGTTAAGGTAGCATCATTACATAGATCCAGTATGTATATTAGTCAGCGTCGTTGTCGTGGCTCCTTAATCTGCAACGAGTCAGTTCAGTGTGGGAAGAAAGTAATGTAAACGCTATTTTCATTGAATATATTTGATAATAATTTAATATTATAGCGATGCATAAGGAGTTTATTATTATTTATATTGGTAACAATATTATTATAAAATTATTATGTATTTTTATTGGCAGAAAATGAGGAACGGAGTGTCTTAACTTTAGGTTCCCATGTTCCCTCTACTCACCCTGCCATGTACGTGTAAGCAGAGGAGAGAGTGAGAGTTAGTGATTTTTTTTATTAAATGTTGTAAAAATTTGTTAAGCAAGCGTTTAAATACTTCAAGTTTAAATATATTGAATAAGCTGAAATTTTCCAGCTTCACGCTGTATCCCGCACTAGGCACAGTAGGCAGAGGGAATGGAAGTGAAACCTAGTGTTATGACATTCCGTTCCACTTCCGTTCCCCACTTTCCGCCGAATTTGAGGCATTGCGTGTTGAGTGGCGGAACTCAACGCCGCGCTTTGCCTTATTACCAGAGCGAAGAAATGAAACATTAAATATGTAAATTGAAAATATTAAATATTTCATTTCCTCGACTGGGGATCGAACCCAGAACCGGTGTCGGTTACAGTCACACTCTTGTGCCGCTGCGCCACGACAGGCGAAATTAATAAGCTGAAATTTATATCTAACAATTTCATAGTAAAAAAAACTAGTACAATAACTGAAAAAATAAGTAGTACATAGTAACTGAAAGGAAATACGAATGTTTGTGTCCTATCACAAAAGCTCGTTCTAGGGTAAAAGAGGAATAATTAATCTTTGTTTTATCGCTATGCAATGCTCAGTGAGAGGTCACCTTTATCAATGAGGGCTGGTAGCTGAATGGCAAAAGTTTTAAGTGCTTTTCTATTGAATGGCTCTAATTATAATGAAATTAGTGTTCGCAGAGAACAGCTATTGATTTTTTTTGTAAACTAAAAACATGTACAATACAACCAAATGAGCAAATATTTTCATGTTATATACGTGCTTTATATAGTAGAAACAAAAAATCACGATTTATAATTCATTGTTTATGGATTCTGATGAGTAGAACTTATAAGGGAATTGAAGACTTTCTTTTTTTCAACTTCATGCTTGTATCCCGTATTAGGATAGGTTGGGGAAAACGTTCCTGTCACACGCTTGTTCCCTCCGCCACTACAGGTCTTAATCGGTAGTATTTTTAAGGTCATTTATATTACTAGAAAAAGGAAACCGAACTGCCCGGGACCACTGTTTTGAGCAGTGGTCCCAGCCTTGTATGCGGCTTGCTTACATCCAGTGGACAAGTAAGAAAGTGATCGGACATGCCGAGTGGAGCATCCACTGAGAATGAATATCCATCAAGACGTTGGGTCAGCAAAAGGTAAAATATAAAACTCGTATGTCTCTCAACGTGTGGTATTACTATAGCAGAATTTGCCAGCTGTGAGTTATTCATAAGATAAGGAAAATTCGTGAGCACACCTCCCCGCCAAGTCAGTGGACCGAGAATTAAGCCATTGCTCAAGTACTCTATCAATTGTCAATTGCAGGTGCTCCAAAAGTCGTGTTGTTTCCCTGTCGCCGCTAAGAGTACTGCTTAGGCACGCGTATATTTGGGTGTAGCCACCATAATCCACGCGCACCCAAAATAATGACAGGTCGTAAGAAAAAGGAGGGCCGGCTGTGCAGTCTATAGGTGGATTTGCATGAAATTCCCTGATGATGCAAAAATCCACTTGTGTGGATAGGGGTGCTGCTGTAGAACTTCTTTCCTCCTTTTTTCTTTTCATTTTGTTGGGGATATGCCTCCAGTCTTGACCCCCAGTCTACCTCTACTGAAACGACCGGGTCCGGCTCCGGTTTTCCTCCGGCACGACCATTACAACAGCGATTTTGCAGGAGCTGGCAGTTTAGCCCCAGGGTGAAGATTAAATGATTCCTGGTTTCGGGAACCCTACAGACCCGCGGGCAGCCGGCGACAAACCGTTTCACTGGGTCTCACTGACCGCTGCGTCCACATTCCGCGCCTGCACCGGCTGGTGACAGTGCCATTTGCATTGCCGGTCCCCCGCTATCAACACAATAAATTCCGAAGCTCTGGATACCTTACTCACTGCAAAATCCCAACACTGCTAAAAACAGTGTTTTATGACACGATCTTCTGTAAGGCGGAGATCCTTCCCCAGTCGGGCCGATCCAATTTTGAGTCGGTATTCCCACATTGCCCTACCTCTCAAAGTGTGTGGGTATCAAGGTCAAATTAACATTAAACATTCTTATCTACCATTGTCGTACGTTCTGTAAAACGACTAATGCATACAAGCATTTATGAATCATTTTCCTGCATTTTGCTTCCTAAGGAATTACAGTAATGAAATTGTGAAAGAAGTGGGAACTTGCCGTATAAATAAAAAAATAGATAACTGGTGATTTATATTATAAATTATATTAATAGGTTAATTTATACATTGTCAATGTACCTAAAGAGAAGAATTTGCTTTCTCTTTCTATATAGTCGTAAGATAATAAAAAAAGGAAATCAATATATGTGTTACTTATAAAAAATATTCTTTTAAATGTAAGTCATTTTAGGTAACGAAATAAATATACCCGATAGCTTATGCTTGTAATTTTTCAAAAAATCTGAAATTGGTAGAGAACTGTCATCGGAGACTCGCTCTTCTTAACCGGGTACTATTTTTCTATTCAAACTTTTTACAACCCAATTCACTGTCTAAGCAATGGAAACAAAAAATATTTTTAAAATCAAGAAGAAGAAAGAAGAAAAGAAGAAGACGTTGACAAATTTGTCAACTATTTAAATACTTCTGAGATCACGACAAATACACTAACCATACGTCAGAAAATATGTTTAATATCTGGTTCTCATTATTATTTAAAATTGTATTACATTTTTACTAGCTACTAAGTCACTTATCCTCTTTCATTGTTTGGGTGGAAGATGTCTTAAGCCCACCTGCGTAATCCCCACGGATTTAATGTCTTTTACATATATATATATATATATATATATATATATATATATATATATATATATATATATATATATATATATATATATATATATATATATATATATATATATATATATATATATATATATATATATATATATATATATATATATATATATATATATATATATATATATATATATATATATATATATATACATATATGTATATACATTTCACTAACCTTGAACCAAGCCATTGTAGAGTCATCATATAGCACCACCCACTCCTCCGACCATGTGCTCCACAAATACTTCCCTGTAACAATAAATAATCACTGAATAAAAGTAAATTTAAAGTACATTGGCAAAACATGAAAATACAAAGTATAGTTGAGATACTAAATTCAAATTTTAAAAGCTTATACAAATTTTAAACGTTCGATATAAGTTATAACATTGTATATGTACGTATCAAAACGTAAAAAAATGAGTATTTTGTTAGCTTCACGCTGTATCTCGCACAGGGCAGGGTAGGCAGAGGGAACTTGGGAACCTAGTATTAAGACACTGTAATGCGTTCCCCACTTTCCTCCAAATTTATGGCATGACGGAACCCAATGCCACGCTTTTCTTTTTATCAGAGCGAAAAAATGTAAATGTCAAATATTTCCTTTCAAAATATTAAATATTTAATTTTCTCGACTGATAGTCGAACCCGCAACTTGTCACGTTTACAGTCACGTTTAGGTTTGTGCCCCTACGCCACGACAGGCCTCAACATCTTTTTTTTGATATTTGTTTAATTAAATAAAGATTACGGATATATCTATAAATATAAGCTCTTTTGACCACAGAGCAACAGAGTAGGCAGAGAAGGCCTAGTATCAACTGTTTCTCCCTCGTCATTTCTTTGAAGTATATTATTATTCATAGCACTATTAGTAAGAATATTACCTGCATGTCTATAAAAATAAGTATAGGGTATATAATGAAATAATATTTGCATATGACTGTAAACGCGGTGGTATGTCGACAACGAAGTGTCTTAACACTAGCTCTTTTTCTTCCTTTTGTTTACACTGCAGAGTGCATAGTAAAGATAAAAAAGACGGTCGGATGCAAGACGGATGCAAGTCGCATTCGGTCGGAACGTTATGCCAAAGACCGTGATTAAAGGATTATATGTTTAATAATAAGAATTCTTATTCATTACAAAAAAAGGGGAAATGACTCGAAAGATGACCTGATGGTAAGCAGAAGCTTTCTTTCTTTGGACATCTACAACCTGAGGGGGTGAAGATGCATGGCTAATCTTGCACCTATATGTGATCCCTAAATAAATGATCTAAACATACAGACAGACAAGAAAGTGATTGAATAACATGGCAATTGAAGTTATCTCACCATCCATTTTTCATTTTAATGTACGGAACTATACTAAACAAATATTAAAAGAGTTCAAAGAGTGCAATAAGCAAACAATCCTATAGCTACGAAACACTTTAACGTCTAAGTTTGAACATAGTTAACACGATCGAATATCTTGTGATATGTAAAATGAACTCGATTGAAACATCACAAAGCGGTATCTACAAACCGCATGGCACTCAGGTAATTGCGAAGATTGCATCAGCTCGCATTTACAGTGACGGCCAAATTAGATTGCACGTACGCTACGATACCATACCATACCGTACGGTTTGTATGGTTGTTGGGTTGCTTTACTGTGCCCGTGTGAATATTCGTTTTAGATCACTTTTTTGACGGTTATTTTATAATTTTATATTTCCTTTTTATCTATGAACACACATAGATAAACATAAACATTTTTGAACAGTATTGGAATGGCCACGCCGATTAGGCTGTTGGTTGCAATTGTCCTGTGTTTTTATGTACAAAATTTGCAAAACTTTCAAAAACTAAAAACTTCCTTTTGAATTAATCAAATTTAACGAGATTAATCGCATATATCGAATATTGTATATTTTGATTTTTCACGCTCTATTATGTACATAGCAAGGTAGATAGAGGTAATTTAGTGTTTAAACACCCCGTTCCGCATTTTCCACGTAGTTTACAGGAGAGTGCGTGTTAGACAGTGAAGTGACAAGTGAAAAAATAAAAATAGTCAATTCCCCATACTACGAAATCGAATCCACGACCGTCAGGATCACAGCTAAACGCTGTGCCGATGTGTCACGACCGGCTCGATTCATATAATTAATTTTATATTTATTTTACAAATAAAAATCTTATTATTTACAATATCAAACATCCAGGTTTTACAATACCTATAGTTTAAATTAATTAAAGCAATATGGACGCTTTAAAAGCTAATTAATCTGCATAAATCACTTTCAATAAATAATGCACCAATTACTCACCTTTGCGCTCAGCCCTTAATTGAAGAGCACTAACCTAATAACCAAAATTAAGTGTTGGCAAAATGTAAAAGCAGTTTTTATAAATATTTTACTCGAATTTTTATTATTTATCAATATATGCATATTTTGGTATTCTTTTCATAATGTTTTAAGTCTAGAGATATATATATATATATATATATATATATATATATATATATATATATATATATATATATATATATATATATATATATATATATATATATATATATATATATATATATATATATATATATATATATATATATATATATATATATATATATATATTCAGTTACGCACTATAAGCTACATAGGAGCATTTTGATATATAGACAATTCGTTGCTAAGTTAAGAATTTCGGAGCAATCAGTTTATTGCCGTGTGATCTCGGCTTAGAATAGGATCACCCTGGTACTGATGGTGTCGTAAGAGGCGACTAAAGTGCGTGTGGTAGAGTCACGTTGCCAGCAATGGCAATACGCATGGGCAGACTCGACCTGATTGTTACCACCCCCGGCATTTAAGACCGGCGTTAAGTAGTGGCTTTGGCCACTGCGTTTCGCATTAGGTAATGCCGGGCCCCGGTGCCTATCCGCATTAAAAGACGGCAACGCTCCTGTAGCTCCTCTGGAGTTACACGGGGGCGTGAGCGACGGTGATCACTTACCATCAGGTGACCCGTACGGTCGTTTGCTGTCTCTTCCATAAAAAAAAACGAAAAAAAAATCAGTAAACCACCTAAGATCGAATACACACTCAACGTAATGTTTATATCTAAAATATTATATCAAAGTTACATAATTTTTAAGTACTACTCCACGGACACAGTACAGTAGGTACAGTCCACAATACTAGTGTCATTCATTTTATATAAAAAAAAACATAAAATGTTATCTATTTTTTCTTTATTATGTTATTTTTCAGTTAATTAGTTACTTACTTACTTACTTAGCTTCACGCTATATCCCTAGCGGGGTAGGCAGAGAGAACGGAGCGCCAAACGCTACGGTCTCGGCATACCTCTTTCGCCTCGTCCACTGTCATCAACCTCTTCATACATGCCCTCCGGGGGGTGCTCATGCTTTTTACGTGACCTTCCTCCAGTATCGTCGATACTGTGTTTTCGAAGGTCAACCGAGGTCTCCCCCTCCCTCTCTTACCACTCACTTTTCCTTCATAAATCTTTTTTACCATTCTTTCTTCACTCATTCGCTCGACGTGCCCAAACCACCTGAGCACGTTCTTCTTCATTCTCACTGTGACATCCACGCTAGTACCTGCCATTTTTCAGTTAATTAGTTAATCGTTTTCCATTTCCATTCGATATATTCCGTGCTTAATGGCAGAACTCAACGTCTTTGCCTTGCCGAAGCGAGAAATTGTTGTAATTCATTCCCGGGAGCGTTGAGCCACATATGGCTTACACCACTTCTACTGAGTTAACATTAAACAATATTTACTGGCCAGAATTGTGTTTTTGTATCCTCATAACAAAAACACGTACAACAAAATATAAGAGGAAAAATGAAAAAGCTTACATAGCAAACAATAACGCGCTGAATTAGTGCTCGAACAAATAAAATGTAATTCATCGTTTCCACTTCAATGTCTTTTATTGCAAACGATGTGCCCTTCCATACAGCGGCACGTGTTGAGTTTTTTTAAGAGAAAAAACATGTTCCATGCTGTTATGTATATATTATATTTGTATAACACGTTTTGAGCAACAAGGACGAGGCGTAAATGCGTTAAATTTTTCTCTTTTTTTGCTTTTATACACTTTGCCTACAAAAGGATAATTTTGCCTCCGAAGGAATTCTGAGTTAAGATTCTCTGTTCTCCATTATCATTACAATTTCCGTGACATCACGTGATTACTACAAGAGCTTTGATCCCAAAGTAGAAACATTATAGTTTTTTTAGCTTCACGCTGTATCCCGCACGAGGCAACATTAATTATTATTTTTTTTTTTATGGATAACAAGGCAAACGAGCGTACGGGTCACCTGTTGGTAAGTGATCACCGTCGCCCACGACCCCGAGTAACTCCAGAGGAGCTACAGGAGCGTTGCCATCCTTTAAGGTGGAAGGGCACCGGGGCGCGGCATTACCTGATGCGAAACGCAGTGGCCAAAGCCACTACTTGACACTGTTCTCAAATGCCGGGTGTGGTAATAATCCGGTCTAGCCTGCCCATGCGTTTTGCCATTACTGGCAACGTGACTCTACCACACGCACTTTAGCCGCCTCTTACGACGCCATCAGTACCAGGGTGATCCTATTCTAAGCCGGAATCACATGGCAAAATATTTAAATTGAAAATATTAAATATTTCATTTCCTCGACTGCGGATCGAACCCAGAACTTGCGGCGGTTACAGTCACACGCTTGTACCGCTGCGCCCCTAAGTAAGTCATTAAAGTAATTTAAATATAATCATTGCCTCAAGTAGGTAGAGCATTATGAAGTTTATGATACTTGTAATAAAACTGTCTAGTCCCAATAATATAAAACAAAAAATCTAAGTAAAATAACAGAAAATATGAAAATAATCGCAAACAGTCTGGATCGGACGGAGCTTATTTTATGGCATACAATCAAACCGTGTCATAAACGTTACCCTTTTGTGACTGGTGTTAATAAGTGACGAAACTTTTATATACAAAGAATTTGGTTTTTTATTTCTTAGTAAATCTTTTATTATTATACCGAAAGCTGGAGACAATGTGAGCCCGACATGTTTTAATATTTTCTGTCTGTGTATTAATGTAATGGCAGGGTAGGCAGAGAAAAACATAAGAACCTAGTGTTAAGTCAATGCGTCTTGACAGGCGGAAATCAATGTGTTTACTATATACATATGTGTATATGTATAAAGTCTCGGATCTCTCTAGTTTATCTCGTTGGATGATGTTGCACCAATTAAAATATCAGGTATATTTTTGGTAAATTATCAGCTATGATGCGTTTAGTATCATTATAACTAAAAATTGAAGCCACTGTGAAGCAAAGAGACAGTGACTAACTGTAAGCGCGATGATAACGGGTTCGATTTTCAATTTGAAGTTTGGTTATTTTCCTTTTCCATACTGTGAAAAAGGAAAATAACACTTTTGTTCTTATTAAACACAGTAGCACGATAAACATGAAAGGATAGAGATACTTTGACAAGTTATTTAGCCCAGGTGCCAAAAGGATAACGTCCTAGGCGTTAATCACTTAGTATGAACGTGAACGAGTCAAGTAGTTTACAAGTACAAAAGTTTGTCATATGATAAAGGCCTCACTAAAATCTATAAGGAAATTAGCTTTTAAATGGCCGTTGTATCTCTTAATTTAATTAAAATATATTAATTAATTATCCCCCGATTCCCAATCCTGCTAATAAAGCATAAAATATTATAAATTTTCGCTCTGGTAACGAGCGACGAAGCCCTGTGTTGAAATTTACTACTCTACATCTAATGCTTCCACAATACGGCATAGAGGTAAGGAACTGAATTGTCTTAAGAAAAGTGAATATTTACCTTGCTATATACGGGGGCATGGAGCTAAAAATATATATTATAAATTTGAAAACTCATTAAAGAGTATTCAAAATATTTTTTATGTTATATAAAAATATTTTATGTTATTTCTTAATAAATTTTTCATACATTTTGTCAATTTTATCATCATATAAGAGTAGAAAAATAAAAATGTACATTGTTAACTTACGTTTGTAGCGTAGCATGTAGCCGCCTTTGATCTGTGTACCTCCATGTTCTGCAACAAAGAGAAAATAAAAAATAATATGACAATGTAAAGTTAAATTTAACGATACAATATGGAAAATCTATAGTTTAGGATAACGACTCGAATATCAAAGGAGGATTCGATCATCAGAAAAAGTAGTACACATTAAAAGGAGCTGCGGACGTAGGAAATTATTATACATATTACAGTGTGGCAGAGACACCTCCCCGCTCTGGTAACAAGGCCGAGTGACATTGAGATCCGCCACTCAACATACAATTGTACGGAGTAATGTAATACATACGGAGTGTCTTAACTCTTGGTTCTCAATTTTCTAATGCCATATAGCTCGAGTTGACGTTATATAGGAGCAATATTTTTCCACACGGTCTACTTCTCCTTGGAAGTTAGATTTGTATTTGCAGACTGCAACCGCCACCCAGCAGGCCATGTCCGGAACGGTGGGAAGTGGAGGACGGAGCTGCAAATAGCTACATAGAATGTAAGAGGAGGGATGGAACAACGTTTTGTTGTTAGTGGCGTATGCGCCGGTATCCTCGGCTCCCTTATGCGAACTTAAGAAGTTTTGGTAGTGTCAGGGACGTTGTAGGTATTATGGAGACATTGTTTAACTAATAATATGTGGTGATTTTCACGGATGGGTCGGATTTGCGCGTACCTGTACAAAGGAGCGCTAGGCAAGTATGGTGACGAGAAAATGAATGAGCCTGGAAAGCTCACGTTTGAAATTTGTTTGTTGCAAACTCGATATTTGGCCACAAATAAATTCAACAAAACAGCGAAATGCTACATTCACAGATTTATATAAATATATTTTTTTATTTTAAGAATCTTTTTACTCCATATAACATTTTAAAATATTTTTAACTAAAATGGCCATGTGTAAATAATCTAAAATTGCAGCACGCACTACGGGATATCTCCTAGCTGTCAGTCAATAAGCATTTTATTTAGTACATATTTATAATGCCTAAGTGTCACACTAAATACACCAAGACACTAACATACTAACACAAAATAAAACCAATTCAATCGAAAAAAACCACAAAATTACAATGACAAAGAAAAGCATAATCCAAAAATTATGCTTGTGTGACAGTAAGACATATCAAAATCAAAATCAAAATATTCTTTATTCAATTAGGCCATTTAGACAGTTTTGAATCGTCAAGTTACATATAAGTGTCTGTGGTGTCAGTCCTTACAGGAAGCTACCACCGGCTCGGAAGGCGGGTCTGCTGAGAAGAGCCGGCAAGAAACTCAACAGTTGCTCTTTTCAAAATATCAATTAAAGTAAATATATAACATAGCTTCCTGAGTGAGTACCAACAGCATTTAATCCCACGCACTCTTATCATTGTAGTATTCTTGAATAGAATAATATGCTTTGCCTAACAATATATTTTTAACATTCACTTTAAATTTAAATTTTTGAAGTGGCAAATTTAAAATTACTTGTGGAATTTTATTATACATACGTGTACCATGTCCCATAAAAGATTTACTAACTTTTTGAAGACGAAAACTAGGAGTATATAGTCGTATATAGGAAGGATATAGTCTGTCCTTCTCTAGCAAATGAATTAGTAATAAATCTATCTATTTCAGTCAAATAGTAACCCATAGAACAAACGTAGATTGAAAAATTGATTAAAAAATACCTGTAGGTGAAACAGACAGATAATTTTATTCCTTAGTTATCATGGTGATTCCAAGGGTATTCAACATTGATCCTTTCAAGAATTTATCGACAATTTTTACATACATTTTAATTCTCTATAATCTGACATCCTTATAAGTAGAGCTGCTATTAACCACCGATACAAAAGAAGAATGTTATATGTTCATTTGTCTGCTGTACCGTAGCTCCTGAATAAATAAATTTAAGTAAAGTTTTCTTAGTCGTAAACCTTATTCACGGTTGTTCTTGGGTATATGTTATCAAAATCGGATCATTATTTTAAGATCTACAAGTAATTTTTCTTAAAAATATTTTATTGAAATATATTCTTTTGTTTTGGTTAAGTATTTTTAATTTTATCAAAAGTTGACGAGGAATCAAACTCACAACTATTGCGCTTGCAATCAGTTATAAATTAAAAAAAATATCGTCCCTATTCATTTCAAACAATAAAGAGCTAGTTTTCATTAACTGTCGTCTACGAAATATAGTTTACTAAGTATTTTTCATAAAGTTAATCCATAAACTACTGTGCGACGCAATTTTATTCTCTAAACTTTAAGTCTTAACTGGATGTCTGACTCTTGAAATACAGCTACAAAATATATAATATGTTGCCACAGATAATAAATAAAAATAACAAAGTGCTTAGCAGTTTTCATTGTCTCGGCACATAAAAAATATGTGACTGAACAAACAAATGTTTGTATTTCTATAAAAGTTTTAGACATCTCGAAATGTATTATTCAATAGAATTATCGTTACTAACAGCGTAAGTTAAAATTTATAGTGTCAGAAATAAATTACAATTATATTTAGGCATAGGATTTGAACTTTCGCCTCTTGGGAACCTTTGTACGATGTATCCGTGGTAAGGGAGGCTAAGGGCAATTCGGAACCTAGTGTTAAGACAGTCCGTTCCGTTCCACACTTTTTTATAGGTATTTAAACAACATATTCACGTGTAAATTATCACTTAGAGATTAATAAACAGATCGATTTTAAATCAGAGGATAAAATCACTATAGGAAAAAGGACCTTTTGGACATTACAGTTATTTATTGCTAATGAAAGATAAAAAACAAGGGTTGCAAAAATCATTGAAAATTTATTATACAAGAATACGAATATATGCCGAAATAGCAGTTTCTCTTTACGTAAGCCGAATGAACGAGACCTTTACTGCTTTAACGTTTGCTTTGATTTAGTAAAACCCTGTACATAAATAAGGTTGATTAAAAATAATGATATATATTTTAAATCACTTACAAAACATTTCCTTAAAACAATATAGTATGGTAAATTAGTGAGACAAAGATGTAAAAGAAAATTAAACGATTTTCCCTTTAAAATTTTTAATTTATTTGTCTGTTTAGCTACACACTTTATGCTTACCTCATTGGTAAGCAGAGGAAACTTAGAAACCAAGAAAACCACTCCATTCACTATCTAATGTGAATCTTCTTCATTTTTCATGTTGAAAGAAGGAACTCAACGCCACGCTTTCTCTCGTCACCAGAGTAAACAAATGAAAATATTATTTATTTCATTTCCTCGAATGATCGAACCTACAACTTGTTATGTTTTCAGTCGCACATTGTGCCTCTGCGCCTCGGTAGCGCCCTCAGTCGTTTTTAATAACACAAACAAAATGATAAAGACAAGAATAAATGAAAGTCGGAAGATAGAGATCAGTGGAATGCTACGCTAATATGTGTCTCTTATAAAACTGCTGCGTAATCTAAAAATTACCTGAAAAAAATTGTTTACTGAATCCTATATAATAAACCGTACATTACTAAATAAAGTACACGTAACTCGTATTAAATAAGAAAGTATAAGGTAGAGGAACATAGGAAATAGGAAATTAGTGTTAAGACCCTCCGTTTTTCATTGGGGAACGAATGTAGAACTGAGTGTCTTAACAGTAGGTTCCCAAGTTCCCTCTGCCTACCCTGCTGTTTGAGTAGTTGATTAGAGTTCTCCATTTTCCGTCGAATTTTCGTGTGATGATTGAACACACAACATGTCATATTTACAGTCGTACGCTTGTGCCTCTGCGGTACAAAAAGCCCTCAAAAAACTATAACTGTAGTTAATTTTATTTTAACTATCTCTTCAACAATTATTTGCATTTTTTGGTGCGCGAAGTAAACATTGCATACTAACGTAGTCATTATTTGTTAATATACAAACTGAATGCCTTAAAATAAAAGCTTTTGTTTTAATATTGTCAAATTTATAAAGTTTGACGCTGTAAAACGCTCTGCATTTGTGCTAGTAAATAATAAACGTAGAGCTAGAATATAATTTGGAAGAAATGTTTATAGTTCATAATCTATAAAAACTAAAAAAAACAGTCGTAGCGTGGAATCGAGTCCGACTAGAGGAAATGAAATATTAAATATTTCTATTCCCCTATTCTGGTGTGAGAAGTGATGAGTTTCGTCATCCAATACCATTATTAACCAAATTCGAGGTACCTACATTGTTTTTTGCGATTAAAGATATTGTGATACATTTTTAATTGTATAATATAATAGAAGTATTAAAAAATACAAAATGTTACATCAATTTATACTATATATAATATAAAAGTCGCATTAGATTATTATTTATATTACTTGTAAATCGTGATCTTGAATGTTTCTACCGCTTCGCCAGTAAACAACCATTATAGATACTAACTTACTTAGAAATCCCGTATAACAAAATAGAAGTCTTGCTATAGCTGGTTCATTTATATAATTAATTATTTAATAAATATAAGTAATGTTAATACTAAAATTACACAACACTTTGACAGTAGTACCCATATTTATATACATGTTATAGCCATGCACCAACGTTTAACTTAATGGCCGGAGCACTTGGATTGTTACCAGAGAAGCGTAAATGAAAATATTTTCAATATAGTCACTTTAGTTTAAAATCAAACCAACAATATTACTTACTTTCAAGTATATCTCAATTCATTGTTTTTATTTCATAAAATGATAAGAATAATAATCACAGAAATGTTTATTTCAGAAAAAAATAATTTTTGACTGACATCGCTTGTTAAAAAAGGCGGTAACGTTAACTCAACCCATTAGAGCAACGATACTGAAACTGAATATCTGGAGAACAATGCAATGCAGTTTGTATAATTGTAGCGTTTCCCGAGCATCACACTGTCAGTCAGCAAAACGAGTTTAACGCTTGTATCTTCTACCTCGGGGGCAATACATATTATTTTTTTATATATGTATTATGCGTAAAAACCTGATTTTTGAATAATATGTACGTTTAAACAAAATGTACGTTTACCGATACTATAACTTAATAAACAATCACCTTACAAGGAGATTGTTTCAAGGTTTATATTAAGATATAAATCAGTGAAGTGGGAAAATCCGCATGCAAGGCTAATTTTCAATTAAACTAGAATATTTATATAGATTTCTAACTGTCCATAGCCAGTAATAACACCATATTATAGCATAAATGATATATCTCATTAAAACATAAAATAATTATATATATATATATATATATATATATATATATATATATATATATATATATATATATATATATATATATATATATATATATATATATATATATATATATATATATATATATATATATATATATATATATATATATATATATATATATATATATATATATATTTTAGGCATTGCGTGTTGAGTGACGGGACTCAATGCCGCGCTTTGTCTTGTTACCAGAGCGAAGATATGATATATATATATTTCATATCTTCGCTCTGGTAACAAGACAAAGCGCGGCATTGAGTCCCGTCACTCAACACGCAATGCCTTAAATTTGTCGGAAAATGGGAAACGGAAGTGGAACGGAGTGTCTCAATACTAGGTTCCCAAGTTCCCTCTGCCTGCCCTGCCACATGAAGCTGAATTTGAGTATTTGTAAAAAAGATTGACAGTTTTTACATAAAATCTAATAATTATTGATGTCGCATTTACAATCAGGGCCCAATGTGCGACGATGGTCCTTAACGAGTGTATATCATGTGATGGTGACAGGGTAGACAGAGGGAACTTAGGGACCAAGACATTCGATTCTGAATTTGAAGAATTGAGTGGCGGTACTCAACGCCGCGTTTTTTGCCTTATTACCAGAGCGAAGAAATAAAAATATTAAATATTTCCCTCTTGCTCGAGTGGGAATTGCACCCATAAACTGTCGTTTATAATCACACGCTTGTGCCGCTGCGTCACGACAGTAATATAACAATTTCAAATTATTTTTCATCACTTTGTTAGAAAGCTGTGGAATAGAAGATAATCTATGTAGAATTAAAGGAAACTTTCATGTCATAGCTTTCTTAAATATACTATGAAAACACTATATCAGGCTAAAAAGCTAAGGTCATTGTGATAAATGGTTTACGGTTTCTATTAAGAAGATATATATCAAATAAGAGCGAGTCGAATTGGCTGTTAAAATAAAATATATAATGTTTCTTTTGAAATGTCTTTTCTTTACTTCAATATCAAAAAATATTTAATTTATAATGTGCTATTTTTTATCCGTCTTCGCGATGGAAAGGAAGGGTAATGTGTTTATCGGACTATGTACATATGTGAGTACGTGCACGTGTAGGGATTTATGCGTGTTTATTTTCATGTGGCTTGGTAGAGACCACATGAGTTGAAGGGGATACTCCTTGGGTTATCTCTAAAGGCTTGGCTATAATGATAACTTAGTACCGCTTAGTAACAAGCAGATGCTTTCGAAACAAATTCTTTTTAAAATCCTAAATAAATTTGATAATTTTGCCCCAACTCGAAATATAGCCTAGACATTTATGACAGTGTAAAAAAATTTAAATATTTTAACCATAGACAAAAAGTAAATACCAATGTTAACGTACTAAGTAGAAGATGTGAATTATATTTTTACAGTCTGTAAATAAAAAAGAAAATGTATTTACAAAAGTATTTTTTACTTTGTTTTTTGTTTAAAATGTACCTTTGATATTTTAAAGAACATTCAGTAAGAATTTACTGTAATAAAATACAAGGACATAAAGAGAAAAATTGTAATGATATAGCGTTGTAATTTACATTTATAATGAAGCACTAGTACACTTCTTGTATTATGCGATCGTTATTCATGTACGTGGGGGTGTATCTATACATATAAAATTGAAGTATCTGTTTGTGATTTCAAAAACACCATACATTTTTAAGTGTAAATACTAATATATAAACAAAACATATATTATATAAATATATATAATAAATATTCATACAATTCAATAAATATTAGTATAGGGTAATTAACTGAGAGACTAACAACAACAAATACTCTGGTTACGAACTTTTGATAAAAATGACATAATTTATCGTTATCTCAACTTTTTCCTTATCTCCTGAATACTGCTGAGTCAAAAGGTTAGATCTAACAACGTTTTTATAGTTAAAAAGTATATCTCGCACATAACAGACTCATCATCAAAAGCCCCCCTTCATGGGAATCCACAGTCATCACGTCTACAGTTACACGAGGACGGGCTAAAAAATTTCTCGAATTTCTTACATGAATTATTAATTAATTCTCGTGATTACTAAACTAATACTATGAGTTAAATATATAACAATAAATTAATAAAGTAGTGACTACTTCAAAGATAAAAATGTAAAACATGTGACTGTGAATGACAGGTTATGGGTTCGATTCCCACTCGAGAAAATAAAATATTTAATATTTTGAAATTAAATTATATATATTTAATGTTTTCATTTCTTCGCTCTGGCAACAAAGTAAAGTGCGGCGTTGGGACCGCCACTCAACACGCAATGCCTTTTTTTTATGGAAAAGACGGCAAACGAGCGTACGGGTCACCTGGTGGTAAGTGATCACCGTCGCCCACGGCCCCGAGTAACTCCAGAGGAGCTACAGGAGCGTTGCCGTCCTTTAAGGTGGAAGGGCACCGGCGTCCGGCATTACCTAATGCGAAACGCAGTGGCCAAAGCCACTACTTAACGCCGGTCTTAAATGCCGGGGGTGGTAATAATCCGGTCGAGTCTGCCCATGCGTGTTGCCATTACTGGCAACGTGACTCTACCACATGCCTCAAATTGAGGAAGTGGAACGGAGTGTATTAACACTAGGTTCCCAAGATCCTTCTGCCTATCCTGCCATATGTGGGATACAGTGTGAAGCTGAGTAGAATAAAAAACATATTGTTTTAAAATCCAGATGAAATCTATCTATTTATAAATAGTTTTAGTTTAAATTGAATACAGCCGCAGCGGCAGTAAAAAATGAAACAGAATTCACAATTGCAGTCTCAGATCAAATGTATGTTATACGCTATTGTAAGAACAATGTCATATTTCGCTCTACTTACAAAAAAATATTACAAAAAAATATGAAAAATTGTCAAAATATTTATAAAGATGCTAACAATATAAGAAAATTGTAAAAAATGCGTTCTTACGCGTAAGAAGATCAACTTAGCTTGATAAGATAGATTATCCAGAAGATAACAAATCTGCTTGGTTAGTGGTCAGTGAGCTTGTCTCGTGGGTTAGTGGTTACAGTGTCAGCGAGATAAACCAGGAAGCTAAATAAGAATAATAATTTATGTGATCTTTGTGATGTTTGATTTTTGCGGCTGTTACACGCTTTAAATAAAATCCATTGTTTTCGGATTTTCGGTGTATCCCGCACATGGCGGGGTAGGCAGACAGAACTTGGAACACTAGTATTAAGACACTCCGTTCCGGCCCCCACTTTCCGTACAATTTAAGTTATTTCGTATCGGAGCACAACGTCGTGATTTACATTGTCACCAGAGCGAAAAACTACGCAATGTGGTACTATTTTGAAGTTTTTTGTTTGAAATCCGACTTTTCAAAAAACTTGCAGCATTTCGTGGTTACGAGTATATTTAATTTATAATTTTATATTCAATGTTTTTTTTTTTTTAATATCAGGTCAAAAGTGCTTTATTTAAGAAATACATATAAATGTAACAAAATAATGTGCTTTACTTTCATTGATATGTTTATAATATTTCTTTTGTATCTTAGACTAATATAACTTATTTCAAATATTTTTTAAGAGTAAATATAAATAACTGTCACTAAATAACATCGTAGAAACAATGGATAAAGGAAAAACAAGTCTTATATAACAAGATAACCCATCGAGACTCTACCAACTAGCTATACACATAAATAAGTAGATAAAACTAGCGATTTGTGAGTCTTTTAGTTATAACAATCCTGATATTTTCTCTTTTTGTTTTTACGGTATTTTTTCTAATGGTAAACAGGAAATAAGTTAATTCTAACTATTAAATTGTAATATATCTAAGATATTTTTAGACAGAGAAATAATTCATTTTCTCTACAGCAAATTGAAAATGTTTAGAAACTGTCTATGTCCAACATAATAATTTGATCCCGAGCCTATCATCAGGTCTGTGGCTTATTCGTGCGATGAGTAAAAGCTCTGTGTACGTCGCAATACTTTTATAGCTGTTGGATTATGACATATTCAGGGCAAAGTGATACACCATCGTTACGATTGCTGCATCTGCAAGGTCACACATTGCAGGGTCAAGGGCGTTAGTCACATTTGGCGTTACCTCGGATGTCAAGTTTTCATTTACAGAAATGAACATGTGGTATATAAGAGGCTATATAATTACAATATGGCTGATTTCCATAAATCATTGATTATTTACGAAAAACATTAAAAAAATTGTCATCAAAAATCAGTATAAAATTGGATTGCTTTAAAATAATTAAATATTAAGTAGTATAAGTTTATCTAAATCATTTAAAGACCCACCTAGACTTACGTATCAGACACAGAGACAGAGTAAAATAAGTTATATATATTATATACATATCAAATTATATTCATTACAAATGAAATAGGTACCTAGGCTACAGCTCTCAGCACAGGTGTCAGCGAGGCAGCTGGCACGATATTGGTTTTATGCTAATTTCTATTGACTCTAGCGCAGTCCACAGTACGGGCGGATAGGATTAAATATTGTGTCTGATATTATCCCGGGTTCCCTCTGCCTACCCTGCCTCGTGATACAGCGGATACAGCGTGAAGCTGAAAAAAAAATGTATCCGTTACACTATTAAAAACAGGGAAGTGTTTATTATTACAACTTTTTCAGCAGGTTCTCGATCAATTGTCAAGTCCTTTGTTCAAGATTAAATATTCGTTTTATAACATTTCTATGCAAGTATAAGACAATCATTAATTTATATATATATATATATATATATATATATATATATATATATATATATATATATATATATATATATATATATATATATATATATATATATATATATATATATATATATATATATATATATATATATATATATGATGTGTCATATAATCATATCCATCATTATGACTCACCATTACAAATAGACCTACGAAGTATCTGACAGCGATAGACGCGCTGTTTAACCAGATCGTCAGCCCGCCTGATATAAGGCCATCAGTATATATAGAGTAAGTACAACCCTTTCAGCTTTTATCTAACACTAAGTTTATTTTCGATTCACAATAAAAATAACATAATACTTTCATGTTATCGGTAGCTCAATGGCCAATAACTGATTTTTCCGCTCACAGGCGACCCCACTTTTATGAGGCAGATCCGTCAGGGTTTTTCATTGATAAAGCCAGATGGACGCTTTATTATTCTCCTTCCTGCTTTCAAAGGCTCGTTCAAAATGAATTTTGTGAAGAATCAAGATATCTTTTTTAGATAAGAAAAACGATTTTTCACTAGCTATTAGGGCTATTCATGCGGTAAATTGATTTTATTTTATACACATTATAATTTCAAATTAGGTTAGAAGGGTATATTTTAATGCATTACATTAAATATTTAAATTGAAAATATTAAATATTTCATCTCCTCGAATGGGGATCGAACCCATAACCTGTCGGTTACAGTCACACGCTCGTACCGCTGCGCTACGATAAGTCAGAAATATTTTAATATTATAAAATATCTTTATAGTTACCTATAATTTATATTCCGCCGAATTTGAGGCATTGCGTGTTGAGTGGCGGAACTCAACACCGCGCTTTGCTTCATTACCAGAGCGAAGAAATGAAACATTAAATATTTAAATTGAAAATATTAAATATTTCATTTCCTCGACTGGGGATCGAACCCAGAACCTGTCGGTTACAGTCACACTCTTGTGCCGCTGCGCCACGACAGGCCTCTTGTGGGGAACGGAAGTGGAACGGAGTGTCATAACACTAGGTTTCACTTCCGTTCCCTCTGCCTACCGTGCCTAGTGCGGGATACAGCGTGAAGCTGAAAAAAAAATAATTTATATTTTAATCTACGCGGCGTTGAGTTCCGCCACTCAACACGTAACGCGTCATCAACGAACAACTTTCGGGAAAACACAAAGCTTTTCTGGCGAGAAGTGAGTGGTTCCCGGAGTTGCTCGCTAACCTGTAGAATTAAAGAGGTGCTTTCGAAAGACGGTGAACTTTTAACAGAACAACCACAGGTTTTGCAGCGATGGGTGGAATTTTACAAGGAGATGTATGAATGTGATGACGCCTCTGCCTCAAGTAACAGCGAAATGCTGAGTCTTGATGTAGCGGACGGCGAAATCAGTATAAAAGAAGTTGAGAGTGCCATACGAAGTTTGAAATGTGGTAAGGCAGCAGGAGCAGATGAAGTTACTGCCGAGATGATCAAATATGGTGGGCCACGCATCTTGGACCTGTTCTGGTTTTTGTGCAATTTATGCTGGAAATTCGGGGAGGTCCCAGACGATTAGCGAGGTGCAGTCATCGTGCCTTTGTATAAAGGCAAAGGTTCACAGATAGATTGCGCAAGCTATAGGGCTATCAGTTTGATTAGCTTAGGTATTAAAGTGTATCCTAAAATATTAGCGAGAA
This sequence comes from Eueides isabella, assembly GCA_019049475.1. Lineage (NCBI taxonomy): Eukaryota > Metazoa > Arthropoda > Insecta > Lepidoptera > Nymphalidae > Eueides > Eueides isabella. The sequence continues at coordinate 3,489,233 of CM032400.1, forward strand.
GAATGCAAGATAGATCTGAAAGGCTGTTGTGGGAGGCCCAGGGAGGCTTTAGACCTGGAAGAGGTTGTATGGATCAGATCTTTTCCCTCCGCATGATTACGGAAAAATTTTTGGCAGTAAATTAAAAAGTTTTCTGTGCTTTTGTGGACTTGGAAAAGGCGTTTGACAGGGTTGTAAGAAAGAGATTATGGGAGATACTGCCCCGGTACAATGTGAGCGGACCCTTGCTGCAGGCTGTAAAGTCTCTTTACAGAGATCACTCAGCCTGCGTGCAAGTAGGAGCTGTCATGTCGCCTTGGTTTGATATCCAATCGGGTGTTAAACAAGGTTGCACCATGTCAGCTTGGTTGTTCAATTTGTATTTGGACAGCTGTCTTCATGGAGTGAGACAAAGTGACATGGGAGTGAAAGTAGGTACCTCGAATATAAATTGCCTGCTGTACGCAGATGATGCAGTGCTTATTGCATCATCAGAAAGCGAGTTGCAGGCATTGCTTACCATTCTGAAAGAAGGATGCGCGAATAATGGTCTAAGCCTGAATGCGAATAAGATGAAGGTTCTGGTATTTGAAAGAAATGAAGAAAGAACAGTTTGCAAGGTCAGTGTAAATGATAAGATATTAGAACAAGTGAATGAGGTAGTATATCTGGGAAGTATGTTTAGCAGAGACGGTAGATACGAAATGGATGTGGAAAGGCGTATTGCTGCCGGTAACAGAGTTAACGGTGCCTTAGCTGCATTGTTGAGACGGCGAAACGTCAGCATAGCTGCGCGTTTGGCCGTACACAATGCAGTGTTGGTATCGACACTGTTATACGGCAGCGAAACGTGGGTATTACAGAAGAAGAATGTAAGAAAGATGATTGCTGTAGAGATGCGATCTCTTCGTCGGATATGCGGAGTCAGTTTATCTGATCGCATATCCAATGAAGAAATACACAGAATGGCAGGTACTAGCGTGGATGTCACAGTGAGAATGAAGAAGAACGTGCTCAGGTGGTTTGGGCACGTCGAGCGAATGAGTGAAGAAAGAATGGTAAAAAAGATTTATGAAGGAAAAGTGAGTGGTAAGAGAGGGAGGGGGAGACCTCGGTTGACCTTCTAAAACACAGTATCGACGATACTGGAGGAAGGTCACGTAAAAAGCATGAGGACCCCCCGGAGGGCATGTATGAAGAGGTTGATGACAGTGGACGAGGCGAAAGAGGTATGCCGAGACCGTAGCGTTTGGCGCTCCGTTCTCTCTGCCTACCCCGCTAGGGATATAGCGTGAAGCTAAGTAAGTAAGTAAGTACTATCTAACTACGGGAGCCGTGACGTTGCCATTTAACACGCAAAACCTCCAAACTGAAGTGGAGAAACAAAGTAATGTAATGGGAACGGATTATTGAAAGATGAAAATAATAATATTTTTATTTAAAAATTTATCGTTAGAATACCAGAGATCAACATAACCGTACTATAACATATGAAATTAGCACAGTCTACCTATTGAAGATCAATAAAATCTCAACCGAGCTTTTCTAATTTTGTTTTATCGACGTAAAAGCTTAGCGATATTTCAGCAAATCTATTCGTTAGGATAAACGTCGTTCTTGAAACCACAAACAACGTTGTTAGTTGTGAAGTTGTAAAAGTACTATATCAGTTTACTGTCAGGTTTTAGCCAAAACATAGTTTCTTTTTATTCACAGTATTTTTCATGCGGGAAACAACCGCAAATGTGCGTTATTTTATACTAAGCAAGTAAGTCAGAGGGAACTTGGGAACCTAGCTCTGTTATCAATAAACGAACCCGCGCCTCTTAGAAACTGTCCATGCGTTCTGACCAACTAAGTAATACGTTCAAATATTTATACGATTTTTAATAAAAAAAAATGTATTTTCATTCCTAAGTGTGGAATAGCAAAATTAAAAAAATAGTAAAAATGTATAGGTAACAGATCAATGCGTGATGAGAATATCAAAAATCTTCAAGGCGCTAACTGCAAAATAAATTTTACCTTCAATGATAATGCATATCCATACATGATATCTATACAAAACTCTTTAACAATTAACAGCATAGATATCAACCTATTTCAGGATCTACAAACCCTATAACAAAATCTTTGATTTTGACAATTTGTACATATTTTAAATGAAACAAAATTAATCGGATTGTGTGTATTGAAGCTTAAACATTGTTGGAAACCCGACGAACACTTTGCTGTAGTGTTTCGTGGTCGCGGGTAGACTAAGGGTAGGGTAATGGGTAGGCTCTAATTTAAAATTTTTATATGTTGGACTGTCCTTGTATAATGGAAAATGACTACGTCTGCGGTACAAGTCATTTCAGACGCTAATAATGTGTCATGTGTCATATCTATAAAAGTTTTAGTCATTTCCATTTTATTTAAACATTCAAATCAAATATTTTTTTCTAATGCGTATCGTGACTGAAGGCTGTTGCAAAATCCCGCTATAACAAAATAAAATATTTTTATTTATTTTACACATACATCACCGGGTTTTGTCTTGTTAACAGTGCGTAGAAAGGAAATTATTAAAAAAAAACATTTAAAAACATTAAATATTCCATTTCTTTGTGTGGGGATCGAACCCACAACTTACGCTTACCGTGTTACCAGTCAAACGTTCGTGTCCTTGCGCCACGAAGGATCTCGCCTCTGATAGATCAGATATAATAAATCAGAAACTACCAACATTTAAACCTAACCTAAGTTTTGTAATAAATACAGACGAAATAATAAAACTAACAAGGAAAAGCTTAGTGTAAAGATGCAAAATGTAATAATGTATTGAATAATATAAGGCGCACCTGTAACGCCTATATACATATGTATCAATACGAGATACAAAAGAATCACGTCAATAGGCTGTATAATGGCTCTTCTGCAAAGAACTAAGCTAAAGTTATAATCCTGTGTGTAATATTTTCGAACGTAAAATGAACATTCAATTTTAGGTATTTATATTTATTATTTAATAATTTATATTCAACTTTAAGTATTTTTGATCTTTCACGTGTTTTAGCTTCACGCTTTATATAATTCCAAGGGCTCCAATTTTTGCGAGACATTGCCTATTGATTGGCGGTGTTTAACGCAGTATTTTTATCTAATTTTCGAACGTTATAATCTATTAAATCTAAAAATTTGACTGTGTGGGCGTGAGGTTGAAAAAAAATTATTATAAATGTGCCTTTCAATTGAATTTTAAATTTGTATAAATACAAAATATAAATATTAACCGTAACATATTGTTTTTAGAATTTGTGAATATCAATATTTACCGAAAATATTTAAAAAAAACAATTAGAAAATATAGAGACGATATTGTATATAAGTACAACTTTGTTTCCAGGACAATAATACAAAAGTCAAAAGGTATAAAGAAAAAATATAAACAAACGCATAAATTCTACAACAAAAATTCGGTCAATTGCAACTTGTACTCGCTCTCGGAGGCTTCTTTCAGGATTTTGATGTGATTGTAAGCGAAAAGTGTAACCGGCAAAAATTGACAACCGATAAAAATTGTTTCCGGTTTTACGTTTTATGCGAAACCCTGAAAACATACAGGTGGACAATATATTTTTAGAAAGTGTTTTACATAAATAATAAAAATTATATAAATAAATAAGAACATAATAAAGCAAAATACAAATTATTTAATGGGATAAATTCAGCAAAAGCTTTACCATCCCGCTTGCACGTGTGTATTTAACCAGTTGAGAGTTCTGTCACCATCCACCACCGCACTTCGTCTAATCAGACTGTGGAAACGTACTCGTATAATTTAAATACAAACAATCCTCTGTGTGAGATTCGAACCGACATCTAATGAAATACAGCAGAGAGTGTTAATTAGAAACATGCTATAGTTATACATCCTGAACGCGACTGACATCAGGTTGGTATAGCAAATACAATTTTACTCTATAAGAAAAAGTCACCGTTATATGAAAATATGAAGATGAAGTCGTTTTTTCTCGAGTATATATATATATATATATATATATATATATATATATATATATATATATATATATATATATATATATATATATATATATATATATATATATATATATATATATATATATATATATATAAATATATATATATTTATATAAATATATAAAGTTGTATTACGAAAATGTTTATTGAATCTTGTCAAGGAACGATACAAACAGTAATATAACAGGGCGGCGAATGGTCTTAACTAAAACTTTAATTATAGTCAACACTGTTGTATAATTATTACTCTATAATATAAACTACTTTCCTGAACTTATGAATTTACTACGTTGCAGCGCTGTTGATGCATGTTTAATTGAATGTAATGGTTTAGTTCAAATTTCAATTTGGTTCAGTTTCAAAGTTTCAACGTCGGAAATTTATTATAGAAAACCTCCCTTTTTATCATTCTCGACCTTGCCTATGTTAGACGAATACTCTTAAGAGTTACGATTATGGTAATCGTGTCGTGAAACGGTCAGTATTTCGTATTTCGGATGTTGTGTTGTCAGATGAAACCTGATGGGAAGTCCGGTCAGAACAGTTGTCAGATGAAACCTGATGGGAAGTCCGGTCAGAACAGTTGCGTTTTGTATATATGCGTCCGGTTACCGACCGAATGAGGATCCAATGGACATTTTCTGGGAGGTCCGGGCGTCCCTGTCTCCAGGTCTGTCTACTATTTGTGTATACTTCTCGGGTTGAATATATGTAGAATAACATCTCGATTTACTACCGACCAACCGACCGACCCAATAACAACTTCTAAGATGAAAATGTGAGAAACAGCATATAGAAAAACTTGTACAGCGGCTGCACTTCCTCTCACTTAAAGAGCAACCTGGTAATACACGAAGGATGCACTCGAATCTCATATCAGTACTACCATCTCGGAGAAGCATCATTTTCTGTTCCTAATGAAGACGCAGATTAATTGTTCGAACGACGATGCTTATCTAACTTACCCTGGGGCACAATTACAAAACCCCAACGGGAATTTATGTACTTGTGGGCACTCGTAAACTTAGGTATGGACATAATGTCAGGCATAAATTATGCTTGTCTATATCACTGACATAGGGGAGACTAGAAGATAACATGGCTTTGCTAAACTAGTGCCCGCCCTATTATTTGATCTTCTACTGACAAGTGCACTAGACTGCTCAGTACCCAGTGTCTATTGCTGCACCATTAGGTGGATCTGGCCACTGCCTGGTAAAATGTCCCAGTCATATAAGTAATGTGGTCAAACGTAAGCCTATTGCAATATAAAACATTGTTATCTGTTGCTATACTTAGTAATTTAAACACTACGCGAAGTCTCGCTAAAAGGACCAGAAATAGAAATAAAAAGATTTTATATCTATACTTTTTTATTACGACATATCTTGCAAAATATTAAAGTAACAAAGGAAAAAATCAACATCATTGAAACTTAATATCGTACTTTTTGAATTCAACAGACAAATCTCTATGTAGGTTCCTAAGCATTTTCAATGTATAAGCATTTTCTTAGCTATAGAAATTCGCACTGTGCTTTAGTATGAGAAAATCAACAAAAGGCAGGCGCTTTTCTACTTACAAAAGTTCAATACCTGAATAGACTTCTTCAGAAGGACGTCATTGCACTATATTTTTCATAGCTTCTTCGATAACTTATAACTTCGAAATAAAAAAGGTGAGACGAAAAAAGTTATTTGACATAAAAATTATCGCCTTCAGGATTCGGTTAGTAACTATATGAAATTACACACGGACAATCGCAGGTGAATTTATATTCATACGAGGACATAAATATCTCGTTCGTTTATAAACTAGGACTCAAGGATTCTTTAAAGAAATTGACATATTGACCGTTACTGTTATTGAGATTAATACATTTTTGAAAATGTAAATGTAAATATGTATGTACGTTAAGAGAAATATTAATGAATTTACTATAATCGGTCGGTAAAAAATACTAGAAAGAGGCTTAAACTCAGTGCGCCTGTAACTCGATTGCATCGAGTTCGTAATTCCTTTATGGGTCGTGGTGTACGCTTTTACAATAGGATCCCAAAAAACCTTTGAGAATTTTCTATTTTACAATTTTATAAAGTTGTATAAGACGTTTATGTGTCAAAGGTTATCACCAAATAGTAACACGCCTTGTATGTAAATTTTATTTAAAAAAGACATGTCCCGATGAGTTTCTTGCGCCAGTTCTTCTCAGGTCTGAGGTAATAACTTTAGTGAACTGGTGGAAACAATTTATGTTTAACGTTAAAAAAAACGAAACTTGTATCTTCTTATTTTGAATACAAATATTCAAATATTCAATTCATATAAAAAAATCTTTAAAAAATACATACGTAATTTAGTTTGATGGAGTGCGATGTTGAGTTTCACTTCGCATATAATTTAAATGGATAGAAATAAACAATTAAAATTGCAGTAGCTCTGTTCTTAAAAAGTTAATATAACTTTATAATCAAAATTAAAAGTTTGTTTAACACAATAAACCATTTTAAATGAAACTCTTTTAACCAGATTAATCGCGTATATTGATTGTTACACATGTTTTTTGGAAACCCGACATTTCGAACACTTTACAGTACCACGGACATGGACAAAAAACATTTTATTTATTTTTTTTATTTATTTATTAAGGAAGACATACAGTTATACAAGTACTTCAAATAAAAACCAAATTTACATTCAATTAACCAATGAAGTCTTCACATAAAATAGTACAAAAAAAAATAGCTAGATGTACAGTTAATCAAAAAGAAATCAAAATAAAACAGAAGAAAATCGTTCAGAAACAGCTTCCATGACAAGTGATTTGAACTTATTTAAATTTATAGTAAACATGTCAATATCGCCAAACGCATTATCACGAGAGCTGCAAGCACGATAAATAAAAACATTTCCACCATATTTAGTTTTTGTAATAGGTACATAGAACTGTGATTTATTACGGGCTTGTAGACGAGGACATCTCAGACTAATATTACTTAAAAGGAAAGGGGTATCAATATAATTATTAACTATTTTAAAAAGGAAAAGTTCATCCCTAGCCAAACGACGGTTCTTTAAAGAAGTCGGAATAGGTTGTTTATCGAGATGGTATTGGTTGGCTTTAATACTAATATGTTTATTGAACCTCTTTTGAATATTTTCAATTTTATCAATGTACACATTAAACAACGGATTCCACACAGTCGAAGCATACTCGAGAACAGAACGAACGTAGGCATTGTACAACGTGATAAGTGTAGCACTATTGTGAAAATCTTTTGCTACCCGAAGAACAAAACCCAGCATCCGAAAAGCCTTACCAACTATGTGATCAATGTGATAATCAAATAAAAGTTTACAGTCAAGGTAAACTCCCAGGTCCCTCACCACAGAGAGCCTCTCAATCGTTACATTATTAAAGCAATACTTTATGTTATGTCGTTTACGGGAAAAAGTAATTACGTTACACTTATCAATGTTCAAAATAATATCATTGCACTGACAGTAATCAAATAACCGGTTCAGATCATCTTGTAAAAGTGCGCAATCTGTTTGTGTAGTAATTTGTATAAAAAAATTATATCGTTGGCAAATAATAATATTTCGGAGTTCATAAATGTTGCTATAATGTTGTTTATAAAAATATTAAAAAGGAGAGGAAAAAGAGTTTAAAAATCAATATACGCGATTAATCCAGTTAAGAGTGTTTCATTTAAAATGTGTAACAATCGCGAAAATCAAAGACATTACAATAAACCATTTAAATTGCACTGAAATACCTTTCATGTATTTCAGTATAATTTTAACAAATGTTATAGCTGCTTCAATTTACTTTAAAAATGCTGAATTGCAGCAAAATCAGTAAACAATCATTTTTGTACCACTTAATCAATGATATCTACCATTTCAATGTTTATTTAAAGAAATATTTGCTTATTTTACGCTAAACAAAATTCAAATTGATTGGATATATGAAAACCTAAATTGTTATTTTTATTTAAAAGCTCAACCAAATTTTTTGACTACTATAGATGATAAGGAACAGAAGTGGAACGGAGTGTCTTATAACACTAGGTTCCCAAGTTCCTTCTGTCTACCTTGCAGTGTGCAGGATTCAACGTGAAGCTGAGTGAGTAAGTGATAGATTATATTTAAAATGTAAGGTTTCCTATAAAGTAGGGGTGGAGAAGAATGTTCATAAAAATCATATTAGAGTAAAGAGGAAAAAGTGGGCTTTTACGTGCACAGGTACATATGTATATACGTATATTTACATATGTATGTAAGAACATATTTAACTTATGTAATTGAAATAGTGAACGTCTATGACTTTTCAGTCAGTGAATCTGATAAGGAAAAAACAAGCAACGGCTCAATTACTGAATAACCGGTTTGGAGAAAAACACAACAACCTCAAATATTACTATGGTAATTTAGATGCGTTTAAATACCGTAAGATCGACTTGATCTTGATGAGGACGACCCAAGCCCTCGCGAATGCAGAATAATAGTGCCCAATTTGGGTTATTGCGTGTTGAGTGTCGGATTTCAACGCCGCGCTTAACCCTGTTCCCAGAGCAAAGGAATTAATATATAAATATTTCATTGCTTCGAGTGAGGATCGAACCCACAACCCGTTTACATACGGTTGTCATACGTTTGTGTCCCTGCAACACAACAGTCTGTGTTGTGTGTGCAGCTTATGCGCAGGGACACAAGCGTGTGATAGTAGAACGACTCATAAATAAAAAAAAAATAATAAAGTAAGATTTTACGTTATGATGGTGGTTAATACGGCATTATCACCATGATGACATCGCCACGGTCAATAAGGGTTCAAGTCCAGAATGATATATAATTACAATAAGTTTATCTATTTTAAAGTTTGCTTGTAAGCATTACCTAAGTACCTATCGGTATATGTAAATCTATGAGGGCTTTTTACACGTGTAGTTCGGTACTTTGAAAACTGTGCAATAGAAAATGTTAAAAAACAAACGACTTACCATTAAAAGTTATGAAGTAAGCTCGAATATACAAACAATGCGGCTCGAGGGTGAACTAGAAATTATACATTGCTGTGCTCTTTAAGTAGTTTTGTTGTATGATTGTATTGTATTTTAATTCAAAATATTAAATAATAAAAATATATATAAATTAAGCAATACTATTTCTTTTTAAAGTGGAACTCAACGCCAGGTGAGGTGTTCTCAAACTAGGTAGAAAATGGAAAACGAAACGGAATTTCTTGACATTAGATTTCCAAGTTATTCTGCCTTGTGCTGAATTCAGCGTGAAACTCAATAAGAATAAATTTTGATTACATTTGAAATCTGGATCATAAATGCATTTATTCGAGCTAACTCCTACCAACAATTTAAAAAAAAACGCCCATCAAATTCTGAAAAAATAATAAAAAAAATATCTAATTGAACGCTTTACAGTGTAGTTACTAACTAGTAAGTTTATATATACAATGGTAGTTATATCAAAGTTCAACCAGAGAAGATCTATATTATTATTTTTTAGCTTCACGCTGTATCCCGCACATGACAGGGTAGCCAGAGGGAATTCGGTAACCGAGTGTTAAGACACTCCGTTCCATTTCTGCTCCTCATTTTCCACTTAATTTGAGGCATTTCGTATTGAGTGATGAAACTCAACGCCGCGCGTAGCCTTGTTACCAGAGCGAAGAAATGAAAACGTTATTATCTACAAGTATATTTATAATATTGATATTTTATTCCTGTTCAGTTTCGTGGCCGAAAATGGTCTGAGCTGTGGACTTCGACGTGAGATAATGTGTTTCTTTTATTTCCAAACTAGCTGAAACATCCACCCACCCAACGGCGGCTTCGCCCGCTTGAACTTAGTAAATATTTATTAAATATAACTTTAACCCGTGATTTCGTCCATGATACGAAATATTGACTGATTCAATTACACTTTAATCTTAACTTTATAATTACTTTACTGCATATACTTAGGTATAACATGATCGACTAATGTTTGTAAATAAATTTTCAAAGTCTACTAAGCTAATATAAGTTTTCTGTAAATGATGTCACAAATCTAAGGATTTCCTTTTGATTTTATTTAAAGAATTTTCTTGGAAATATTCGATTAGGATTTTTTTAAATTTCGTAATATTTACTATACTATAGTCAGTATTTTACACATATCCAGAAATTGTTTAACGAGCCGGAAGCCTAATATTGCATGAACGGGTGAAGAAAAAAAAAATTCAGTTATAGTTTTCTTAACGACGTATCCAGATAATAAAATTATGGCAATAAACGCCTATTACATTTTTCAACCCTTCAATTTTATTACGGTTACACTCGAACAATAAAATTATGAAATCAATTTAAATGTTCAATAGAAATAGTAAAAAGACAACGTAAATGATTAAACCAAAAAAGTAGATATAAGTAAGAGAAATAAAGTTCTTAATATTAGTGGGGAACGGAAGTGGAACGGAGTGTCAATACTAGGTTCCCAAGTTCCCTCTGCCTACCCTGCCATGAACGGGACACAGCGTGAAGCTGAGTAAAGTAGAGTAATATTAAAAAAAACTACCTAAATATTAATTAAAATAAACAAAATATTAATTAAAATAAACAAAATGTTCTAGGTAAATGTTACCAAAGAAAGTAATTAATATTAAATGAAACACTTTTAAACGGATTAATCGCGTATATTGAATGGTAAACATTTTTGGGAAACCCGACGTTTCGAACACTTTACAGTAGTCCGGTAGTAGAGTCTACCCGTGACCACGGACTACTGTAAAGTGTTCGAAACGTCGGGTTTCCCAAAAATGTTTACCATTCAATATACGCGATTAATCCGTTTAAAAGTGTTTCATTTAAAATGTATAACAATCGCGAAAATCAAAGACATTAGTAATTAATATTGTTATAGGAATTACTGCATAAAACTAAACAAAGCCTAAGCTAAGTTATATTGTCAACCTAAAATAAAAAATATTGGAGAAAATATATTATTAATAATTCGGTTAATTTAAATTATTTATATGAAATGGTTACTGTAGTCAATCTTCAAAGATACGTATACCATCGGAGACTATTTTTCTAAAGGTTATATATTTGTTCGACAACCCTTTTTTAAAACAACAAAATTCCTAAGAAAACCGGAAAACACAGGAAAAAAAAACCTATGTTTGTCTAGAGACCCTCTAGCCTATACGAAAATTTTTCAGCAATCCGGGTGTGATTGTGTCCAAGACAGTCATATCTATATAGATAGAGTTACTATAGAATTTATAATATTAGCATGAAGTGGGTTTGTCCTCGACGGTGTCTTTTATCAAATTTATGTATGTCCAAGGCCAATGTGTCCTAAGAGAGCGCTCCTCTCGTTATAACTAAAAGTGAACATTAAAATGTTAATAAAATACAACAATTTATGAAATTAATTTGCATGTCTTTCAAAAAGTTAAATATGACTGACCAACATAGTTTTTCTTCTCGGAATCAACTTGTATCTAAAAATGTGACAAAAGTGTGAAAATGAGAGATTTTTGAGAATTTTCTGAAAAAAACATTATGAATATAAATACAAAACACATTTTTATAAATCTATGAAATATATAAAATAAACAATTTACTACGCCTCGGCTTTAAAAGGTTGTTACACATTTGTTGATACTAACACCGCGTGTATTTACTTTACGCAGACAAAGTTATGTTATCTCTGTAACACAGAAATGAGTTCAAATCCAGTTAAAAAGTTTTGTTTATTTAACACCGGCACCGATGAGTGTTATCTCCAGGTATTTTCTGAAAGTATCGTATTGTTTCAGGTATAATGTAAATTGTTCTTTTTTAAAGAGAGATCATTATAATTATGCTATAGTTGTAAGTAATAGTAATTAAGACATCTTTATTGATAAAAAAATTTATAGCGTTTCTTGGATTTAATCGAAAAAGATAGTTTAAATGGAAAAGTTTACTTGCAGTGTTTGTGTTTATAGTCACGAGCTGTGCACAAAGCACACGACGGTTAATTTTATGAGAAAAATCTAATTTACATTAACCTATCAGAGCTATACCAAATTCAATATTAAAACCAATTTACATATTTTTCAATATATTTAATACATATGTTTAATATATTTACAAAATTAATATCGAAAATAATTTTCTCCTATTTGGAATATCTATAACATAGCTTAACACCATCTATTATACTTAATGTCTAAATTACACGCTTATGAAAAGAGTCCACCGAAGTCAAATATTTGAATTTTTCTTACATTGCCTCTACTTGTCTGTCCTAAGCTGACGTCAGAGGCAAAAATCCTAGCAAACATTGACTAGATTACCAAAAATATTCCCTTCACGATATCCGTTGATGTGTTAGATTGCGTTACTCCTACAAACTTAGAGTCAAACAAGTAATGTATTGAAGTGGGAGAAAAGAGTAATCCGAGCCGAAAGTGAATCGGAGACGCCCGTATCGATCGGGCTTAGTTTATGAATGGCCCTCCCCGCGCCCTCAAACACTTGGGCAGGGTACCTATTCAGCTACTTTGGATTATTGCCTCGTAAAATTTTCGTACATTTTATACTGCCCACTTAAACGCCAAATTTAAGGTAAATTTCAATACTTTTGCTAAAATGAAATTATGTTTTTATATTTCAACAACAGTCTTGTCAATACTATTTGTTTTATGTTTTTTTGGTAATATATATCCCGCATTAAAACATTTTAATAAATCATACAAGCTTATTCAAATGTAATTAAGAGATAGTCGTATTTTAAACACCTATCAAGAGTATCACGTTCTTTTTTCTTTTTTAACTCCCTGTATCCCGCACACAGCAGGGTAGGCAGAGGGAACTTGGGAACCTAGTGTTAAGACACTCCGTTCCACTTCCGTTCCCCTCTTTCCGCTGAATTTAAGGCATGGTGTGTTGAGTGGTGGAACTTATCGCCGCGTTTTGCCTTGTTGCAGAGCGAAGAAATAAAAATATAAAATATTTAAATTGAAAATATTAAATATTTTATTTCCTCGAATGGGGATCGAACCCAAAACCTGTCGGTTACAGTCACACGTTTTTGCTGCGCCACGACAGGCCTCAAAACAGTATTAATAACATTGCAGTTGTCATTCAAAGTAATATAGTTATATGAAACAGTTGAAATTATTTAAGCTAAACAATAAAAACAAACGCTATCTAGATTGGCACCATGACTGTTCCTTATTGTTTTATAGGTCGTCAATTCACAAGTCTACTACTAATGTTTCTTTGATAATTGCGTTTCGACCCATATTTTACACTGTTTATATTCCTAATAATATTTTCCCGTCTATATATTTATTCTTCATCATTTAATATAATGTATCAAACTTTTAACTAACCATTTTGAATATTTTTAATACTATAGACCTATTATATAAAAGAAATACTACATCAAGCTCTAGATACTTAATAAATAAGTATAATAAGTTATTATAAAGTAAATTATATAACTTTGGACGATTATTCCATTGTATTTATACTTTTGTTGTTATTTAGGGTTTCATGCCTAAAAAGATAAAATCGAACCAATACGATCACTTTTTGATTTTTCTAACCGTCTCTCAAAAGCATTTATCTCGATTCGACTTTCGTGGAGTTATCAAACTGATATGAAAGTTAATTGGTTCATTTAACGTAAAGTTGAGCGTAAAAATATCCATCTTCTAAACCTAACCAAAAAATGAAGAAAACGAATGAGGGTTTGCATCATATTTGCTGCATTTTGTATGAAATTGTAGGATACGTCCATGGACCTACAGTTATGAAATTTTGCAGAATGGAGGCCTTACAAAATCAATATAGAAAGCAATCTAAAATGTGAAATTTTATAGGTATTTTATAACATTTTATAGGTTACCAGAGCTAAAAAATTAAAATATTAAATATTTCATTTCCTTGAGTGCGGATCAAGCCCACGGTCTAGCATGTTTTCAGTCGTACGTTTGTACGCTGCGCCACGGCAGGCCTCAATATATCAGACCTCTATAATTAACTGAGTCTATATGTATATGGATAAAATTGAAAAATCCCAATACTGTTCTCAAATGTCACCAAAAGCCCCACCCAAAACAAGAATTCTCTTAAGAAAACATGAACAAAAAAAATTATAACAAAAGTAATTTCTTATACACAAATTCTTTAAAGTTTAGTCACGTTTTGTATCTCTCGACCTTCGTCCGCAAGATGTTGCTGGGCCAAAAATTATTGTATGAAGTGTACTCGACGGCGAGTGTGCCTGACCCATTCCACCCCGCGGAACAGATTGAATAATGCTGAGATGCTACCTTGTTACTAGACTGCCTGTAATACGAGTACCTTGTAACGACTGCGAAAACACGAATAAGTGATGCGAGCTAACCGATTTACGACGCCAGCTCCGCCTAACGAACTAGTTACAATTTACGCATTCTATTTGATTTGGGGTTGGCATTTTGTAAGTAAAGTATCTTCTTACACCAAATAAACATGGGTGTTAGTAAATAGAATAAAAAAGTGTAATTAGATTATGGATAAGCTGTTTATGTGTGAGATTTTTTGTCCGTCTGTCCGTCTGCCAAGAAGTTCTCAATTAGATATCGAATCAAATGATAGGTGCATTTATGCGTCATATTTCCACCATATTGTATGAAATTCGATCCGTAATCAAAATTAGAGAACATTTGACAAGAAGTGGCAAAAAGAAACAATTTAATATTGATATTATTACAAATTAAAAAATGTATAATTGCGAAGTGTATCGTCTCTCGTAAGCTTATTTTTTTGTACCCTTTGACCTACAATCTGACGCGAGTGCGACTCACATTTCGCCTGTTTCTTATTGTGTCTTAAGGGCACATGGTTCGTACTTATCTAGAAAGATAACGTATATTTGTTACAACTCGTCCATAATATAAAATAATAAGTAATTGGTAAAGATCGAGTATCGGCGTGGCTGTAAAAGATATATTCTAATATTAAATCAGCTTCACGCTATATCCCGAACACAGCAGCATAAGCAGAGGGAACCTGGGAACCTTGTACAATGAGGCAAAACGTGGCATTGAATTTCACTATTTAATGTATAATTTCTCCAGAATTCAGTTGAAAGTGCT
The DNA here is from genome assembly GCA_019049475.1 of Eueides isabella. NCBI lineage: Eukaryota > Metazoa > Arthropoda > Insecta > Lepidoptera > Nymphalidae > Eueides > Eueides isabella. The sequence goes on from CM032400.1 coordinate 3,504,396, forward strand.
GCAAGGAATTGTCTTTACCTGCTATATGCGGTTAAATAAAGTGTGAAAAAGAACTTAGTTAGGATAGATAATATAAAAACTTTACTTCATTAGCCCTTTTACCCAAGCCAAGGAAATCATTCTAAATTGTTTTTTTTATAGATATTAAACTTCTTTAGGCGCGTTATGAAAAAATAATGAGAGTGAAATTTTAAGATTGGTGTCACAAAAGTTACAGTATGAAGTTGCAGGGGTTGCAGTCGTATGAAGTTGCAGCGGCTGCCTCTGTTCACTGTTTTCATATTTATAGTATTCATTCACATGTTTCTGGTGTCTATATACACACACGTGATTTAGTTTTATATAAGTGCGATTTATATATGTAATATATGCTCATAAATTAATAAATTATACTCAGTAGTGATTTAAATTCAATATTTTGATTTATATATTTACTATTCGTTAATATTGGTAAAAAAATTTTGCTTATAGACTTATGCTCACAAATGCTCAAATATAATAGAGGAGACCTCTCTTAAGGGGGAGACCTCGTTGACCTTCGAAAACACAATAACGACGATACTGGAGGAAGGTCACGTAAAAAGCATGGGGACCCCGCGGAGGGCATGTATGAAGAGGTTGATGACAGTGGACGAGGCGAAAGAGGTATGCCGAGTCCGTAGCATTTGGCGCCCCGTTCTCTCTGCCTACCTCGCTAGGGACGTAGCGTGAAGCTAAGTTAAGTCAAATATAATAGAGGTTATTTCGTAAGTATTATTTATTGATATAAATTAAAATATTATTATTTAACATAATTATTAATACTTAAAAAGAATTTTTGTTAGTGATGCCAAAGAAGTATTACTATTCACGTGCGTACATACATAAGAGTATGCATTTCATTTTTACACTTTCGTTTTAGTTCATATACAACTAAGAAAACTTTTAGGATTTCCCGGGAGGCAGATATTAATGAAAAACAAAAAATACATTATAAAGTACGTGTCGTAAGCAATATAATAATTTCCTCAATTTAGGGAAAGAACAATATGTACAGACAAAAAAAATTACAAAAATATATAAAAAATGTACAACGAATGTTAACGTAAATACTCAAAAGAATATAAAGTTAATGCTTTCAAGAAATTAACATTATTCATAAATTTTTATACCGTACTTTATAAAGATATCGATTATACTTATAATAAATAATAAGAAAAAAATTCGCCAGTGAGTTGGGTTCGGGTTTTCTTAAGCCTCAAAATTTTAGATCGTAAATTTAGTTTAACTCCATTCACCACTAAAATTAACTTTAATTCAGTACCCAATAATACTATTTGACCGCATTTTTTCTATTCAAATCTGATATCTATATGGATAATGAATGCAACAATTTTTGCTAAGAAGAAGCATTTAATATTTCAAGGAAATTAATAATTTAATATTTTCAAATTAAATATTTAATGTTGTGTTCAGTTTTTCACTCTGCCGAGTTACAGAGACACGTAATTTCTTAAATTCAGCTGAATTGTATGTACTACCGTAATTCTCTTTAAGTGTCTTTAGAGGAGGAGTTTATATAAAAAAAAATTCGAATAACCTTTGTGCAATCAGACAAAAAAATATATATATTACAAGTAAATATAACACTGTTAAAATATAATACACATATTAACATTTCTAATCATTCCTTAAATTGATCTAAGTTAATCTTAGAAACGGCTCAAACTATACGTATATGAAAAAATAATAAAACGGCTTTAAATGTACATACATTTAGGACTAGATTACCTGTGTTAGTTTTTATATTTTGCAATAGTGCCAATATAAAAAAAAACTTTGATATCTGATATATATCTGTGTATATCAGATATCAAAGATTTTTTTTATATTGGCACTATTGCAAAATGATCTGTAAAAAATTGGTAGATATATAATATATCTACCAATTTTTTACAGATCATTAAATTGTAAGATTTGTGTGATTTTAAATATATATAGCATAAAAATTCTTAAAAAACGAGTCAAAAACCAAGGTTATTTATATAATTAAATAATAATTCAATTCAACCTCCCCTTACATTTCCTAAATACGCTCAACCAATAACAAGTATTACATCATACATACTTACAATGTTCTAAGTTCCTTCTAAATCTAAATTGTGGATAAGCCACAAGCTGTTATTTCGAGAATTGGTCTTACTTTACACAAACAAACTTAAGAAGTCAAGATTAGGACCGTGTTTGGTGAATTATTAATAGTTTTAATGTTAATTTTATATTACAACCCATTTTTTTTTGCAGTTTCTAAAGCTTCTTGCTTTATAGACAACCGTAGGAAATCTTTTCTACGCCCTTTGATATTTATATTTTTTTCCTGAAATTTCAAATACCTTGTCAGCGAATTGTTGCCTTTTATACTTATCTTTATGATCTGAATCTAAATAAGATTTACTCTTTATGGTTATTTAGATTTACATTATAGGTAAGTATGTGTTATAAAAAGTTTAATGTTGATGAAACGGATGACGGATAATGACTAAGTATTTTTGTTAATTTGCAGATGTTGGCTGACAAAAATCTCTTACCATACTAATCTTCACACGCAATGTTTTGAATTTGATTGAGAGGAAAGTTGATTTTCTTCATTTTACTGAACAAAGCATTATACTGTATTAAAATTCTTAGTTTTTTATTGAAAATTGAAGCATTATATATGTATATATATATATATATATATATATATATATATATATATATATATATATATATATCTATATATATATATATATATATATATATATATATATATATATATATATATATATATACATATATATATATATATATATATATATATATATATATATATATATATATATATATATATATATATATATATATATATATATATATATATATATATATATGTATATATATAATATAAAATTTGAAATCATATATCTTACGCTTTAAGGAAGTTGAACTAACAAATGCAGATATCAATTTCACGGCGACTGCCCTAACGCGGAACACCGTCTTCAACTCCTAACAAAATCACTTACACCTGAAACTTCTTAGAAATATTAAATTATTAGAAATACAAAATTGTAAGAACGCTTCTATTGTCATTACGTTTATTTTATTTTCATACATTTTCCTATATGATAACGTACTATAATTATAAAGCTTAGGAATCATATGATTGATAATATTTACTGCTATTTTATGCTATTATTGACTATATTTTTACACTACTCTAACAATTCACAATATTTTTTACGCAATATTTGATATTTTTAATTAATTCTTAAATCCATCCTGAAGAGTATTACCATCCTAGTCTTTACAGATTATGTATTGAGTGCTATTATTACTAAGAAGGAAGTAATCTAGGAACTAAAAGGAACATTATACAAAAATAAATTAGAAAAAAAACTGGAAAACGGTCTCAACTATGGTAACGATCTCGACTATACTCAAAATACATACCTGCAACAATAGTTGGTAACAACTGAAAAGGCTTAACTGCGGTTTGACATTTCACTTCGGATTTGTTGGCCACTTGAGCGACAAAGCCTCAACAACGAGCTTCATTGTGAATGGATCTAAGAACTAATCCATTTTGTCATTCGCGGGCTCGCGGACGATTTGTTTTATTTTCTGTACCGCAAAACGTGCACTTTGTCGGTCTCTGTGGTACTGATTTGCCTTTAACTTGATTTTGATACTGGGATCGATTGAAAGTTTTAGATAGGATGATGTAAATATTTTTGGGAAATTGAGAATAGATCCTCCTGTACCCATATTTAAAACACTTTTGTTAATATGTTGAGTTTTTTTATAAATTAAAATAGGATCTATAGGATAGAATATCTACTATAGGAGTAAGAGTATCAATATTAACACAAGTGTTGATTACATGAGGCTGCAGATGATGAAATTAGCTTCACGCTGTATCCCGCTTATGGTAGGGTAGGCAGAGGGAAACTGATGTTAAGACTTTCCCGACTTTCCACTAAATTTGAGGTTTTATAATTTGAGTGGCGGTACTCAACTCCACACTTTGCCCTTTTAAAAGTTATCGTAATTTTAAGTTCTGTGACCCAGAAAAAAATCACGCAGTCAGTACAAAAAAGGGACATTAAAACAAAATAAAGCATAGTTTTAGTTTTATCAATAGGAAGCTTTACCAGCTTTCTCTGTTGAATAATAAATATAGACCCACATCACTTGATAAGTGCCAGGCGAGGTTTTTACCTAGCTGTTTACTTTACTCTGTCTATTTTATGAATTACATTTTTATTGTAACTGTCTACTTTCCAGTACTTTTAGAGCCTTGTCGTGGCTCAGCGGTACAACGTATGAGTGTAAGCTAGACAGGTTGTGGGTTCGATTTCCACTCGAGCAAATGAAAAATTTAATATTTTCAATTTAAATATTTAATGTTCGCATTTCTTTGCTCTGGTAACAAGGCAAACGCGGCGTAGAGTTTCGCCACTAAACACGCAATTTCTCAAATTTGGCGGAAAGTGGGGAACGGATCGGAGTGTCTTAACACTAGGTTCCCAGGTACCCTCTGCCTACCCTGCCTTGTGCGGGATACAGCATGACTCTGAGTGGGTACTTGTCAAGATTATATTAATATTTGATAAGAAAACTTTATCGAATCTCGATCTTAGCCACTAGGTATGGCAAATACAAAACATTTTATATATTTTTTTACATTTAATTTTATGTCTATAAAGAATTTCTCATCAAAATGTTAATTTAATGACGCTTTGAATCGTCGTTAGCTGTAGTACGAATAGCTTCCCCTGTAATTACTGCCACCATCTTGTGGATGAAAATTATTATGATGCATGAGAATTCAAATTTTTATAATAAAATAGAAACTGTTATAACGAACATTAAAATGCGAATGAAATTTACATGATTACTTTCTAGTCCTTTGAGGCCTGTCGTGGCACAGCCGTACAAGCGTGTGACTGTAACCGACAGGTTCTGGGTTCGATCCCCAGTCGAGGAAATCAAATATTTAATATTTTCAATTTAAATATTTATTGTTTCATTTCGCTTCGCTCTGGTAATAAGGCAAAGCGCGGCGTTGAGTTCCGCCACTCAACACGCAATGCCCAAATTCGGCATAAGGTGGGGAACGGAAGCGGAACGGAGTGTCTTAACACTAGGTTCCCGGGTTCCCTCTGCCTACCCTGCCTCGTGCGAAAAAAAATACTTTCTAGTTGTAATCATATTTTTTTGGACGGAGAACAAGAGTACATATTCTTTTAAATATATACAGAGAATAATTCAGTATAATGTTTAAATTAAAGGGAAAATAAGTAACTAAATAAATGATGATCATCTTATTTTAAAGACATAACTTTATTGTCTTTAGTAACACGAGCGAAGAAATAAATTATAAAATTTCCACTTAAACCCGCCGGCCTACTCTCTGTTTATTCAGAAGTGCCTTGTAGAAATTAGTTTACAATTGTGTCTAATGTGTTATATAGATATCTCCTTATGATTTAGTTTATAATTCATCAGTAATTTATGTTAAGTTATGTCTTTAACTAGACCAATTCCATATTTGGTCCAACGGCCAACCAGATTGGTCGAAAAAATACGCAATTAAGATAGTATCTACAAGATATTTTGTGGCAACAAGGGTATCGCACAGCGTGTGTTTGTAAAGGCGACAGGTTATGGTTTAGACTCTAGACGAAATGAAATATTCAATATCTTCATTTCTTCAGTCCAAAACCAAGGTAAAGCTCGGCGTTAAGTTTCACCGCTTAACACGCAATACCTCTAAAAGAATTTCTTAATACTAGGTTCCTGTCTACATTGCCATAGTCGGGATACATCGAAAAGCTACCAAACAATCAAATCTAATGTTGTAAGAGAAAAAAAGACAAGCAATAAAAAAATCAGAGTAAATAATTTAGCATAATATCATATACGTACAAAAATTTAAAAAAATCTCCATAGTTAAGTAAATACGTATTAAAGGATTCCCGAGCTAAGTACAGAACTCAGTATGTGCTAATACGTTCTACACATAAATGCTTTCCACGCTACAAACTTACAAATTGAGTTTATAGTTTTACTCCGACGAAACATCAGTATGAATTAGAACTAGCGACGAATTAGGACAACCCACATACTGTAAGAGAATGGTCTTTAATTTTAAAAAGAATACCTGAGACTTGTCGTGGCGCAAGGGCAAAGCATGCGACTGTAAATGAAAGGTTGTTGGTTCGATTCTCACCCGAAAATGGGAAATGTTAAATATTTTCAATGCTTTTCTCTGGTAAATAGGCAAAGCGCGGCGTTGAGTTCCACCACTCGTCACGCAATTTCCTTATATTCTGCGAAAAATGGACAAGGAATGTGTTTAAATGGAAAGAGAGTGTCCTAAAATTGCACCCCTAGGTTGCCTCTGCATATCCTGGCTTCCGCGGAATACAGCGTGAAATACAAAAAAAAACTTTTAAAATAATATATGTATGTATGACGTCCATAATATTGTATGAATATATAAAAAAAATAAATTCTGGTAGAGCATTAAAAAATATTTCTTAAATTCCTAAGGGGATTTGCGTGTGACGAATGATAAATAACAATATCAACAATAATGATTTGACAGGTATGTAATTATTACCAAAAAATACTTTTACAAACATTAAAATTATGTATCAAATGAACATACAACTACCATCGGCCCATAAAGTAGTTCTGACTAGGCTGTTACATTTAGAAATACAAATCGTTGCACACTTGAGTATTTGCTTAGCTTAAACAAAATGCAGTATTGATTTTCGCCACCCAAAAGACATTGACTCTACAGTAGCAAAAAGCACTAATCAAGTACCAACAACTTCGAATTATCCGGCAAGTGTCACCAACTAAATCAACAGAACAACCTAATTAGTAACATAATAAAGAAGAGAAATATAGAATTTATTATCAAGAAAAGAGCTCAATTAAAATTCTATTAGATATAACAGTTTTTCATTACACCCAGACCGTATCTCAATAAAACAGGGTAACTTACCAACGCGGCCATATCGCATCCATATTTTTAATTGAACAGGACCGCGGTAGACAGACGATAAATATCGCACGTTTCAGCGGAGCATGTATGTTTAGTGAATAAAAAAACATTTTTATATCACGTGACGATAACTTAACCCTTATTTCAGTGCGTGTGTATATTTTGTTAGTGACGCTGTCATGCGTACGTTTAGTTCTGTAATGTTCTATTTATTGTTTTTAAACTTTATTGTAGCCTGTCGTGGCGCTGGGGCGCAGGGGCGCAGCGTGTGACTGTAAATGCGAATAGTTTGTGTTGTGTGTTCGATCCTCACTCGAGGAAATGAAATATTAAATATTTTTCATTTAAATATTTTATGTTTTCCACGCAATGCCTCAAATACAGCGCATCGGATACACCACAAAGCTGAGTAATATTTATAATATTTAGTATTCACAACAATCCACTCTGTTATACAATACTGCCTCTGTTTATCTGGGACTACAAAAAGTATAATTTTTATCATGTTGTTCAATACATGTCCCGTAAAAAAAATGATAGAGCAGTATTTTAATTAATAGAAATCAATGAGAATCACCAAATCTTGAATTTCATACGCATTGTCTAGTATCTTTATATGGTACAGGCAGACAGAACCTGATAACAGGGCAATTCATTTTCCAAACCCCACCAATTTTTAATACTTTGCGTGTTGATAGTCATTAAACATTTCCACAGCTTTAAATTTCATCCTCAGTACAAAGGAAATACAGAAATATTAACTTTGAATATAACCTAACAATTATATTTGAGTGTGCATGCATAGCGTCTATTTCAAAGAAAAACTACTGCTGTGAAGCGTTTCTATAATGCTAACGAAGTCCCCGCGAGCTCTGAGCACTTAAACAGTATTATGTAGGAATTTCCCGTTCCTCCAGGGACAGAAATGTGTTGTATATAATTACAATTAGAACAAAATATATATTGTATACGTGAATAAACGAAAGAAGGATGTCTAGAAAAATGTTTATACATAGGTACCTTCTTGATTTATTAATTGTGTCTATATTATTACGAATTGTTTTATTTTTTGAGATTTAAAAATGTTTGTATGTATGTATTACGCAGTTTTACGCTGTATATTGCACATAGCAAGACGGACAAAGGGCACTTGGGGATCTAGTGTTGAATATTTTATTTAAAAATATTAAACATTTCATTTCTTCGCGTGGGGATCGAACCCACAACCTGTTACGTTGACAATCACACACTTGTGTTACACCACGACAGAAAATCTTCAAAGGAATTACATAATTCTTTTAATACTATATAATTATTATAACTACATGAGTTGTTCTCAGTAAAATTGAACTCAGTGTATACAGTCTTTTCAGTCGTCATATCATCGTGTATCATATATAAAATACGCCGTCGGGCGTACGTAAGGACTTCCTTTACTGTGCTACACTTATAATACCGCTGCTCGTATGTACAAGTTATCCGTGCACGACTTTCCAAAGTTCAGTATTAAGAACGGTCGTAAACGTAATACATATCATTTACTATAGATATTAAGAAAAAAATATTTGAGGCTTGTCCTGAAATAGTTAGTACTTTAAAATAAACAATATAATACAATACAAACTTTTGGGCTTTTGAGAGAGGAAACGGAGAGGGGAAGGGAGAGGTGTGATCTTGTCCGTTGTAAGACCATTTAAATAAAAAATATCTTTAGTAACGTTTGTTAGTAAATTATAAAGTGTTTTATAAAACAAAATGTATATTTCAGTATATTTGAAGAACTCACCGTGTTCATCTTTGTAGCGTCTGCATAAAGAAAACATTGTGTGATTTATATGTCACTGGAGTGCGTGTGCCTGAAAAGTAAATATATTATTAATAACATCGAATCTTAATGGAAACTGAATATATATATATATATGTATATATATATATATATATATATATATATATATATATATATATATATATATATATATATATATATATATATATATATATATATATATATATATATATATATATATATATATGTATATATATATATATATATATATATATATATATATATATATATATATATATATATATATATATATATATATATATATATATATATATATATATATATATATATATATATATATATATATATATATATATATATAAATATATATATACGCGCATGGCACGGTAAGCAAAATGAACTAAAACCTAGAGTTAAGACACTTTTCGCCGAATTCGACGTCGCAATATCTCAATCGGATCGGATTCTAAACCGGGGAAATTAAATGTTTGATATTTTAATTTCCTCACTTTGGTAGCGACGCAAAAACGTAACATTGTTCGGCCACTCAACACGCAACGCCCTGAGAATTTATCGGTAAGTGGAGAACGGAAACATCGTAATGGGAGCAATAAGTTCCCAGGTTCTATACAGTCAAGTAAAAAAAAATAATTATCAGGATCGAGCCCACATCCGTGACGTGTACAGTTCAACTGTGCCATGATTGATATAATATATATTTATTAAGTTATTAGGAATTTAAAAAGTAAATAAAATCAGCGAATCGTAACAACTTTATAAACTGGGGCAAGGAGTTTATATTATGTTTCATGCACTTTATTATTTATTTTATACTTCTCAACTTTTTAATGACTTCTGCCTGACATCTTCAGTGTTATGGGACTAATCTCATATATATATATATATATATATATATATATATATATATATATATATATATATATATATATATATATATATATATATATATATATATATATATATATATATTGTGCAAAATGTATTAATACTGGTGTTAAGACACTTCGTTCCCATCAAGAAAATTCCGTTTTCCGCTTTCCGGCAAACATGAGGTATTGCATATGGAGTGGCGGGGCTCAATGCCAAGCTTTTACCTTGTTGCCAAAGCGATAACACGAAAGTGTTAAACATTTCATTTCCTCGAGTGGGGATTGAAACCACAACCTGTCGTGTTTTACTGTCACAACCTTGTACGCCTTTGCTATAATAAAAACATCTATACTAATTTATTATATTTTACAAATACATATCACTCTAACTTTCAAGGATTTACATTTGGTTTAAGTCGATTTAAAAGCTTTTACTTAACTTTTTTGTTTTTTTGTATCATATGCTATATACACTATTTTTATTCTGACATTATCATTATCAAAAAAATATAGCAAAATAAATATAAAGATATAAAATATACTTAAATAAACGTTTATTCAAATAAATGTCGTCTAACTAAAAGAATGGAGAGGATTTGTTTGCAGGATTATCCTTATAATGGAGCAGTAAATGCACTGGCATGCACGCTTTTACAGTCTCACGTTTCACTAAAAAATCTAACAGCATCGCAAATTAAATTTGGAAATTCTTCAGCAAAGTTTAGATTAAATAAAATCAAAATCAAAGTATTTAAATTAAAATAAAATCAAAATATTTAAATTAAAATAAAATCAAAATATTTAAATAAAACATTGAATATCTTGTTTCTTTTTTCCAGCTTCACGCTGTATTTCAGACTTGGCAGGGTAGACAGAGGGAACTTAGGAACCTAGTGTTAAAATATTTCAATTCGATCCCCACTTTCTCTCGAATTTGAAGCATTAAGTGGTGAGTGGCGGAACTCAACGCCGCTTTTTGCCTTGTACCCAGAGCGAAAAAATTAAAACATTAAATATTTATTTATTTTTTATATCGTCCTACAAAATAATAAAAACATATTTTAAAATATTTTCAAATAATTATTTAATTAATGTAATGTAATTTGTTATACACTTGCCTCCGTCATGTATCAGAGGTCAAATAGCAATCACTTTGTGTAAAAACCTGAAGTAATCCGCAATTACTAAATTAGGTCAAAGGCTGCGATTTTCTATCCCTAATTAAGATTAGACACCAGATATAAATTTAACTCACTCACTCAACTTCACGCTGTTTCCCGCACATGGCAGGGTAGACAGAGGGAACTTGGGAACCTAGTGTTAACATACTGTCCCTTCCTTGCCCTACTAGTGGGGAAAATAAATAAGATTATATTTTTATTAAAGTATGTATTATTTTTGTAGTTTTAAGAGCTCAAGCCTTATTAAAATTCATTGTTAAGATTATCGTATTTTTTTTAATATTACAAAAATTGAATTAATATTTCTATTTAACTATGAGAGTAGAAGATAAAAATAAAAACTAATGTATATAAGGCAAAAATCATATGAAAAACGAAGTAACTAACTCTCAGCGTAAACCTAAGACGTATAATTATTACCTATAAAATAAAAAAAAAAAAAATAAAAAACAACCATACAAAATAAACAAATGAACATTTCAACACAACAATAGTTATAAGTATATTTTAATTATTTAATAGAATGAAACTTTACAAATGTATATACAGCGTGTTTTTTTTGTACTTACCGTTTAGCCTACAAATGCGAGCTCGCCTGTTCAAACCCCATTATGAACACATGAAATTAATTACAATTATTATTAATTATAATATCGTATACACTGTATAAAATAAAAGTTTCTTATATGTTAGAGAGTGGCAGAAGAAGCGACGAGTGCGGCACGCGATGAGTTTGTTGCGACTGGCGTAGTTCTCTCGGGCTCGACAGAGGTCGGACAGATCGACGTCGGGCTTAGGACAGTCACGGTAATGTGGTTCGAATCTTTTTCGATGAAAAATATAAAATAAACCTACTTTTAAATTTCTTTGTAGTGTGTTAAAATGGATGAATACAGCGATAAAATATGTATGTATATATTATATTATATTGAATATTTGGTTCATTTTTTGTGAAGTGAACATGTGAAATGCTTAACTTGTTGAAAGGTTTTTAAGGTTTCTATAGGAATTATTTCATTTCGTAATTCTTATAAAATTATGGAATGAAATAATTTTGTAGAGCAATAAAATTATAATAAGATTCATAACATTGGTAGCGCTATTGAAATTCATTTTAATTAACTTCTTTGTTAATGACATTTCTATGTAGAGCTTTAAGTAAATAATAATAAAAAGCTCACATTTCTTTTATAGAAAAGATTTCTATTCTTGAGTGTCATCTTTATCTTAGAATTTAAAAGCAAAAATGTTTTAATCTAGTTTTTAGAGTAAAATATTAAATTTATTTGATGGACGCGATTTCAATATTTTAAAAAACATGTGTAATGTACCTATAAATCGGATAAATAATCCTTCATCAAAGACATTAATATTAGGTTATATATAGATCTTGGTGAATATTATTCTCAATAATATCTCTAGGAAAACCAATAACAAGGATGTTACTAAAACTTTCACGTTCGACACAGATATGAACGAGTGACATGTATTATTTATTTGTTGGATGTCAAGATTATATATATTAGAATGCAACTAGAATCAGATAGTAAAGGGCATAGTTAACTAAACATAGCACCTTTAGACTTACACGATATCAGATTTGTCTATTGTATAAAATGTTAGTATCCACGTTTCACAAATCCATTAGGGGTCACCCGATTGTTACCAAAAAATAAACGAAAGTACATACAAAATTATACCGTAAACGGGTAATATCTATAATCAACTATATTAACACCCCGCTGTGACAAGACAGGTTACGGCGTTAAACTCCACTACTTAAAAACTTTAAAAGATTTTAAGTATACTAATATGTTTTTAAAATTGACGCTATATGCGGCACTTAACAGGGAATTTGGAAACTAATATTAAGGTAGTTTATCCGTTTCTGATTATCTTACTGATTATGTGTTAATTGGCGCAACTCAACACCGCACTTTGCCTCGTTACCTAGCGCAGAATGTGTATTGAACCCACAAGCCCCTGTGCCACGGCAGCATCTCTATTTCTATTGTTTATATTTTATTTCATTATATAAAGTAAAAACAAAAGTTATTGTATTGATTGAAACCAATAACTAATTATATAATTGTATTTTTGATCGAAATGAGGCCTTCTGCCAATTGTTATCCACTCAAGCAGATCGTTGTAGAAATTGACATTTAATTAATGATATCGAGTATTATATAATAACATCAAAGGGCCTGTAGATCGAATAATTTTATAATTATTTTACCGGAAGTCTCGTATATAGATCTATATATATATATATATATATATATATATATATATATATATATATATATATATATATATATATATATATATATATATATATATATATATATATATATATATATATATATATATATATATATATATATATATTACAAATATAGTTGAACAAATGTAAAAACTAGATCATTGTCCCAATTATTTAACTTGCAGCAATTCTACGATCTATATTCATCTACATTACAATTGAACAATATCAAATAACAAAAATTCAGTTGTTATCCCTATAGCCGGGCGTCTCCCGGCGTAACCGGGTCACGCGGTCACGCCGCGGCCAGGTCACCCGGTTGCGAGGCGTGCACCGCCCGCCCTCAGTCTGCACTCTGCCCATTGATTCCACGTTGTATGATCAGATGTTGCAATAATTGGTGCAAGTTGCATTTTTTTATGTATAGAATGGTGTATGAGAATTAATTAAGAGAAAATCTGTGAAAATAATGTATTTTTTCAAGAAAATCCTATTATCATAATCATATCATCATAAGCTATAATAAAATTACAGATAATATGCCTGGCAGTACTTATTACAATATTGTCAGTAACTCTATAGTGGAATTGAGGCAGGCGTGGCACAAGGCGCACAAGCTTGTGACTGTCAACACGGCAGGATGTGGGTACAATCCTCATTCGAAAAAGTGTAATATTTAATATTTTCAATTCCCTCTGACAATAAAGCAAAGTGTGTCGTTGAATTCCGCCGCTGAACGCACAATTCCTCGAATTCAGCGAAAAGTGACGAACACAATGGTATTTATTTTAAACTTATGCCATTTTAATGCAATCTGAGCATGCATATTTTCGCTAGGTTCGCTCTGGGTATGTTTTAATAGGTTTTTTATTTATTCACGAAACATAAGATCAGGTATGACTACGAATGCTATGAATTGTATCAAATAAATTATGCTATTTAAATACATTCACCTTCGCTTGGGCGTGTATCTATTACCCTAACCGCTGTTTCTAATGAACTTGATCACTTCCTGTTCTTATTTATTTTAAGAAAATATTGCTGGACTATATCTACCTTACTTAAACGCAAAAAAATCATTCAGGAGAGTGCTTTCTATCCCATAATTCATTGAGATTACTTAGAGAATTGTCAAACAATGGAATATTTATATGCAAAGAAATAAATAAGAAATGCGTTAATATAATAAAACTAAACTACTTTTATATATATATATATATATATATATATATATATATATATATATATATATATATATATATATATATATATATATATATATATATATATATATATATATATATATATATATATATATATATATAATATATATATATATATATATATATATATATATATATATATATATATATATATATATTAAGGATATAATATTATAATTTTAGATAGAACACTTTATGCCTATATGCCAGGTAAAATTAGACGATCTCCGATAGTAGGGATAGGGGATTATTATAAATGAAGATGCTGTAGGTGAAGGGTGTTCATGCTCAAAAATTTAGAGCAATTTTTCTACGAGGGAGTAAAAAAATGATAAAGAATCGTATAAAGTTGGTTGAGAGAGTGAAAGTGTTGTCGATCTTTTACACTATGCTTACTCAGCATTTCGTAATCGTACGATAAAAGGAATTACGAGATTTTGCATTGCTTCCAACTTATTTAGTAACTATTTTTACTATGTTTTAAAGTGTTATTCCACACTTAGGACAGAAAATACTAAAAGTTAAGTTTAAAATTTAAGTTTAGTTATTTAGTAACTGTTGAGATAAATTTAGGTAATACGTATCCGCGTAATTAAGTATAGGCAGTAGAAAATTTTGAGCTAATAATATATAAGTTTTTAATGTCAGGAGATTGTTCCGTCTTCTCAAGCTTCGAGACGTTACGGCTGAGCTCTGCAACTCCGATATTTAAATTCCGATACTTAGCAAACTCTCAATGGCATTGCGTATTGAGTAACGGAACTCAACTCCGCGCTTATCTTGTTCACAGAGCGGAGGAATGAAAACATCGAATATTTAAATTGAAAAAAATAACTCCTGAAGTGGGGATTGAACCCACAAGATGTCGCAATTAAAATCACGTACTAGTGCCTCGATGCTCCGGTCTTATAAATGTGTAAATCATCAGTGTAGAGATGATAAGATGACAACATGTGTCCTTCCTGCCTGTACAATCTGACACTCCGAGTGCGGCCGTAAAGATATGAGAAAAACCATTCAGTAGCTTTGGGGTAATATATAAATGGACCTTAGAATTGCTAACAGGATACCGAAATCAACTGTATTGAACGAATTATTAGAATCCAATAGCGCAAGTACAGTAACTTGCTGGTTGTCAATGCCATATCAAATGTCATTACATACTATGTTTAGTGTTGTAATTAAGTTACAATCTAAGAAAAAACACAAAACAAATAGCAATAATGATACTATCCAAATTAGTGAATTTACATCACCATCAATCAGTTCTTCAAGTAAAAATAAATTCAATTAAACAAAATATTATCAAATAAGGTTTCTAATTTTAATAATAACTAAATAATAATATTATACAGGAAAAAATATAAGGTAACATTTTAGATATTATAATATATGTTATCTGTGTCAACAGTCACAGTCTATGATACTCAACTAATGAAAATTTCATTTATTTAGAATATAAATTCCGGCTAAGTGCGAGTCGGACTCGCGCAAAAATGTTTCCGCACTATTATCTAAAACACACCAAAACATCAGGTTTGTTGTAAGGGAATCCACTCAAATATTTATTATATATTGTATTTAGTTTGTTTTTATAGCGGCCACAAAAAATAATTATTTGTGAACATTTCAATTGTTTGATTTTTATGGTTCATGAGAAACAATGGTACCTTATGAACATGATAGTTAGATAGTTAAAAGACCGACTGACCGACAGATCACGTAGTCTTTGTGTTAGGTTCCCGCCTTACCCTTTAAGTACAGAACTCTAAAAACGTACTCATAATATTGCATGTGATATTCTCGTAAAAATATTTAGTATGATTTTTATTTTATTGTGTCTACAACAGACTTTAATTTTTAATATATTTGTATTTCATTTTATATATGAACTTAGATGTTTGTAGATATGGTAGTGTCATTAATAACATCAATAATATCTTTGGTTAGCGCCAGGTTAGATGACTCATTTTTAAAACCACTCTCAAATTCAGAATATTCCAAATCAGCCTCATTCTCAGGCAAATGAAAGAACCATCGAAGTCTTTTATTTACAAACCTAATAATTCTTCTCGCATTTATTAATTCTTTCTTTAATTTCAGTATCAAGTTTGACTTTGATTCCAAAAGGGTCGTTAATTTTTCCTTTTCTATTTGTGAAAGTAAATATTTGGTGTGTGCTTTAACTTCCCTCTGATTAGCCACTTCTAATTGTCTTTCCATTTCAAACATAATTAACTTGAAACCGTTTTTTGTCTCCTCCAAGTTCATTTTGGTTTCGTTCACTTCGTTTGTTAAATTATTTATACAGTTATAGAGCTTCTCCGTATCGAGAAAATTTTCCTCTTTCCTGTTATTATTTATTTGTATATTACTTTCAGCAACAGATGTGTTGTGAATTCCATATGATTCAGATTTTTTGGAATTAATTCTTCTTAAATTATTGCCACAGTCTTTGATTTCTGACGATGGACAGCATACATCCTGTGCATGTGATATGCTTGATTTAAAGCTATTTATTTCTGACATTATATTTGATAAATTTCGAACAAATATTATTGTTTTCTAACGAAATTAATATTTAATTCACTTATTATTATGGTTCAATACATCAATGTTTAAATAATAAAACAATTAAATAGGATTTATAGTGTGTTACTTTGAAATTTATCAAAATATACGCACAGATTCGTACACGTCGTTACTGTCAGTCATACAAATATTATGTAAAGAGTATAAATATAAAAAAGCAGTTGCATATTTTTTAAATCAAAATTGATGAAATATACTGGAAATTATGCATTAAAAATATTTTTTTTAATATTTAAATACGCTCGGCCACTAAAGACTATATGAAACGTAAAATATTGAAGAACGATCGCTAGAACGGGCACAGCTCTGCCGGCCAGATGAGACCAGCGAAGCGCGGTATTGCTGCCTGCTAACGAACAATGCACCGAAGAGCATCGTGACCACACATACATATTATAGAAATATATGAATTTTGATTTTTAAACATTTTAACTTTATTTTAGTATCATATCTATGATTGTTTTTCTACAGTAATACTACAATTTTAGTTTCGAGCAAAGAACCTCATCTAGTATTAGTTAAGACGTATAAAAATGTAATTTTCTTTGTCAATATTTAAAAATAAATAATATTTTGTTATTTTGCTAACTACTTTGCTACCGTCGTGTTATGTTCCCGTTTAATATTTTGGAAAAGGTCTCTGGATATATATTTCATCACTTTTTGTATTTCTATTAAATTTTATAAAACAGACTTGTACGAGATAATATACCTACAATATACAGAATAATACATAATAAACAGTTTATAAGTCGTGGCGCAGCGGCATTAGCGCGTGACTGTAACCGACAGGTTGTGGGTTCGATCCCCACTCGAGGAGGTGAAATATTTAATATTTTCATTTCTTCGCTCTGGTACGGCGTTGAGTTCCGCCACTCAACACGCAATGTCCCAAATTCGGCGGAAGATAGGGAACGGAAGTGGAACGGGGGGTGTCTTGACACTAGGTTCCCAAAATCAAAAAAAAATGACAAGCCACATTAATCGAACAAAACATTATACTTGTTTTTCAATTATATTAAAAATAAACAACATTTTAATATTCATAAATATGCAATTTATTTATGTTGAAACGAAAATAGATGTAAAGTTCGAATCGAGCACACTTAACTATAGATCACTAACTGAATCCAATTACATACTAAAACTTTTCCATCAAATGGACATATACACGGTAATCCTTTTAAACCTGCACTGAAGTATTGGAAACTGTTGAAATTTGAATAGAGTATAAACATTGGTCGGCAAACGTTTAGAGGATTTATGTAAACAGAAATTGAAACGATTGGACGTGGATAGATGGGCGATCAAATATATTTAAGTAATTGCCACCCGTTTATTTACTTTACACTGTTAAAATAATAAATACAGCATACTCTTTACATGTGTAATTAAAATGAACTAAAAACAATTGTAATTTTAACAAAATCTCGATGAAGATTTACTAGTACGATAGGCGATGTTCCGAAGACTGCCAGACCTACGTATAATATTTAAATATCTCTTTATTACCTATTCTTTACAATAAGCTGTAAACGTATTTCCTGTATTTTGCAATGGAGGAAACAAACAATGGGGCCATAGTGGCGTAGAGTACAACGTCTGACTATAAAGGTTACGGTTGTGAGTTCGATCCCACTCGAGAAATTAATTATTACAGGCTTTCAGCGCAGCGAATTTAGTATGTAATGTTTTCAAATTTAGACGGAAAGTGGGTCAACGGAGTGTCTTGACACTAGATTCCTTTGTCTTAATTGTAATGTGCGGAACATAAAGTCATTCTATTTTTGTTTTTTTATCGATCCGATTTTTGTCGTTTCGATGAAATTGCGTAACGTTTGATGCCAATATTGCTCTGTCTTATTAGGCCTAGTAATTACTTATTTTTATTTTTCTCAAATATAAGTTCTTTTTAAGAAGCATTCATCGTCCCCGTCGTGGCGCAGGAGCACATGCGTCTGACTATAAAAAAAACACGACAGGTTGTGGATTCGATTCCTACTTAAGAAAATTGAATGGGTAGTGTTTTGAAATAAATAATTAATGTTTTCAATTTTTCTCTCTAGAAAAGGCGAAGCGCGGCGTTGAGTTCCGTCTCTCAACACGTGATGTCTAAAAATGCAGAAAGTGAGTAACAGAACGGAGTGTCTTAACACTAGGTTCCCAAGTTTCTTTTACCAACCCTACCATAGGCGGAATAGGAGAATAAAAGTCCTTTAAAAAGCTTTTTTACTGGCTATGTAACCTTTATCGTAATCATTTTAATAAAAGCTCCGCTTTTTGTAGTAAAAAGACATACTTTTTATATTATTCTTTAATTGATAAACAAATTCTTTATGTAAACTGCGAAACTAATCACAATTAAAATCCAACACGAGACACATTTGCGCTGGTTAGAGATAATTAATCGATTTTGTGTGTAAATTGACCGAACGTGGTTGCACAATATGCTATTAGTATTCAATAGAGTGGAGTACATGCACCTAGTAACTGTCAATTGACGTTTATATCGATATGTCCGTGACGTTTTCATAATGCGATGGGAATTTGCTTATTCGCTTTTCGCAAATTCGCTATTGGGTGCAAGGTTTTAATAAAAAATATCAAAAACAAAATATTCTTTATTCAATTAGGCCATTACAAGCACTTTTGAATCGTCAAGTCAAATGTCTGTAGTGTCAGTTCTACAGGAAGTTACCACCGGCTCGGAAGGCGGTCTATGGGAATAAGGCAGAGGCATGTTTTTGGAGGTCAGTAGGTTCTTAAGCTCCCTCTGTCTACCCTGTCATGTGCGGGATACAGCCTAAAGCAGAAAAAATAGATTTAAATTGTAATAATCAAGCTCATAGCTCAATAATTTGTTTTAGCACGTATAAGATAGTAGATAACTACTTTACTACTTTATATTAGTTATTGGTGGCACATTTGTCATAGGAAAACAAAAACCTAAAAGGGGATTCCCGATTTAGTTTGCCACATCGCGACAATAAACAATATGAATCAGTAAGCTGAAAATATAATGTTTAATATTTCTACTTTTTCGCTCTCGTAATAAGGCAAAATACGGCGTTGAGTTCTGTCACGCAACAATCAATGCCTTAAATTCAGTGGAAAGTGGAGAACGTAGTATCTTTAAGAGAACAGAGTGTTTTAACACTAGTTTCCTAAATTTCCTGTCCTGTCGTCTCCGGAATGCCGTCTCCGGTTGTCTGCATGAAGCTGTAATAACAATTTATATAAGTATTATATTTTGAATGACTACCATAAATTATTTAAATGAATCATATTATCACGGCATTTCCTTCTATCGATCAATATATGTAATGATATGAATCCTGAAAAACTGTGTAAAAAGGACAAAATTAAGATATGAAAGTACGTAAAAATAAAAATTAAATTCAGCCTCATATGGAATACTGTCCTTTGCTTTGCATAGAGACGTGTCCTCCATGTGTGTTCTCTACCGCATTTATCGCGGGGAGTGTTCTAGAGAACTGTTTGACTTGGTACCTGCCTCAGAATTTTCCAACCGCACTATACATCACAAACCAAAGTACCATCCACACCATCAGGGCACGTGGTACCTCGAATACTGTGCGGTTTCGTAGAAATTTTCTTCCACGCGCCACGTAACTGTAAAATAGTCTACCCGCGTTGATATGACATGGGTACCTTCAAAAGGCGCATCTACCTCCATCTTAAAGGCGGGCAACGGACCTGTAGCTCCCCTGGTGTTACAGGGGACTTACCATCCCGTGACCCATACGCTCGTTTGCCTTGTCTTTCCCATAAAAAAAAAACGTAAGGAATATAATTTTTCCTTATTCACCTGAATTATATATAATCTCCTTTTTGTAAGAGAAATGTAACATATACTATACCGTAGATACTGCACCTGCAGAGTTATTGCTCCAAAGTTCAATTTAATTAAAAGTTCTCATAGACAGATTGTAAATTGATCTTCGATGGGACGTGATAGGGTATAATTGAAAAATATATAAATCATAAAATTGTTTTAAAATACAGATTATACTTTTTTCTGGCAAACTAATTTTGTCTGTATTTTAAAGGAATGAATTGTGTTTTTATTACAAAATAGCATTATAATCGTCAATGTTGTTAATTTGTCCATCCATGTGTCAAGACATGTTCATGCCAATTTTTTTTTTCAGCTTCACGCTGTGTCCCGCTCTAGGCAGGGTAGGCAACGGAGGGAACGAAAGTGAAACCTAGTGTTATGACACTCCGTTCCACTTCCGTTCCCCACTTTCCGCCGATTTGAGGCATTGCGTGTTGAGTGGCATAACTCAACGCCGCGTTTTGCCTTGTAACCAGAGCGTAGAAATGAAACATTAAATATTTAAATTGAAAATATTAAATATTTCATTTCCTCGACCGGGATCGAACCCAGAACCTGTCGGTTACAGTCACACTCTTGTGCCGCTGCGCCACGACAGGCCTCTTCATGCCATGTATTCAAACAAAATCAATAAAATGTCAGTTATCCCTTAAACTTTACACTCGTATTTCGAATTTTGTTTTAATTGTCATAATAATTATATTAAATATAATTTATATGCACAAACATAATCACGTTTGGCCTGAATATGTACTCAATAAATAAAACCAACTTATAAATAAATAAATATATATAGAGACAGATGTATAAATCCAGTAGCCATAAGCAGTTATCGATCAACAACCCGTTACAATACTAACGCTACGTAATAGCAAAGAACTCAGATCAGTTGCTCTACCAAACGACAATTTGTATGAGAGCAAGTAGTTTGGGTCATTAAATAAATTGGAAATAATAAAAACTTTTATATAATGTTATTTTTAAGCTTTTACATGAAAAATTCACTGCACAGACAGCTTTGTCCTTCCAAAGTTGTTGTTAAATCTTAACATAAATTAAAGCCTAGGCGTTATTATGACTTATAAGCTGTTAACAGTGCAAAGTTTCATTTAAATCCGTTCAGTATTTTTTGCGAGAAAATGGAGCAAAAATAATACAAGCTTTCACATTTATAACATCAGTCGAATTTCTTTTGTAAATTTGACATATTTAGCAATGAAAAACAGAACAATTCGTAATTTAGCAGTATTGTCTTTCAGACGTTCACAACTTTTAGGCAAAAGAGCATTCAAGTTGTAATTCATATTGTAATTCGGTTTGGGCCAGATAAATTTTGAATGGGAAAACGCCTACCTATGGGTCTCACCTTTGTATTGCTCTAAGGCTTGTGCGGATTATTATGTAAAATTCGGCTAACCAAAAACTATGACACTCAAACATCAAAAACATATTATAACCAAAGATAAAAGAATTAATAAGTAAATAATTTAGGTACTGCATATATACGTACTTACTATTTCACTCACTCACTCACTCACTCACTCAGCTTCACGCTGTATCCCGCACGAGGCAGGGTAGGCAGAGGGAACCCGGGAACCTAGTGTTAAGACACTCCGTTCCACTTCCGTTCCCCACTTTCCGCCAAATTTGAGGCATTGCGTGTTGAGTGGCGGAACTCAACGCCGCGCTTTGCCTTATTACCAGAGCGAAGAAATGAAACATTCAATATTTAAATAGAAAATATTAAATATTTCATTTTCCTCGACCGGGGATCGAACCCAGAACCTGTCGGTTACAGTCACATGCTTGTGCCGCTGCGCCACGACAGGCCTCGCTTTTACTATTTCCATAGAAATATTATGTGCTTTACTTCATTAAATGTCCGGTGCAATACACTCATCTCATACATACGTTCATTAAAGTTAAATAAATCAAAATCACATGAGAAATCCAATATAAAGTTAATTACATATTAATAAACAGCCAGCACTGCGCTGCTTTCGATCACTAATAACTTCGCCTAAGCCATGTATAAACTAGAACCAGTGGTGCTGAATTAATTATTAAACTCGTTACTCACACAGGCTAGTTTATGTTTATATAAATCATCTTTTTTTTTTAGCTTCACGCTGTATCCCGCACGAGGCAGGGTAGGCAGAGGGGACCCGGGAACCTAGTGTAAGGACACTCCGTTCCACTTCCGTTCCCCACTTTTCGCCGAATTTGAGGCATTTCGTGTTGAGTGGCGGAACTCAACGCCGCGCTTTGCCCTAATACCAGAGCGAAGAAATGAAACTTTTAATATTTAAATTGAAAATATTAAATATTTCATTTTCTCGATTGGGGATCGAACCCAGAACCTGTCGGTTACAGTCACACTCTTGTACCGCTGCGCCACGACAGGCCTCATCATTTTTTATACTAATTTATTTACTTAATATATATTTTATTATATTTTAATATGTTTTTTAGTATGAACGGGAGTATCACACTATTAAAAAATATATAATAAGTACTTTATTAATATTTTTCTTTGATAATGTTACTAATAAAAGGGGAAAGAAATATAAGTGTTTTCAATTATGTGCTTGAATAAAGACCATAGATTTTTTGAATCAATGATAAAGTCAATGTTCACTAGTTTAATTGTTTCGCATCTTCTGCAAGATTTAGTTACAGTACCTATTAGCCTGCCCATGTTGAGAAATGTAAAGCATAAAAATATTGAACATATAAAAATTTTGAACATAGCAGGATTTGAACCCGCGCCTCTTGGAAACCGTCCAAGCGCTGTGACCAACTAAGCGTTGATTAGAGCGCTTGGACGGTTTCCGATAGGCGCAGGTTCAAATCCTGCTATGTTCATAATTTTTATACGCTTTTTAAATTAAAATTGAATGTAAAAATATAAATTTTGTATTTTTTTATAAAAAATAACATTTCTTTGTAAGGAACATATTTTTGGAACGGACAAACATCGAATAAGTTAGACACGCCCCAAACGTCCCACGACGGCACCGAATTTTCATATAAATCCAATATCGAGGGATCGTATAAAACAAAACAAACAAGATAAAACAAGCGCCAATCCGGAATACCGTTAAAAACTTGCGATACGTCTAGTATTTTACTGCATATATATTATGCAGCTAACCCCATTTCAAGAGTACATTCGACGTCCCACTTTCGCGACCTCGCCTGCACAATGCCGAGACATCTGTACTTCATACCTACTCGTATATATAGTTATTATATACAGAGTCTACAGCTTGCAGCTTCATTCTTTCATCCGTATAGCGGAGTAGCCAGAGGGATCAGCGTCTCCTTTTTCAATGTATTCCCAATTTTTGAGACTTCGCGTGTAGAGTTGCGGATCTCAACACCGCACTACAGGGTAGGTAGAGGGAACATGGGAGAACCTAGTGTTAAGACACTCCGTATTAAAATAGTTTACATATAACCATTTCCCCGATTGGGAATCGAATCTAAAACTATCCCGTTTACTGTAACACGCTGTGCCACTGCGTCCCGACAGCCTACAATTCAGTATAGACGAAATACAGTATATTTCGTCTTGGCGTTTTATTGAATTGGATCTACACGGGCTAGTATTGAATTACGCCAGAGATACTAACGTGATAAGCTCGATCGATTTATAACGATCTTGTTTACCAATGCAAGTCTTACCAATAACATCTCTTAACTTATAAATTATGTACTTATTTGTAAAAGGACCGACTTCACTTTATAACAAGAGGTTTTTTTGATGGATTTTTCAGGTACAAGATTTTTACTTCCAGTGTACAAGATTTTAAGTATATGAGACGCAGGTCTTAATATAAGAATGTAAAAATAATTCATGTAGATTAAGTATTGGACAAGACCAGGCTGATAATTATGATTAATAAATATTATTGAAGTAATATTTCTAACAATTATTTAATATTTAAAGTAAAAAAAATAATAAACTTCGAATCTGATTTTAGAATTATACTTATGCACATATACAAATCATAACTATGCTCAAACTTAAACAAAAAATACTCACTTACTCAGCTTCACGGCAGGGTAGGCAGAGGAAACTTGGGAACCTAGTGTTAAGCCATCCCTTTCACTTCTGTTCCCCACTCTTCGCCGAATTTGAGGCGTGTTGAGTGGCGAAAATCAACGCCGCGCTTTGTCTTGTGACCAAAGCGAAGAAATGAAAACATTAAATATTTTATTTGACAATATTAAATATTCCATTTATTCGAATGGCGATCGAACCCACAACTTAGCGTTCTAAGTCACTCGCTTGTACCGCTGCGTCACGACAGGTTTCTAAAATAATTAGTGATAATATTCATACTTACTGTTTAAAATCCGTAAGTCAATACCAAATAACTACTAAATACAACAAACAAAATCAATATCTTTGGTAGATATTATTTTTTTATTTTCCTTCGTCTCTAAAATAACTAATTTTAAATATTAAATAGAAATATAAATAGTAATATTTTTATTCATTTTAACTAAATCAAGCCCAGTCCTGTGTCAGTGAGTATGTAGTTTTATTTTTGAATGTCAAAACCTTACAAACTGAGATTGAAGTGAGTGCCGTGGAGTGTCCTTGACTTGCACACTTAAAAGCCATATAGTAAAAGCTGGAATGAAGATGCTCGTTGTAGAAAGATGAAAAATATATATATTTACTAGAAAGCTTTTCCTGTACAGCTTAAATTTTTATATATAGGTATGGATATATTACGACTTATACGGAAATACTACTACTACGCCCAAGAGAGAGAAGATATATAATTAATTATGTTTAACAGCTAAAATTAAGAAAAGAAAAATATAGATTAGATTAGACTATCTAATCTATATTTTTCTTTTCTTAATTTTAGCTGTTAAACATAATTAATTATATATCTTCTCTCTCTTGGGCGTAGTAGTAGTATTTCCGTATAAGTCGTAATATATCCATATAAGATCTTGGTCGTTCACTTACATATACATATATTACCTCGCAATTCTGCTTAAGCAATGTTCAACGGTCGGTAAGTATATCATTAGAAAAAATAAATCTTTAGACTTTGCTTGGCTTTACGTAAAAATTTCATTACTTTTTTATAGAGACACAAACACCTAGTCGAGACTTCGTATGGTTCTTTGATTATGGCATTTCGAGCGTGCCAGTTGAGCACATATCACTTCGCCAATGTCACGTTGAATGGAGAAGACACGAAGGAGGTTGTACGGTAGAAGAAATAATATTACGCAATAGGAGAATGCATATTAAAAAAATAAGAAGATCTAATTAAAAATTGCCTTCACCTATAACAAAAAAAAAACATATTTTAAAATAAATATATACATTATGTACACACAGGGTTGGTAATAATAAATATATAATACAAAGATGTTAGTCTACAATTTAATATTGTTATATCTAATATATTTACATAAAAAAATACATAATGGACTAAACACAAACATTAACAAACATTGAACATTAAGGGGACGGGGAACTTTGTGAGTAAGGATATCGTATAAGGGATGGATTAACTTGGGGCATGTAAAAAGAATGTGAGAAGGGGAACCGTCGTCCAGACCACATTCACACAGTGAGTGGTCCCTGACCCTGATCTTAGCTAGTAGTCGAGACTTAGCTGGTTCTTTAAACAATGTTTTGAGTGGCATTTCGTATAAACATGTAAAAAATAAATTTCGAGGGTAGGCTTACCAAAAATACACAGAACAAAAGCTAATCCCAAATTGGCTAAATAATTTTCTCTTGTATCTGTGATATTTTTAATTATTAAAGTTTTATTAAACTGCACATAAAATTTATTGACATAAAAGTATATATATATAACTAAAATGCCTACAAGCTATTCACAACAGGCATTGTAGTCTAACAACCGGAACATGAAAGTTCACCGAGCTTCTTCAGCTAAAAAGTTTCTGCCTCGAGTACAATTTTCTGCATTTTCCCGTGCAATGAATAGGTTTCCTCATTGCTCCAATGAAAAGATAATAAATGTGTCTGTCAGATAGTTTGAAATGTAGACAATATTTTATATTCAACATTTATTTAAATTTTTCTTTTTTTACTGGCTTACTTTATGTAAATGTTTGTATTGTTTGGATGCTTAACGTGACCTTACATTGTGAAATAGC
The DNA here is from genome assembly GCA_019049475.1 of Eueides isabella. NCBI lineage: Eukaryota > Metazoa > Arthropoda > Insecta > Lepidoptera > Nymphalidae > Eueides > Eueides isabella. Next base: position 3,531,412 of record CM032400.1, read on the forward strand.
ATATTTGAGCTGAGATGAATTAAATAAAACGCTTTAGCGTAAAAATATTTATATTATTAACATTTGAACCCTAACTATTAAAATGAAAAAAAAAAAAAACAAAGACTTATCACATTGCGCTAGCTACGGCGTAGACCCGGGAAATTTAAGCTTATTTACAATTATTAATTTATAATAATTAAGAAATGGATATAACCTGACATTTATTTCAATGTATTTTTTAAGTCCCCTGTTCCTGGTGGTGGCATATGGTATTCACAGGATACACCGCGAAAAAGTAAAGGTTGACCCACCTTCTATTAAAAAAACAATAATTGACCCAGCTACTGACTGCTACTCAGTTAATACTAAACTACTAATACTAAACTTAAACTTTACACCTTTCCCTATCTGAAAGTCCAAAATCCTATTTTGATTTAGACAAAACCCTTTTATAGTTTATGTGTCGAGTGAAATTCAAGACCCTGCCGCTGGAACTTCCATTAAAGCCATTTAGTTAGGCCAATTTCTCCACATAACTAAAATTGACACACACTCCACGTAAATAATATTGCTAGACTAAAAGAGGAGTGTAATCCATTTTTTTAATTTGAATAACGCTATATTCTAATCAGACAATATACCAATCAGCAATCTGAAAAGGTTTTCCTTAAAGCTCAGCTCTTAGTGATCTGTTGTATAACGAATAACTCATGACCTCGAATATTCTATCAATAGTTTTTGTTATATCCTTCAGTACGCTGATGACGTCTTTTACTACAGCTCAAAGTCTTTTACTACAGCTCAAAGTCTGTGGAGGACATATCGTTTTAATACTGCTTTACACTATCTAGACCAGTAGCTCTCTGGGCATGGGTTGGTATTATCAGTAGCGAAATGTCGGGGAGTAGTATTCTCCAAAAAAATTATTCTTGATTTTTAAAATTATTGTGGTAATGATACTACTCAATTAGCAGACAATGTTAAATTCTTAGGCATGATCCTTGATAAAAGACTGAACGGGATTGCTCATTCTGAACATATCAGCAAAAAATGTGAAAAAAGCATTAATGCTTTAAGAGCTACGTCTACTGTACAATGCTATAATTCGTACTTCTTCGTATATTGACTACGGGTTATTAGCTTAGGTCCCTTTAATAAAACTACTACTTAACAAACTTAATATAATTCAGTATAAATATGCCTATGAATAATTTTACTATGTTTTAAAGTGTTATTCCACACTTAGGACAGAAAATACTAAACTTAAATTTAAAAAGCGTATAAAAATTTTGAACGAAGCAGGATTTGAACCCGCGCCTCTGGAATACCGTTCCAGCGCTCTGACCAACTAAGCCATTCGTTCTCACCGAGCTCCGTCGAATTTCCGGCTTAGTACCTACCAAAGTTTCAATCTATTGTAAATGTAAATTGGTTAAATCATATCGTTATCTTCACAGATGCGTCAAAGCTTTCAAAGGAAAGCTGTTTTATGCAGCAAGCTGGTTACTAAAATTGAAAATTATATAACAATTTATATGTCCTCCCGAATCATCGTGTTTACTGGTGGGGCTATTGCTTCTTAGAAACAATCCAGCTCTCCCATGACTTTAAATAGACCGTTATTTGTACTGACTCATTAAGCTGCATACTCACTGTAAAGGGTTTACTTTTTCATAGTAAATTAAGGTTTTCAATTATTTTAAAAAATCGTGACGAACTGTACTCATAATATTTAAAGGGTTTGGTTGTTACTGTGGCATGGATTCCAGGGCATTCTGGAATCAGTGAGAATGAATCTGCAGACTCTTGCGCCAAGTTAGCCATCCAATGTGGCAATTCAGATCACTTTTGTATTTCACCCCAGGTTCCATTTTCCCTTGCAGTAACTCATTTCGGATGTATCATGGTCTAAATTCTGGAATTTGTCTCAATCCCAGAAAGGTAAATATTGCTCTGCTATTAAACCTAATATCGACAGGTCACTGTGGTTTTACTCTTAAAAACTTACTGAACGGAGGATTATATCAACTATGTGTCGCTTGTGCCTTGGGCATGCATGTACACCTGTACACCTAGCTAAGATCAGGGTCAGGGACCACTCACTCTATGGATGTGGTCTGGCCCAAGTTAAGCCATCCCTTGTACGATGTCCTTCACCATTAAGTTCCCCCTCCTCTTAATGTTAGATGTTTGGTAATGTTTAGTCCATCCACTATGTAAATTTATCTGTAAATATATTAGATATAACAACATTAAATTGTAGACTAATACTTTTTATTATAATTTTTTTAGTAATATGACCTTTTTTGGTATGTATATATTTATTTGATTTTTTTTTCGTTATAGGTGAAGGTAATTTTTAACTAGACCTTTTTTTAATATGAATTCTCCTATTGTGTAATGTCATCTGTTCTTTACCTTACTACCTCCTTCGTGTCATTTCCACACAACGTGATATTGACGAAGTGATGTGTGCTCAACTGGCACGCACGGAACGCCATAATCAAGGAACCATTCCATACCAAGCCATACCATAATTTATTACCAATAACCTCTTTTTTTTTCAAATCAAAAGTTAACATCATATTATTCTAAGTGAGTCATAGTAGTCTTTTGAAGTTCACGAACATAAATTTACCAACGGCTCGGAATGCAGTTCTGCTGAGAAGAGCCGTCAACAAACTCTACAGTTGCTCTTTTCAATATTAAATAAAGTTACAATTTCATTATTTAATACAATGGTGACTATCCCGCATGAAATTCAAATAACTTTTATGAAATATGTTTTTATCATTCAATTATTCTTGGACAGTGTAGTACGCTTTTTTAATAAATATAACTTTAACATTAAACTTGTCTGGTGGCAAATTCAAAATACACTGCGGAATAATATTACCTATAGATACGTATACTCAGACCCATAAATGATTTATTTACTTTTTGTCCTTGTTTCTCGTCCCAATCGTGTGTCTGTCACTGTTTTTGCTAAAGCACTGAATATGTTGTCGGAAAAACAAAATATTGTAAAATATATATTGAGAAGCAACCGTAATACCTGTATCCTTAAAAACGTCTCGCAGAGAATCTGGAGCTTTAAGATTATAAATAGATCTTACGGCCCTTTTTGCAGTATAAATATTGAATTTATATCAGCGGCGCTGCCCCCCGAATAGTAGCATCCCGTAAGAAACAAAATCTATGAAAATAACTAAAATAAAGTAGTCAGGCAGTGTCAAAGTCCGTCGTTTGCCTTACTTTCTTATTTGCGATCGCGGCTTTACTGAGTTTATCTGCGAGCGCTTCAAGATGGGAATTCCACTGAAGCTTGAAATCTATAGTTATACCTAAAAACACCGTTGTTTCCGTCACCTCGACAGTTTCACCTTTAATAGCAATACTAAAATTTTCTTTTTTAACATTAGGTAACGTAAATTCAATACATTTCGTTTTGCATTTAACATGAAGTTATTTATGTCAAACCAATGAAGAATATGCGACAATGCAATATTCACTCCGTCAAAGTTATCTTTATTTCTATCAGTCTTAAATATTAGAGAAGTATCATCTGCGAACTGTACAATATCGCATAAATTCTTTGCATTTCACGTATTTCATCGTTTTGATATTCAAAAGTAAGTTATTAGCACTAAACCAATGTACAATTGTTGAGCGAGCATAGCTGTTTGCATTTGAATTATAATTTATAAGAACGTGCAAAAGAAATATTTTTATTAATTTTAAAAATTTAACTTTTAAAATAAATTATTTGTAATCGGGGGAGTCATTGATCAACATTAAATAAAATTATACTTCCGGATTGGGGTGTTCCCTCTTGAACTGGCCTTTTCATCCAGAGAAAACTGAAACGTCTCTCCATAAGCTAGTTCAAATTAAAACAACTCGATAACGTTAGAGTAATACTAATAAACTAAGTGTCTGTTCACTTAATAGAATAATAAAAAAAAAGCAAACCACCTTCTCAGCAATAAACATTTATTAAAAAATTCCAAAAGTACATATAAAAACGATGATTAAACCTATATTAGTGTTATTGAGTAAACTATTAGAGATTCATTTAAAACGAAGTCAAAAATATTAAATATAAAAAAAAAAGTTTTTTTTCTTATTTTACGTCATATTTATACTCGTACATATTTATTTCTAATATATAAAAAAAAACACTTCAGAGTATTTTTCTTCGTTGCTTGTATTGTAATTATATTATTTATATTGCTAATAATTACGTCATTAATCAATATTATGCCATTTTTATTATTCTTTTTAATCACATGGCACGAAAATAAAGTATCCTTAGCATATGTATGTTAATATACAAGCACTATGTTAAATATTTAGAACATTAAAATTATAAGTAGATCTAATAAAATATGAAAACAAGAAATTCATAGTGTAACAAGATTTTCATTAGCATTTTATAGATGATTCTTGAATACGACTTGAAATTAATAAATATTAATAACAAAATATAAAAATGTATAGATTCTGATGATAAATAATTCTCTTCTTCTTTACTTTCACAGCCAAATGGTGGAAGCCTCAAATGTCGAGATTCTACTCGTAGTTAGGTACAAATTTATTTTTACCAATTCTAATGAAAAAAATATTTTAAGGTTATGTTTTTGTGTTCTTTTAATATATATAAAAGATATATAGAAACGTAATATATCTATAACAATATTACAAGCTGTTTAAAATAGTAGCACTTTGAATATCTATGAACATATAAGAATTATATAAATTACAGATTCAAAAAATATCCTTATTGTCAAAGAATTAATAATTACAGTTGCTTAATATTTCACATATTGTATATTATGTTAGCTTGATTTTATTTAAATATACAGTATAATAAACTCAAATTAACAAAAAATATATATATTTTTTTTTTCATATAAAAGAAGTTAAAATGACATTTCCATTTTTTTACGATTTTCCTTTACCACTTACATATTTTGCATATCGTCTCTTTGGTAGTGCAAAATAGTGGAACGGATGAATAAAAAAATATGATTAAAAAAAAAATGTTATCAAATTTTTACTTACGAGTTAGACGAACATCGATAATTGTAAGCATTGCCTTGATTAATTTCAAATTTAAGTATAAAAGAAACACGAATGATAAAGTGAAATTATAAAAAATTATTATAGTGGTTTAAATTTAAAAAAAAACATATTTTTAAGCTAAATATGACAGAAAAGTAATCATAAACAAGCACCAAAACGATTATCGATTTTGCTCTCCCGTTCTGTAATAATGGCATTAATATTTTAACGTAAAATTGATTAGTATGGACAAACGTATATTACAATTATGAATTTCTATATCATACATGTGTATTTACTAAAGGTATTAAACAACGGAGCTGCTCGCCATCTGGTTGACTCCGCAGGTACCGTCGCCGCGGTACACGCGGTAGTAGCCCTGCTCTCCCCACGACGGGCCCCACGAGTTCTTCACTATCCAATATGGTAGATGCTTGTGGAATAGTGGGTAATCTGGGAAGAATATCAATTTTACTTTATAGTTTTGTTGGTATATTTTTATTTATATAGAATTATCATTATATATGTAGTTATTGAGGCCATACGTAGCGCAGCGGCACAAGCGTGTGACTGCAACCAACAGGTTCTGGGTTCGATCCCCAGTCTAGGAAATGAATATATACTTAATATTTTCAATTTAAAAATTTTATATTTTCATTTCTTCGCTCTGGTACAAGGCAAAACGCGGCGTTGAGTTCAGCCACTCAAATTCGGCGGAAAGTGGGGAACAGAACGGGTTTCCAAGTTCCCTCTGCCTACCTATTTACAGTCACACTCTTGTGCCGTTGCGCTACGACAGGCCTATTTATATTATCAACATAAAAATATCCTCAACCTTTACCACAACTAGAATTCTAACATCTCGTCTCTATTCAAAGATATTATTCTTGAAGATTACTTGAAGACGACTAATAATTACTCACTCTCACTCTCTCAGCTTCACGCTGTATCCCGCACATAGACAGGATAGGTAGGGTAAGAAGAGGAATCCTGGCATTCTAGTATTTAGGCACCCTACTCCCAATTTGTCGAGAAACGATCACAAACGAGCACCCTACTCCCAATATGTCAAGAACGAACTTGATTATATATTTTTTAACCGTTTATTTAAATGAAAATGTTTATCAACTGTTTAAATAAATATATTATAGTTTGAAAAGTAAAAATCTATATATTAAATTTGAAATTACCTTTGACTCCATAACCGACTATAAGAACACCATGATCCAAGTTCTTAGGACTGCAAAGAACCTTCCAGGGATGTGACACTCCTCCGACGTAGAACTGCATTGCATTAGCATTAATACCTAAAAACAATAGTTATTTATTTTATAGTCATTTATTTTGAGGCCTGTCGTGGTGAAGCGGCACAAGCGTGTGACTGTAACCGACAGGTTCTGGGTTCGATCCCCGGTCGAGGATATGAAATATTTAATATTTTCAATTTAAATAGTTTATGTTTCATTTCTTCGCTCTAGTAATAAGGCAAAGCGCGGCGGCGTTGAGTTCCGCCACAACACGCAATGCCTCAAATTCGGCGGAAACTGGGGAACGGAAGTGGAACGGAGTGTTTTAACACTAAGTTCCCTGGTTTTCTCCGCCTACCCTGCTTCGTGCGGTATACAGCGTGAAGCTAAAAAAAATATTTTACAAACATTTTTCTTTACACGTATATACAATTGATTACGTACAATTATATCTAAAATGTTTTTATAATAGACAAAAAATAAAGAAAACAACATCTTTTTTTAGGTCTAAGTATATATAAATATTTCAAGTATTAAAACTATCCATAATATTAATAAAAGCAGAGACGAATTTCCAATAACAGATTTTTGTCTGAACGTAAGGTCAACTATATTTCTTCACGAAGATTTTTTTTCTTCAAACAAGGAATAGTTGGAATTGAAAACTTGAAAGTATGTGAATATTCCTGCGAAGACGTTTGTATTAATTACGCGATGTAGCCCGCGCAATTTTGATAGATACAGATAAAAAATTGGGCAGCCTTCTCAGACACGCAGAAGCAGCGCATACGTTTCTATTAACCTCCACTAGTTTTAGCTTACGTTGATTCCGCAGCATGGTATGGCAGGCAGGCAAGTGGACTTTGAGAACCTAGTGTTGAGATACTCCGTACGCATCCAGAGACTTCCGTAATCATGTGCCGACTTTTAGGCATTGCGAGTTCAGTTGCGGAATTCAACGCCGCGTGTTTCCTTATCGCCAGAACAGAGAAAAGAAAACATTAATATTTAATTTCCTCGCGTGGTGATCGAAGCCACAATCTGTCGCATTTACAGTCGCTCACTTGTATCCCAATCCTCATTTCTGCTACTTGTGGTTTCCAAAACAGACGGTCCATAACAGTATCTAGCTGTCCTTACTTACTAAATAGAATAAAAACGGTATTGATTATAGGCGCTTATCGTGCATACCTATTGAAATCGGTCCATTCTTCACAAGCCACTTGGCCATGTCCGTTTCATTGGAGGTGATATTCACGGCGCCGGTTATCTGAACCTTGGATAACGTTCTGTTGAACGAACACTTGTCGTTTTCGCCTTCGTATGGGTAATCAGTTTCTGTTTCTAAACCACCAAGTTGTTCTATTGATCTGAGAATAAAGGTAAATAAATGCTTTATTAATTAAAAGGAAAATAAATCATATTTATACGAAATATGATATGTTTAAGAAAAATCTTAATGATATTAAAGATAAATTTATTTGAGTGTGGTCAAAATTGTGGTTTCATCATAATTATCATATTGGTTCTTTATTGGAAGCTCGCCAAGTTTTATGAAAGTCGAACAGATACTTGTAGCTTTTAGCTACAAGTATTTTTTTGAGACGAGGTAGTGATTTTTTTGGGCCCCCGCCACAATAATCACTACTTTTTTTTTCTCTATCATACTTTTTTAATTGCTTATAGATCACATTTGTTTGGAATGAGGTATTAATTATGTATAATACGTTTATGCCTGCCAGCAATTAATAACTATAATTTTAACAAAGAATAAATTTATTTTAGAAATTGACCTACAAATGACGAAGCAAAAGGTCAAATCGAATGTGGACCGTTCTCCTGTCTTGAAGTGGCCTAAAATTATTTACAACAACTGATTATTTTCATACATCTTGCGCTTATACAAGGACCTATCCTTTTAGAGAAACCTAGGGTTTGGACAATCTATACTTAAAAATTCTAAACAAATAACGATTAGATTTTTTGCCGATTTTTGACTTAATGATTGACTTGACTTGTAATAGGCAAAGCGCGGCGTTAAATACCACCATTCCACACGCAATGTCCAGAAAATTGGACGATGCGTGAGGAACAAAATTTATAACACCTAGTGTTATAAATTTTGTTCCTCACGCACCTGATCCTACTTCACCTCTGCTGTTTTAGGACACAATGTGAATAATTGTGTAAAATAAAAAAAAATTACATAAAAGACAGAACATATGCGCCAAGGTCAAGCAACTTACAATTCGCAGATCATCAAATAGCCCACAACAATATCGAATAATATATTTTGAAAAAAATAATACAAAAATGCAAAAAAATAAAATTAAATAATAACTATATCTATTAATATATATTTTTTTTTATTTCGCGCTATCTACTACGACAGAATTGTATCATCCATTCTTTTATAATGAGGCCTTTCGTAGCGCTTGGACACAAACGTGACTGTAAGCACGACAGTGGGCGTTCAAGTGGGAGTACAGCGTTCAACACGTAATACCTCAAGTGGACGGACAGTGGGGAACCGAATGGAGTGTCTTTACACCCAACTTCTCTCTGCCTTTCCTGCCTTATACGGGATATGGCGTGTTAGTGGATTTTTATCATAAAATTCCTCTGAATTTTACGACAAAAATTCAAAAAACCCAAATCTTTTTGTAGAAACTTGATATTTCTTGATAAGGTCTATTATATAATAGAATTGAACTTATAATATAATAACCTAACGTATTTATCAATTCTAACTTATTAAAACAAAGTACACATTTCAAACGCACTATCTGAATCTAAAATGGCGAAGGTCACAAGATTAATTACAATAATGTTTCTTTTACATCAATCTAGTTAAGTGGCAATAGTGATACAATTTGAAGTAATAATTGATTTATTGTTTGTTACGTTGTTTTCGTAGAACCTAGAATACCTATTTACCTCAAATTCGGCGGAAAGTGGGAAACGGAAGTGAAACGGAGTATCTTAACACTAGGTTCCCAAGTTCCCTCTGCCTACCCTGCCATGTGCGGGATACAGCGTGAAGCTGAGTAGTAGTAGAATACCTACATTATATATTAATCTATAACCTTAACAACTTCATAAACCATGACGTCAGTCACTTCTCCCAACTACGGTATTTTTTAAAGTCAGTCCATGAAGTAATCTAGTGGAATAATAATTTTAAATATGTTGCATTTTCCTCATATTGTGAACTAAATATAACAATCACATCATGATTGAAACATGTTTGTTTATTAAGAAACCAACTGTGAAAACGTTTTTATAATTCATATATTATATAATATACGTACATAATATATACATATTTTTTGTTTCAAGTTATTCTATACTATAAGGATTCCATAATTCTCGCGGCATTGTGTGTCAAGTGGCGGAACTAAACACCGCACTTAGCTTAGTTAGTAAAGCAAAGAAATGAAAATATTAAATATTTCACTGGCCCGGGTAGAAATGGAACTCATCACTATGGTCGTGTTACAATCACATCCTTGGGCCACGATGTCCTCATATATGAAATGTGAAATTGCTGATGACATTCAACACGTTTTCTAAATACGGTCCAATTATTAAAATTAGGACTTATTTTACTAAAACTGTTTCGTGTTTTCAAAATTAAAATTCAAATTACTAAAGAAATAAATTTGCTTTAATTACATAATAGACTGTCGTGGCTATAAGGGTGACAGGTTGTGGATTCGATCCCAACACGATGGAATGAAATATTTTATATTTTTCACTCTTTTTCTTGTGACAAGGCAAATCACAGCATTGAGTTCTGCCACTCAGCATCACGCAATGGCTCCAATACAGCGGAAAGTGGGGAACGGAACAGAGCGTTTTAACACTAGGTAGGGGTAGACGGAAAACACTTTTTACTTTAAACAAAAATGATATTGAATATAGTTATTATTTCGTTGATCAATTGTACGATTACGCTAAATTTTACTGAATATTAAATCGTTACACAGTTAGTTATCAGGTAAATAACCAAAATGCATAAAACACTAATTGCATAATAATTAACACATGATACTTTTCTTTGGCCGGATGATATTGAATTCTTCGAATGAATCAATCAAATCGGGACATAAACTTGTTATGCAAACAAAAGTTAATTATTAAAAATATCAACTCATGGCACGCGTATCTCATTGTTTAATAACATGGTGGGAAATTCACGACATTTTAACTGTATTGTACAAACAATCGAAATATGTGATGTTAAATATATAAACAACGGATATATGCATAGAAAAGCTGGAATTTATGTAAATTAATAACAATGCTCTGCAGTAAGAGATTAGAGAAATGTTATAATGATGTAGGTATGCCTCAATTTTGGCGGAAAGTGGGGGACGGAAGGGAAACGGAATGTCTTAACAGTAGATTCCCAAGTTCCCTGCCTGAACTGTGCGGGATACAGCGTGAAGCTGAGTATGTGGGTATACAATTTTTTTAATTTAACATATGTTCATACATAGACATACATAGCAAATTTCGTCACTATGCTTACCGTCATGCTATTTATATACAGCAGGGTAGGCAGAGAGAAATTAGTGTTAGGACACTCCACTCGTCCACTTTCCACCAAACTATTTAGAGATTGCGTGTTTCAGCGCGCTTGGCCTCATTACCAGAGCGCAGAAATGAAATATAAATGATCGTCGCATTCAGTTACATACAGGTGCTACCTGCGCCACAGATTTTCGGATAAATTTGAAGTATGTGAAAAACTAATCAATTATGGTTCAGATTTAATCAGAACAAGTATTTTTATCAATAACGAAAGTGTGCTTTTTAATTTGCATAAATTCACTAGCTGATATAATTTATTGTTACAATTCCATTAAATAATACTATGTACAATTTATATATTTTAACGATGTCTGTCGTAGCGCACAAGCTTGTGACAGTATTCGCGACGGCTGTGTGTGGGTTCAAATCCAAGTTGAGAGAATGAAAAAGTTTCATATATTTATTTCGGTACTCTGGTATTGATTATTTATTTTCACCACTCAACGCGCAATGCCTTAAATTTGGCGTAAAGCGGAGAGTTGAAAGGAGTGTCTTAATACTAGGTTCCTACTGTCAACCCTGCCATGTACAAATAGTATTACTCTTTTGAGTAAATTAGTAATTAATTTACTTGAAAACTATGCCACCTTAACCATAAATGTGGAGAATGTGATACCACTACAAAAAATAAAACACCTGTAGGTGTTCTACAAGTAATTTTACTTTTTAAACTAATATTCTACGTATTAGTTTAAAAAGTGAAATTATACAAATTATTATAAAAATTAAAGATGTTTTTTATTGTCGTCATTGTCAAAGGTTTCTCTAATAACGACAGTAGTTTATTGTTTAATTTATTGTTTAATTTAATTTATTATTTCCTCGATGATCGCATCACGTTAACAGCCAGACGCTGTCGATTTGCGCCACGATACCAGAAGTTCATGAGAAATAGTCATAAATATATCGCCATCATATCACTTCATTATATTAATTATTTAAGTAAACAAATGACTCACATTACGGTCAATGTTTAAAATGTTTACAAATTTAAGTTAATCCCTGATTAAAACAGGACAAGGTTATATTGTATTTGTCTCAATAGAATAACAGGAAAGTGTTCACTGCAAAAGATAAGGTGTTAACGGATGTCAATTTAGACGACAAATATCAAAATACCTGAAAAACATGTCTATTTTATGCTAAATTGAGTTAATTGACTCGCTCAGCTTCACGCTGTAAACCGCACATGGCAGGAAAGGCAGTGGGTACTTGGGAACATAGTGATAAGACACTCCGTTTCACTTCTTAGTTATTTATTTAACAGAGGTTTTTGCTTGTAGAATAAACAGTAAACAATCGTATCAAGATCACTATATCGTTATCAGTAAAATGGCCTTCCAAGCTGGTGTGGTTATATACATACATATATCATATTGATAGGCAAAGAGAATTTTGTGTCAAAACCTTAAATCTTTCGATTCTCGCCCGATTTCGAGACAATGCATGTTATGTAGCTGAATTCAACGCCTCAAAGTATGGCCAGAGCGGGGAAATTAAAATAATAATTTTCTTGTTCGAAGATATAACCTATGGCTTTTATAGACCATCACTTTATTACTGCAACACGATGACCTATCAAACTTGTAATACAAAAATAGTCATATTTTGATTGCATTTAGTTTAATTACCTGTAGGCGTTATCTGGCAAGCCTCCATTGCATCCATCGTCTAGTTTGTCGCAGTCCACCAACTCTTGCTCTGATAACGACACTAAGTCGCCCGTCTTAATTTTCCACTGACCTTCTACGTTGCCTGAATAAAAAAAATGTATATTTATGCACATCCCAAAATATATAATGTAATTTGTGTTCAATTACAAGTACTCTTAGCAAATACATTTTAATTTTTTTAGCTTCTCGTTTCTGCACGTAGGGAACCTTTCAACCAAGGGTTAAAACATGTTGTGCCACTTCCGTGCCCCACTCTTCACTGAATTGACGATGCATTGCGTGTTGAGTAGAGAAACCAAACACTGCGCTTTGTCATGTTACCAGAGCGATGTAACGAAAATAAATATTTAATTCCCCGGAGTGACAATTGAATCTACAATTGTCATATTTTCAGTCGCAAGTTCTTGTCCCTGAAGCACAACGGCCTCACAAATAATTAAAGCAGATCCAGTAATTAAAGCAGCTATAGTATATATTGATATTCAAACACTGTTTTAAATTGCCCACCGTCGTGTATTTACACAAATTTTCCAGCAGATTGAACGTAAATTTTTAAATCTTTATGAGATATACGCACATTTACAGCACATTATATTTAGATTAATTTATGCATAAACTCACCAGTAACACTAAAAGCCCAGCAACTACCGCACGAGCCTTGATCTTTAACTTCTGTAACAGCGTTATAGTGTCTCCAATCAAAAGTTTCTGGCAGATCTATTTGAGGAATTGCAGCTTTCGTCATCGGGATATCATTATCATTGCGCAAGCTAGGTTTCAGTCCTAAGTATTTTTGACCAAATTCTTCGTAAGTTAAATCAGAAAATCTAGTGACAGCGTAAGTCGCAGTTCCTCTTTCGTGAGTGTTCAGCTCGTAAATTTTCCTTATATTATCTTTAAATATATTGTATCTATTGCGCATTTCTTCATGGTCGTCTACGTAGTCTGGTTTATAGGTAGCCAAGAAATCACCAAATAAGTATCCAGCCTGTAAATCACGATGATGTTCAGTAGCGGCTTCCTGATGGTCACACGACACTCGGTACAAGGGTGGGAGATCCGTCCACGTTCGTAGCCAAATATTTACATTACATAATTTATTTTCACTATTTTTGCTTATTTTGCAGTCATCTCTTGCAGATAACGCATAACAATCTGTAGTACCGACGTCGACTTTCATTCTATAATGCAACCCAGCTATTTCTTGTTTTTCAATAGATAAGACTCTAACTACTTTTTGCTTAAAAGGATGTACGTACTTGGCTTCAATATGTTTCAGAGCTTCATTTGCTAAATACAAAGCTTTTTCTGGACTGTCGAATTGAATATGGGCCTGTAGTGGAGCGTCTATATCGTGACAATCAACTTCTATTTTTCTTCCATTATTAGACCATAGGCGCTCGGTAATATGAGAAGTGCAATGCCTTTTAGGTAGATGTTCCATAAATTCACATTTTGTAATATCCACCCATTCGTATTTTAAACAGTTTGTATAACCGACGTCGAAATCAATCACAGTTAATTTTCCGGCAGTTACTTTACTGTCGTAACTATTAATTTGTACCACTCTTTGTTTATAATTATGATGTGATGCCATCTCTAACTTTTGTAATGATTCTTTTACTAACTCCTGAATATTTTTTTTCTCATCAGATGAAGCGTCGGTCATATTGGGGTGTAAAGATCGTTTACTTCGATACTGTTGAGGCTGACCACAAGTAACACTCAACTTCTTGATTTTCTTATTATTTTGTGACATCCAAATATACGATGTGCAAGACTTTGAAAGTTTAGAAGTATCGATGGAACACAAGTAAGGAGATTGTTGTAGATCTATCTGCTTGGAACAATTTGTCGAACTAACTATAAAGCTCAATTTTGTCGGCGTCTTAGAGTCAAAACTAGGAATCATAGATTTTTCTCCTAAAGCGATGAGTTTATTCTTTACTTTTAGAGATGATTCCAATTCTGCGATAGATTTTTTCAGCAATTCTTTCATTGATAATCCAGTTATACTCTTAAAGTCCTTTTCATCGTCGCACACGATAACTAAGCTTTCTACGATCAAATCATCATCAGGAGATGGCCATAATCGTACGTAACAGAGTCTATGATACATTCCCGACAACTCTTCACAATTTGGTATATCTGCCTCATCTTGGTGGCGCAAACAATAAGTATAAGCTGTTTCGATATACATTTTAACCATACTTACACCCATGTTTACATTATTCTGAAATGCATGAACAGATATAAGCTTTTGTAAATTGTTGGTATCAGATTTGTCGTTAATATATTGTATAGCACGGTCAGCGTAGTAGTATTTTGTATCTTCGTCAATGTAATCATCTTCAGATTGGACCACATACCGTTTTACCCTTTCTACTCCTTCATTTTCTTTCATTTTTTTATTATTTTCTTCTTTACAATTTACATTTATTTCTTTAGATTTTAACCAAGGTGTGTCCCAAATACGTGCTTTGCAATGCAATATTATTTCTGGTTTTAAAAGAGTACAATCCTCTTTAGTTACAGAATTGTCCCCAATTAAACATTTTGTTGGAGATACGGAAAAATCTAAATTAATAAGTTTTCCTGCAACAACTTCTTTTGTGACATTATGTATTTTTATAACTTTATGGACATATTTGGCATTTGATAATTGCTGATATTTAGTTAAAGATTCCTCGGCTAGTATTTTATATTCATCATTTATATTTTGCACTTTTGGTGCACCTACAACGATGTTACGTTTTCTTCTATCATTAATATCTCCTTTGCCACTGTCACAATACACATCTATTTTATGACCTTCCCGCCAAGGGCGATTCAATATTTCTGCATGACAATAATGTTTTAGATCTTCATTACATTCAGATGAAGTTTTCGAGGTACACGATTTTGGAATTGCCTCATAGTCTATTTTATAAATTTTCCCTGAAACAAGTTGGCTGGTTACCCGATGGACTTTAATAGAATGGCTAAATTTTAAATTCTCACGTTTTAAATATTTGCGAAATGATTTTTCAGCCATTTTTTTAAATTCTACATTGTTTGGATTTTCTTTTTTTGGCGAACCCTTTAATGACCTCCGTCGTCTATCATGTTTCTGCATATTATCAGATAAATCATCTTCTGTTATAGTGTACTCGGCTTCATTTGGGTAATAATCCTCTTGAAAATCTTCAAAAGCTGTTGAATTTAAGCTATTGTGGTTACATTTAACTGTACTTTCTTCTTTATGAACCCAAGGCTGTGTCCAAATTTTTGCATAACAATAGATCATGTTACTACTATCCAGTACTACACAATCAGTTGATGTCGGTTCCATATTGGCGTCCAATAAACAGGTTGTTGGCGCTATGATAAATCTTAAAAGAGTATTCAACCCTGCCACAACTTGTGTTGACACACTTTGTATCTGGAGTATTTCATGGTGCCTTGTAGATTTTTTACTTTGTAAATATTTTTTTAACGACGCTTGTGCCATAACCTTATATTTAGGTTCGTTCGGATCATGATCTACGAAACCACCAGGGATATGTCTCTTTACTCTCGAATCTGTATTTTGTTTTTCACATGTAACTTGAATGTCCTCTTTTTGCAGCCATGTTTGTTTATGTATTTCTGAACTACATACTAACACATCCGAAGTATTAATTATCTCAGAATTTGTGGGTGATACTCTGAATTTTAGTTTGATCAATGTGCCTGCCACAATTTGTACAGTTGCTGACTGGACATCAATTAACTTATGCTGTTGCTTAATACCAGCAGACTCAAGATATTTCTGCAAAGATTTAGTTGCTAATTCTTGAAATCTTGGATTAGTTGGATCCTCGCCATATTCACCACCTGGAATTGCACGTTTTTGTACAGATTTTATATTATCGTCGCATGTTGTGTCGTATTCAATACTGTGTAACCATGGTTTTTGCCAAATTTTTGAACGACACAATATTTGCCCAGAGGGACTGTTTGTAGGGCGAATTTTAAATTTAAGCCGCGTAAGGGTACCGGCAACAACTTGTACAGTAACGTCTTCTACATTTATAACTTCATATTCTTCACTAATAGAATTAACTTTTACAAAATCGTCTAGAGCACCTTTAGCTAATAAAAGATATTCTACATCGTTAGGATCCTTCGATCTTTCTCCACCAACAATATAATTGGATCTTTTTTCCCGTTTAACTTTTACATTTTTTTCTTTAATTATATTGCAAGATACTTTAATTTGTCTTCCATTTTCCAACCACGGTCGATCCCATATATTGGCTTTACAATTACGGATAGGTTCATTTTCCAAGAGGTCACAAGTATTTGGATCTTTATTATCTTCATAGGAGCACTTAGTATATGCTACATCAAAATCAATATGAGTTAGTAATCCACCGACGAGCTCAGTTTTTACTGAATTTATTTTATTTAATTTTTGCCTGTTATTTCTATTAGAGTTAAATTCTAAATGCTGTAAAGCTTCAACTGTCATTTCTAAAACTCGAGGGTCATTTACTGATAGTTGTGAGTCTCGTAATTCTATAGTTTTGACAAATTCATCACCTGTGAGATATGGTGTACATTTGTAAGAGATAGTTTTCTCTTTAAGCCAATGCCTTTCATGTACACTCACATCACAAACATTAGCACTCATATTTTGCAACACAGTGCAGTTAATTCTTTTTATATAAGGAATTGTTTTACTACAATTAACATAAACAAGTCTTAGAGAAATATTTGTAAGTCTACCAGATGCTATTCTGGTATTTGCTTGCAAAATGTGGTCTATTTTCATTGCATTTGAATTTGCTGATTCTGATTCAATCTTGTTTAAAGCCTCTTTAGACAACTTTAATAAAACTGGATCATTTGTGGGAATATTTTCAACTTTACCTACTTGAGTATTCTTTTTCTTTTCATTGTAACAAAAAGCATTTACAATTTGTGGTTGATCTTCATTGGTAGCTTCAATAATACCATTACATATATTAGTTAATACATTTTTATCTAGACATTTGACATCATCACAGGGAATCACAACTCGTATTTGGATATAGAAATAGTGTTGTAAATTTTCAAATTCTTCCTCTGCAGCTATAACATCCTGAAGCACTTTGTCCCTAGCATCAAGATTGTTTTCATTTAAGTAATCCACTAATTTTTGTGCTAAAACATATAAATGCTGTGCATTTTTTATATTCCTTTTTATCTTATGAACTTTTTCTGCTAAAGACATTACATGCAAATCATTTTCGTAACTTCTTCTTGATCTTCTGAAAGCATGACTGGTATCAAAACCAGCAGAGTTGAAAAAATTTATTAAATCATCTATAGCTTTTCTCTTATCTTCACTTATGTAACTTGTTTTCCCCTCATATTCAACTGGCTTATGCTGAATTGGACTGTCACTGTTATGTCTTACTGCCTCTGATTCAGAAACTTGATGAACCTTTATATTTGATGGATATAAATCCATTGTATTTTCTGCAACATGTAATTGAGCCTCAGAAACTGTTTCATAATGCTTGGCATGAGGAATTATCTGTTGCTCTATATTTTTAATATCTTCTTCAGTAAGAGTTTTTTCTTGTTGTGGTATGGCCTGGACATCTATATTATGAATAGCTTTAAGAATTTCATCTGCTGAACCAGTATTTGCAATTTTGTCATAATCTGGAGTAGGTTTTGGTAAAACATTCACATGATCATCATCACCTGAAGAAAGATTAACATCATTGTTTTCACTATTTGCATCATTATTGGGTATGAATTCACCTTCATCACCGAATTGCCATTCCTCAGTACAATTATTAGACAAAATTGCTCTATATTTAGAACCATCAGGCAATTTTATCCAGCTTTTTTCCAATATTGATATTTTACAAGTCTTGCTTTCAACACAAGAACTATCTTCACTTGAATGCTTATTGAATTTAACCTGCAGTGTTAATATGTAACGAACACCATTCACAACCTAAAAATAGAGAAGTAGATAAAATTACATTTGAGCTTTATTTTGTATAAAATATTAGTTTAGTTCAGGTAACTTACTTGAACCTGTCTTTCAACATCCAGTACAGTTTCTACAGAATGTTTTACATTAGGATCATGCCGATCTAAATGCCTGATACCTAAAGCAGCTAAGTCACTGACTCCTGCAGCTTCGGGGTTTACATGACTAGAGCACCCAACACAAGCTCCCCCAGACTGTCTTCTTGGAACCGCAATGAACTGCTCACCAGATGTGACCTTTATATTTAAAAAAAAATAATAAAGTTCATTGTTAAGAAAAATATTTTGTAGAAAATGTATGTATATAGAACTTAAAAAATAATCAATTCTCCAACCACTAAGTTCTTATCAAGCTTATGGAAAAACGACGAAACAACTATTTTTGTCTATTTTTTTGTATATTTTATTTATATATTTTTATATTAAATTATCTTACATCAGGGTCAGGTTGTACTTCATTGTGTAAGTAGACTGGTTCATGTCCAGTTACCACTGGGAATATAGTAGTTTGATCATCTACAATTTCTTCAAGGTTTTTATTATTCTGTTGCACATCATAGTTATCTATGCAAATGTATTCATTATTTTGAATATGTACACCTTCTCCAACATCTTGTATTGTAGCAGAACATTTCACATATTTATAGGCTTCGACATTAGCAACATCAACAGCTTTCAGACTAGCTTCAATAAAATAACAGTTGTCATCATTCTAAAAAGAAATAAATTCTAAAATTACATTACTATTAAAAAGGTAGGAGGTAGATATATAAGTAAATTAGAAGCTTTTACTATTTTTAATTACACACACACACTAAGTGTTAATCCAACTCAGAAAAGAAAAAATATTTATTTAGGAAATATAAAAATTTTAATCTAGGTTTAATTTTTTTTGTATTCTATTTTGATTTAGAAAACATATAAAAATTTCAACTTGCGCCCCTTGGACTGATACAAAGACGTGCAAGTTAATTAACAATACAATAACAAACAAATATATATAACAAACAAATATATGTTATCTAAATAAGTAAATTTAAAGCTTCTATTTAAATTACAGAAATATTTCATAATCATTAAACATCTTACTAATGAATTCATAAAACAGAATATTAAATGGTAACGTTTTGTAATCACGGTCTCATTTAAACGATAACCTTACTAATTAGCTAAAAGAAAAATATGATTAAATATCACACTTACAATCTTTTGCGCATTTAATGAAAAACCTTCATAATTATATTGATGATTAGGTATATTGTTTAAGTAATTAAGAAATCCATTAAGAAATTTCTCTTTTTGATCAGAACTTATATCCGCGAAACAGAAGTTAAATAGAAAGCACTTTAGAACTAAGAGCGCACAAATAAAACGCATGATGATCAATGACAACATCAAGACAAGACCATCGCTGATCACACAACAGTGGAATGAAGAAAAGACTGCGTCACTTTGACTACTGTAACATAAACGAATGATAAACAATATATTGTCATAACATTGACCAGAAACTGAAAGCAAAAAATAACTCGGAAATTGACATTAGATAGGAAGGCGACATGAACAGATAAAAAATAAAATTGTCAAATAACAAATAAATATTGTATCAGTCAGGTCTAAGGAAGAGTATAAGGTGCAACGAATAGAAATTCGTGATGAATAGACATAAAACTATTTTTTTATATTCTAATTTACTCAGCTTCACGCTATACTCGCACATAGTCTTCATGTCACGTTATTTTTCTGGATGACCCTGGAAGGCAACCTGTACCTTTGACGTGATAAAGGATAAACGAAGTAGAAAACGTTTGCTGACAGCGTATCTTAATACTTTAGAAATGTTTTTTCATAGGCATACTAAATGCTTCGAGGTTCATATTTTTATTTCCCTTCAAAATATATGTTTCATTGAAATATAGCGGTATCTAATAAATATTGAAGTAATTTTACTGTAATACGATCGCAAATAAAAATAGGGGAACCATTATGAGAAAGAATACAATATTAGGATTATTTGAGGACTTGCATATTTTTGGAATAATATATACTTTGGAATTCGTTGTCGTACTGAGCAGACGTGTGCAAGTATTATTTAAAATTACGCAAAATCAATACATGTTAATTTCTTCTTTATATTAGAATAGTTAAAATTCTAAATTGTAAGTTCGCTAGTGCCTTAAAGTGACCTTATACTCCTGCGCAAGAGTGAAGAGGACCCCCACAGCAATATCACTACCGCACCAACTGGCAGCCTTCACCCCCGCGAAACACGTACGGTTGCTATTTTTTAACTCCCTTAGTCTTTGCACTGCATTGTATCATCGACTGACGTAACGCAAAAATATGAGCATTCAGAGGTCACCAATTGGAGGGTCGCAACCCGATTTGTCGAAGACGAGTAAAGTAAATACGGATCCATCAATAACATTTCGGAAACGAAAGATACCTCGTGATATCGATTGCTCATGTTCGGAAGACTTGAAAGAAATGAGATCAGAAATATCTCGCATTGGATCTCTGTTAGAAAAATATGTAGGGTCTAACGAGCAGATTTTGAAAAATATGCAAGAGAACATTAAAGATATCAAAAAAGAAATTACTGACATAAAATCGTCAAACGAGCGAATAATTAGTGCAATGCAAGTTAAAATAGAATCTCTTGAAACTGATCTAAACAGCATCAAACTTTTGTCCAAAACTTCACCTATTAAATTCGAAAATGAATTATTAATTAACGAACAAACTAAACTATACAGGAAATGCAAAATCGTAGTAACAGAGAAAAGAATATTGTATTGGTAGGTCTACCTGAACAAATAACTAATACTTCCAATGAAAGATCAACAAAAGATGAAGCTGAAGTATTTAGAATAATCTCTTTGTTAAACGCAGGCATACCAAAACCGTCGAAGGTGTTTAGAATTGGCAAACTCCAGCCAGGCAGGAACCGTAGTATTAAAGTGTGCTTTGAAACCAAAGATCCCGCAAAAGAATTACTCCGCAAGAGAAATAAACTGCAGAATGGCTTGAAACTATTTTCCGATCAAACACCAACTCAGCAAAAGTTTATGAAATATCTACGAGAAGAACTAAAACGACGTCAAGAAAAAGGTGAGACTGATCTCACAATCAAATATGTGAATGGAACGCCATCAATCATAAAAATAACAAAAAACTAGATAGAATAAATACATTTATCAATACCAACAACAAATGCAGTAACACTTATGAACTACTAGATAGCTACCAGTGTTTCGCAATCATTAATCACGCTTTGCATTCTTGTACCTCAATGCTCGAAGTATACGAAAAGGTGGAAAGTTCGATGAACTTAAATGTATCCTACAAGCAATACCTAACAAAGTACACATTGTTTTACTGACTGAGACCTGGATTCGCAGTGAAGAGCAAGCATTACAATTTCAACTACCGAACTTCACTCACTACTACAACTATAGAACTGATACTACGGGAGGTGGTGTATCCGCATACGTTCATAATAGTCTAAAGCATTGTTTATCAGAGTCAGCGTATGTAGGAGGCAATAATTATTTGTGGATACAACTAGAGAAATATGCACTCGAAGTGGGAATCGTTTATAATCCCGGGAATACTAATTTCAAACAATTTCTTGAAGTATCTGAACAACAACTAAAAGAAAGGAGAAGGGCAATAGTTTTCGGTGACTTTAACATTGATTTATTAGTAAAGAATTCAAGAACTAACCAATATAATCAACTTTTGAAACAAACAGGATACAAAATTATTAATAAGATTACAAAAAAATACTGCACCAGAGATGGATCAACCAAAAAATCTCTCCTAGACCATATATGCACCAACTTACAAACAGAAAACTTTCATGTAATAACAATAAATTCATCTTTATCTGATCACAAGCAGTTGTACGTAGAAATCAAGAAAATTAAACCACCACCTAGGAAGCATTATCAATACGAAGCTATCAATTACAAGGAACTTTTTAAATCAATGGAGCAATTTAAGATGGATGAATTTAACGGCGATTTTAAAAACTTAGAAGGAATAAATAATAAGCTAATAATAAAACACAAAGTTATTAAAACCAAAATTATAAATGAACCTAAAAAAGAATGGATAAACAGAAACATAATAGCAGAAATCAATGAAAGGAATCTAATGTGGGCAGAACTAAAGAAGAACTCAGACGATGTAAAATTAAAGGAAAAGTTTGATATCAAAAGAAAACAAGTAATGAATCTGATACGTAAAACAAAAAAATCATATTATGAGAAAGAATTTGAAAAATATTGTGGATCTCCCAAAAAACTGTGGAACTTGCTAAATACCTTGACGAACAATAAATTAAAACAGAGGTGTGCGCCTTCGAAACTTATAGTAAATTCATTAGAAGTTACTGAGTCCAATGAAATATGTAAGATATTTAATAATTTTTTTGCTACTATAGGAACATGTTTAGCTAATGAAATTCCTAAAAAATTTCACTATAATTATATTCACGCATTACCAAAACCATCTTTGCAATGCCCTCGAATGAATGACTTCGAACCATGCACTGAAAAAGAAATTCTTCATATAATTAGCAAACTCGATTCAAATTGCGGTGTCGGTGTGGATGATATCAGTACAAAAGTAATCAAATGTGTCAAGGCATTATTAAAGAATCAGTTAACAATCAGCTTTAACAAACTCTTAAAGGACGGATCATTTCCAGACACACTAAAAATAGCGAGAGTTACTCCTATTTACAAGTCGGGATCAAGAACAGACCCTGGGAATTACAGACCTATCTCTGTATTGCCAATAATATCAAAAATACTCGAAAAGGTTATACATAAACGGCTACTAAATTATCTAAATTCTATAAATTTCTTTTTTGACAAACAGTACGGATTTCGGCCTAAAGCCAATACCCTTACAGCAACAGTTGATCTGGTTACTAAAATTAAACAAAATATTGATAGAAAAAACATTGTTCTAGGAGTATTTATTGATTTAAAAAAGGCTTTTGACACCGTTAGTCATCAATTGTTGTTAAAAAAACTAGAAGTCATAGGCGTCACAAGTATAGCTTTAAAAATGTTTGAATCGTACCTAGAGAACAGATTCCAGATAGTAAAAATTGATAGCAACTCCCAAAGTCCCCCTTTATCAATATCTTGCGGTGTTCCACAAGGATCAATACTAGGCCCTTTGCTCTTCCTAGTCTATATTAATAACATCCACGAACTTGGTCTAAACGGTAATATTACTCTTTACGCTGACGACACTTGCCTATTTTACTTTGGTTCGTCAATTCGTGATCTAATTTCGCAGGCTCAATACGATCCCGATGTCCTTTATGAGTGGTTTCAGTACAACCTATTAACTATTAATGTCACTAAAACAAGCTATGTACTTTTCAAGGCTAAAAACAAAATAATACCAAATTACACACCTCTCACAATAAATAACAGACCGTTGCAAGAAAAAACTCATGAAAGATATCTTGGCCTACACATGGATACTTATTTAACGTGGAATGATCACATTAATTACTTAATAAATAAGTTAGTATCAATTCACGCCACCTTGCGAATTAATGTTAGATGTATACCGCGTAAACTACGTTTCACAATATATAATTCCCTTATAAAACCACATTTATTATATCTAATTGAAATCTGGGGAAGTGCTTCCAAAACACGATTAGACAAATTACAAATTGTACAAAATAAAATAATAAAAATGTTATACAATTTTGATTTTCGAACTCCAACTAAACAAATTTATCGCGAAACTAATTTAATGAGCATAAAACAATTGTATAATTATAGCACCTGCATTTTTATACATAAGACAATTAATAAAAGTATTCACACCGACCTACAATTTCCTAGTAGCATAAAGGTTGGGCGCCCCTGCACTCGACGCGCGAGTTTCATAGTTATACCTAAAACTCGTACCAAACTTGGTCAATCGGCGATAACTTGCGACGGTGCGCGTCTTTATAACAAGCTACCCTCAGAAATAAAAAATATAAACTCGATAAAAGTATTCAAAAAGCAATTGTCTCGTTATATTTTAACTAAAATATCTATCTGATTTAGTTAACGGGGAGTGGTTGGTTTTATAATTGTAGTAATATTTTGTGTAGTAATATTTTGTGTATTGTTTTATTTACTTCAAAGTAATTTTATTTTTATTTATTAGTTCTTAATCACAAAGAATCTCATGTATTGTTGTATGTATAACGTTAACCTAAGAATGTCTGTATAAGTACGACAAAGAATATATATTTCACTAACGTTTATAATTATGTTCTCATGTAAGTGATGTAATGTCTTTTTTGAGAATAAATGTCTTTAAACCTAAACCTAAAATAAATAGGGGAACCATTATGAGAAAGAATACAATATTAGGATTATTTGAGGACTTGCATATTTTTGGAATATCCTGTTACTTTTTTAATGTTTTAATTTTTGACTCAACTATTTGACAGATGACAATTGACAAGTAATACTATTGACAATCATATGCTCATATCATACGTTTAATGCTTGTGTACCGTTACTTTCAGTTAATTAGATATTCGTATAATATTTATTTATGGATATATTATTATAATAAAATATTTATTATTTGTATTAATAGAAAAAAAATATATTTAAATAATGACGAATAAAACAGGAAAATGTGGTTCTGCCGCCTCAAATAAGACATTGTAAATATAATTTAAATAAATGATTTTTGAAATTACGAGAAATAATTCCTCTAGTTCTATTACACGAGTACAAATTTAATGTTATACATTTGTTATTAGATGGTGGATAACTTTCGGAATTCTATGTGGTGCTACATTTTTAACACGATTTTATAAAGTTTTGGAACCGGATCATGTATGGTAAAGTATTCAATGACGCCGATTTAATTTGTACAAAAATTACATCAAATATTAAGTAAAAAAGCAAAAAGTTCAAGATAATGAGACAAATGTAAAATTATGGGAACAGAAAAATTGGTTCTAGTAATGATCATAGTGATACAAATTTTTATTATTATGTTACATTTTATTCATATATATTACCTACACACATTAATTCAGACTCAAAGCTTACATTTCCTATCTAATTTACTCCTAAATTTCATCTCATGAATTTATGTGACTACCTCTTTATACTGTCACATTTTGTTAGTTTTTACGTAGATAATGTTTGCAGTTGGGACGAAACACATTTTGGAAAAATGGCAAGCTGGTATATTAATAGAACATTTTTTTTCGATGTTCATCCTCCACTTGGAAAGGTATTGTATTTTTTAATTTTAAGTAAATTAAACTTAACAATGAACTTATATATCTTTTTTTATATTTAAGATGCTTATAGCTCTGTCAGGAAAATTAACAGGGTATGATGGTACTTTTCCCTTTGAAAAACCAGGTGATAAATATGATGGGGCAAGATATGAGGGAATGAGAATAGTATGTATATTTTATATATTCTTTTGATTTTTTTACTTATGCATATATTAAATTACAATAAATGTAATTTAACTTTCAGTTTTGCACTACATTAGGAGCATTAATAATTCCATTGACATTTCTAACATTGTGGGAGATGACTAAATCCATTGATTCCACTTGCATCGGAACATTACTCTTGCTTTGTGGTATGATCCAAATTTTGAATTAAAATAATATATTATTTATTGAGAAATATTTTTTAAAGAGCCTAGTGTTCAAGGTACTCCATTATCAACATTGTAATAAAATTGAGACATTGCATGGTAAATTGTGAAATTCAACATCTCATTTTAACTATGATATATAACATTTGTAATATAAATATTAGATATAGTAAAGTAAACAGAGAGAACCTGGAGACTTGGTGTTCTCTATTCCTATTAAGACACTGGAGTGGCAGAACTCAATATTTTCTAATATTTTGACCTAACTGCTGTTGACCTGGGGTGGTCTTTACAGCGTCACCGGGCGCTGAGCGCTTTGCCTCGTTAGGGGCCGTTCATTTAGCACGTGATAAATGAACAGGGGGGTGTCTCAGTGAAAATCATGAAATACCACAGGGAGGCAGTGGGAGTGCAGTTAGATATCATGTGTACCGAAAAATAAGAAATTAATAAGTTTAAACCTCACCATGTATGGTCGGGAGAGAAGGTTAAAATATATTACAAAAACATTACATAATGGACGGCCCCTTTCCAGATTGATTAAATGAAATTATAAAATGTCATTCTTCAAATTGGTATCCAATCTTTAAGCATTGCATACTTGTGTCCCTACAACATTAGGCCCTTATATAAAATCCAATCATTTCCCATCGAAGATTCAACCCACTATGCTTCTACAGTCCAATTGTGTTCCAATGAAATAATAAATAATTTACTTTGAAATTAATATATATTTATTTTGATGATTTCCATTCTATTTTCAGATGTAGGCTTTTTAACTCTCAATAGATATATATTATTAGATCCTATTTTGTTATTTTTTATGAGCTGTTCTCTTTATGGAGCTTTCAAAGTAAGTACACAATAAATAATATATAGTTAAATATTATAACATGTTATCAACATACTAGAAACGGAATATACATAATTATCTCTAATTATAAACTTTCTGTTCTTAATCTATATCTATATCTATCTATACATATAATAAATCTGTAGAAAAGTATTTTTTGTACATTGAAGAAATTGAAAAAAAATAGCCAGCGTGTGTAAAGATAAGTAACAGAACCCATTTCCATCATTTTTGGAATTTTTGTCTGTTTGTATGTTTGATTGTGCGCACATCATGTAAAATCTACGAATTCAATGCAGGCAATGTTTATATTCAAAAAATATACGCAACTTGAGGTATAACTTAGTTTTTGTTTCATCAAAATCGGTTCACTCTATCAAAAGATATGATTAATTTAGTGAGTTCAAGAAGTAAAATATTACGTTATGTAATTCAGTATAGTACTTGCAACGACATCTAGTACTAATATTATAAAGCTGAAGAGTTGTTTGTTCGCTTGAACGCGCTAATCTCAGAAACTACTGGTCCGATTTGAAAAATTCTTTCAGTATTAGATAGCTCATTTATCGAGGAAGGATATAGGCTATATATCATCACGATAAGACCAATAGGACCGGAGCACCAATTAAGAATGTAAATCGGGGTATTTTTTCCTAATTGAGAGTTTCTGCTGCGTTCGTTGCGTAAAAGGTTAAGGTTTCGAAAAAATCATGTATGATAGAATTGTTCTCCTTTTAAAGTTTTTAAAAAAAGCCCGCAACAGGATATATCTATCTTTTTAGGTTAGCTTTTTATGCTAACCAATTTGCAAAACAATGCATTATTTGCGAAGGTGTTTTTATAAACAATTCTTAACTTTCTCAAACCCCTAAGTAATAAGGGTTGAACAAACTTAACATGTTTCCCTTTTTATGGCAAAACAACGTTTGCCGGGACAGCTAGTGTGGGAATACAATATTAAAATAGTTATATTTTATTTTAAATTAAATATTACTTGTAGAAATATTGATTAGTACAGTTATTTACTTATCAGTACAGTTTCCTTCTGCCTACCCTGCTATATACGAGATGCAACGTGTCACACATTTTCTAATAGCATCATCATAGTCAAACAGAAATAACTTGTAGTTATTTATATAACAGAGGCACATTCGAATTCTGCAGCATTATATTGAAATAAATAATATTATTTAATGTAATTTATAATCATATTCATTGACATAATAATCAACACGTCTTTTTTTATTTCTATCAATAGTTCCAGAGATTAAACTTTTCAAAGAAACTAAAAAGGCTGAGGGTTTTATATTATTATACAAGCTAGATTGAGACCTGTTGTGGCCCACTCGTGTGACTGTAAACGACAGGTTTTGGGTTCGACTCTCACTCGAGGAAATAGAATAATTAATATTTTTGAATTTATGTATTATATATTTAATGTTCTCATTTCTTCGCTCTGGCAAAGCGCGGCGTTGAGTTCCGCCAACACGCAATGCCTGAAATTCGGCGGAAAGTGGGGTACGGAATTAGAACGGAGTGTTGATAGATTACATTGTTTTTGTCATAATATCAAAATTATTTCAGGTTCGATCTTTGACAGATGACGGGCTGCCACCATTCTCTTTAAAGATGCTCTTATGGCAAATTTTCCTTGGGACATCTCTATCTTGTACAATGTCGGTAAAATTTGTTGGTCTTTTCGTTGTGTTGTTTGTGGGTTTCCGAACAATTGCCGACTTATGGAATATTCTAGGTGATTTAAGTAAACCTGTGGTAAGTTTTTCTTTGTCAATTCTTATATGTTTTATGTGAATATTTTCATATATACATATGTACATTGTTAGACATTACGGCACAGTAAAATAATGTGTGTATTTTGACGGAATCACATATTATTAGCTTAATTACTCGTTCAACATGTAATATTAAAAATTGCAGTCGAAAGTAGAGTCTATAATGTCAATAAATTAATATATATGCCATCTGCCTGTAAGTATTCTTCTTGCACTTTTAATATGAAAGTTTTCTTTGCAGAGCTTCACAATAAAGCATCTAGTAGGAAGGAGTTTAACCTTAATATTATGGCCTGTCATACTATACGTGTTTTTCTTCTGGATCCATCTTACAGTACTCAGCAAAAGGTGAGATTTCCAAGCATAAATTTTCAATGTTATATTGATAAAATAATTAATAAGTCTCTATTAGATTTTTGCTGTTTTTTAATATAATGTGTATTATTTAGTTATGTAACATTTTTTTTAAATGTAAGGTTGCCTTGAATATAATCTGAAAATGATGGTTGAGCCTTGTCGTTAAACACATAAACATTAATAACAGATATGAATGAATGAAGATGACTTTTTAAAAAAAAAAAAAAAGTTTTGTTTTTTCTTGTACATGTACAATTTTATTTAATACAAGCTACCCGCCTGCCTTCGCCCACTTGAATTGAACTATTTTATTTACTAATCTGAATTACCTACATACTTGCCTGTTCTAATACATTAAAAATTAAAATTTCAGCTAAATTAATAAAAGTTTTGTAGTAATTTCGACGAATTAAATATTTTAAAATGACTAACTTTTTAAATTTATTAACTAATTAAAATATAACAAACACTGAATGTTGAAGAATGACGATGCCATGTACGTCTAACATAAATGCGGCCACGACTCGTCGACTGTACTATAACTAGCATTAATAGATTTTTTCTGTATTTAGTGGTAACGGCGATGGATTCTATTCATCCGGTTTCCAAGCACGGCTCGAAGGCAATAGCTTGCATAATGCCAGTGCTCCCAAGATTTTAGCGTATGGCGCCATTATTACTTTAAAAAATCATCGCACCGGTGGTGGATATCTGCATTCTCATCACCATTTGTACCCAGCTGGTGTGGGAGCGGGACAACAACAGGTATATATATTGTCTCTTTTAAAACTTTTACAATTTATATTATACTTATACATAAAATAAATTTGACAGAGGCCTGTCATGGCGCAGGGGCTTAAATGTGTGACTGTAAATAGACAGGTCGCGTGTTCGATCCCCAGTCGAGTGAATGAAATAATTAATATTTTTAATTTCAATATTTATATTTTTCATCTCTTCGCTCTGATAACATTGCAAAACGCGGAGTTGAGATCCGCTACTCAACACGCAATGACTCATATTCGCCGGAAAGTGGAGAACCGAACCGAAGTCCCTCCTGCCATGTGTGGAATACAGTGTGAAGCTAATAATAATAAATAAATAAGTAAAATAAAGTTGCTTCCAAATTATCTATAGATAGCTTTTGTAAGTGCGTAAAAAAGATTTTAATACGATTTTCATTAGTATGTAATTTTTCGTAGTTCAAATGTAATAGATATTATACTCAAATGTCAGAGACGAAATCATACCTCGTTTTTTATTAAAACCATAGAATTGATGTTCGTTAGATACGTCCTGGCATGTTCCATACATTTTTCGGTGACGAGAACCTGATGATGGAACTAGAAAGTTGCTGAAGAAATCTTAAGCATTTTTTAATTTACTTAATAAATAATCCCAAGGCTTAACTAGACCTCAATAATAATCTGAAATTGGATCCTTACATGACCACTTCATTGTCCGTCCGTCGAAACTATTGTTCTCGTTTTTGTGGAGCTAACAACTTGAATTTCATGCAAAATATCCAGCTTTAAGTCAGCTCAAAAAAAGACAAAAGCGCTATGCATCACTTTTCATCATCATTATACGCCGAATTCTGTGTGAAAATTGCCACGTAATCAAAAGTAGCCTTACAAAATTGACAAGAAATAAGAACTTAACAAAATTATATTTATAGTTTATTATATACACAATAAGTGAATTCGTGAACTAAAATTATGAAACTGTCTTACTGACATTTGAACAGTGTTTTTTATGTAATAACATATAACATATTTAGATAACGACCTACACGCACAAAGATGACAACAACCGCTGGATCGTGAAGCCGTACAACCGCGAGCGGGCGGAGTGGGCGGATGGGGCGGAGGGGGCGGTGGCGCTCCGCAGCGGCGAGCTGGTGCGCCTCACGCACGCCGCCACCGCGCGCAACCTGCACGCGCACCGCGAGCGCGCGCCCCTCACCGCCAAGCTCATGCAAGTCACCGGCTACGGAGAGGTAACCACCGATCACTCACTCACTCCCTCAGCTTCACGCTGTATCCCGCAAATAGCGTGTCGGATGAGGAAACGGTGTGTCTTAACACTAGGTTCCCAAGTTCCCTCTGAACTTGGGAACCTAGTGTTAAGACACTCCGTTCAACTTCCGTCCCCCACTTTCTGTCGATTTAAGGCATTGCATATATATAGAGTAGCTGAACTGAACGCCGCGTTTTGCCTTGTACCAGAGCGTATAAATGAAAACATTAAATATTTAAATTGAAAATATCTAATATTTCATTTCCTCAAGTGGGGTTCGAACCCACAACCTGTCGGTTACAGTCACACGCTTGTGCCTATAGAACGCTCTATATTTAATATTATCCAATTGAAGAGTTTGTCTGGTTTAACGCACAAACATACAATTGGAAAAATTATTTTGTTTGGATAGTCAAAGGTTAATTGATGAAAAACTATTGATGTTCCAAAGCCGGGTACTTCCCGACTTTGGAACCGGACCTGATTCTAATTTTACTTGTTTAAATGCCTTTAGTTTTTCTTTTGGTTGTGTGCCGTGTTTTTAATTTATAACGTTATGTTAAAATTTCCGTGTCATTAATATTTAAACATATATGGATGGTTTTAATGTATAGGGTGCGTTTTTAAAATTGCGTTTCTTTTATTTTATCTTAATTTTTCTGTCCTAAGTGTGGAATAACTTTAAAAAAAAACATAGTAAAAATATATTAATTTTTGTTAAGACTATCAAATATTAACTGGTGGAATACCTTGATCATATAACAATCATTGGATATTTTGTAAAATTATAAAAATTATAAAAATGATATTTTGTTAAGTATCAAAATTTTTAGACTGACAAGATCCTATTTTACTTCCATAATATTTTTTCTCCAGCTTCAACTTCACGCTGTATCACGCACAGCGAGGTTGAGCGAGCATATTAAAAAGTGTTGTTAATTTTATAGGATGGCGTTGGCGATGCAAATGACGTATGGAAGATAATTGTATCGGGGGGCAAGGACGGCGACGAGATACAGACTGTGCGCAGTAAACTGATGTTCGTACATTATTTGCAGGTAAAGATAAACAATATAAGAAAATATTGCTTGCATTTTTAATAATAATGAACCTAATTAAGTTATAGTTACATTTAATATTTAAATAAATATAGTAGTGGCGTAACCGGCGGAACTCTTTCGCCATACAAAACGCAATTTTTCTAGAATTCAATGAAAAGTGGGGAAAGTGGGTATCTTAATACGATGTGATGTGCGAACATAGTGTACAGCTAAATCTTTACAATTAGTAAGAGCGCGAAAGGTTTTGCTATCGATTTCTCGATACTGGAGAGAAATAAATATTAATTATTTTTTTCCTGGCACTGGTAACACACACACACACACAATTCAAATTCAAATTCAAAATATTCTTTATTCAAATAGGCTTTAGCAAGCACTTTTGAATCGTCACGACATAAAATTACCATAAAATTACCACCGGCTCGGAATGCAGTTCTGCTGAGAAGAGCCGGCAAGAAACTCAACAGTTGCTCTTTTCAATATTGAATAAAGTCACAATTTCATTGTTTAATACAATAGTGATTATCCTGCATGAAATTCAAATGACCTTAAATACATTTTTATCATTTAAATATTCTTCGACAGTGTAGTACGCTTTCTTAATTAACATTACTTTAACATTTACTTTAAACTTCTCTAGTGGCAAATTCAAAATACACTGCGGAATACTATTGTAGATACGTATACTCAGACCCATAAATGACTTATTTACTTTTTGGAGGTACACACACACACACACACACACACACAAACACGCAAAGCCTCGAAAGCTCTGCGGAATTCAACTTTTGGTTAAAAATACCAAGCATTCATTGTGATAAAACGTTTGTATTTTCACAGGCGTGTGCTCTCACAACGACCGGTAAACAATTGCCTAAGTGGGGCTTTGAACAGCAAGAAGTTGCGTGTAATCCTAACTTGAGGGATAAAAACGCACTTTGGAACGTAGAG
This sequence comes from Eueides isabella, assembly GCA_019049475.1. Taxonomy (NCBI): domain Eukaryota; kingdom Metazoa; phylum Arthropoda; class Insecta; order Lepidoptera; family Nymphalidae; genus Eueides; species Eueides isabella. The sequence goes on from CM032400.1 coordinate 3,564,685, forward strand.
GATAACATTTTTGACCAATGTAAGAATACCAATAAAACCTTGGTTAATTAATCTTATGATGTAAAATTTTTGATTAAAAAAAGACATGTCCCGCTGTGTTTATTTCGCCGGTTCTTCTCAGGTCTGAGGCAGTAACTTTAGTGAACTAGTGGTAAATTGTCTGACGTTCAAAAAACGAAGCTTGTAACTTCTTATTTTGAATAAAAATATTTGAATTTTAATTTATTATTAAATATAGAAACTTTCCAATACATGTTGTTTTGACCGTAACACTGGCCAGAAGTTTGTTTGAGTTGCATATGTTGTTGGAGTTTTTCACTATGTAACTTGCATTTAGATAGCTGGATATGCAAAGGGAACCTAGTGTTACGTTATACTCCATTTCTTACGCACTGGATTTTTGATGTGCATAATGAACGAACGAACGAAGTTATTATGAATGAACGAACGAACGGTGTTGTTACCAGAGCGTGGAGAGGAAAATAATTACACCAATTTGAACCAACAGTTATAGTGATTGTATACTACTGAATTCAGTTCAATTTTTATAGGTCATAATAACAATTTAAAATAAACTTATAAATCTGAAGAAAAAAAAACTATTTGTATTAGGGCAACATTGTATGTTGAATTTAAAAATATCTAAGCACAGTCACTGCTTTGATCAAAGTTTGTGACGATATTATGCTGAACATGGACAAGTAAAATCTTATAGGCATTACTTTGTTTGAATTCATTTACGCTTTTAACACCGTTGATACTGATTATAAATTAATGTCTCTCTCGAGGCCACTCAGTGGTTCAGAAGCTATTTATATGCTCGGCTTCAGTATGTATAAGCTAATGACAACTCATCTACCGTTTCCTCTCTTTCCGCGGGTGTTCCCCAAGGTGGTGTCTTCTTACTTTTTTTATTTCTTTATTAATTTAGTTTACAAAACTCTTTTTCTTCCTTAACTACTTATGACGACCTCCAAATTTATTTATATTATTTATGCTATTCGTAAGCAAGGATTAAGTCACAAGCTTGATGGGCATTCCCTAATGGGAATCCCTAGTAGTTAATACTACTATCCAGTTTGACGATGATGGAGGTTTGATTCAAATCAAATCTTAGTTCATCTTTAAAAAAAAAAAAAGAAGATTATGTTAGAAAATTCTCTGTCTTGATCAGTGTAAATTGCTTAGGTCAGCTGAAACCTATTTGCCGCGATCCGAGCTAAAACGTTGGAAATATTTCCTACCCAAGACCAGAATTGCTCTAGCTCATTCACTACTATTACCAATTTATTTCTGTTACCAATTTATGTCTTGAAAGATAAAGATTAGAGGTTTTTCGGCACCAGGAATCGATTCGTTTAAGTTTCAGTTCCAAGAAAAGCTAGGTTTCTAAAGTATAGTAAAGTACAAATAGATTTTGAAACTATATCTACTATAAATAGTTGTACAAAAAACTTTATATAAGTTTTTCTATCAAGTATAAATGTGTCTATTCCAGTGCCCAAGGTAAGTTTCGAGGCGTACGCGTCAGGTTTCATTGAGCGGCTGTTCGAATCCCACGCGGTGATGTTACAAGGCAACGCCGGGCTCAAGCCCAAGGAAGGGGAGGTCACGTCCCAGCCGTGGCAGTGGCCGATTAATTATAGGGTAAGTTGTATGTTTCATATATTATAGTAAGAAATGTAATGCGACAGATTACTTTTGGGTTTTTTTCTTACCGAAAGTACAAATTAATGTTCAAATATTTTTATTCATAATAAGAACTTCAAGACAGCCAGGACTTGTCGGCTTTAGGTACTTTGTTTGTAAAGAAAACGGAATGGTTGACCCTTGTTCATATTTCCTCTATGTTGTGTCACTTCTAGCTTATGTTTGTTTATTTAGTATATACTTCTTATTATCGCTTTGATAAGACAACCACGATATATATTTAACTAGCTAGTGCCCGCGAACTTCGTCTCGCCAAGAGATGTTTATGCGCCAGCAGAAGATAAAAACGGTTATAATAGAGTCATTTCAGTATGTTTTTAAAAGTGAAGCCGTGCTCTTGGTGTTGCATGCCAGTTAGGTAGGCAGACGGACTCCAGAGCTTTAAAATAATCACTTCTCATAAATATTGATCAATACACTTTTCACTCTCACTATACTAAACGACAAAATACATCGCATATTGACGGAGTTTCATAGAAACTTACACCCCTTTTTCACCCCTGTTAAGGCAGAATTTACAAAAATCCTAATTGCGTTATTCTTAATTTCTAAGCAAATAGCCAAATATTAATTTTAATCGAATTAGCTTCAATACCGACGGAGTTTCATAAGAGCGAATTTCTAAAAAAAGATAGGCTATATTAACATATAAGCGAGGACTAATACCTATATAACAAAATAAGTTACATCAAAATCCGTCGAGTAGTTTATGCGTGAAAAGCGAGGACACCAAACAGACAGACAGACAAAAATATTTTAAATCATATTTTTGGCTTCTGTTGGTTGTATTAAGATCTACTCCATCTTAGTTTTTCTTTAAAATCTAATATGTACAGACATAAGATTGTTATAATTTTATTATGTGTATAGATAAATAATCCTACAGTAATAATGTCTTTGATTTTCGCGACTGTTACACATTTTAAATGAAACAATGATTTGCCAACGGTAGATAACTGTGTAGGGTGGTGATGAGATTCACTGATGAGGAAACTTTCTACCACCTGAGACCCACTCTTAAAAAATTTAAAGTCTCAAGTACACCACACTAGAGGACCAGATACAGTAAGCTCATTCTGCAAGAATCCAGGGCAGTACGCGAGGCAATTAAGAATCGTTGGCGGTAGTTTGATATAATAATTATATCAACTGACAGACAAATGCCACCTCAGTCTACCCGTGACCATGGACTACTGTAAAGTGTTCGAATCGTCGGGTTTCCAAAAAACATGTATAAAAATCAATATACGCGATTAATCCGGTTAAAAGTGTTTCATTTAAAATCCTACAGTGATTATCTTTGTGTAACTCCAACGATAAAAAAAGTTTTTTTTTAAATCGGTTTTCCCATCTTCGAGCAATCTGAGAAACGTACTTATTAAGAAACTCCTCCTTTTTTGCAATCAGTTAATAAAATGAGATGATAGTCAGATATAGATCTCCCAATTGCGTTACTATGCGAAAAAACCGCATCTGTGCCTTCCAAATTTGAGGGTTGCCCTCGATTTCTCCAGGATTCCATCATCAGATCCTGGTCGTTTTGGGACCATGGGATCAATCTTCGATCGGGGAACATATATAAAAGAACCTTCTTTTTTATGTCGGTTAAAATCCCTATAAATTTTAACTTATTATGTTATTCTGATATCAAAGCTATATACTGCAAAGTTTCATGAAAATCCATTCAGTAGTTTTTGCGTGAAATAGTAACAAACATACACACATCCGTACAAACTTTCACATTTATAATATTAGTAAGATATAAATATACAATAAACAAAATTTAGCAACATCGAGTACGATATTACACTTTAGTTTTCTTGCACGTAAAATGTCGACGTAAACACCATGATATTTAAAGTGCCATGATATTTAACGGCAATCTGCTCTTTTATCCAACTAAGTAAAAGAAGTTATTCAACGTTGTAACTTTGAGAGTAAAGTAAGAAATTTATAATATTACTTGGGACCCGTCCGCGGCTTCGCCCGCTTGTACAGTATTTTATTCAATTAATGGCTTGTTCTAAAATAAGTTATCACTTTTAAGACAATAACTATACATTAAGTTAAGTCATTAAAATTGCCATAGCAATTTTGTTAAATTTAATATTTTAAATTACCGTAACCTATTTATTTTTAACAAATTTAAATAAAAAAGTTTAATAGAAGATTGCCAAAATAAAATAGTGAAAACTGCATTTAAATTTGATAAGCTTTTTCTGAGAGTAGCGCGTACAAACACACAGACATTACAAATCACAGAATTAAAAAATCACAATTATGGGCCTTATTACATTAATAAAACGTATCAGAAATCTGATTTAATACCTAGTGTTAAGACACTCCTTTTTGCTTCTCCTCCCTACTTTCCACCGAATTTGAAGCATTGCGGAACTCAGCGCCGCGCTTTGCCTGCGTTTACACTATTAATATAGTAAAATTTTATTAATTTTATCACTTTTAGGGTCAGTTCTTCTCAGGCAGCGCGCACAGGATCTACCTGCTCGGCAACCCTGTAGTGTGGTGGGCCAATCTCGCCTTCCTCGCTGTATTCATTATAGTATTCGTTGTCAACTCTATTAGAGATAAGCGTGCTGAAGCCTTTGGAAGAACCGTCGATGGTAAGTTGTGTGAAATGTGAAAAATAATATAATATGAAAAACAAAATATCTTGGAAATAGTGTCAAAATTATTCAGATATTATATGTTCACTGTAGCATGAACTAAAGATATATAATTAATTCTACTTTAGAATTTGTTGTTGGAAAAAATACTGCTACTTACCGATATTTACAAAAATATATCTTAAAATGCTTTTTAACAACATCTATATTTATAATAAACTTGTAACCGATCACTGTCTTTGCAGAGAAGAAATATTCATAATTTATAAGGAATGTTTATTAATCTAATAATATAATTATTGTCTGTTTATCTGTGAGCACTTATCTCAGAAATCTCAACTAATCAGATTTAAGTATAGTTTTCACTATTATATTTCCTTAACTGAACATTTAGTAATTATTTATTTAAATCGATTAAAAAATAAAAAGTTACACCAATATAAAATATTTTGTGCAACAAAATTGATATCAAATTTGTATTTATTTAGATGAAACTTTAATTTTCAATTTATTAACAGTGATAGTGTTATTAGAACAAGAAAGTAAATAAAAACGTGTAATTCAAGCTGGCGAAGCTGCGGGCGGGTCGCTAGTCTATTATAACTGATAAAACTTGACCTGTTAACTTGATAAGTTTTTTTTTTCTATTTTGTTAACAAATTATATGTTTAATACCAATATTTTCAACCGCCAGTGTCGCCTGAAAATCTTCGTTTGTTAAACGCAGCCGGGTGGAGTTGTATGGGATGGGCGCTCCACTATGTACCCTTCTGGGCGATGGGCAGGGTGCTGTACTTCCATCATTATTTTCCAGCGCTTGTGTTTAGCTCTATGTTGACTGGTTGGTTGATATTAATTTGTTTTGTTTTAGTTTTATTTAACAAGCAATGATATAATCTCAGCTGTTCGCTAAATAGAGAAAAAAGATAATATCAAATAAAAAATATTTATTGCACACTATATAAGATATAATGCAGAAGAGGTATATGTCATAAACTATTTACAACTTACAAAATAAGTTAGTATGGGAAATAAAATAAGGCTCACTTTTACACTATCAAATGGTATACAAATGTACATAACGAAAAAATTAAAATCTTATTTTTAAGGCTTTCATTGAGCCGACGATATTTTTCTAGTGATTGTCACTAATTCATAATATTTCCACAATCTCCAATATAATTTAATTTCAAATAATAAATGAGGCATGTCATGGCGCAGCGGCACAAGCGTGTGACTGCAAATGACAGGTTGTGGGTTCGATTCCTACTCAAAGAAATTAAATATTTTCAAATTAAATATTTAATGTTTTCATTTCTTCGCTCTGGTAACAAGGCAAAGCGCGGCGTTGAGTCCCGCCACTCAACACGCAATGCTTTAAATTCGGCCGAAAATGGGAAACAGAAGTTCCTCTTTGCTCCTACCCTGCCATGTGCGGGATACAGCGTGACGCTCTAATAATATAACTATTTCCATTTACAATGACAGGTATATTAACAGTGTACTTACTGAGAAGCATCAAGAGTTACCTCAGCAGTGAATTAGGAAACGCAGTGTACCAATGCATCATGGGATTGATTATATCCACGACGATCTACAGTTTTTACTTGTTCTCTCCTCTAGCGTACGGCATGACCGGGCCCTTGGCGAGTGAACCGAACTCCACTATGACTGGGCTGAAGTGGCTTGATTCTTGGGAGTTTTAATTGAAAACTAATTACTAATATATTAGAAAGTTTATTTAGTTCTTTTTTGTTTTATATTGTTCATGTGTAAATGGGACTGTAGTGGGTTTGATTCCCGCTCGAGAACATTATTTATTATGTTATTTTCTTAGAACGAGAAAAATAAAGAATAAAGATTGCTGAATACACGAATCTTGGAAATTAGGCATATATTGACTTAGGCATAGACTACTAGTATATACATGATACATAAAATATATAGATATATATATATATATATATATATATATATATATATATATATATATATATATATATATATATATATATATATATATATATATATATATATATATATATATATATATATATATATATATATATATATATATATATATATATATATATATATATATATATATATATATATATATATATATATATATATATATATATATATATATATATATATATATATATATATATATATATATATATATATATATATATATATACGTATAACTATTATATTATAGGTATAAGTTGGAATCAAGCACAAAAATATATATAAGTAATTTATACAAACATATTAAATGATTTTTTATATATATTTACAACTCTTTTATACATAGTCAATACACGAAATTGAAACATTTTTTTTAATTATAATCAAAACACGTTACGTGATATTATGTATTTATATAAAATATTTTCAATATAATAAATTAAATTCCGTCCATTTTTGATTTTGTACTTAGAGTAAGTTATTAAGATTTATATGATTATAATATATAAAGGTTGTATTTTTAATAAATTATTTCTTTTTATATACATGTCAGCGTTTTATTATTTTACCACCATATTAATCCGTAGGGATTACTTCAAAGTCCATCGATTTATTTCTTGTCTCTTGCTTTGATAAGTTAGTGATGTTCGCAACAATATAGTAACGAACATCTCCGATATCTTTAAGATATTCGTTTAAGCTTGTTCTAGCTAATTGCCTGTTCTCAGGTGTGTTCAAATCCCCTTGCACGCGGACAGGTATTTCTGTGCCAATCTGTAAAAAATATATATGATATCTAAATTTGTAATTAAACAACAGTAAAAATACCAGAATAAACATACTGGTAAAGGTTTGTTACAATAACCTTACAAAGTTAAAGTATTAGTTCGTCTTAGGTAAAATAAAAATGAATCCGAAATCATAGGCTTATTATAAACCAGTGTTCAAGCTTTTTGAATATAAACATTTGCTATTCTTAAACAATTTTTTTAATGGAAATGATGAGGTAAACGAGCGTGTGTGACACCGTATGGTAAGTGATCATCGCCGCCTCGGCCACTAGGAGTACAGTTTCCGATGTTGTTTCCTATCTTGACACAACGTAAACTTGGCGAAGTGATTTATGTTCTAGAGCAACAACTGAAATACCAAACCATACAACTATAGAACTGGCCTGATATTTAAATATTTGTACCTACCCTAAACTTACCGCAGCAAAAAAGCTTAATACGGCCAAAGAAATTACCATCGTAGATATTTTAGGTAAAATAGCACGAAAGGAGCACAGGTTGATATTAAAGTGAGAAAATATTATTTAAATTAAATTCTAATATATATATTCATGTCCAATACAAAATGCTATATTGTGGAACAAAAAATATTGTTATAGCATAATTGCATTAAATTAAAAATTATCGCTATCGTAACGTAGTCAGATGAAAATCTCCGACTGGCAAAAAATTGTGGATTCGATACCCACTTAAAAGGGCATAATATATTTTATGCTTAAAATACATTTTACTGTATTTGGATTCATATATGATTCATAAAATGCAATAAATTTTCAGCGATGATATAAATAAATTTTCAGCGTAATATATGCGCTTAATCAAGCGCACCTAATACGGGGGTAATTTGAAAAGTTTCTGACTTTAACCTGTAGATGCAGCAGGCGCAAAAAAAACTAGTGAATCTCGGTTATTCATCTGTTGACAATTGCTCACTAAAATTTCAGCCATTTTGGGTGTACAGTATTTATGTAACAGTCGCTTGAGTGAGTTGATGTGAGTTTCTTTTAAGAAATGGATAAATTCGACAATCTAGCTGTCATTAAATATTGGTTTTTGAAAGGCAATATGCATTCGAACATAAAATATGAGTTGGATTTTGTTTATGGGGACTCTACACCAACATTTGAATGGCTGCTGAATTTAAATGTGGCCGTAAAAACTTGGGAGACGATGAACTTTCGGGACGTCCAAAAACTTCAACCTCCGAAGAATACGTCGCCAAAGTCCACTAAATGGTGCTAGACGCTGAAATAAAAATGAGAGCGATAGCAAAGGTTATTTATATGTTAAAAGAACGCATTTTTCACATATTGAGAACCCGGTTAATGTATTTTGTGCACATATTAAATCATGATTTAGACATGAAAAAGTTGTCCGCAGCGTTGGGTACCACGTTGTTTCACGTTAGTCCTAAAACGTGTTCGAATAAACATTAACAACGCTCTTTTGGCTTAGCTTAGGTGAGGTAAATCGATTTTTGGTGCTGATTACTTTCTGTAGATGACTCTTAGATACACCATTACACGCCCGAAACAAAAATACAGTCTAAACAGTGGACTGGAACCGGCTCCAAAAAAAGCAAAAACTGTTTTTTCGGCTGGGAAAACGATGATGACTAGTTTTTGGAATAGTCATGGAGTTGTTTTAATTGATTATCTTCAAAAAGAAAAAACCTTAAGCCATAGGTACTATGCATCATTACTTGACAAGCTGAAGGCAGAGGTTGCGAAAAACGGCCACATCGCTGGGAAAAGCGTGATTTTAAGTTTCAACATAGTCTTTGTAACTCACAAGGAGACTATGTTGAAAGTAAAAAAAAAAACAAAAAAAAATGTATCTTTGTTAGGTCGGAAATTGTTCAGACTATCCTCATAGAATGGCAAATGATGGAAGTTTGTAAGAAGTAAAAATAATAAGATATTTCAAAGAACCGGTGTAAGAAAAACTCGTCTCGTCCAGGGTTGCGCATCCTAATTTTGTGATTGTAGGCATTGAACTATATAGATAGGGAAATACGTGAAAAATAAAAAAACACAAATTTGAGTTTCCCATCGTATGCATTACTTTTGTGCGCAATGAGATGATTCTTCAGGGTAAGATAATCCTTCCCCATTGAAGTGGGCTGCGATTGCAGTCTATGATACATTTATTCTAGGTGGTCAAATGTAATGACTGGCATTTTAGTGTTTAGGTAGGAGGTTGTTTTTTGTTTTGCGTGTAATTAACCCAATGAGTTATGGGTATGCCGAATATATTGCTTGAAACCGACACCGGTCTGGATCGGCAAAAAGCTTTTGCAAACCACAACAATCGTAATGTTTATATGTTGGGGTTTTTAGAAGCCCGACAAAAGATCACAAGCTCATATTACTCTTGTTTATAAAAATAATTTACAGTATAACAAAAAAAATATATATAAGACAAAATGAATATGAGTTTATTTGCTATAAATCTTCACGTGTAGTAATTTAATACAAATATTAATTGGAATAGCAAATCATCACAAAAATTACATTTAAATGCATGTTTTAAATTGTTTACGATAATATATTTTAGCGTAATCTGTATAGTAGTTATCTGTGTTCCAGCTTCCAAAACAATGTAGATATTGACATAAGGTTTTTTTCTAATGTAATATATATTTATAAATTTTATAGTTAGAACAGTTATATCAAAATAAATACATGTAACTGTTGTAATATATAATTATAAAAAAGCTTTATAAATCTTAATATATATAATTAAATATACACACATAAATTGTTTATGGTCTGCATAGACTAAACATATTCAAGATTATTTTAAGTCTGGCCACTTTAAGTAAAAATATTTGACATAAAAAAATATAATTACAAATGGCGTTTACGTAGAATAGACAGATGTGTTCACGGCCACGATGGGCGATGATTCTTTGATATTACGAGAAGATGGTTATATACGTATGATCTTTCCTGTTACTTCACTGACTTATCACAGTAATTTAAATATAATATTAGTGAAGACTGATGAAGGCCGTGTACACGTTTTGGATGTTAACTCTGGTGTGATTCTTCAGACCTCCTGTCTATCAGCGGGTAAGTTTAGAATACTTTTTCATTATTCGTGTATAAATCATTTATATTTTTTTTATAAAACTTTACTGAATGTATAGAAATACAATTAAAGAGGACTACAGCCATGTATAGCAATTTTTGATGCCCTACATTGTCTCACTTTGACAGCTCTCAGTAAACAATTCCGATTATATTGGATTGTTGCTTATCACAAAAGACCGGCAATCTTTACTCAATTGTATTTCCATTTATTTTTAGACAACGGAGGCACTTTAGGTGTTGAATATGCCCCCGGCGCCGACAGAGTATTCTTTTGGGATAATAGTGGTATCGGCGCACGTACTGACTATAACGGAGTGCTCCTCCTTCACACTGCCTTACAACGACCTATATATTCATCAGAACCTGATAGTCTTGTCAGAGTAGAACTTGTCTTATCTGAGGTAAGTTCTCAAATTTTAATAAAAATTAATATGTATGTTTAAAATTTTTTATTGTGTAAATTCTTCATGAAATATGTTGAAATTTCCCGCTAAATACACGAAAAAACCAATTAGAATCTAAGTAATGTGTATTAGGCCAATACATTTTCGAGTGCAATACATTTTTTTAATAAGTAAGCAATATAATGTTTAGTGATTTAGTACTGTAATTACTCATTATTACATACCATGAAATTATTTAGTTTACTATATCCTTATTAAATTTGTTGGTCAACTCAATTAATAGATAAATAAGCTAACCAAAAATTTATATTTATATTTTATTTATGTGAACTAACTCAAAAGGTAGACAATCAACATGATTCATCAAGTCAATTGTAATTGTAAGGTATTGTAGTAAGTGTTACTACATAGACTATAATTTATCATATATAAATGTTGATAGCTATATTGCGACTGAAATTAATGTAAGGGAACAATAAATAATTACCTTAATATAATTAAATGAGGTTCTGTTACCAATATGCAATTAATTTAAAACAATTTTAGTTAGGCATTTGACCACTTTAGAGTTCTTTCTGCCTATTTAATTAAACATTTTAAGAGATAGCTTTAATATAAAATGTGTTATAATATGTAAACACAAAATCTTAAAAATATAAGTATTTTTTTAAATAATTTAATTATATGTACATATAAATACATTTTAATTGTTTTTACTTTATTTTCCTTATGTTTTTTTTTTCTAAAAATATTGTTTTAATTTAATATTAAACATTGTTAAATTATTTATAGGCTGTGCTACTCTACCAGTGCCTCCAGAGCTTAGATGCACATTCAATTGATGGGCTGTTGGACTTTATCAATGAACTGAAAAATGCAATAGATTCAGAACCAGTCAGAAAGGGTGTAAAAGCTCAAAAAGTAAGTAACATTTTTTGACTGTCTGTAATTTGTCTATGTGCTATAGAATATTATCACAACAGATTATTTTCTTATGTTTACTATTATACTTAAAATATCATTTGATTTAAAAGGCACTTTATCTAAAACACTTTAACCCAAAGTAAGGACTAGCTTGTTTCTGATGATTTTTATACAAAATCTGTAATTTTATTGTGTACATTTGATGCATGAGATTCCTAACTAATACTTTTTAATATTTGAAGTGCACAAAGTGTGCACAGTAAGGAATTATTGTGTTTTGTGATGTTTTGAGCTAATTAGATTGTTTTTTTGAACCCATTAGATATTAGATTTAGGGCAGGACAGCAGGGAACGGAAAGGACCTATTCTTGAGATATTTCCCAATTTTATATATTCTGTCGATATATCTTAACATTTTGGCCACTTTATCTTCTAATTAATTAATAATTCCTTAATTTTTAATCGAACACACAACCCTTGTGTTTTGTCGTTTGTTAATCAAATACTAAAACAAACATGGAATAACAAATATATTAGTATATTTATGTTAACATAATGTTTTGTATCTATGTAATTTAAGCTTAATAGATATTAATGAAAATAATAGATATAATATACATAAGCAGCAGTACAAGCGGATGACTGTAATCAACAGGTTGTGGGTTCAAACCCCACTGGAGGATATGAAATATTGAATATTTTTAATTTAAATATTTAATGTTTTCATTTCTTCACTCTATTTCAAGGCAAAACGCGGCGTTGAGTTCCGCCACTCAACACGCAATGCCTCAAATTCAGCGGAAAGTGGGGAACGGAAGTGGAACAGAGTGTCCTAACACTAGGATCCTAAGTTCCCTCTGCCTACCCGGCCGTGTGCGGGATACAGCGTGAAGCCGAGTAATAGATATATTTTTGTTTATATATTACAACCATTGTAACACCATAAAATATTGAATTCCTTTGTATTATATGTATACTGTGTTTGTAGTATATATTATTTAATTATGTCATTACAGTGGAGTACAGTCACTATAGCTCTATCACAATCAACTCTGCGAATGGTTATGAATGGTGTGGTACAAGAATTGAAGGGTCAGAACAGAAGAGTGCCAGCCCTGGCCATTGCCTCCGCTGTTGGTCAAAGAGCTAATGAACTCAGTACCTGCACTAAAGATGATGAGTCTAGGGCACTTATGTATTCTGAGGCAGAAAGGAAGGAGACTTTTAAAAGATGGCCCCATATGGACTACAAGTTTGTATTATTTTTCTCTTATTCTTGTTAATTTTCATACATACCCGATAGTATACTTACATATTGCACAAATTGTGGTAAAAAGTGTAATTCTTTAAAATTTATATATAGTACTTATCTAAACAGGATATATCTGTCATATAATAGATATAGGCATTTTGTTTGTATTATATGTATGTATATAAAAGTTGTGTGATGAATATATTAGCGACAAATCAAAATATTACATGTACTAGGAAATTATAAAAAATGAAGTTGCATTACAAAAAAATAGTAAAAAAATTACATTTGCAGATGGGCATTACCAGCTCGCATGGCTCAAGCAGGCTTCTACCACCAGCCGTCCCCCAGTGGAGACGACCGTGCCATGTGTTTCACTTGCATGGTGTGTCTCGTATGCTGGGAGAAGTCCGATGAACCCTGGGTTGAGCATGAACGACATTCACCCAACTGCCCATTTGTAAGGGGGGAGTATACACATAATGTGCCTATATCGGTGAGATGTGTTTATTATTGATTTATTTTTATTTGTTATGTTTTATATCTCATTTTTTTTAATTGTATTTATTTATTTGACAGATATTTTTTTTAAATTCAGGCAATTAACATAAACATAACAAAAACTCTTTTTTTCACAAAAACAAACACAGATATATTAAAATATAGTTCATAGGTTTATTTTATTAATTCAGTTTTAATCTACTCAGCTTCATGCTGTATGGCAGGATAGGCAGAGGGAACTTGGAAAACTATTGTTAAGACACTCCATTCCACTTATGTTTTCCACTTTCCGTCTAATTTGAGGCATTGCGTGTTCAGTGGCGGATCTCAACGCCACGTTTTGCCTTGTACCAGAGCAAAGAAATGAAAACATTAAATATTTAAATTGAAAATATTAAATATTTCATCTCCTGAGTGGGGATCGAACCCACAACCTGTCAGTTACAGTCACACGCTTGTGCTGCTGCGCCAAGACAGGCCTCAGTTTTTATTTAAAAAATTGTATAATTTACTTATATCAGTGTGCAGTAGTCATATATAATATTATATTTAGTACATTATTTCTTATTGTGGTTTAATAAAATATTATTATATAGGTCACAAATGCAACAGCCTGTGCTGTCTCATCTCCAAATGTAAAAATAGTATCAAAGGGTAACACTGGAGACTTAATAGCTACTGGCACAGTGGAAGGAAAAGTTAACATCTGGAAATTTGACTGTGGGCTAAAATTAGTTAAATTCATACATCTATCACCGTATGACTCCATATTCAGTGGCATTTTGACAACAGATTGTAACAAAGTTTGGTCTACCAGCTTAGAAAAGGATACTTGTAAGTAAAACTGCAACAATACATTAATTTTATATGTAAATGTTATTATCTTAAAAGACTTTGATAACATTTTATGTTTCTTTTTAGCAACCTACAGTATTGAATTGACAGCCATGGCGTTTGTCGGTATGACGTCACAACAAGAGGTCTTTCCACAACAACAAAGTTCAGATAGTACTGAGAAAGAGCAAAATGTTAATAAACCAAAACCGTCACTCATTTGCGCAGTCACCGTCACGCGCACCAGCATTGCTCCAACCAATGAGCCGATCAAAGAAGACTCAAGTAAAGCCCTATTTGATTCTGGAGATCTAGATAGGTGTAAAGAGAGTATACAAGCTATGAACGATCAAAATGAGGCGAAGAATAACCAGGCGTCATCAAATAAAATGTTATTTTTACTAACTTACGATATTCATAGCTCCCTAGCTGGGTCCATTACTACAGTAGTACACACGTCAGACAGCAGCGGCAACTCCAAGCCTGGTGGCAGTAAGAAGGTGTGTGTGGTCACCAGGCCCGCCTACGACGACTTATATTTACAGTACTCAGACGAGGACACTGAGCTTCCATCACAGTTTACAAATAGCTTAAAATGTATAGATGAACAAATTAGTAACATTATTAATTTAAATGCTTCCTCGAGTAAAGAAGAATTTAAGGTTTGGGAACCCAAAAAAATAGTATTTACAAAACATTATAAAGTATTACCGCCGCCGCCGCCGACTGCGCTGCTCCCCGAGATACCAGAGTCGGGTCAGGGCAGCGTTCTTGACTTTGTAGGTAAAATTTCACAACTGAAAAGCTGGAAAAGTGAGCACTTAGAATCGGTAGGCACCAAGATAGTCGACCAAACCGACGCCGTGCACGGCGACCCTATCACCCAGTATTTGAACATGACGGGAAACGGGCCCCTGGAGATATCCGACCTGAAGTGGTACGAGGGCGGCGACGGCACGGAGAAGGTGAAGGTGACGACGTTCGGCGGCATCAAGGTGGACGGGCAGGGCGCCGCCGCCAACGACGGCTTCGACAGCGACCCGCCGCAGGACGAGGCCGTCACGCAGGGCGTCGCCGTGCAGTGCCTGAGCCTGCCGGCCAAGCTCAACCAGCGGGACGACTGCAAGGTCACGCACCTGTTGCCCACGGAAGACAAGGAACACCTGCTGGTCGTTATATCCAGTATCGACCCTGAAAAGGTCAAGAACGAAGGGACGGACAAACAGTGGGACTCCGACTCCCAGATGGACGTCGACGAGGTCCCCGACCAAACAGAAAAGACTGAAGATGACTCAGATGCAAAAGCTTATTTTCTTCTTTACAAAATCAACAACAAGACTTCTATATTTACTCTAGAAGATAATCCTGTATCATTTAAAGAACTACCATTTAGTGAAAGTCCTGTTGATTTATGTCTCTTACCTACAGACAAACACGATCAGTATTGTTTCGCATCTGTCGGCTATGACGGTGGCCTCAGATTATATTCTTTGCCTGACTTTAAAGTACTGACAGAAAAAAGAGTACCGAAAGGTGAGTTCACATCAGTGGTGTACTGTGTATCAGTTGAGCGATTGAGTCTATCAACAAGACATGGCGTGATTTACTTTTATGCGCTTAATAATGGAGAGAAAGACTCTGGAAGTGATGCCAATGAAGATGAGTTAGCTAATTTAGATTTTGACATGTTGCAAAAAGCACCGCGAGACGAAGTTTGCGGTCCGGCCTGTCCTCCAGTTATAATAGCCAATAAACCAGAGCTGGATCAAAGCGACTTGGAAACACTCATGACTCTTATTGGCTTCTATGGTATGAACACAACTGTGCCGTACAGCGCTGTAGTACCGGGATTTTGGTGTGAGCTATCTCCAGCCCAAAGGTCAAGGTCTGATCATCAAAATAATAGATCGTGGCGCCTTCAAAATACTTCTTCAACGTGGGACGAACATGTGCTAGAACTTACATTGCCATATAGTTTTCCTTTGGCGCATATAGAATTTGGTTTTACATTACATTCTGCGAGTTCAGTAAATTTGCCTATAATCCAAGTTACTTTGCTTAAACAAAATTTACACGGCATCGGATATAAGAAAGATGCATCCTTTGGTCAAAGACCTGACTCGCCAGTATGGTTTCCAGCGGTCGACGCTGATATGTCTAATTTAGAGAATCCTGTAAATAGTGAAGAGTACCTTCAGGCGCATAATGCAGAGATATTAGCGGGCCCACTGTTCCTGTCTTCCGGCTTAGATGCCACACAACAGTCTGGTACTTTAATATTGACAAGCCCTCGACTTTATCGTGCTCGAGGCAGAACTTTCTTAATCCACATAAAAACGTTGTTTGATCCCGCTAAAGACATGGCCAAAGGGCCTATAAAGTCTGGTGAAAGTTCTGGAAAAAAATCCAGTTTTATCGGTTGCGATTGGCTCCATCAAATATCTATTACGGTACGATCCTGTCCTCATACAGAAGTGCCATTGGAAAGGCACCAAAGAATAGCTATGTTAGAATCGAACGGTTTTTTAAATTCACTTTGTGAAATTGCTATTGGTAAGGGAGATTCAGAGAAACGAAAATTGGCATTGGACCTTTTAAATTGGGTTATATCTGTTCGATTACAACGTATGCGATTTACGAAGGCCGACAAGAATAAGGATAAAGATTCTCAAAGTCCAGTCGAAACGCAACAGTTAGAATGCGTGGCAGTCATAGAAAAATATATAGACACGCTAATCAAAAATTGCATATTATGTGCAAATAGAAGCATTGCAAAAAAATGTGTCAAGATCATGTTAATCACGAGCGAGTAAGTAAATTCTTCACGAATTAATCTAGTAGTATTGGAAATGATCAATTTAGTAAGTAGTCTTATTATTTATTGTATTATTATGGTTTTAGAGGAGTAAAGGAGCTACCAAAGCCGTGGAAAACAACATTTGAGCATACATTAACAAACAGTGTAATATCGTGCATACCGCTGGTGGGCGCGTGCGAGTCGCCCGGCGCGCTCAAGTGGCTGATGGCGCTGGCGCAGCACTGCACCACGCGGGCCTTCGCCCCCGGCCTCGTGGCCCGCGGCCTGGTGCTGCTGGAGCGCGCGGCGCGCTGCCTGCGCGAGCGCGCCGACCCCTATCACGACTTGCTGCGGGCGAGGTCGGTGCCTGACATGTGTTGACGTGCTACAACATGTGATAATGGAGGGTCCTTATACATATATATTGATGTGCAGGTTCGGCCTGTACGGGCTGCCGCTCGAGCGCAGCCGGTTCGGCGCGGAGATGCCGGAGATGTTCCGCGCGCCCGCGCTGTGCACGCACCCCGCCGTGTGGTCCACGCCCGACCAGGTGCCGCCCGCGCCCACCGTGCCCCCGCACCTGCAGCACTTCCAGCTCAAGGACCTCCTCAACATGCCGCCCGCCGACGCACCAGGTATGTACTATGTTCTAGGGTTGCCTCGCCGGTGACACCTCTCGCCTGGCTCTTCTCAAACAGGTACTATAGACATGCTAATGCTGTTCTTCCACAAATGATCCATTTTTTTCAATAAACATTTGATTGGGCCAAATATCTTTAACTTTAATTGCTTGCTTGGCGACTAACAATAGTAACGTATCGGTAACTAACAATAATAGGTGACCACGCCGTTTGTAACGACTCGTGACGTTCCATGTAGAGGAATATTTTCAAGATGGCCAGGTATAGGCGACTCGATCTCTTAGGTTAGGGACTTGCCGGGATCGGTCGGACTGTCTTTCACGCAACGATATTGATGGCAGCGAACGCGCGGCCGAAGTCCCCGGCGGCCAGTATGAGCGGGAGTATGACCCCGCCGCTGCCGGAGGCGTGGCGCCTGGAGCCCGGCCGCCCCTTCCAATTGAGCGACCTGTTCAACACCACCGCTGCCAAAGGTATACCACTACCAAGGGAAGTGACGTCAAGACGTTTCTAGTAGTCGAGTTTGGTGAATGCTCTGTGACACTGACCCTCCCAGGTGTGCGCGGCAGTAAAGTGAACGTTTTGTCAGCAGAGACGGGCAAGTCGGGCGGGCTGGGCGGTGTGGGCGGGCTGGGCGGTCTGGGCGGCGCGTGGTGGGGCATGAGCGGCATCTCTGCGGTGGCAGCGGGGCTGGGTGAGGCCACGCCGCTGCACGTCACGTGCCACCTCGCCTCCGACGGCACCAAGCTGGAGACGGCGGCCGCGCGCCACCCGCCCACCGTCGTCAGCGCGCACTCCGCTGATCCACACCAGGTACTTAGCGCACTGTTTACCAAGAGGGAAATAAACCAAAGTAAGACATCGTAAAATCAAAGTTAGCATCAGTCTACGGACAAATTCAGACTTGCCCACTCTTCGACCGTACAATACTATATTAATTAATTATTAATTATAGACAGTGTTGATGATATTATTGAGTCACCTTGCAATCAGGTTAGGTAATTATCTGAGTTAATTACTCAACTACTCAGCTTCACGCTGTATCCCGCACATGGCAGAGTAGGCAGAGGGAACTGGGGAACCTAGTGTTAAGACATTCGGCTTCACTTCTGTTTCCCACTTTCCACCGAATTTGAGGCATTGCGTGTTGACAGGCGGAACTCAACGCCACGCTTTGCCATATTACCAGAGCGAAGAAATGAAAACATTAAATATTTACATTGAAAATATTAAAGATTTAATTTCCTCGAATGGGAATCAAACCCCGAACCTGTCGGTTACAGTCACACGCTTGTGCCAGTACGACAGGCCTCAATTACTTAAACGTATTTTAAAACGATGTAATTAAAAAATTATTGATAACAGTTATAACATGAAATAAGTAATATTTAATTTTGACATATTGCACGCTATA
This sequence comes from Eueides isabella, assembly GCA_019049475.1. Taxonomy (NCBI): domain Eukaryota; kingdom Metazoa; phylum Arthropoda; class Insecta; order Lepidoptera; family Nymphalidae; genus Eueides; species Eueides isabella. Next base: position 3,583,643 of record CM032400.1, read on the forward strand.
ACCCAATTTTATATATTTTTTAAAGTTGTGGACTGTAGTAAAGGAGGGGCAAATGAAACAATCATCACAAGATCCCGACTCGTTGGACGATATAGAGAATTCGTTGATGGAATGTGATCCCCAGGACAAACAAGAATATACAGATGAGAAATTCTTTAAGGTATTATTTTTTCCTCTACTCTTTATTCCACACATGGCAAAGTAGGCAGAGGGAATTTGGGAACCTAGATTTAAGATACTCCGTTTCAGTCTCCACTTAACGGCTTACTTGTGGCTTTGCATGATAAGTGGCGAAACTCAACGCCGCGCTTTACCAGAATGAAGAAATGACAACATGATATATAAATGTTTCATTTGAAAATATTAAATATTTAACGTTTTCGTAATGTGGTCGATTCTACAACCAGTCGTTTCCAGTCACACGCTTGTGCCCCTGCGCTACGACATACCTAAACCATTCACATAATGAATTACATAATATGAATTTGTTTTACTTTTTTATTTACATTTATATAAAGCTAGTTAAATATTAGGCTCATTGAAACCTCGCAAATTAAATATGCAATCTTTAACTATAACTTTATCATACAATTAGTTTTTTTTTTTTAATATTGAATTACTATTATGTCAGAACACATAATAAGCATTTTAATTTATAATAGTTTTGGTTGCAGCGAATATCACTATATGTTCAGTAAATCTTTTATATGGAAGATTAGTAATCTTCTCATCTATATAAAGTGATGGGGAGAAACTGAAAATAATAGAAGGATGCTTTATTTGGTTTGAACTCGCAAATCTCAAGAATTCAACTGGATTCAATTTAAAAAATATATATAAATATATTGTTGGATTGGGCATTTATCGATCACAGCTTATATATATATATATTATGTAGAGTTGTGTATGGCACATTTATACACAAGTCTTAGACAAATAATAAGTGTCGCTGGTACTCGATGCAGGAGGGCGAGCAATGCGGCATCCCGTGGGCGACGCTGGTGACGCGGCCGCCGCACCACACGCTGGTGGTGGAGCGCATGCACTCGGGCGCGCGGCGCTACATCGTGCTCGACTTTGGACATCTTGTGCGGCTCACTGATTTGGTAAGGATTTATTTGTTTATGGAAATTAATATTAGGTTTCAATATTTATACAACTTTTCTTATATTTCAACTATATGTAGCTATTTGACTTGTTGTTTAACAATGTTGTTAACAATTTGGTTTGTTAGCTCACATATTACATTAATGTAATAATAACAATATTGTGTATCGCTAATTGTGATAAATAACTATATGAGATATCCTTTGTTTATTTTTAATACATTTAGAATGATTTACTTAAACTAAGATGAAACGCAGTGTTTTATGGTTTTTTTTTTATTTATCACAAAAAATCTCTAACTATCCTGCATTACAGGGAAAACATGAACAAACATAATTTATTAATTGTTATCCAGGTAATCCCATCGTGCTCGGACTTGGTGACACTATGCATCGACATCTGGACCGCGGGGGAGGAGACGGACTGCGTGAAGCTGGCCTTCGCCACCGACATCGCCACCAAGCACCTCGTGCTCACCGACATACAGCCGCCGCCGCTGTGCCGGTATATGAAGGTAGCCTCACATTTTGTATTGGGATTGGTCTTTCACATTTATATTTTTTAAAGTATTACTCTGAAAGAATGATACATATTTGGAAATAAATTTATACATTGTTATGTATCTGATATTATTCATGTAATCATAGGTGTTTTGGTAAAGATCTAACGCTGCGGTCAATTAAACCATAAATTTATTTGTTACAACAATGTCGAAATCAAAAACAAAGTTGATGCTTCAACTATTCGCTATACTATAAAATGGCTCATGGGAGACGTAATTAATATACAATAACAGAACTGTTAATAAACGATCTTATAGAAAATGTATAAATATTTGAATGTCTCGTCCCGTCCAAGCACTCTGACCCGTACGCCGTTAATGGTCTCATTAAGTTACACTAAAACATTTATATGCTATTATTTTTCAAATTAAACAAACGGTTAGTATTATAATGTAACTCTTGATAACGGGTAAACCACCGTAAAGCCATCGAAACGTCGTGTTTCCAAAAATTTATTAAAAATATACGCGATTAATCTGGCAATTTGTTTCATTTAAAATGAGTACCAATTGCGAAAATTAAAGATCTTATTACGATTGCGATTCGAAGATATTATCTTTTATGTTGTAAGTGTGTCAGTAGGAAGAAATGTATCCGTGTAAATGTATCTGTATCCCACACGTGGCAGGGTAGGCAAAGGGGGCTTTGGGAACCTAGTGTTAAGATACTCCGTTCTACTTCCTTTCTCCACTTTCCGCCGAATGCCTCAAGCATTGAGTATTGAGTGGCGGGACTCGTTTTACCTTGTACCCAGAGCGAAGAAATGAAGATATTAAATATTTTAAAGTGAAAATATTAATTATTTACATTTACTCGAGGGGCGATCGAGCCCACAATCTGTCGGTTACAGTCACATACTTGTGCCGCTGCGCCACGACATATTCACGAAAATATATGTTCATATTCATGATAATATATATTTCCAACAGATAACAACAATTGGTCGTTACGGGATGTCAGCCATGAAATGTAAAATACCGCTCGGCTGGTTCTATGGTGAGATAGCAGAAATTGCAAATGTCCAAGCATCAATCAACGCACTGAAAGCTCTCTATGAAGATCTATCCTGCAGATTTAGGTGAGACATTTGGCGATTAATGTTTTATTTCTTTACAATAATAAAATAAGTCGTATACAGTATTCTTTGGAATAGTTAGTTATGTTTGAATTCTGAAGTAGAAACATTGAAGAAAGAAGATAAATATATAGAGTATTGTGCATTTTAACCTTTTATGAATTATTTGTATAATCCATTTTAATTTTTAGATTGGCAACAGGCAAGCTTATCGATTTATTGAACCCTTTCCTGGACCTATATAACGGGAACGCTGCGCATATGATGGCGTATCTTAGTCAAACTGTAGACTCGGATCCTAAGATAATCGGCGCCTACCAGGAGTGCATAGAGCTGCAGCAACAACTACACAATTGCAGCAACATATTGAAGAGGCTGCAGAATGCTCCCGATACTAATGATAAGATGTTAGATGCCATTGAAAAGGGCACAGTTACGTCGAGTGCACTGCTAGAGAGAGCCTCCACGGACAAGTTGCGTGTCATTACTAATAATATAGTTGACTTACTGTTGTATTTCCTGTTCCAAATGGGTGATGTGGTAAGTGCTAATTTAATCGTATTTTTAAAGTGATGTTTTAAAAAAAAGACCCTATTGTTATAAAAGTTTTAAATCAATAAATTTGTATCCCGCAACTTCATTTGCTCGGGTTCGTAGGTTTTCCCCAGGTGAAGAGAGATGTTTAGTATTACATTTTATTTATTTGATAAGGAGTAAATAATAAAGATATGGTTGCAGCAATACTTGCCGGTGGGCGCGGAGTGGTGCCGCTCGGTGCTGCCGCTGGCGTGGTGGGGCGGCGGCGCGGCGGGCGCGGCGGGCGCGGGCGCGCTGCTGGCGCGCGTGTGCGGCGCCGAGCGCTGGTGGGGCGCGCTGCTGGCCGACGCGCTCGCCGCCGCCTTCGCGCAGCGCGACGCGCCGCCGCACCCGCTCGACAGGTGCGCTTTATTCGTGACTAAACAATATTGGACAATTATGATATCATTGATAATAATACGCTATGAGTACGCACGGTTGTTTTAATATCAATTTATTGAATTAAGTATATTCATACTTAATGATTTATACATAAAATGCTGAATAGTGTGTTAGTGTAATATACAGTAAATCATACAATAATATTAGTATGTTCTATACTTTTGTTTTGTTGTTACTATTTAAGACTAAAATCTTTGAATTTGGCTTAGTTGTAAATTTTATTATTATTTAGTAATTTTTTTACTAAAATGTATGAATAAACATAATATATCCTTAGATGTCTGGTGGCGGTGATGTACATGGGGCGCAAGAGCATGTACGCGCACGGCGCAGGCGCGGGCGCGGGCGACAGCGGCGTGGTGCACGCGCTGTGCGCGCGCACGCTGGAGCTGCTGCGCGGCGCGCGCCCGCAGACCGCGCTGCTGGCGGCGCTGCTCACCGCGCTCGCGTCCGTGCTGGACGCCCAGGCCACTACGCCCGCCTCCCCGCAGAAGACTACCAATAGGTATTCTTATACTATATTGTCAATAAACCTTCAACTACACGATTAGTTTCATGTAATAATACTATAAAAGAAGTGAACTCTGTATATTAAAAATATGGTAAAAAAGTACTTCTAATGAAAAAATATAAATTTTAAAATAACTTTATAACTTTACTAAATAAATGTAATGATTTTTTTGTTATATAGTTATCAGTCCTCGGCAACATATAAATAATCTATGAGGGATATAAATATGCTTGTAATTGAAGTAAGTAAACTTATTTAGCAATTTGTAATGTTTATAATGCCACAATCAGATGGGACTGGGTGACGGGCGGGCGCGCCAAGGCGAGCCCGGCGGACAGCGCCACGCCGTCGCCGCGCGCCGTGGAGTGCAAGCTGCACCGCCGCAAGCTGCACAAGAAGCTGCTGCACCAGATGCACGAGCTGGAGGCGGCGCGCCGCGGCATACAGGTCGCCTTGGAGGAGCAACAGGTTGTTATTTGTTCGTGTTGCTTAGTATTCGTTACTCAGTATCAGTCTTTTGCCAACTGTTAGACATCATACAGTCTCCTTTAATGATCTGTTCTATTATAGTTACTTGTTATTTTTTAACAAGGCTAAGGAATTAATTATATATATATTTGAATTGAATTAAGACATCAAACCCCTCTATCATTAATTATTCATAACATGTGTAGTTAAACCCTCTCCACTGTTCTCTAATACAGTGTACAGTTTCTAGACAGTAATGATTAGTAAGCTATGTATTCTAAACTCCAAACATGATTCCAGCGCGCCCGTCTTAGTCTCAAAGCCCGCATGGCGATGATGTCCAAGCGCGGCAGTGGCAGCTCCAGTTCCAGCTCCACGTCGCGCCCCGGGGTGTCCCCCTCGCTCCGCGCGGAGGAGGGCGCGCGCCTCCTGAGCCCGACGCTGGGCGCGGCGTTAACGCACGCGCTGGTTACGCACATGTTGGCTATGGACTCTACACTGCTGTCTGATCATCTGTTGCTTTGCGCTAAGGTAATTATGCTATTCATGGTCATCATATTGTTTTATCTATGATATTATATCTTTTAATATTGTCAGTCTACTAATTCCAATAGTATGTAGATATTTTATACCTACTTCTTTATTCTTAATTATATGTGTTTTGTTATTTGATTTGTATATTTTTGTAAAATATATTTTTACAATATCTAAAACACTTGTAGTAGATAAACATTAATAGTAAAACAATTAAAATACATTTTTTATTTAATTTAATTTGTGTACAATGTATTATACATTGTAGACAAATTAAAAAATATATATTTTAAATTCAAAATAAAAATATATATATTTGCATAGATTGTTATAAATTAATCCGAATATAGTAAGAAATAATACACTACATACAAAATAAATAGAAACTGAATAGGCATCTATTCATCATTTATGCCGTCTATTGAGGCATTGCGTGTAAAGTGCCATAACTGAAAGCCACACTTTGCCTTGTTATCAAAGCGAAAAGATTAAAATATTATATATTTAATTTGCTCGAATCGAACCCACAACCAGTCAGTGTAATGAATGAAACAACAATAAATGCGTGAGTAACACATGGCAGGTGGTGGGGCGGCTGTGCGCGCTGTGCGGCGGCGCGGCGCTGCTGGAGCCCGCGTGCATCATGGGGCTGGCGCGCCTCGCCGTCACGCTGCCGCCGTGGCCCCGGCATGCTATCACTACCTTATTGCAGGTAAGCACATATATTCATATTTAATACTAGACTCATGCCACCGGCTTCGTCTGTACATTAAGTGCTAAATTTTCAGCTTAATGAAAAAAAATATGGTAGCAATTTTACATGTTGAGGTAGGGTTCCCAACATATAATAGTGAAAATTGAATTTAAATTTGGTAAGACGTTTATATAACAAAAGCACAGATAAACACACAAAAACCTCATAAATCACTATTTTAGATCCTATTACTACCACACCATACATTGTTTTCATATATCTGTAACTTAAGTAGCTTTACGCTTTATCCAGTAATCAGAGGGAACTTGGGAACCTAGTGTTAAAACACTCCAAAATACTAAGGAGACTAAACTAAGGAAATTGAATGTGTCACATAGTTACAGTTTTTTGCTCACATATTCGTTGATTGTAGAGTTAATTTTTTTCGAGAATTTGGAATAAATAAATAAAATGATCCTTAGGTCTTTATAAAATATATCTTTTGTTGCTTTAAAGCTTGTGCGTTAGAAAAACATAAAATGAATCCCGCCGTGGCAAGGCAAAAGGAAACTTGTAGTAAGACGGTGAGTCTTCCATTAAGACATGTCATGCTGTAACCCACATGTGGCAGAGTTACCTTGAAAACTAAGTGTTCACTCGGTTAAACTCCTCACTCCATTAAATTCGGTATTTGGAGGAGGAGGCATGGCGAAACTCAACGCCGCGCTTTATCTTGCTTCCACAGGAAAATGAAATATTAAACATTTCATTTCCTGAGTTAGCCTGCGCCACGACAGGCCCGTTAATTGTACATGTCATATAGACATTGCTAATAAACTTATATACTACAGGACCTAGTGGAGCACGAGTGTGGGGAACTACCGCCGACGCCCAACGAGGAGTGGGGGGCGAGCACCTCCCGCACTATACACGTGGGGCACGACGATCCCGGCTATGGTAAAACACCGCCTAAGCGACTTAGCACAGTTGCAGGTAAATTACACCTTTAATGAAGTCCATTTAGTTAGCTTATAGTTTATATTATATGTTAGCTTATAGCATATATAAGGCACTCTGTTGTCGTAACATTTTGTTTTAATTGGCGGAACTGACTGAGTGAAGGTAATAATTGATTCTCTGGAGTGGAAACCAATAACCGTCACTTTTGGAATCAGACGGACTCTAATATCTCCATAGTAGTAAGTCCTATAATAACATATAGAAGCATTAGTTAATTATTTGAAATTACAATTTTATTATTATATATGGTAAACATACTATTTATAGTGTAATGTTTTTGTGAATATAAAAGGTGGGAAAGTTTTAAAACAGGTTCGACATTTTCAATATTCCACACTGCGCTCAATAAAGTGCATTACAATATCATCAGTACACGTGCGAATAGATCGGACATGCCATTTTTTTTTTAGCTTCACGCTGTATCCCGCACATGGCAGGGAAGGCATAGGGGTCTTGAAAAGCAAGTGGTAAATAAAATGACAGTCCTCTGATAAAAATCCATTTAGGTGTGAACAATTTATAAAATATTTTCTGACGTTCCTGTCGGAATTTCTACGATTTTTTTTTATTCTCATAATCCAAAAGTAATACCTTAAAACATTTTATTTTCGAGAATTTGTCATTTATGTTTTTAGGCTCGGTACGTTGACAAGCTATCGATTGGATAAAGCACTCTCTGTCAAGCTCCTAAAAACCTAAAATCCAGCATAGTTCCTTGCAAATGTTCCGTAAATGTATAAAGATTTTAAAAAACCGTATTAAGAAGTATTGATGAGAAGGGTTCATTTATACTTGCTTACATACATAAGTAGTTCTGTTTTATTTTATTTCTACCAATCAGTGAAAACCAAAATATAAAGATTTCTTTATTGTCGTTCCAGATGTTCTAGCGGACAGTTTCGGGCTGGCGAAGAGTGCTAACTTCACCAAGCCCAAAATAAATACACCACCGGCTCTCGTGTCCGCAAGTAAGCACTCACACATTACATGCAATGCAACATGGTCGTACATATTAAACATTTTTCTAGCGGCCACGCTTTTTAATAACGCGATGCTTTCACTGGTAGATAGATATAATTCTATATATACCCGTGAAACATTTAAGTATTGATAAAAAAAAGTTAAAGCTTACTGTTTATTTCATTTCAAGGAAACATCATAATTATCACTCTTTATTTAAATAGGTTTTTTCGAAGATATGGAATGTCAGTTGACACAAGTAGCGGAGTCCGACGATTCAGAATCAGAAGAAAAGTTGGCACAGTACTTCTTTGAAGCTGTTAAAAAAGAAACAAGAGGCAAGCCGGTTGGCGATGGAAGTAACTGGTACGGAATGTTTATTGATACACAAATTATACACAGCTTCACCCTGTATCCCGCACATGGCAGGGTAGGCAGAGGGATTTTGAGAACCTAGTGTTAAGACACTCCGTTTCATTTACGTTCCCCACTTTCTGTCAAATTGGAGGCATTGCGTGTTGACTGGCGCAACTCAACGCCGCGTTTTGCCTTATACCAGAGCGAAGAAATGGAAACATGATATATATAATTTAAAAATATTAAATATTTCATTTCTGCGAGTGGGGATCGAACCCACAACCTGTCGGTTACAGTCACACGCTTGTGCCGCTGCGCCACGACAGGCCTCTACACAAATTATATTTTTATCTTATGCGTTTGGATAACGTAACAATCTGCTAAAATGATTTACACATTAAATTATTTGCATGTAATATATTGTAGCTTATCGACATGTGTGGACGCACGATTGGAGAGCGGCGCGGCAGGCGCTGGGGAAGCGTTTGCTCAGCGCGTTCTGGCCGCCACGGCCGCCACGCTGCCCCTGGCCGTGCGCGCGCCGCCGCACCGCCCGCCGCCCGACCCCTCCCCCGGCGACCCCGCCTCGCCGCCCGCGCCCCCAGACCCCGCCTCGCCCTCCGCGCCCGGCCCCGCTCCCACCTCGCCCGCCTCTCCGGCCTCGCCGCCCGCGCACGAAGACGCGCGCCGCCACCCGCACCTCACGCGCATGCTGTACGACGTGTTCAGGCAGCTCGCGTGGGAGTTTCATCAGCAGGTAACCAACTATTAAATTGAAACTCGATTGATTAACCTAAAAATTAAAGAGAAAACATTTGATTAACCTAAAAATTAAAGAGAAAACATTTGATTAACCTAAAAATTAAAGAGAAAACATTCAATAATAATTAACTAAATATAAAAAATATTGTGCTTTGTTTACAAACGAAATCAAACCCCCTCTGTACCCCTCGAAGGTGGATGGCACAATGATGGAGAACGTGGTGTCCTTGTGGCTGACGCTGAACGGGTCGGCGTGGGGCGGCGCGTGGTCGGTGGGGTCGCTCACGGTGCCCGCCGACGCGCCCCGCTTGCGCATCGCGCCCGATACCGTCACCTCACTGCTGCGTGCACTCGCACAGTGAGTTACATCTCATATGTTTCAGTACTATTGACCTTCATTGTGGAAATTCTGTTCCTTCTTTACAATAGTCTATGGTTTGGAGTAGATTAATAACTGGTACGGCCTCCTCCAAAGTCAATGTAACTATTTAGAACATAACCTGCAGTTAGCATGTCTGTTTAATTGCTATTTTATATTACGTTTATTTTTGCTTGTTTACATATTTTTTTATTATAATTTTCAGATTGGACAACATATCTTTAAGATGTTGGGTTTTGTCAATGCAAGCTCTAGCGTGGGTTGCGAGTTTACCTCTACATGTAAGATTCACTCATGTACTTTGTGTTTTAATTTATTAACTTATTTATAAATCAAGCATCATATATGAAAAATTACAAGAAGAATTATTATTATGTTTTATGATTATCAATTTATCAACAAAATATATATGGTAGGTATATATGGTAGGTATATTAGTGATTATATTCACATAACACTTTTAGTGGGAAGGCAGCCAGCATACTATGGGCCGCGTCATCCTCGAGTGCGAGTATTTTGTGCCCGCTCTCGTCAAGTTCATCTCGATCGACGTCACGGCTGACGGGGCCGTCATCTCCTCCGAACCTTACTTGGTAAGTTATTTCTATAAAAGAAGATTTTTTCAAATTAAATTGTTGTGCGTTCAATATTAATTGTACCAATTATTTTGTAGTGTTTTTGTAAAATTGAAGAGAAAAATCTTATATGTATTTAACATTATTTTATAAATAGTTCAATTGTAAAGACCAATATCTATAATAGATACGATTACTTTGCATAAAAAAAACAAAAAATGTTACTCACATTTCGTGTTTTTGTGCACGTTGCAGGGCGGCGTGACGACGGGCGCGGGCGCGGGCGCGGCGGCGGCGCTGCAGTCGGTGCTGTCGCGCGTGCTGAAGGCGCGCAGCGCGGCGGGCGCGGCCGCGTCGCTGCGCGTGCTGACGGCGCTGTGGCAGCGCGCGCCCAACGCGCCGCCCGTGTCGCACTCCGCGCTCGACCTGCACGCCGCGCTGCTGCGCGCCGCGCACTCGCTGCTGCCCTCGCTCACGCCCAGGCACGTCTTCCACGCGTTGCCTCTTATTAGGTCCATTGGTAAGTTGTCACTCGCTGATGTTCACCTTTTCCTTTTCTTTGTGTTATAAAAATTTAAAGAGAAAGAAAATAACACAGTTTACCAACCATAATAACAAGGTTCTATAATAAAATAGATAATGCTCTCTAAATTCTTTAAGGGAAAAATTTCAAGAAATCAATATAATGACCGTTGCATCGCAATACATTTTTGAAAATATTATGTATGTTAAGAAAAATATTAATGAATTTACCAAGATAAGGGATATACATAATATTAATATTAGAAATAAGTTTAATCTTAGTGCACCTGTAACTCGATTGAATCGAGTCCGTAATTCTTTTATGGGTCAGGGTGTACGCTTTTACTATAGGATCACAGAAAACGTCCGAGAATTTTCTATTTCACAATTTAAAAAAGTTGTGAAAAGACGTTTGTGTGTTAGAGGTTATTACCAAATTAACGATTTCATAAATGATAACACGCATTGGGAATAAAACGCTCGCTCCAGGCTGTTTCAAGTGTATCATTGTCACTTAATTATATAATGTAACGTTTTTGATAAAAAAAAAGAATGGACATGTCCCGCTGAGTTTCTTTCGCCGGTTCTTCTCAGGTCTGAGGCAGTAACTTTAGTGAACTGGTGGTAAATTGTTTGACGTTCAAAAAACGAAGCTTGTAACTTCTTATTTTGAATAAAAATATTTGAATTTGAATTTAAATTTAAAGTTGACTTTCTTTTGCATGCATGTATAGTATGTATATTTAACCATAAATAAAAAATTGCCGTAGCCGAGCAGAGCGGTTGCTGGGTGCGCGAGAGCAGCGGGTGGCGCGCGGAGAGCGGCGGCGGCGGCGGCGGAGGCGGCGGGGGCGGCGGCGAGGCGCGCCTGTCGGGGCTGCTGGCCGACGTGCTGGCGGGCAGCGCGCGCCGCGCCCCCATGCGCCGCGCGCTGCTGCAGCACCTGCTGCACTACGCGCGCAAGCTGCTGGCGCTGCCGCTGAACCCCGGAGGTGCCGCCGCCAACCAGACGGTGAGTGTCAACACCACTACTCACTCTGTTATTCATTCGATAAGAAATATTGGAAAATTGGGCTGAAAGTAAAGCTTTGTTCCAATTCTGTTCCCCACTTTCCGCCGAATTTGAGGCAATGGAGGCAATGCGTCTTGAGGGGCGGAACTCAAGGCCTCGCTTTGCCTTTTTACCACTTAAATATTTAAATTGAAAATATTAAATATTTTATTTCCTCGACTGGGGATCGAACCCAGAACCGGTTACAGTCACGCGCTTTTGCCGCTGCGCCACGACAGGCCTCAGGACATTTTTTTTAAATAGGCTATTCCTTTTTGTAAACAAATTTTATAACACCTTAAGATATGTTTAAAACTTTTTACATATTTTTTTAAATAGTAATCTATTTAAAAAAAATATATGTATTTATTCCTTATTATAAATAATTTTTATAAATATTGAAACAAAAAAAAATATAGTTCAAATTTTAATTTTTAATTCAGCCTTCAAGTCCTGGCTCCGGCGATATATCTCAAACGGACGAAAGTAAAGCTCAGAGCAACGCTGCACAAGAAGGCACTAACCTCGACGATGAGAAAAAACAACAAGCTACCAAAGCATATTGTCTTGCAGATGCTGGTATGATTTCTATTACAATATATATATGGTAGACCATTTTTTATACTTTTACGTGTTAAAGCCACTTTTATGGAGTGATTTCGTAGCTAGTGGGGAACGGAATGTCATAACACTAGGTTTCACTTTCGTTCCCTCTGCCTACCCTGCTAGTGCGGGATACAGCGTGAAGCTGAAAAAAAAAATCGTAGCTATAAAATATGTTCAATTAATTCACTCTCAGCACTAGCGATGAGGGGACGTGTACTTAAAAATATAATTTCCATTAGCTATAATGAATACAGTAGACTATCTATCATCTTTAAGTTTATTATTTTACTTTTCATTTTTATATTAAGTAATTTTCTATAATGTACCCACGTTTTTTACTATCCATATTGTTAATGAATTATATTATTTTTCCAGTTCTTGAAGAAGGGGACATCATGTTGAAGTTTTATGAAACATTATCAATGTGTAATGGAATGAACACTCTTGTGTTAAATACAGGTAAGGGACAAATATTTTTAATGTCTAAATAGGTAGGGAGTATAATATTGACATTATAGTTTTTGTATGTTAAATTTTTATTTTTTTTCCAATCTCTTTAAAAGATTTCATTTTAAGTAATATAAGAAGTGTGAATCTGTAAATTATTTATTTTAAAAAAAGTCCTGTTGAGGTCTGTAGTGGTGAAGCGGCACAATCGTGTGACTTAACGATAGGTTGTGGGTTCAATCCCTACTCGAAGAAACGAAATATTTAATATTTTCAAATCAAATTAAATTAAATGTAATGTTTTCATTTCTTCGTTCTGGTAACAAGGCAAAGCGCGGCGTTCAGTTCGCGAAAGTGGGGCACGGAAGTGGAACGTAGTGTCTTAACACGAGATTCCCAAGTTCCCTCTGCCTCCCCTGCCATGTGCGGGATACAGCATAAAGCTGAGTGAGTAAAAAATTCTTGCCGTGTTCCAGACACCGGTACTTTTACGTCTGAAGCATTAACTTAGTAAAGTAGTAGAAAATTATTAAAAAAAAGAAGTTAAAATTGAATCAGCTAATAATTTTGAATAAAAATTTTATAATAATTTTGAATAAAAATATTTATTGATCTTTATGTTTACACAATTAGGAGTATCGGGTGAGTGCACGACAGAACAGTGGTCACTTAAAGAAGAAGTGTTTTGGCTTGTGGCTCAGTTGCCTACACTGGCTGCTAATCCAGCCGAAATGTTAACTAGTCTACTGTCTTATCTTAGTAAGTCATATATATAATATTTTTTGTAGTAGCACGTAAGGAAGAATATAAATAATAATAATAATACTTTATTGTACATAAAATAATTTAAAATTTTACATAAACAAAATATATTATAGTGATGGTAGATTTTTAATTTAATATATTATGTACAATGTCGATTGTATCACTATACACAAGTAATCTCTTATAGGCAATAAAAAAAAAGGATTTAAGAGTAGGAGAACACCAAAAATATATATAATAAAAATGAAATAATTCATATAAATACTTTTTCCTACAGTTTTTACTTTTAGTAGAGTGAATGATATACTCTAAAACTAAAATCACAATAAAGAAAAAAAAGAAGAGCAGAAAAGGCCACGGACAAATGCACGTGTGCCTAAAATAAATGTAAAGACTTAAAATAGTGTTTTATTAACATTTGTAATGGTTGCAGGTAGAGACGACATGGTGAAATTATCGCAAGGCATGCAGCACTTAGTGGTGCGTGTACTGGAGAAACAAGAGATTCTTACCGCATTCATTCAAACTGGCGGGCTTGAACTGGTTCTGGAGAAGCTCACTGCTTGCCATCAGGTAATATTCAGTATAAATACTTTTGAAGTTTCATTTATATATAATTCTAATAATTAACATGATAGTAATAAAATATTTGATTTTAAATGAAATTCTTAAACAAATGCATTACTAAAAATCTTACGTTTCAAACACTGCTGTAGTCTATGTTCATGTAATATATGATTGAACTGGTTAAGACTTTTATTGAGAACATTTTTTTATATCTCCTTTTTTTTAGAAAACATATTTCGACTATGCTATCTGACCAGTAGCTCATTATGCTATGTCTACTTGAAAATGCTAAAAACATTCTCTCAGATTAGTCATCATCAGATATAATGAAACTCCCATTTTTTATTTTTTATTACAAGTGGTTTTTAGTTAACAGATAACACATTAAAATACAATTTCTAGGCTGGTCCAAGTAGCAATCACGGCTTGGTGTCATCCCTCATGAATCATTTGAAGTTGCCGCCGCAGCTCATCAACCTGTCGACGCCCGCCAGTAGTGGCAATAAGAAGTCTCAACCACCAAACTTAGAAACTACTAATGGCTTAATCAACATTGCACCGCTTTGTAAGTGTTATACAGAGGTCACTTTAATATAGGAAGAATGAAAGTGTCAAAGCGTCAAATCAGTCGAGATACAAGTCAGGCAGCTCATTATAAACTTTAAACGCAACGTGTGGATACTATATTCACTCGTGGAATTGGGTTATTTCTCATAAAATATGCTTTATATGCTGTTGAGTTCCGTCGATCAACACGTGATTGGGCGGAGAGTGTGAATGGCAGTTTGTGTTTGCCTGTCGTGATGGTAGATGCTATGTGTGCTGCAGGCACGGTGTCGTGCGGCAACCCCACGGCGCAGACGGCGGACGTGCTGCTGGGCGGCGGCGGCGGCGGCGGCGCGTGCGCGGCGCGGCGCGTGCGCGCGGCCGCCTGGTCCTACCACTTCTTCAGCGCCGACGACGCCTCGCTCGCGCTCACGCTCACGCTGCCCTACGCCGCCACGCTGCACGAGGTGCACCTGCAGCCGCATCTCACCAGCCTTGCCAGTTTGTATCTGCTTACTTTGAACTTTGATTCCCACCTGTGTTCGCCTATTATTTATTTAACTTGGCTGTGTCATTAATACATTGTTATTTATAAGGATCGTTTATATAATATAAAATAGTAAACCAACAATAATAAATAATATGTAAGGTAAAGAAATATATATGTAAATGATGCGAGCAGGGCGCGAGCTTAGTCATAACCGTGTGTTCCAGCGTGCCCGGGCGCCGTGGGCGTGGAGGCGGGGTGCGGTGGCACGGTGGTGCCGCTGGGCGCGCCGCAGAGCACGGCGGGCATGACGTTCATCCGCCTGGCGCTGGCGCGGCCGCTGGTGGTCACCACGGTCACGCTCCGCCTCTACAAGCCGCGCGACAGCTCCAACATGGGCCTGCTGCAGCTGCGCCTGCTGGCCGCGCCCGCCTTCTCCTCGCCCACCGACGCGCACCTCGCGGCGCAGGAGCATCACGAGTGAGTCACCGAATTATTTATAAACATACTTCATCAATGTCTTGTACTAATGTATATTTAAAAAAATATATGTGTGTTGTGTGCATTATAATTATGTATTTAGTATCATTTTATAATAAAAAAAGGATGAATGTGAATATATTAGCAATTTAACAAAAATTAGGATGCTTGAAAGTGATACCTTTGTTGAGTAAATTGAATATAAATGATTGCCAGGAACCGATGGGCCCGCGTGCTGCGGTCGTGCACGCGCGCGCGCCTGGAGGAGGCGCACTGGGCGCAGATGGGCGGCGCGGGCGCGGTGGGCGCGCTGTGCGCGTGCGTGCTGGCGGGCGGCGCGCAGGCGCAGCACGCGCACCACGTGCTGCTCGTGACGGCGCGCTCCTCGCCGCCGCTGCGCGCGCCGCTCCTCACCGCGCTGCTGCAGATGGACGCGCACGCGCATACTCATGGTCATTATTTAAATGTCATATTTGTAACGTAACTACAATGATGAATGGAAAATATCATTACGTATTTTCTGCAAGTTAATTTGCTTGGCGCCCATTTTAGGCGGAATGCATGACTTAACCAGATTCACTTGGAAATATGATCTTAGCAATGGCTTCATAAAGTAAATATTGTAGATATATCACAACACATTTTAAATACTCTTTTAATTCCTCAGTACCTTGTAGCAATCTTCTGTGCTCATAAGAAAAATTAAATGGACATTGAGTTCTCTTCTATATGAATACAATACATTTAAAAAGTCAGAAAGCACAACAATCTGTTAAATTATATAGTTAGTAGACACTTGTTTTTATTTTTTTTTCGTACAAGTTCACAATACTGTAGTAGTATAGCCACGAATAAACAAAAAACGAAAGCACAAGCACAATGAAAAGAAATGGTCTAAAGATAAGAGAACATAAAAAAGAAGAACAGCAAGTTATTAACGTAATTAACAGAATTGTTTACAAATGCACAGCGTTCCAGCACTCGCGAGGCTCGGTGGCGGTGAGCAGCGGCAGCCTGAGCGGGCTGTGCTCGCTGGCGATGGCGCTGTGCCGCTGGTGCGCCGCGGGCTGCGCGCAGGCGTACGTGGCGTGGCTGGCCGCCGCCGCCGAGCGCGCGCTGCGGGACGCGCAGGAGCCGTCCGCCGCGCTCGTGCACACCTTGGCCACGGTTTGTGTATTTGTGTAACGGAAACTATTATATATCATCTTATAAAGACTCATAAATGGTTTTACATTGTACTTCGTTTATATTAACACTTATCTATACTCTACTCAGCTTCACGCTGTATCACGCACATGGCAGGGTAGGCAGAGGGAACTTGGAAACCTAGTGTTAAGACACTTCTGTTTCAAACTTTCCGCCGAATTTGAGGCATTGCATGTTGAGTGGCGGACCTCATCACCACGTGTTTGCCTTGTACCATAGCGATGAAATGAAATAAATATATATTAAATTGAAAATATTAAATATTTCATTTCCTCGAGTGCGGGTCGAACCCACAACTTGTCAATTACAGTTACACGTTAGTGCCGTTGCGCCACGAAACGCCTGACAATTTTTTCTATCATTAGTAGTATTAAGTTGATTGTTATCTTAGTGGTTTCAAATCTTGGTACAATTAATATAATTTGTCTGAAATAAAATGATTAATTTATGTTTTTTTTTTCTTTTGAAATGACCTACATGTTAATTTATTAATGTTATATTACATATTTAATTTTTTACGATTTTTCTTAGATACTTTGGATATTGAAACAAGACAACATTTTGGAAGATTTGGAAGAACTTATAACGGATGATTTATTTGAATTAATATACACATGGGTGAAGGATGTACCAGAGAGTAATTTGCTTAAGAAATCTTTAGATGCAGGTAATATAACACAACACGCCAAGTTAACAGTCTTATATAATTAAATTACTTTTTTTTATACAAAATTTTATAATTTGTTTTCAGTGTTATGTTCAATGTGCTACATACGACCAGAGTTGTTTAGATTTTTATTAGAACAAATGGAAATACCTATGGATGCAGATGTTAGGTAAGAAATTGTTGTCTTATTAACTTTCCTAGCAAATTATTATTATTTTGCCTCAAAATATTTTTTTGTTCAGTTAAATATAAGTTAGTATTGGTGGTAAAATTGTTTCGTCGTCATTATCTGTTTTGCGACAAATTTGAAAATTTTAGAATTTTCGCTTTTATTTGGTTTGGTTTTATTATTAATTTATTTAATTCTTTAAATTCAATATCATAAGGCCATATTACAAGCTAATATATGTTGATGTAGAAATGACTGTCAACAGCAGATGTTAGTACAATAATATAGTTGTTGCGTTGACACCGGATGTTGCAGCACGGAGAGCGTGACGGACGACACGAAGGTGTGCCGGCCGGCGCGCGCGTGGGCGGGCGGCGCCGTGGTGGCGCGCCTGCGCGGCTGGCAGCTGCGCACCGTGGCCGCCGCCGCGCTGTCGCCCGCCGCCACGCAGGCGCTGCTGGCCTGCCCGCTGCCCGCGGCGCTCGTGCGCGCCCTCGCCGGTAACCACCCACCGCCTCCGCTTATGTCCTATCCTGTCCTATCCATACATAGGATCCGTGTTGCGTTGTTTTATGATAAACGTTTTAATTAATTGTTACAGATTTTAGTGAGGCCAAGCTTGAAACTATAATAGAGCAAACCGACTCCGACGACGATGTCCACATGACTGATTCACACAGCAGAGATGGCCGGCTTAAAGGTTGGTATAATTTTATTTTAAGAGCTTGAATTATTAGAATGTTTGCGTACGACGACGACTCTTTTTAAAAATTAGAAAAAAGTCATAGTACTTAAAAATGTTTGATATATATGATTCTCGTTTGCCAAATAGTGAGGAACAAATAAAAGTCTTTAAAATAATTGTAACAAGCGCTTAAGAATTTCGACGTAGCATTATAAGAACATATGTCGTAGTGATATCAGAGCTCTTGAAAGGTAGCTATCTATATAGGAAGCACAAATTTGAGTCCTTAAAATTTAAAATTGTTAATTGCTAATAACTAACTATAAAATATTAAGAACGTAACTTTAACTAAAAACATCACTGAAAAAAAAAATTTTAAAAACATCTCACGTATTTCAGATTTACCTTCAATGCAAAGTATATGTGAAATGGTGGAGTGGGCGCGTCTGGTGTGCGCCGAGCGCCGCGTCAAGGAGTGGTTGGGGGCCGCTGGCAATATCTTTTGGAGGCCACTGCTGCGGCTACTGTGTCACCCTCGACAAAACTGCAGGTTTGCTACGTTCTAATGTTTTATAATATCATCATTTACATTTAATATCATCTAAATAATTTAAATTGTGTCGTAAATTTATTATTATATTTTATTTTTAGTACTTGGCAAGAAAATGCACAATTTGCATTGCTAGAGGAAAATACTATAAGACTCTTCTCTGAGTTAACAGCGTGTCATAATGCCAATCAAAAACTTTTCGCATCTACCCTTCACAGTATTCTGGAATCTATGCCATTTACAGGTGAGTTATTTAAGGTTGAAAAAATTTTTTTTTATAATTAGTATGATGCAATTGTGCATTTCACAATTAACAATTTAACATTTTGTAAATTATTAATTAACTTATATTAAATGTAATTTATGAAAGTATGCAAACTACACTATGGTTTGCATACTTTCACAAATGTACTTGCGCGTATCTTTATGCAGCGTTTTTAGCGTTTTTAGCTTCACTCCATAAGAATATTGTTGTAGTATTGCTTGCTGACATGTTCGTTTGCACAGGTCCGGAGGGGCTGTCGGGGTTCACGCGCGCGCTGATCCTGCGGCTGGTGCTGTCGGGCGAGCGCGCCACGGTGTCGCTGCGCTGGGCGTCGGGCGGCGCCAGCGCGTGCGCGCCGCCGCTGCTGGCCGCGCCGCCGCACCCCGGCGCCGTCGCGCACGCCACGCTCAGCCTGCCGCTGCACACCACCGTGCGCGCGCTGCTCACCGACCACCGCCCGCCCGGTACTGCTCGCTGCCTACCTCTGCTCATACTCGTTTTTGTTTGTTTCATATATAATAACATTGTAAACATTTGAGATTGGTTACAATACTACATTTTACTATTACAATGTAAATCAAAAGCAATTTAAATGTTCAGACGGTATGCCATAATAGCAAATTATTTTTAATATACTATTTACTAGTTTATAGATATAATATTCACAATTTTTTGATTACAGCACCGTTAATAGACGAAGCGAGTCGTCTGTCGAGCGGCAGCTCCGCCTCGGGCTCCGGCAACGGGTCTGGCGCGGTACTGCGCAGCGCCTCCGACACCGCTATACTGTCGGTGGCCGAGGCCTGGGAGCTGTCTCTCGCCGCCGCTAGTGCCTCTAAGGACAAACGAGTCAAAGATGTTAAAAATACTTCGCTCAAGCAGCAATGTATCAAGAAGAGACAGTCAAAGACAAACGGTGACAGTTCTACCACATCCGGGAACGATGGTAAGGCTTCCTAATACTAAATTAAACGTTAATTTTGCTGCCTTTGATCATATATGACTTAATCTGTTTTTCTTCTTTTTTCTAGAGATTTAAAAAATCCACGAACTATAATCTAAGAAATATTTTTATGGTCTCGCTTTCATATTTTTAAATATAAAAAGAGTATTTGATTATTTTTCCTAAATATTTATTTAATAATATGTTCTTTTGATGTTGTCTCAGAAGTAATTGAAACCACGATACGCGTGAAAGTCGATGGCATCGAAGGTTACATACCACCGTCGACGACACTGGCACAGCTCAATGCAGCTGTGCCACATGTATTTGGACCCCATCTTACACTCAATCTGTACATTAATACTCATGGAGGTATGTTTGGTTATAATTTAAAAATATTGCATAAAAAATAAACACTATATTTTTAACATTAAATGTGATGGTACGACGTGTGTACATTTTTAACTTCACATTGCTATGTGGGAATCGGAGAATTAATATTTATACATTCTGTTGTAATAAAGTCACACCGCCGTTTACCACTTTTCGGAGAATTTTGGAGGCAACGCATGTAGAGTAGCGGAGTTAAACGATTTCTCTCATTACCAGAGTGAAGTTAGTTGGCATTGAACCCACAACCATCGCATGTACAATGGCACGTGTATAAATAATCTATACGTAAATTAGTGTGTAATTTGGATGTACTCTGTGAGCAGAAGCTTGGAAAGGTCCCCTGTGGAAAGGCGTCAAAAGCACAGAAGCGGGCAGCTGTACGGGCAGCGTGGTGCTGCGCGAGTTCGGCGCGTGCGGCGGCCTGGCGCTGGTGGCGGCGCGCCTGCCGCGCCCGCACGCCGCGCCCGCGCCGCCGCCCGCGCCGCCGCACCACCACGACCTCGACTGGGTCAAGCTGGATGATGCTTACGAGGTACGGGAACCTAATGTAGAGACACTCCTTTCCCAGCGGATTTGTCTTGTTACCAGTGTAAGGACAATTAACATTATTAATATTTCATTTCTTCGACTGAATATCGAAACTGCAACCTGTTGCAGGTTATTCCCAAAAAAATTAAATATATTTGGTGTATTATAATATGAATGTGTATATAATATACACATAATATTTCTCTAGAATTTCTCTATCTATTAGGTTCTGTAATATCTTTTACACCATGTACAGGTATAAATAAAATTTTAAATTGATTTTTTATATCCGAACAGGGGGCCCACATAATAATGAATACTTTTATTTAAGAAAAATAAAAATATAAACAAAATGTGTAACATTTACAGGAAATGGTAGAACTAGGCGTGACATCAGCCGGCAACGCGTCGACGGGCGGCGGCGGCGGCGGCGGCGCCGGGCCGGAGGAGGCGGGCGTGGCGGGCGTGCCGGCGCACGCGCTGGTGGCGCTGGCGCTGCTGCTCAAGCTGCCGGGCTACGCCGCCGCGCTGCTGGACGAGGGCGCGCGCGCCGTGCACCTGCTGCGCCTGCTGCTGGGCGTGGCGCACGACGAGGAGGGACGTTAGTGCTTTTGTTTATTGCATATACCATATACTACTATATGTAACTGGTCACAGTCTGTAAGATATATTTTAAAATATATAAGCGAAGCTTATTAATGTAATAGTAGTCAAAAAATTGTCATTTTTTTTTGTCTGTTTATCTGTCGGTTCGTATGCGGTGATGTCAGAAACAGTTTTGTACTAATCTATTTTAACAATTTTCTCTCAACATTTAGTGTTTGTTTTATTTAAACCTGTTAAGAAGTAAAGAATATGACAATTTAAAATAGTTAGTTCGACATATTCACTACAACATTTTTAAGTATTGACTTAAAATATAGATAATTAATTGATTTCGCGGGTAGACGCCAAAGTGTATAGACGTGTGTTTTTGGGAGCTCTATAATATTTTTGTCAAATTAATAGAAATTAAGTGTACTTATGTGTTAAAACTTATAAAACTGTGCTAAGTTGATTATTACTAAACTTTCTCACACATTTTCTACGCTAAATAATTAACATAACTATGGAGACACCAGTGAATCAACTTCTCAAGAATATGGAGGAGCTTTCCTCTATGTTTTCCTCTAGAATGGGCGAGTTTGAGAAGAGCCTATCTAAGTCTGGTTCTGCGGCTTCAATACCTACCGTAAAAAACTTATCAGCTGAATTTAATATGTTCAAGACACTTGTTTGAAAGTCCCTTAGCCTACTTAAATCACAAGTAGAACTTATTGCACTAGGCATGGATCGCCTGGAAACACAGTCACAGAGAAAGGTTCTTTTGATTCACGGTGTTACAGAAGAAGAGAATGAAAATGTGCTGCAAAAGGTAACTAGTATATTATCCAGCCAGATGAAGTTGTCAGACATAAGATCCACAGCATTTGAATCCTGCCACAGATTGGGGGTTAAAAGGGACACATCACGGCCAATTCTTGTCAGATTTACTAATATACAACTCCGTTCAAGTGTCTGGAAGGCTAAAACAAAATTAAAGGGTACTAAAATAACAATAACTGAATTCCTAACTAAGGCGCGTCAAGAGGTTTTTAATGCAGCCCGTCAGCATTATGGAATAAAGAAATGCTGGACATCTGATGGGGTAATAATTATATTACTCTCTAACAAATCCAAATGTAAAATTTTATCGCTGTCTGAACTTCAACAATTGTTATTAAAAGAAGGGTCTGCCATGAAATCCAATGACAACAACTAAACGCATATTCATTGTCTTTTTTTTTTACCATCTCAACTTTGCCGGTTTTTACTTGATATTTTTATTCTTATTAATAGCCTTTGAAATATAGGGTATATTTATATCTTTTTGTATTTATAAGCTTAATTTTTTACATTTATAGTCATTTCGTAAATAGCTGTGACAACCTCAATAAATTGACAACTGACAGAAACTTGTTTACATGTTGGATCGTGAATGTCACAGACTAATAATATTGTTAATTGTCATTTTTTATCTTTGTACTAATCACTTATCGTTGTATTGTTTCACTACGTTAAGTTCTGTTTTATTTTTTTTGCTATGACTTGTTTATTTATTTATCTAAATTATCATATCAGTATTGTAACCGGTAAAATTGTTAATTACTTCTTAGCATAATTTACTTTGTAATCAACTTGTGCACGTGGATTTTCGTAAATTTTTGTAGTATATAATTTTTTATTTTTATTTTTATTAGTTTTAAATTTATATTATATTATTTCTATATTTATAATATATATATTTTTTTTATATATATATTAATAATAAGTATGTATAATAAGTATGTATTGATGATGAATATTTCTCTTGTTCGTCTAGCGACTATGATAGTGCCGAAAGCAATGTTTCAATAATTTCAGACTCTGAACCACTCGAAAATAAATTATCGAACATTTTTACTACTCAGTCTAATTATCTTTTCTTAGTGCATGTCAACGCTCAGAGCATATATGATCATTTTACAGATATTCTTACATCATTTAGCTCCGGCGTAGTTGATTGCATTCTCATATCGGAGACCTGGTTAAAACCATCTCTTCCTTCTGTTAGTTACTCAATTCCAGGTTACCGGTTGTTTCGTAATGATCGTATTTTGCAAGGTGGTGGAGGCGTTTGTATTTACCTTCGCAATCACATACTTTCCAGTATCATTAAATGCTCTTCCAATGAATCTATTGGAAACCTGGAATATCTTTTTTTAGAAATATTAGTAAACCATAAAAAAATTCTTCTGGGAGTTCTGTACTCTCCAAGTGATAAAGTAAACTATTTTAGTGATTTAGATGGTGTGTTTGAGTATCTTACACCAAAGTATGAACATGTTATATGTATGGGTGATTTAAATACTTGTTTGTTAAAAAATGATGCTAGATCCAACTTACTGAAAGCAACAAACGAGTCTTATAATTTACACATACTTCCAATGTCGCATCCCACCCATCACTTCCCAAACTGTAGGCCTTCCCTGATTGATGTCATCACTGTCTCTAATCCTAATCTTGTTACCTCTCATGGACAAATGACTGCTCCTCCATTCTCTTTTCACGATTTAGTCTTTCTTTCATATAAATTACGCCCTCCTAAGATTAGAGACAAAATATTTCTTCAGCGCAACTTTCGGCATATGGACCTGGAACGCTTAAGGGAGGATGTGAGAAATATTAACTGGTCACCCATAATGTCTTCAAGTAATATTGACAGTATGGTAGAAACTCTAACTTCTGAACTGATTAACATTTATGATAAACATGCCCCTGCGAGACCAGTTCGTATGAAGCATACACCCGCGCCCTGGCTGACACCTGTCATTAGACGTTCCATGTGTAAGCGGGCCAGAGCCAAAGCTAAAAATAAGAAATTTCCCTCTCTAGAAAACTTAGCTGCTTATAAAAAACTGCGTAACACCTGCAACAGAATGTGTAGGGATGCAAAACGCCGCTATATTCATAGCACTATACAGAATCTCTCTCAAGTACAAGTCTGGAAATTCTTAAAGTCTTTCGGGGTGGGTAATACCTCTGATAGTAATTCCGTTTCGTTGAGTTTAAATGATTTAAATTTATTTTTTACAACACCAGCTTTAAACTTAAGTCCCCAAATAAAAAGTGAAACCCTCATGATTTTATCTAAAATAAGTTTACCAGATTCAACTCCCTTTTCATTTACAACTGTTACCGAAGATGATGTCAGAAAGTGTATCAAATCCATTTCCACCAAAGCCATAGGTAGTGACTATCTCAGTCTCGACATGATTCTTCCTGTGTTGGAGAACATTACACCAGTGGTCACTCACATAATTAATTTTTCACTGACATGTAATGTTTTTCCTGCTCAGTGGAAGAATGCTTATGTCGTACCATTGCCTAAAACCTCCAACCCTACTAATGTTACTGAATATCGTCCAATATCTATCCTTCCAGTCCTATCCAAAGTCCTTGAATCCTTAGTCAATCACCAACTTTACTCCTTCCTCTCTTCTAATAGTCTCTTGTGTCCCTTCCAGTCTGGTTTTCGTCCATTCCATAGCACAGTTACTGCGCTGTTGAATATCACGGAGGACATGCGGAGTGCTATGGACAACACCAAGCTCACCGTAATGGTTCTACTGGATTTCAGCAGCGCTTTCAACTCTGTCGATTTTGATATACTTCTTGGCACTCTTCGCGCATCTAACCTTTCTACTTCAGTGATGAAAGGGTTTCACTCTTATCTCTTCGGTCGTCACCAGTGTGTTAAATCCAACGATATTACATCGACGTGGTTAGAACTCACTGCTGGCGTCCCTCAAGGCGGCGTTCTTTCTCCACTTCTGTTTTCTATTTTATTAATAACATCTCTAAAGTCATCTCTTCTCCTTACCATCTGTATGCAGATGACGTGCAGTTATACCGTCATTGCTACTTGAACGAATTGCCTGCGGCTATTACAGCTTTAAATAAAGATCTTACTGCCATTCAAACCTGGGCTGAATCTTTTGTAATGTTATTATTATATTTAAACACATTGTTGTTAATTCTCACTTGCTTTAATCACCATAATTACATGACAAGAGCATTATATCAGTTTACCCTACTTTAGCATTACTTTTATTATAAAAGCGAAGTAAGTTGTGGGTACTTTAATAATTCGTAACCAACTAACCAAAATCATATATAACATACCTCTTCCTTAAGTTAACAAATAGTTTATATACATCAATGAAATCACTCACTTTGTTTTGATTACAGTATCAATTACATAACATGAAAACAATATATCTCTAAGATCTATCATAAGGAACTCTTGCATGTAATTGTGTTTTTTTTCTTATTTTGCCTACATCCGATGTAGATTGGGTTGGTACACCTATTATATCTGCCCATTGTTCTGAACTAGGAATTTGAATAATCTGATCCTCTTGTTCCTGGTCAAGAGTATAACTGTGTGTTTGATTTTCTAATTCACTTTCACCATGGTCCATTTCCTCACTACTCTCTTTCTCTCTTTCCCTCACCTTTACCAATTGATCAATGTGTCTATGTACTACATTTCCTTCCTGTGTTTTAATTCTGTAACTACTAGGACCTTCTTTTTCCAAAATTTTTCCTGGCATCCACTTTTGCGTTCCAACATAACTTCTGTACATAACATTCTTTCCTATGTCTATTTGTCTCTGAGTCTTATCCGCATTTCTTTCAATTTGCTGTTCTTTTTTCCTTTGCCTAGCAGTATTAGGATGCACAGTGTCTAATAATGTTCTTAATTGCCTATTCATTAATAGCTCCGCAGGACTTTTGTTCGTAGCTGAACAAGGAGTAGCTCTCAGACTTAGCAAAATCTTAGGGATCTTAATATCCCAGGGCATATTTTGCATCTTCCTTAATTTGTTTTTTACAGTCTGAACCATTCTTTCAGCCTGACCATTGGTAGCCGGATGATGAGGAGCAGTTGTTATATGTTTTATTTTATTAGCTTCCAAAAATATCTTAAGCTCTTTTGACACAAAAGGTGTTCCGTTGTCAGTCACAAGAGTTTCACATAATCCATGCTGTGCAAATATATATCTCAAATGTTTTATAACCGTAGCCGATGTCATATTATTAACTAATTTTATCTCTGGCCATTTAGAAAAAGAATCTATCACAATCAGAAATATTCGATTTTGAAAAGGACCTGCAAAGTCAACGTGTAGACGAGACCAAGGTCGTCCTGATGATATCCACTCATAGGTAGTCTTCACTGGCATTTTTCTATTTTCAAGACAGCTACTACAAGAGCTAATCATTGCCTCAATATCTTTGTCCATGTGTGGCCACCACACATAACTTCGGGCCAAAGCTTTTGTATGTACTATTCCACTGTGAGACTGGTGTAAAACTTGCAAAATAATTTTTCTCATATTTGGTGGCAAAATCACCCGATTACCCATTAAAGCGCAACCATCTTGTACACTCAGTTCCATGCGATGCAACCAATAAGTATGTAAATCCTCATCCTGCATTCGCGTTGGCCATCCTCTTAATATATACTGCATAACCCGACTCAGGACAGTATCTTTTGATGTTTCTACTGCAATCTCATCTATGTCAAAAGGTAAATCTTGTGGCGTCTCTGCCATTAATAAAATTTCGCCAGGTAGGTCAGCATTATTGACTGGCACTGGGAGCGGCCAACGACTTAAGCCATCTGCGTTTCCTATTGTTTTGCCTGGTTTGTACATGATTTTGTAATCATGTGCCGACAATGCTAGGCAATAACGTACTAAACGTGGCGACAACAAATCAGGTATTTTCTTTGAGGGATTAAAAATTCCTAATAACGGCTGGTGATCGGTGATGATTGTGAACTTTCGACCTAAAAGATAATTGTTAAATTTTTTAACACCATAAATAATTGCTGTCGCCTCTTTGTCAATCTGAGAATATCGTCTTTCATGTGGATGCAAAGTTCTGGAACCCATTGCTATTGGTTTTTCTACTCCGTTTTCCATAACGTGAGATAGTACTACACCGATGCCATATTCTGAGGAATCACAAGTTAGTATCAATGGCTTCTTTATGTCGTAATGTGTCAGCGTAACATCTGAACTTATCTGATTCTTAGCCATTTCAAAAGCATCTTGTTCTATTTCAGACCATTTCCATCTAGTTCTCTTATCTAACAATCTATGTAACGGTTCCAACAAGGTTGCCTTATGAGGAATAAAACGCTCATAGAAATTATAAAGTCCTAAAATGCTTGTAATTGCTGCACATTCTTAGGCACAGGAGTATTAACAATTGCTTCTATTTTACTAACCGCAGGACGTATGCC
The DNA here is from genome assembly GCA_019049475.1 of Eueides isabella. Lineage (NCBI taxonomy): Eukaryota > Metazoa > Arthropoda > Insecta > Lepidoptera > Nymphalidae > Eueides > Eueides isabella. The sequence goes on from CM032400.1 coordinate 3,611,377, forward strand.
CTCGGCGTCAATTACAAAACCCAAGAATTCTACACTACTTTGAGCAAATCTACATTTATCCTTATTTAATCGCAGACCTGCCTTCGCTATACGTTTCAACACAACATCTAAGCGACTGTACATTTCTCCATAAGAGCGTCCCGTTATGATAACATCATCTAACAATACCGCTACACCAGATATATTAGCTAACAATGACGACATAATTCGTTGAAAAATTCCAGGACTAGCCTTCACACCAAATGCCAGCCTATGAACTGCAAACAAACCTTTACACGTGTTTAATGTCAACAATTTGGCAGTCTCATCATCTACGGTCACTTGCGTATATGCTCTATCCAAATCGAGGGTGGTGAAATATTTCCCCCCGGCGAGTATAGCAAAAATCTCATTAGCAGTGGGCATTGGGTATGTGTCAGATTCTATAGCTTCATTAATAGTACTTCGGTAATCACCACACAAGCGTATATTCCCATTCTTTTTAACAATTGGTACAACTGGCGTTGCCCATCGTGAGTAGGGAATCGGCTTCAAAACGCCATCAGTAACCATGTTGTCTATTTCTTTTTCTATCCGTTCTTTAAGTGCATACGGAACAGGTCGTGCCTTCAAAAACTTTGGTATAGAATTTGGTGCCAGTCTTATAGAAACTGGTTCCCCACAATACATTCCTAAACTGGAGTCAAAAATCTCCTTATATTTAATTAGCAAATCTTTAAAATTTTTACATTCTGTAACTGAATTAATATTATTTATAAAAATATTTAAAGGTTGAAACCAATCCCGACCTAATAAATTTGGACCGTTCCCATGAGCTACAATAACATTTAATTTAATATTATAGTTTTTATACTGCACTTGAATATTTAATTGACCTAACAGTTTCACAGGTGTATCAGTCCATGTCGATAATTGTATAGATAATGGTTGTAATTTGTCCTTTTGAGCATTTGGTAAACTATTAAATGTTTTAGTATTAATTAAAGAATATGAAGCCCCCGAGTCCACCTGCATTGTTACACTAACACCACATAATAAAACCTTGACCTCAACAGGAGGCATTTTTCGTTGAAAATTACATTTATCTTCGTTTAAACAATATATTCCGTTTAAAAGTTGATCTGATCTGTCAATTTCTGCTGCATAATGAATCTTCCTTGCATTACTGTTTGTACGTTTTTGTGTACATATCTTTTCTATATGTCCTTTCTTCTTACAATAATTACAAATTGTGTTAATAAATCTACATACACCACTGTGCTTGTCACCACATCTGTAACACAGGCGATACTTAAACTTTGAAGAATTTTCATGTACTGCACCTATATCCATAGCTTCTTCATTAGATTTATTATTAATCGATATATCCAATGATGTCCCTGGGGATTGCATTAAGGTTACATCCTGATGTGCTATCTCTGCCGCAATCATCTCATCTAAAACTTCCTGGTAATGCAGTTTGTTTCGCTTTAACAAATCAAATTTGAGTTTTTCGTCTCGCATCCCGCACACAAGGCGATCTCTAAGATTTCGTTCTAGATTATCAAAATTACAGTAAGCACCAATCTTCCTCAACTCTGTATTATAATCACTCGCTCTTTCCCCGTCTTGTTGATTTCTATTGTAAAACCTATATGTCATAGTTATTTCATTTGCCTTAGGTGTGTAGTGTCTGGCCAACACATCAATAATAGTTTCATATCTGACTTCATATGTTTGTAATGGTGTAATTAATGCTACTACTAGTTCATAAACTTGTGCTCCGCAAACTGTAAAAAAGTTCGCTCTTCTAGCTTCATCCGTAACAATGTTGTTCGCAATGAAACAATAATTCAATCTGTCTATGTAATGTCGAAAGTCTTCATTCCCGGGTTGTTACTCGTGGAATTTAACTGATTGTAAGTGTGTCATATTTGTCTATCAATTTTACGTAAAAAAAACTTTATCTCGTCGCCACTATTATATTTAAACACATTGTTGTTAATTCTCACTTGCTTTAATCACCATAATTACATGACAAGAGCATTATATCAGTTTACCCTACTTTAGCATTACTTTTATTATAAAAGCGAAGTAAGTTGTGGGTACTTTAATAATTCGTAACCAACTAACCAAAATCATATATAACAGTAACCTATTCCAAAAAAATCGCAAGCAATTATTGTTGGCAGTAATAAGCTAAGAGCTAAAATAAATTGGAACACAACACCGAAAATTCTATACTCAGGAATTGAAATCTCATATTGTAATAAAATTAAGAACTTAGGCTTAACTATTGACTGTAATGTGTCCTGGATATCACATATTAGTGATATCAGCAAACGTATGCATTTCTCCTTCCATACCCTCAAGCGTCTCCAATATTTCCTCCCTCATAAAACCAAAATTATGCTAGCGCAATCTCTTCTCCTGCCCATTCTGGACTACGCCGATGTCTGCTATTTGGATGTAACCGAGGAGCTACTCAATAAGCTAGAACGTCTTCAAAACCTCGCCATTCGCTTTATTTATGGCCTACGTAAGTACGATCACGTTTCTCAATTTCGAACTCAGCTTAATTGGCTCCTAATCCGACTTCGCCGCGACATGCACATCCTTTCACTCCTTTTTTAAAATCCTTAATTTTCAAAATTTTCCTCCTTATTTACGCTCCCGTTTTACAGTACTTCCTAATCCCACACGCTCTAGGCGGTCTTGTGTCATACAGACACTTGACGTACCTAAGAGTAACACCAAATTCCTGCAAAAATCCTTTTCTGTTTATGCCGCATCCCTATGGAACAAACTCCCTAAATCCATTCAGAAAAGTAATTCCATAGTTTCCTTCAAGCATAAAATTAAAAAATATCTACTGGCTACTTTAGACACTTAGACCTCAGACAGTGGTGATGAATTCAATAATCGCATTATCATCCCATAAATAAGTATAGTTTATTTATCATATGTATATGTATATGTATGTATGTACGTGTATGTGTGTATATGTATGTTTATGTTATATATGTATTCTATTTATATTGTTAGTAATATATAGTATATATGTTTGTATATTATTTGTATATTATATTTATTAGTTATATTTATCATATATGGTTTTTTTTTTATATTCTATAATATCTATTGTAGAAATATTGTATTCTTTTTTTTTGTTTTTCATAAATTGTACTTGGTGTTTATTTCCCGCTTAATGTCACTCATCCACTTCCACTGGTTGGCTGGAAGAGATCTCTTACAGAGATAAGTCCACCTTTGTACACTTTTATTTTCATTTTAATATTTCTTATGTACCTATTTAGTACAATAAAGTATATTAGATAATTTAAATTTCAATGTGTAGATGTTATCTTTAAAAGGATTATATTATTAGAATGAGAAAGTAATTAAGATGATTAAGTTGTAACAAGTCGCTAGTAAGTTATAACAACATTTTACAATCAGGTAACATAGTGGTGAGCGGCACCAGCCACAGCTCCGGGTCGACTACGAAGGGCAGTGCGTCCCTGGGCACGCTGCCGTTCCGCGTGGTGGGCGCGCTGCTGGAGGCGGCGCCGCGCGCCTCCCCCGCCGGCCGCGCGCTGCGCCTGGCGCTGCTGCAGCTGGGCGCGGTGCGCCTCGTGCTGGCGTGCCTGGCCGTCTTCACGCACCACAAGCCCGCCAGTGCACAGGTGATGTGTTCGCCTTTTACTTTTACTTGCTCGGTGCTGCACAGGGAACGCGCTTTGTCCGACACGAACCAGAGAGAGAGGAAATTTAACATAATTCATTATAATATCAAGAAAATAAGAATAATTAATCAAATCATTTACTTAAGTAATGATGATGCTTACAAATGTCACGCTTTAAGTTTGACAATCTCTTACTATATGATGAATGAAATTACAATTAATTTGTAGTACTTATTTCTAATGACTTATAGATTTCTGTATTTGTGTATTAGAATTAAAACATTAGAACAATTATAATTTTTATTTATATTTTAATAATGTAATATAATTATTTAAATCAGCAGAACAGTCAAAACTCAAACGGGTCGGGCAAGGAGGAGAAATCGCAACTATACTGGGCGAAAGGCACGGGCTTCGGCACCGGCTCCACGCAGCAGTCGTGGAACGTGGAGCAGGCGCTCGTGCGCCAGCGCATCGAAGAGGAACACGTCACCGTGCTCTTGCAGGTTATTCACGCATCTTCACGCTTTTTGTACATTGCAGAGTTAGAGGCAAACTAATGTTAATTCTTAGTTGTCTCCCTTTCGCCCAATTTTTTTAGACATTACCTTGATGAGAGGCGGAACTCAAAGTGACGTTTTGAATACCAGTGTGAGGTAATGAAAATAATTAAACATTTTTAGAAAATTCAAAAAGAAAGTATTTAGCATATGAAAAACAAAAAGTAGTCAATTGTTTCAATAATACAATAATTCTGAAAAATGTCAATGTCGTATTTTCCCATTGTAGGTTCTCGTGTCATACATGAATCCCGGTGAGAAGTGGCCGCCGGAGGAGGGCTCGCAGGAGGAGGACGAGCCCGAGGAGACTGAGGAAGGAGACGCCCACGACTTACCGCCCGAGTTCATTGACCTCGTCGCCGGCAGCTCACTAGTACCTGCCATTTGCTCGTATTTAAGGAATGACTCAGGTAAGACAATAAATTAAGATTTTATCTATATTTATAATGTGACTGTAACTGATTACTGTTTGTATTTGACAGATATATAAAAAATCTTCGGGAGTTCCGATATAATGATTTAATTTTTTTTATCAGCTAATCATACAAACGGCTTACTAGTTTAAATGAAATTTTCAATATTATATTTTGGCAACCTTTTTTTAAATTTGATTTATTTAAACCAGATGATAAATAAAAATGTTACGCCAAATAAAAAAAAATAGTTTGATAAAATTACTATAGTTTTTTTTTTTTATTTACTTAGCTCAAATTTGACTTTTGAATGTACATAAAAGTGGTAATTTTGCAAGAACAATAAGGTATTTGAAATTAGTGATTAAAATAGTGTAATTCTAGCGGGCGAATCTGGCGGGTTGTTGCTTTAAAATAAATTTGTATATTAATCAGGTGACTTTCACATTTAAAAAAAGAAAAATATTGTTAAATTTATTACTATCAAAACAAGTTAAGTATTTATATATTTCAAAATAAATGTTGGTAATTATTTAAATAAAATATATATTTGTTTGGCTTCGTGTGGTCAGTGCTGGACATGTCCCGCCACATCCCGCTGTACGTGTGCGTGCTGCGTGCGGTGCGCGCGCTGCGGGCGCTGCGCTGCCGCCGCCTCGCGCCGGCGCTGCGCGCGCTGCCGCGCCTGCTGGCCAGCATGAGCCGCACCACCAACTCGTATGCCACCAAGCTCAGGTACGTCTGCTCGGAGCACACGACTAATATTACCTGTTTTAACATTTCAAATGCATAGACAATCACACACACACACACGCACACTCACGCAAACACACACACACACACACACACACACACACATGCACACATTTTTTTATATTGCAATCACACTGGTTTGTTTGCCCAATGATTGATGATTTGTTAAAAGAATAATAGGGCATCCTATTTCTTTTCATATTTTTAAAATTAGATTAAATTTTTATATATATATTTAAAATGTATATTATGTCTATTGCAGAATGAGCAAGAAAAATATATTTGGAAAAATGACTTACAGCCAAAGATTTAGTTCCTCAAGTAATTCAGAACTGTCTGAAGAAGATGAGGGCCTCGCTCTACTTATCGCTGATATTCAGGTAATCTTGTTAATTTAGTTTTTCTTGCCTCACTATGTCATGTCATGACGACAGCAATGTATATTTTAATTTAAATAATGAATGCAGGCGACGTCGGCGCTGATGTGCCGGTCGGAGGGCGACGCGGAGAGCGCGGGCGGCGCGCGGCCCCTGCGCGGCGCCACGCGCGAGGCGCGCTACATCGACCTCATGCGCACCATGCAGTTTGGTAAGACTACCTCACCTAAACCTAATAATGCTAATGAATATTTACTTAAAATGTATTGGTAGTATGCATAACTAGATATGGTGATACATTTGCGTAGAAACGTTCGAGATGATGGCGGAGAGCGCGGAGGGCGGCGGCGGCGGGTTCCGGTTCACGGTGCCGTACCACTTCGAGGGCACGGTGCGCGCGGCGGGCGAGCGCGCACACCCCGCGCGCATGAAGCGCCTGGCGCAGGAGGCCGCCACGCTCGCCACCTCGCTGCCGCTCTCCTACTCCTCCTCCGTGTTCGTGCGCACCGACACCGACCGCCTCGACGTTATGAAGGTAAACGGACTCCATTATTCGTTAATTTCTTTTTTTTGTTTTGAAACTTACTTTGTACACTGTCATATCTAAATTATATAGTTGCATATCGTGGGCTTAAAGTGTAAACCTAATGACAGCCTATTTATTACGAGCAAATTCTCAGAAAACACAAGAAACTTTTTTAATACTTGAGGATTCGTATATTATGATAAAGTTCTGACGTCTTGTTTATAAATGCATTGTTTTTAAAATTTCATCTTCTAAAGAAAATTATTAAATTAAACTTATTTTAATTTTTCACTCTGTAAAACATATAAAATATTATTATAATGTTTTACAGGTGTTAATAACGGGCCCCTCCGACACGCCGTACGCCAACGGCTGCTTCATCCTGGACGTGTACTTCCCGGCGGAGTACCCGGCGGTGCCCATGCTCATCAACCTGGAGACGACGGGACGCCATTCCGTTCGCTTTAACCCCAATTTGTACAACGATGGCAAAGTGTGCCTCTCAGTGTTGAACACGTGGCACGGACGTCCTGAAGAGAAGTGGAATGCCCATACTTCCAGCTTCCTTCAGGTAACAAGTGCTAGTAAAAATCTAGAGCTCTTTTTTGCACCTTCTAGTCTATGATTATATAGACTAAGCATTAAAATGTTATTATGTTATATAAACTAAGTTATGTTATATAAACTAATTATGTTATATAAACTAAGCATTAAAAAGCCATAGAAATTATATAGAGTGCAATGTGTTATGAATATTATTTACTGTTGGCTGGTATTGTTATTTATTGACATGCAACACAATTTTTATTTTGAATGGAGTATATTATATATTAAACCAGTTTTTTTTTTATTTTTAGATACGGTTTAATTTTTATTGAGACAATTGATTTTGGTAATTCTAAAAGTTATTTTTGATATGAAAAAAAAACTATAATAAATATGTGATTGATTGTTCACTCAATTCTATTGTTATAAAAAATATTATTATAACACATATATTTCCTAAAATCGACGATTCTATAAAACAATAATGCTAGAAGAGCTCTAGAATATTCTTTTTACATATTTGACCTATATTTGAAGTACTGGGAGTATTCCGATAAAAGTGAATAACGTTATACGTATATACATATTTGGCCATCAGGTGCTAGTGTCGATCCAGTCGCTGATCCTGGTGCCGGAGCCGTACTTCAACGAGCCGGGCTACGAGCGCAGCCGCGGCACGCGCGTGGGCAACAGCGCCAGCCTCGAGTACAACTCCAACATCTACCAGGCCTGCGTGCGCTGGGCCATGCTCGACCACCTGCGCTCGCCCGAGCCCTGCTTCAAGGAGGTATGCGTGTTCATATAAATAAATAACCAACATTTATCTTTTTACCAAAATTATGATCAGTCGATTAAGTAAGATTATTTTTAATTTTGTTTCTGAATGAACACTATATACATGTTATATGATAGTAAATCTCGCTTACATCATTTTTTTTACGAAACCGTATTTTGTCTCAATTGAAACCTTGCAATATAAATAGTATTTCTTTAATTTTAAGTAACTTATACAATTGCCATTCGGAAACGTAATGGGTTGACAATACGTATATAACATTTATTTTTCAATTTTAGGATAAAAATAAACTCATGTGTTGCTTCTGAAAACAAAATTTTATTTTGTTAGTTTCTTACAAAGATGATAACTTTTTTTATCACACTATTATTAAAACCTCACCTGAAAACAAAGAAACGACAATTAAAGTCTATTCTTCCACCAATTATTCTTATTTATCTATAAATTAATAAATCTATTACAATGTAACTATTTTCCAATGCAATATCCAACATAATCTCTCAACCGTCCACAGGCTCTGTCTAGCACTTGTCAATTGTCACCGGCAATGTAGTAAGCGCAGTAAAATTAAAAAAAAAATAAAGAAAATTAAAGAAGTATTATTTCTTTACACGTATATTTGCCAATCAGGTGATTCAAACCCATTTCTGGATGAAACGTAACGAGATAATGCAGACAGTCGCGAACTGGATCACGGAGCTGGAGGGGCAGACCGGCGACGAGCGCACGCAGCGCAGCATACAGCACAACCTCATGGCGCTCAAGGTATTTGCTTTACTTGTTGTCTTTTTCTTATTATAAGTTTTTATTTTGTACGTTTTTTTTTCTATTAAGTTGTAAAATGATCCAAGAAATAATAGAATACACACAGTAAATAAGTGTCATAACGTAAAAAAGTATGCATATGAATACTAACTAATAATTTAAATTGAATTGCATCAGGAATAAAGTTGTTGGTGTGCAAGGAAAAAATTAAATTATAATGCTGGTTTTATAATTTCTCCTTGTAGGTGTTCTTAGCTATCTCCAGACCATAAATATAATCGTTCTTATCATATTATTATTTTGTACAAATTGTAACGTTAACTAATTTATTAAACCTAATTACAGAGGCACTATGTTAAACTACAAGAAGAACTAGCAAAGTTGCCGGTCCCGGCCGGCCTCGAGGACCTGGACGAGCCGTTCCAGCTGCCCGCCGCCCCCGCGCCCTCGCCCGGCTCGCCCTCCGCCCCCGCCCCGGCGCCCGCCGCCCCCGTCGCCCCCGCCGCGCCCGCCGCCCCCGCCGCGCCCGAGGCCGACGAGATCGACCACGACATGGAGAAGATCGTGTTGCAAGTCCTCGACTGAATGCAGCCGGGAGGGCCGCGCGAGGCGCGAGTGTCCCGATATGGCTGTGTGTGTAGTGCGACGCGCGTCGCGCGGGTGGTGGCGGTGCCGTCGCTCCTTACCTTTTACTGTTTTATAAATATGTTTTATTAGATGTATAGTTTTAGTGGAGCCTCTGTTTAGTTTATTGCATTGTGATACCGCGACCGGCTCGCGGCGTGCTGTGGACTCGTGCCGACACATGTTACCGCTACCACCGCCACCGCCACCGAGTCCGGTGCGGCCGGCGTCGCCTAAGAGATGTCTGTCTATATTATGTATATTAAATTATAATTTGATGTATAAATAAATATAAATGATTGCGTTTCGATTGTTGTATTTAAGACATATATAGAGTCCATGGACGTAGTCGGGTCGAGCTGACTAGTGTAGTACTCGCTTGGGTCGCCGAGGGGAGATGCGATTGTACATATATTATATATCAGCTCATTTTAGTGTCTCATTGTACTTTCATTGTCAGGTAAGTTTGAGTAGGACGTTTACTTGTTAATTATATATATTTGTCTGACAAATTCGGATGTAAATAAAAATTTATGTTATTGCAATTTTGTTTTCTTTATTTCTAATTGTTTCTATACATTGTTAGTTTTTTTTGTTAATGACATACTGTTTTTGTAAAATATGCAATGTCAATGAAATTCATAAGATAAATACAATATCTATTAAATAATGTCATTTGTTAAATATACATATTTAATTAAAATATATCCAGATCTCAATTGTACTTTTAGATATTCAGTAGTCATAAATATATCATGTTTGAAATACTTTGTGTAACTGCCGTGTGTTGTTCTAATTATATACAATAATTATGAATATAACTAGAAATAGCTATTATATATTAAATGGCGTTAAAATGTGTAAAATATTATTTCGATAAACTACAAGAAAATAAGGGGACAAATGAGTACGCAATTTCACTTGTATCTTGTAATTGTAAATATATTTACAAATTGTTCATATAAAAACTTCACATACACAAAATTATTACAATTAATCGTATAATTAATAACGACATTTTAATATCTGAAATAAATAATTATTTATTCACCTGAGACTCGTTGATTTCTTTAATTGTTTTATTTTGTTTGTGTCATTCTTTATTGCACTTCTTTGTTTAAACTAAGTAATGAAAATAACGAGTCGAGTTAACTGAAAGCCTATTTTAGGATTATTTCGAATGATTTAATGGAATATTTCATATAAACTTAGACGGTTTTTAAAAAAGCCTCTGTTAGTGGCTCTTAACTAATCTACGTTGAACTTCCATCACAGATGGAGCTTACTAGTTGTGACATACAATATATATTTACACACATTCTTTAAAATATTTATATATCTACAGAACTATGGTAGCTGTTTAATCTATTGGTATTCCAATGTAGTGCAAATAAAATAATAATAAAAAAAAATGTTTTATGGCACTACTGCATATCAAATACGAAATGAACGTATAAGCGCTGATGAGTATCGCTACATAAAAAGAACTTGTCTATTTAGAGACTACAGATGTGTTACTAGATTTTAATTATTAATTTATTTTAATAACTAACAAGAATTATAAATATTATCTAGCTATATTAAGTAGAGTTGCTGGATTGGATGAGGTCGTTCGGATCGAGTTGTCCCGCTTCCACACATGACTTGCAGCAGAATCTGTGTATTAAAAAAAATATAATGTATAATATAAATATAATGTAAGCGAGGGAGGGGGAGAGCTCGGTTGACCCTCGAAAACACGGTATCGACGATACTGGAGGAAAGGTCACGTAAAAAGCATGAGGGCTGGCCGGAGGGCATGTATGAAGAGGTTGATGTCAGTGAAATCGTCGAGGCGAAAGAGGTATGTCGAGACCGTAGCGTTTGGCGCTCCGGTCTCTCTACCTACCTCGCTAGGGATATAGCGTGAAACTAAGTATATAATGATATATATATATATATATATATATATATATATATATATATATATATATATATATATATATATATACACATATATATATATATATATATATATATATATATATATATATATATATATATATATATATATATATATATATTTATTTATTTATTTATTTATTATTAAAGCTAATTAAGAATGATTTTTTTTATTTTCACTAAGATACAACTCTTTAATGCAAATGATAAATCATTTTACAAGCATATAGGTACAAACAATAAAAATACATTTCAGGTCTATACCTCTATAGGTAGTATGCAGAGGCGACCTTATCACTTTATTGGTAAATTTGTGATGTAATCAGTTATAATAATAAATATTTGTCAATAATATATTGTGGCCTGTCTTGGTACTTCTAAGTTAAATTAAGATATAAATGGAAGAAGCTTAAAAAGTTATTATTACCCAGAATAGTATTTGTGGTGGCAGAACTTGCTCTTCACAATGAGATGGCAGGTCGCGAAGTACGGGTTGTCCTTGCAGTTGGGCGGGATGTATAGTCCTGTGAACGAGTTTATTATGTCAAAATGATTTATTTTGTAAGCTTTTTCTTATATAATTTATAAATCATTAGTCACTTTTTTGAGAATTTGGTTAAGAGTATAATCCACACTACGGCCTCAATCCTGAATAAAAGTTCTAAGTAAAAAACAGGAACCACAGCAAAATAAATTGAATATATAAATAATAATGTAAGTAGATAATACGAGTATATCGCTCCTAAAGATCGAAACTATCACAAACTTTTTGACATTTTTTTTTTCAGATTCACCAAGAAAATACTATGTATATCATACATCGTTAAAAGCGTATTTTTCAGGTATTTTCCTAACTATGATATATTACTAGATCACTTTTATAATAAAATGGATGCTATGTATTAATGTAAAACCATATTAGTTAGTTTTGAATGTAAAAAATATGTTTAAAATTAACTATATATGCAACAAAAACACTAACTCAACAAATAAGTGAATTCATTATATATATATATATATATATATATATATATATATATATATATATATATATATATATATATATATATATATATATATATATATATATATATATATATATATATATATATATATATAATATATATATATATATATATATATATATATATATATATATATATATATATATATATATATATATATATATATATATATATATATATATATATATATATATATATATATATCTTTTACAGTTTAAAAAAATATAATAAAAATATTAAATATTAGTTTCTTACCTTCTACGTTGATGGCGAGCGTGGAGTAGTGCGAGGAGTAGGCATTTGCGGCGTGACAGCCATATAATCCGCTGTCGCTGGACTGCGCCCGCGGTATAGTCAATCGGGCCTCTGTACAACATACATTTTATAAGAATAACTTATCTATTTATTATTACCTGTATATATCTTAAGATAGAATAATACGAAATATATTAGAAATCGAGATAAAACTCAAAACGACACAATGTCAATTAACGCAACTTTGTATAAAAGTAGAATACCATTAAATAATCTTTTAAGTGTTTTTATTCAACGGCTATTTTAAGCTTCAATATAATATATATGTAAAAAATTGTGTACTTATAGATTGAAAACAATCTTCCCACTGCAGTATCGTTTGACCGCATATATAAAGATAGAATTACTATTATGTGACAAGAGATTCATATACTTATTATTATTGTTTTATTTTTTCATGTACATGGCAGATTAGAGGGAGGGAACTTAGGAACATAGTGTTAACGCTCCGTTTTCACTATTGTTTCCCATTATTCACGTAATTAGAGGATGGCGGAAGTGCGACTGTCTCTACGCAATTGAGCGATGAAATAAACATATTAAGCATTTCATTTTCTCGAGTGGGGATCGTACCATCAACCTATTTCGTTAACTGTCGTGAGTTTGAGTCCCCTACAGTGTAGGGGTAGGGCCTACACCATCACTAATGCTTCATATATGTAATATTTTTTTTTTTAGTTTCTCGTTGTATCCCGCACGAGGCAGGGTAGGCAGAGGGAACCCGGGAACCTAGTGTTAAGACACTCCGTTCCACTTCCTATCGCCACTTTCCGCCGAATTTGAGGCATTGTGTGTTGATAAAATATTAAATATTTCATTTCCTCGACTGGGATCGAACCCAGAACCTGTCGGTTACAGTCGCGCTTGTGCCGCTGTGCCACGACAGGCCTATACTATATACTATATAATTATATCAATTAACCTATATACAATTTTATATCGTCATGTTCTCTTAGACATTTATTTCTAAAAATAAAACAAATATAATACATAATGTTTTCAATTTCATGTATTGATAGTTTAACTGACCGGTGACGGACATGCGGTCGTCGCTGCGCAGCCGCACGCCGTCGCGCGTCCAGTGCACGGCGGGCAGCGGGTAGCCGTCCACCTCGCACGGCAGATTGATCTCCGCGCCCGCACGCACGCGCGTAATGGAGCTTAAGATGCGCGTGCTCACCGGTACTGTATACACATAGTCGTCATACATGTACAAATACAAAACTTTATAACTAATATTGTTAATTTTTTAACGACAGTAATCATAACAGAACAACTTTCATTTGAATAAAACACTTTTAAACGAATTAATCGCAAATATTGTTTTTTTTACATTTTTGGAAACCCCACGTACTACTGTAAAGTCTTCGAAACGTTGGGTTTCCAAAAATGTTCACCACTCAAAATGAGCAATTAATCCGTTTAAGTGTTTCATTTAAAATATATAACAATCGGGAAAATCTAAGTGTTTATTAACATTCATTTGATTAAATAGTATCATAAAACGAAAATAATAGTAAGCTCCTATTTTTTTGTACAATTAAATATTTTTTGTTTCTATCTCCCTTGATTTTCAGTGTTACGTACCTCTAAATGTAAATAAAACGAAACCGGAATTTACAATATAAATTAAAAGACAAGTTCAAAAAGTAAAAATAAAAAGATATTTCAGAGAAAAACAAAATTATGAAATATCGTAATTATGTGTTTTTCTCTGAAATATGTAGTAGATCATTTCATACAAGATGAATACGTACTCCCGCAACATTGTACTTCCCATTGACCTTCAATCTATGAAAACTATATTTAGTTCCTAGTTAATACTAGTTTACTGATCAAAAATATTTACAGGACAAAAATGTATGGAATACTATTGAATTTCATGCAGGATAGCTGCCACTTTATGTATAATTAAATGATACTATTATTGACAATAAAATAGCAACTGCTGAATGCCTTGTCGTCTCTTCCCAGCAAAACTGCCTTCGGAACCGGTGGTAGCTTTAAAAGTGCTTATACTAGTCTATTTAAGTAAATAATATTTTCAATTTTATTTTCAATCCTGAAATTGGTACACAACTCTCGGTGAGCGAGTCCGACTTGTTCTTGACTTTACTTGTACGAACGAAGAGTATTTCGGCTGAAATTTCACAACCCTAACTCTTTGTTTTACAAATCGACTCGACTAGACTAGTTTACAGTGTTATGAAGTTAAGATGTAGCTTAAATTAACATGCAAAGAGGAATCATGCACCAAACCACATCATGCAGTGAACATAAATAAAAAAAAATAAAAACATGTTTCAAGGTTCGGTCTTACCGGTGAAGACTGGTCTCTTAATAATCCTTGGCTCCGGCGTCGTGGAAGCCTCAGTGGTGGGCTCCGGGGTCGTCGTGGGCACTTCCCTATAGTTCGGTATAAAGAACGGGCGTTCCTCCTCAGTATCTGTACTAAAGGCTTGTATGGTGACCGCCCACTCTGCTGGTTCCTCTATGCCATTGTAGGCCTGGCAAATGTACTCGCCGAGAGTGTCGGTGGTAAGCTTGCGTATTTGTAGTACGTTGTCGCGCGCCTCATAGAGGGGGCTGCTGTAGGGCACCATGGGGCCATGACGGCCGTAATACCAGTATATCGCTGGCGGAGGGTATCCGTACGAGAGGCAGCGCACGCTCAGCGGCTTTCCCAGCTCACCCATCACCACCGCGTTGGGTTCACCCGCTATACCCGCCTTTGTATTCACAGGACCTAACCCCGTTCCCTTTGTTAGTATACTATCACATTCTATGGCTTGCGAATATTCACTTATTGACTATTTGAATTGGAAATAATGCGCTTTGGTTGAAAATAATGAAGACGATACAAAGTTTGTCTAATTCTAAAAGGATTAAAGGAACGTGTGTGTTTATGTACCAATCTACTACAATTTTATTCAGTTAAAACTGAACTTCAATATTTACAACCAATTCAAATAAATCAAAGTAAAAGTTCACAAACGAATATTATTTATTAGCAAGTGAATCCAAACCCATGATTGCCAAACTTTAATTTTTAATGTTCTTGGATGCTCCAGCATATAAATATTAGTGTAAAAAGTATGACAGTACACAATCATATAAATCACAAACATGAGAATATTTTAGAGAATCCAAGAATTTAAAAAAGAAACTAACTACTGTTATTATTGTAAAACCTGTATATTGTGCATCTGCGCAGAGCAGCGCGAACGCAGCGATCACTGAGAGCCGTAACATCACGCGCGAGAACTGTTGCCTTCACTCACTGTCGACTGACTGATTGTATTCAAAAAATCAATGCAGCGAAGTAACAGGCAATCTCAAGCAATAAATTTAGGGGTCATCCATGAATTTAAATATATATTAAAAAAATGTTTTCGAATAATGTTAAATAATGTAAGCAGTTTTTACATTTCCCTATTTTTTAAACCTTCCTGGTGACTTGTCGTTTTCAAATATTATATAAGCATGCCGACAAGATAGGGCGGCAAAGGGAAGTAATGTTGTTTAGATAAAAGTCTGTTGACTGCAAACTGTAATTTGCGGATGTCCGATGACAAAATGATATTACATTTATGCCAAATGAAATGAATGACTTTGTAATCACAAACTAATCAAATGAATAAGTTACGTGAATTCTTTTTTATAAATAATCGTTCTTAATAATTACCAGTTTTAATTAAATTGAGAATTGGAATAGGATATGTTTCTATAAAGTAAACAAAAAAAGACAATATTTTAATCTGTGGGTCATAGAAAATGTAATTTCCAAGGGGAAAGGTTATCACTATTTGTTTACTTAGCGTGAGCCAGCATTGAATTTGCTCGAGTAAATAAAGGATTTATTGACATCATCTAGGAAACGATAATTCTTAGAAAGATAACGGTTTTTCCTAGTATCATCTGTGCAACATCGTCTTAAATGATCGAGTTTATTTAATTATTTAATAAAACTGTGTAATCCAAGCAGACACAGCGGGCGGGTCACCAGTAGGTAATAAGTTTATATGTAAAGATTTTACTAAACATGTTATCAACATATATTTGTGCATATTTCCGTTGTTTCTCTATTATCGTGTCACTAAAATTCATGTGTGGTCCAGATGTGGATCTACATTTCTGGGTAGCGTCGTGTTACACTGATAAAATGTTAATGCTCTCAGTGATTTCATTTATGTGAAAAATATTTAAAGCATTTTATTGAAAGTGGAAAGTTATTTAAGTTAAGAAAAATATAGAAAGAATAGAAAATAAAGAAAAATAAATAAGTCCATTAAAATCTACTTGGTAATGGCAATGCATTTAAAAAAGAAACTGAATTGAATATTTTTATGATACATAGATTAAACACAACTAAATAATTAAAAATAAAACAAAATGTTAACAAGTAAACACCATAAAATATCTATTTAAATCAAATTGATTGTTAAAAATGCATTGCCAAGTATTAGTTCTATGCAAACCAAACAAAATGCTTAGTGCTTTCACAGCTGCGAACATGAACACAAAAAGAACTAAGCACCTTAAAATTTCCTTCTTAAAAAATCTGTCTATTGACAATAATACTTACTGTCAATAGACAGTTTTAAATCTTAGAAAATGAAGTTTACAATATCAGAAGATTCAGTTTACAGTTGTTAAACTTGGATATTATTTTAGCAAATCTACAGTGAATGTTTAAAACTCAAATTTTTTTCAAATGTCATCCAGTGTCGTATTTTCGGGTATCACTGTACTCACCGTCGACCTCGAGGCGGATCTCCTGGGTGGCGCGGCCGAGCTCGTTGGTGGCGACGCAGATGTACACGCCAGAGTCGTTACGGTACAGCGACACGATCTCAAGCGAGCCGTCAGTGAGCAGCCGGTAGCGGCCCATGTCACTCTCGATCTGCATACCAATTGATAATAAATAACGTTTTTTTACTAGCAGCATTAAGCTTTTACATTCTTAGCATAGGGTACGTAGAGAAAATCTTGTGTAAAGACACTTACACGTAGTATGTGTAGTTAGAGAAAGTTTACTCTGAAGTGAGCTTGGTGCGCGCTCACCATGATGCTTACAAAAACATGTAACTAAATAACATTATCAAATAATACACGACGACACGGTGTTCTTCATTGGTCTAAATATCACAATAAAAAATAACATAAGCAAAAATATGCAATATAGAAAAAATATATTTTTCAACAAATTTTCAATAAAAAAAACGAATTTGCCTCAAATCGACATTAGACGATGTTTCACCAGGAATTCAATTAAATACCAACGTCTGTTCAGAAACTTCCTCATACTTTTTAAATTTAAATGTGGCCTCGTATTGTTAATAATCAATCAATAATTAATTAACCATATTTAAAGAAATAGGCAATAGTCACTTTAATCAAGTCTACAATTTTAAATACACATAATAAATCAAATATATTTATAGTTATAATAAATCTGTAACCAATAATGTAATGTTAAACAAAAGATATGTTAAACAAAAGCACCGTGCACTGAGCACTGAGCAGAGCGAGTTCAAGAGACAACGCTCCATTAATGAGCGTTGTGCAAACAAAACTTAGAGATGTAAGTTCAAGCAAGCACCACTGCCTACTGGTCGTACATGTACGTACAGTGTACACATCGTATTTAATGATACTAATTTCCACTGATCTTTTTTGATTAATTTATAAATGTCTCAGAAACTTTTTTTATTTTATTTTATTTATAAAAGTTGTTGTACAACAGACCATTTTAATACAGGCTGTATTAAAATTGTCTGTCCCAAAATACTAACATTTTCTCGGTCTATATTTTTTAAATAGAAAGTAAATGTAGTAATTCCGTTATTTTTATTGCATAGAAATTAAAAAAAAACGAAATTATAATCTTTTTAAATATGTCTGATTTTACGCTATATCCGGAACTTATCAAAGTAAGCAGAAATAACCAGAGAATCTAGTGATATGACACTCCGTTCCCAGTAGGATACTCCCAGAACACAGTTGCCGCAAAATACTGAAATTATTGCGTTTTGAGTGGCAGAACTCTATACCGCTCTTTGTCTCTTTACCAGAGTGAGGAAATAAGAATATTCAATGTTTAATTTCGTCGAGTGGGGATCGAACACACAACCTCTCGCGTTAATAATCGCACTCTTGTGCCCCTTAAAAACTCGCTGTACGATATTTTTATTATAAATAATTTGAGCGAATGTACATTTTCTGTTACCGTGGTTTTTGATGAATGATGTAGCTTCATGACCAAGGTTGAGTGCTGCACGCAATCAAATGCCTTGAACAAGTCACAGAA
Organism: Eueides isabella; assembly: GCA_019049475.1. Taxonomy (NCBI): domain Eukaryota; kingdom Metazoa; phylum Arthropoda; class Insecta; order Lepidoptera; family Nymphalidae; genus Eueides; species Eueides isabella. The sequence continues at coordinate 3,629,993 of CM032400.1, forward strand.
AATGTCAAAAGTGAGTGATTATTAAAGTTATATATATATATATATATATATATATATATATATATATATATATATATATATATATATATATATATATATATATATATATATATATATATATATATATATATATATATATATATATATATATATATATATATATATATATATATATATATATATATATATACATATATACATAAAATAACATATATATACATAAAATAACGTTTGTCTCTTTGTTTAATTTTTTTGGGTTAGCGAGCAACTTCAATAATCACTCACTTTTGACATTTTCTGTGACTTGTTCAAGGCATTTGATTGCGTGCAGCACTCAACATTGATCATGAAGCTACATCATTATGGCGTAAGACGACGTGCACTCAATCTTCTTACCTTTTATTTATCTTAGGTTTAGCTTAGGATTCAGAGGGTTGATGTGAATGGCAAGATATCTCCTTAGTCAACAATCAGTATGGGGATCCCACAGGGGTCTATTCTTGGTCATTTTCGTTTTATATTATATATAAACAACCTTACCTTATCTAGTCGTAAGTAGCCATGAGATAGTATAGTATTGCTTGCTGATAATACTTCTTGTAAATATAAACACAGACAGTAAATATTCTCTAAAATAGTACACTGGTTTAGTGCTAATAACTTACTTTTGAATGATAGAACACCTAACACGAAAATTGTGACAGAAAACAAAGAAAGAATTTAAAAGTGTTAGTACCGTGATGGCGCCCCACCGCCAGGTGATGGTGGGTGGTGGGTTGCCGTGGAACAGACACCGCAGCGTTGCCTTGCCACCCTCACTCGCACGCACTTCCGGCTCTGTCGACGTCGTGTCCGCGGTCGGCCCCTGGGGCAGCTCTGCGAGACAAGCACCGTAATGTACTCTTAGATTGAAACTTCTGATCACTTCACTTCAAGTTATTACATTAATTAAAAAATCTTAAGCTTAGTTGTAAGCCTATTCGGTAGGTTATTTATTTCGTTTATTATATTTCATTTCTTTGGTCTGATAACGAAGAAAGCACGGCGTTGACGTTGTTGTCGTTACTGAACATGCAATGTTTCCAGAATCCAGTGGAAAATAGGAAATGGAAGTGTCTTAATGAGATAGGAATGTCTTAATACAAGGCTACTCACTCAGACCTCTGTTCCGTTTGCCTATGATATTATGTGCGATACTACAGTGTAAATCCAAATAAATATTTAATTTATTTAAGACAAAAGTCTCCTGAATGTAATATAATTTTTGGTAGAAGTATAATAATAACACTACTAGATACCGAGAGGTTGCACGACATTGGGGTCAGAGATGGCCTCGGTTGCGGGTGAAGGAGCGGGTGTGGGGATGGGTGCGGGCTGCAGACACAGGCTGCTGCAGCCGCGCGCACAGCATTTGCCCACGCCGAGGCAATCTGCGTCATCATTGCACTCGCGCCGACACTGCCCCTCTGCGAGCCCGGTTTCTTCCACGATAGGGCACACGCCTGTCTTGTTAACTGAATGGAAATGCACGTTATATAGTCACACTCTATGGGCATACTTACAAAATTATTTGATTGTTTGATATAAACATTTAACACAAAATTTATTGTGATTTCTTTAACTCTTTAAGAAAACATTTATAAAATATTGATTTCCTCTTGAATGATGAACATTACCAGTCCTGCAATCGGTGGTGTAGCGCACGTCGCCGGTGAGCGCGTCGCGGTAAGGCGCGGCCACGCACCGCTGGCCCGCGGCGCAGCGCGTGTCCGCGCAAGGATGGTCGAGGCAGGTGCAGCGCTCGCAGCCGTCGGCGCCGGTGCTGCGCTGCACGCCGTAGTTGCAGGTGAGGCGCTCACACTCGCTGCGCAGCGGCGCACAGTCCACGTCCACGGGCACGCAGGCGCAGCGCTCGCAGCCCGCCGCCGTGCGCGTGCGCTGCACTCCGTACTCGCAGCGCAGCGCCGCGCACTCCACCTCGTACGCCGAACAATCGGGCACCACTTCGTTGTCCACTGTGGAAGCCAAACGACCATTGACTACCATTGTATCTCAAATTACGACACTACATATATATATTGTGTTTATCATATACAATTAAAAATTAAGTTTAGTACAGTATGGTGATGCTGGCGTTGAGAATAATGAAAAATTGAAAGTTCGCGATCAGCATAAAGTGAAAAATTAAATAAGCATAAAAAAAAATTAAATTGTTTTTAATGAGATTTTAATTAACACACATCACATACAAATATATATGATTCAAGTATAAATCTCGTAATAATGTACTGATGGAGTCGTGGCGTCTGCTGATTTTTGATAAAAAAACAGAAGTCAACTCGAGAGCTTAAGCTCGACACAAGTACCGAAAGGTATGCAGAGTGCGGCGCAGTCAAGGTAGGAGGCAAAGCTGTTGTCGTTGCCGCCGCAGCCGCGAAACACGAAGGGCAGGCAATCTCCGAGGCCGGCACTGTAGTACCAGCGGCGCGCCGGTGCCGGGGCCTCGCAGCGTGCGTCTCCCGTCGCCACCGCCCGCAGGCACGCCGCCGCTGCACTCGTGCGTATTACTGCACCGCGCCACTCACACATTACGTCACGCGTCACCATTCACTCCAATCACATAGGTACGCACACAAGTTCTAGGATTCGTGTCCTTATTTCGTTACTAAATATGATTGGGAACTACACAGGAACTTTCGCACTTCAACTTCAAAAAATCAGAATAGAAATTGTAACAATTCCATTGATATAATTTCCTACAAACGTTTGATTTTCAATAAACAACCAACGTTAATCAACGTTATCACTTAAATACCGAGATATGTTATGCGAAGGCAAGAATGAATACTATAGCAGACACATTTTAATTACTTGAAAAAAAAATATATTGCCGTTATAAGAAAGTCGAAAGAAGAAATTGGACAAATATTAGCAAGAGAAGTGAAACGTGTGGAACATACCTGGTGCTGTGTGTTCACACAGTTCCTCGCACTCGACGACGTTGGAGAAACGGTTGGGTCCACCGGCGCAGCCGCCGTACGTGAACGGTCGGCAGCGCCCGGTGAGTGCGTCCCAGTAGTACTTGGGGATGGCGGCCAGGCACGGCCCCGCATCCAGAGGAGAGCCACAAACGTCTGCTTTCAAATGTAGTCGTTAAAAGTGTGTAGGGTGTGTACTTGTCAAACGGAACAAACGACGTTGAAAAATCTGTCTATTCATTTATGCATTATTATAGTTACACATCGATCATGGAATTTCTAATAATCGATCATGGAATTTCTTGCTGGCAACAGGCAAACGCATCTGACGTTTGCCTGTTGCCAGCAAGTATCACTTTCTCAAATGGAAATAGAACTCACAATCTGCCGCGTGTATAGTTGCACGCTTGTGCCTTAAAAAAGAATGATATCTACAAAATTTTGTTGCAAATAGCAAGTTGTTGCAACAGCCAATTAATTGTCTTAGTGAGAATGAGACGATTCGCCTTTCTTGACCAATATCCTCCGTAACAAATTTAAAAATTTAAGATGAGCAAAGAGAGGCTGGGGGCATAATGAGGAGCAGGCCGTCGAGGGTGGCCTACCACCCCCGACTCCGAGATGTGCCTAGCAGGCTCCCGTCGCCGAGGCTATGGACGAATCCATGGCACCCATAGCCCCGGCCTGTGACGGTCGAGGAGGAGCACCGTGAGGTTTTAGTGGGTAGTGTGGACGGCCTATATCTGCCGGTCCATTAGTCCCACATAACCCACTCGAGTCCCCACTCGGGTGGCGTACCCGTAAAAAAAAAATAAAAAAAAAAGAATAAGGGGGCATAATGAGAGAATTTATAAACGAAATAAAAAAGATCATGATGAGAGAAATGTGTTCATTTCCTAATTTTGGTAATGAGATAAATCGTCAATCAATCAATTTCCGTCAGGCATTGAGTCTCTGTATTAATTATAACGGAGTGTCTTTAGTAACACTAAAAGTTTCCAGATTTAATTGTGACGATCCTGATAAGTAAGGAATCCGTTGTGAAGCGATGTATTAGGTGGGTTCTGTATTGTTTTTAATCGAGAACCAAATTTTAGTTTACTTTAGCATATTACATATTTATAAATAATATAAATATGATAATAACAGGTGGATTAATAAAAACTGGTTACATAGAAAGAATTCTACAAACTAATTAGCAATGATGTCCAGCAAAATTAGTTATTCCTATGACCTGAATAAAGTCGAGGTTGGCGAAAAAGAGAGTTACAATATCAACTACGAGCATGTGTGTGTGCCAACTGACCGAGTCCCCGGAAGGCGCCACAGCGTCGCTCGCACTCCTCTTCGCTGCGGTAGTTGTTAGGATGGCGGCAGGCGCCGGTGAAGGCGCGCACGCAGGCACGCGACGCAGAGTCGTAGTAGAACGCCGTCACGTTGTCACCGCACGGAGCCAGGGACGCCGGCGTCACGCACTCCTCTTCGATGAACTAATGTATCATACACATTGAAAATATGAGATATTTAATTACCACTCTATTTAAAATTATTCGTTTTAATGTCATGATAATACATGGTATGGATCAGGCAAATCTATATTCATAATAAAACAGTAATTTTCACTGTCTGTACATGGAAAATATATTTTAAAAAATCTCTTAGGGGACGTTTTTTTATTGTAATAGGGCCCAATAAAAAAAATTAAAGTGACTACACTAAAGATTGTTGTCTATTTGTATACTGTTATGTATGTTTGTATTGTTTGTACTTATAAGATTTAAATTCAGTTTTCACTATTATATTGTGGCAACATTCCCTAAAAATTAAGTGTTTGTTTTATTTCAATCGCTTACTAAATAAAATAAAATATATATCTCTCTCAGCTTCACGCTGTATCCCGCACGAGGCAGGGTAGGCAGATGGAACCCGGGAACCTAGTGTTAAGACACTTCGTTCCACTTCCGTTCCCCACTTTCCGCCGAATTTGAGGCATTGCGTATTGAGTGGCGGAACGCCGCGCTTTTGCCTTATGACCAGAGCGATGAAATGAAACATTAAATATTTAAATTGAAAACTTTAAATATTTCTAAAACGAAATATATACAGAAGGCAAATGAAATATATAAAGTAAAATATATTTTTAGACAAAATTGTCACAAAATATTTATTTATTTAGCTGAAATTTCAATTGTCAATGTATATATATTTGTTTGTTAAATATAAAAAATAAATGACAGTAAAATACATGGTGCTCTATGCCATGGTGCTCTATGGTCGCTAGTCTGATTTAGGCTATGTTCCGATATACACTGTGAGCAATACGCAGTATAACGGCAAATTAGTATACTATGATGTCGTTTCTTTATAGTCAGTAATGCTGGTTACTATTTAAAACGAAACGGGGTCCAGTATACTGTCGTTCTTGTTTTTTCACGCTATTTTTAAAGTAATGTTTTTTTAATTTAATGTTTGCTTAAACGTCCTCTGTTAAATAAGAAAAGTTATTGTTTGAATATTTAAAATAAAAAATATTTAATGTTGAATTTCATTATAATTTAAATAAATTTCTGATATTAGTAAATATCCTTTTTATGTTTCAAAGAGTATTTTTTTACAAATACTTGTAAACTTATAAAAAAGGTTATGTATAGTTAAAGTTAATATTTTGTTTGTAATCAATAATAGTATATTAATTAAATCCTGAGGCCTGTCGTGGCGCAGCGGCACAAGAGTGTGACTGTAACCGACAGGTTCTGGGTTCGATCCCCAGTCGAGGAAATGAAATATTTAATATTTTCAATTTGAATATTTAATGTTTCATTTCTTCGCTCTGGTAAGTTATTGTGGCAAATCATGGTAATAAGGCAAAGCGCGGCGTTGAGTTCCGCCACTCAACACGCAACGCCTCAAATTCGGCGGAAAGTGGGGAACGGAAGTGGAACGGAGTGTCATAACACTAGGTTTCCACTTCCGTTCAATCTGCCTACCCTTGCCTAGTGCGGGATACAGCGTGAAGCTGAAAAAAAAAACACAAACTTCTATTTGTAAATAAAAAACTGGTTTTAACTATATGCAACTCTCGACAAGTTTGTGATCACGTGACCAAAGCACTACGAGTACCTTACCTCGAAAATGCCAGTGCTCACAGTGCAAAAATGGCGGTGATTTATGACGTCATATTTTTCCCTCGGGTATTGCAGTCCATATCGGAACGAATTTTTCACCGCTGAGACCACTGCGCAGTGCTCACAGTGTATATCGGAACATAGCCTTAGACCGTGGTCCGTAAGTTGACGTTTATTTGACGTTTAATGTTACTATCGTCAATTTCCTCAATTGTTTCCACAATTGAGAAAATTGACGACAAACGTTTGAATATAACCATTTTCACAACCAATTTATACTCTCATCGGCTATACCACATACTCCACTCATATTTATATAAAAAAATGCTCTTCTAGGTGCTTACGAATTTGGCAACTTAAACATATTGACTTGTCAAAAGTCGTAAGCACGCTTACAAGTGGTCCGAATTATTAGTACCGCTAACAGACGTTGGCGCGCTCACTTATATCGGACCGCACGTTAGCAGTGTAAGCGTCGTGAGAAATGTGAGCACAATTCGGATCACGGCCATAATTACACTTATGGGCACAGGCAGGAACTTTATGACATAAGGTGCATAAGCAATAAAAGACAATAAAATTCTTTTCAATTATTACATAACGGATTATTGTATATGAACACTGACCGTTTCATGTGTGGTGATAATTGGGGCGTTGGTCGTTGTCGTAGTAATAGTTGAAAGAACGAAAGCAACTGTAGTTGTCGATATCTTCTTACAGCGGCTTTCACACATTTCTCTCGATGTGAATCTATTGACGAAAATAAAATTAATATGTATTACGTAGCTACTTGTATACCCAGTAAAATTATAATTATTTATGGTATTACCAGTGGTTGCCAGCAACCTCGTTTAGATTTTATATCTCTGGACAAATTTATAGCCATACAATTATAGTCAAATTCAGCCACGACGTTTAAGAATTCTAAAAACATTTCGTCAATTTAAATTCTCTACCTACTCTCTCATAAGGTGATATATTATAATTTCTTATAATAATAAATATGGACTCCTATAGATTTAACTATTGCTTATAATTTAACTGGACAACTCTACAACCTCAGGTGCAGGCTTCTTAATAGCAAAAATAATTCAAATCCATCAAGTCATTCAGAGAATGAGCATACATAAACAGACAAGATTTTAAAAAATCATGTATTTATTTTCTTCCATATCATTCTATTTTTGTGTCTGTACATATATACACGGTAGTAAGTACCTAAGTAATACATAAATACAAGTCAAATATTTAATTTTGTTTTAACATTTATAGTTAAATAACTTTTATGTACTCATTTTAATAATGTATAACGAATACCTATTGTCGTTGCCATTACATCCGCTGAACATGAAGATGTCGCATTCGCCGCGCGCCGCGTCGTAGTACCACGTGGAGATGCTGGCTAAACAGTTGCCCGTCTCTGGTGGAAGCGCGCACGGATCCACACTCACCACTGAGATATTTTTGTAATATGTTAATCATAAATTATTAGTATATTAGTTATAAGTTGAAATAAAAGTTTTATAATGTCATTAATTAATTACTTTTATGAATGTGGCTAAATATTTTTTATGAATATCCACAAATAATAACTAAAATAATTGTTAGTGATGTACCTTATTGATCTTAATTTATATCAAATCATACATTATTAGAAATTTATTATTAGAAATGGACATTAGATTTTCCCATTAAAAATGCCATAAGCACTTTTATATCTCAAAAAGAAAGTTACTACAAATTAAGTAGAAGTATAATAATATAAATTACTATTCTACCAAGTTAAAGTACTAAGTAGAAACATGACGGAAATCACAGGATAAACGTAAATAATTTAGTTGTGTTTGCAATGATCAATGTTAACATAAAATAACAAATGGAAGAATTATATTGGTTATCCTTAGAAAAATACAGACAATTATCAGGTGCGCAGATTTCTTCACACTCTGCAATTGTAGAGAACTTATTAGGTGAACCGAGGCAGCCGCCATATAAGAACTCTTCGCAACGACGCAACACTGCGTTATAGTAGACCTTGGTCACTGCCGCACGGCACGGCCCGACGTCCATTTCGTAGCGGCAAACGTCTGAGCCAGCCAAAAATAATAATATTTTTTTATTTTTCTTATTCATAATATAATTAATCCTCTGAATTAAATTATAAGTAAGAAAAATAAACAAGTTTATAAAATACTCTTTACCCAGGCCTCTGAAGGCTCCACAAGAGCGTTCACATTCTTCCTCAGAGAAGAAGGTCCCAGTGTGGCGACATTCGCGGCCCGAGTTTTTGTTCTTGTAGGAACTGCACTCTTTTTTCTGGGAGTTGAAGAACCACACCACGTTTTCTTCCGTGCACTCCTCTAATTCAGTCGATATTTGACATTCGTTTGGTATTTGCTCCTAAAATGGTTAGAATAAATCTTACTGCGACGAAACGATTCTCAAAAATTTTTAATGTTCATCTGAGTTGATTATCAGTAATAAGCAACTTGTATTAATAAAAATTAGAATAGTATTTTTTTTTCTTATCACGGGAAGTCTACAAGTTTATTGGTATTATGATAACATCAAATGAGTTGAGGTCTTTTGTAGCGCAGAGACACTAGCGTGCAAACACTACTATCAAAAGCAGTAGCAAAACTAGCGTAAACAGAACCGGAGCTCCGTCACGCCACTTCAAAACCAGACCAAACCAAACGGAAAACGGAAGTATTCTAATGAGAACGGAGTATCTTAAGATAAAATTCCAAAAGTTTCCTTTGCTTATTCAGGGTCCGGATACAGCGTGTAGCTAGAAAAAGAAAGAAATAAAAATAGTGAATGAGTACAAAAAAATATGCGACCTTACCGGCACGATGGTTGTCGTGGAAGTGACGTTAGGTTCCCGTGGTGACTTACATTTCCGTTCACACTCCTCCTGCGAGTCAAATCTACAAAAGAAATGCAAATTACATCGTATATCATTTTTCATATTTTGTGAGATTAAGTATAGGTTTTGACTTAATATATTTCAAGTTATACATCCAGCATCTCTGGCGATTGTCTTGTTTTACATAAAGTAGCTAAATACAATTTTTAAAATCTTCCATAAGCTTAGTATTGGTCAAATTATTGTGTACTATTGATAGGTGAACAAATATATAATGCCGTTTAGAGCAAGTCTTTTATTCTAAAAGTGACCAAAATCATAATCTGTGTGATTTTAGACAGATCAGGACTTAGTCTGACCACTAAGTCCTGATCTAAGATCTAAAATCATGGTCAATCTTTAGCTCTAATAACTTAAGTTTGGAACGTTCGTTTCTAACGAAGATTGGGATTGGATCGAGCCCTTATAAAGCCAAGACTAAAACTACTATTAAAACAAAGTATTGTTATAGGGCTTAACTATTTTACATTAAAAAGCGTACATACAAACATACAATCTAATATACATATGGAGATATTGTAGGAAAAGTAAATGTACTAATTATAAAGATCTCAAAGTGTCATATGATATTCTTTTAGTCTTTTTTTAAAAGGTAAAGAGTTTCACAAGCGTACAGATTTTACAGAAAAGGAGTTCGTATAGTAGGAAGAAGATTGGCTAGGGATTTTAAGAGGCAAGGTTTGCTTGGAGCGAAACCGTTCTTTGAGGTATGTAGGGGAAAATTGATTAAATGGAACATTATATAGAAGACAAAGAATATGTATATTCCGACGAAGGCGAACATGCAGCCACTTGAGCTTTTAAGAAATTTGGAAATATAATCGTATTAACGTAGTCCAAAAATAAACAGTATGCAGAGGTTTTGGAGACACTTAAGTTTATTATATAGTATAGTATGTTTAGAATTCAAAAGTGATCAATTCCCTTATGGTATTTTTGTACTGCAGTAGGTGTATATAGTATGTTATTTATATATTACGCAAGTCTTGACAACGAGAGTCAATCCAATAACCCCTTATTTTTTGTTTCACCAGTTTTAAATGACTAGAAACGTGTACTAGTATAAATTTATTATATGTGGATCAAGTACTTTGAACCTAGAACTTTGGCTTGGCTTTATACGTGACTCCATGATCTGCTGCCAAGCAAGTTAGAATATTCAGTTTTTACATTTTTAATTTGTTCTTTACACATTAAGAAACAAAAATATTTAGAAACAAGTACCGGTTGTCGTTGCCCTCGCAGCCGCTGTAAGTAAATTGACTACAGACGCCGCGCGCTGCGTCGTAGAACCACTGCATCACCGACTGGTCACACGGACCCGAAATCATAGGCTGACTGCAGATATTTCCTACAAGGTTAAATAAGATAAAAATATATCTCAAATTAATTGAGTAAAACATTTTTGTTTATATAATATATTGTTTATATAATTACTTTAGTTTAGATCGAATCTTATAACAGTATTATTACCAAAACAAATTATTATTTTGCTGATCTAAATTTAATCTTATGGAAATGTCCGATTATATTTACACTTAAGTGCATGCATCGTTTGCAAATTAAAATGAAAAATGTATGTACCTCCAAATCTTACATCTAGTCCTGCTGATGATTCGACTTTAGATTTAGACGTTGTCTCAGGTTCAGGCCCAGGAGCGAGATGTGAAGGGCAATAATATGTACAAAACTCTTTACTAGGGAAATTATTTTGATTTCCCCCGCAACCACCAAACTCAAAAGTTACACAAACTCTACTTGACGAGTCATATGCCCAGCGTGTTTCCATTTCTGTGCATGGACCTTGGTCGATGTCCAACAGGCAGAATTCTAATTGAAAGGTAATAAATGAGGATAAAAATAATGTTACATTTATTAATTGCAAAACATATGTGACGAGAAACATTTATTACCAGGCAGTGCTGGACCGGTTGTAGTCTGTATCAGTGTAGGTGGTTGCGTTACTGGTTGCGTCGGGGCCTGCGTGGAGGCCTGCGTCGGGGGCTGCGTCCGAGACTGCGTCGAGGGCACAGTCGGTGGAAGTGTTATTATCTCTTCTGGCTCCATACAGGCATTTTCACATATACGTTCTGATACAAAGTTATTTTCGTTTCCTCCGCAACCTCCATAATAGAACTGGCGACATCTGAAATGAATATTTCCATAAATCTGACTTTCAGAACATATTTTTAAAGAATGATTAAAATGGTTAACTTTTTATTTTATTTCACCTTTTGACTGACGTATCGAAGAACCATCTCAATGAATACTCGGCACAGTCTCCAATAACTGCTGGTAATGTGCATTTTTCTTGTTCTGTAAGAATTAATTAACAATATAATATTTGACGACTGTACTTGTATATTATATCATTAAATAGGGCTTGTCGTTGCTCATTGGCACAAGCGTGAAATGTAAATATTTATTATTTTTCATCTTTGCACGGTTAACAAGGCAAAGCATTAAGTTCCGCCCCTCAACACGCAAAGCCTTCAGAAAATGGAGGAAAATGGAGGAAGGAAGTGTTATTGCACTTCCTTCAATCCATAGGGCAATCCATTATAATGGATTGTCATATGGATCGTCCCATATATATGAGCTTCCCGCTGTATCTCGTACATAACAGGGTAGGCAGAGGGAACTTAGGAAACTCGTGTTAAGTAAGATACTCCGTTCCCACTGTGATACTTTAGTTCTCCATTATCGCTAAATTTGAAGCATTGATAAGTTTAATAATCATAATAGTTATTAGTTTTAATTATTAATAGTTTTATTGACAGCGTTATTCTTAGGAACTGCAATTTTCAATTTTAATAATTTGTGATCTGTATTAGTTTATAATCTCCCGTTTATAACTACTTACTACTTATTACGTATTTATTATATATTTAGTTTAACTACTTAATACGTATTTGTTATATATTTAGTTGATTTTAAAAAAACCGTAACATAAATTCCAGTTGCTTGAACTGAATAATATGTGGACCAAACTTTAAATTAAATAAAATAATATAAAACAGCTGAAGTTATATGTATAGTTTCGTCATTTCTATTTAAAAATATGTAGTCCTGAAATATTAACCAAAAAAATAGGAAATAAAATTCTGGCCCGTAGAGCACTTAGGGAAAGAATACGAAGTTGGCGTGATACTTACCACGAGCGGCCGGACAGGCCTTGCTACACAGTTGCTCGTTGTCAAAGCGATTATCGTTGCCCCCACAACCCGTGTAATAGAAGGGCACGCATCGGTTCTTAGTATAGCTGAATGCCCAGGCGGGGTGCTTCTCCGTGCAATTGCCGGCCTCTTGCGGCAGTGAACATGCCTCTGTGGCGTGCAATGTTAGTTGTCTCGTATTAACGTGCTTAGATCTTTGTTACATTTCATAGTTGAACTATGAAAATATGCAGTTAGAATTACTAAGTCTATTGGAATTCTTAATAATTTTAGTGAGCTTTGCATGTTGATACAAGATTCTAAAGTGAAAGAATAGATAAAAGTATAACACTATTTACCAATTAATCTACTGTATTTAATGTGTAATCCAACACCCTTTAAAAATTAGTTCAATAAATAATTATCAATAATAATTATAATTACAGGAAATTTCACATGCACCCCGTTATCTACTAAATAAACACTACCATTAATTATTGTGTATTTAATATTAGCCTTATGTTATTTAAAATAGAAAATGTGCATTTTGTCTCACTAAATAAATCAATCCCACTACCATACCAAGCATGAAAGAATTTTTCCTGTGATGACTTATAGTACGGTTGAAGAATTATGGCCGTTCTGAAGTTAGGTTTTTTCTGGAGTAACTCACTTAGGAGGAAATACCCATTAAACATTCCAAAAATTAAAACTACTTCAGGAGAACCGTAACTTGTCAACCGTATTATATAATCGATATGATTTTTAATAAAAATAATAATTGTCTTTTTAGTAATAGTGCATGTTCGCTGGAAAGACTCACGTATAGGCTGCCCGGGCGGTGCGCAACGCAACAGGCAAGCGGCTTCGGAACCGAAGCGGTTGGCGTTTCCACCGCAGCCGCCCCAAGTGAACTGCTCACAGCGCTGCCCGCCGCTGTACGCCCAGCGCGGGAAGTGCCCCGAGCACGGACCCGCCTCCACCGGCAAGTTGCATTGGTCTACAGTACAACACACTTTTATTTTCGGATGGCCTTATAGTCCTTTTGACCAAGAACGACCTTCACAGTGAAACCCATTCTACCGAGAATGATCGTACGAGATTACTTACCACTTGTAAGTGGTCAAGGAGGCGTAGTAAGTACCTAGTAGAACATACTTAATGTTTGTATATATAATCTTTACTTTGTCTTTTTTTACTTTTTACTAGTAATTATACAAAATGGAAAATGTAAAATTTTATTAAATAATATGTTCAGTATATTATTTTTCTTCAGCTTTATTTCGGACGAAAAGACGAACATGTGGTTCCGACTTTTTTGTGAGTTCTTAATAATTGTTGAATTTGGAGTTTAAAATGTTTCCTGCAATGATCACCTTCAGTTTTCTCGGGCTCACAGCGTTGCTGACAAAGCTCTTGTGTTTCGAAGTTGTTGTCATTGCCGAGACAGCCGCCGTACACGAACTGTGAGCACTGCTCGCGGCTGGCGTCGTAGTACCAGCGGACGTTATAGCCGTCACACCCGCCCTTCACTTTAGGTAACCGACAGACGTCTACAAAACATAAATTAATATTTTGGAGTAAAAAAATTGGTTCATCCTTTTAAACTAAAAAGAAAATCATTTATAATTGGTTGGTATAGTAATTTTCGCTACTATTTTAAATATTGTTTATATTTTTAAAAAATATCCGGGTTAAATAAATATAATATATATATATATATATATATATATATATATATATATATATATATATATATATATATATATATATATATATATATATATATATATATATATATATATATATATATATATATATATATATATATATATATATATATATTCTATAAATATTATAATAGTATGTGATGTGTAAATAAAATTTTCATACAAATTTCGGAAACACACCTTTAGGCGCTGGATGCACACAGACGTCCTGGCATTCGGCCTGGCTTATGAATCTGTTACCATTGCCTTCACAGCCGCTATACCAGAATCTTGAACAGCCTCCGTAATTGACGTCATAGAACCAGTGCACTGTGTAGTTATGGCAAGAGCCACGGTCATTTGGCAGTCCACATGACGCTGTAAAAATTTAATTCATTAATTCATTTATTCTTTAATTTATGAAAAATATATTTGTAATTTATTAAGAAAAAAATGTACATAAAAATCGGAAATCTATTTTGGAGATCGAATTACTTCCATATTAAAAATTTTAATAAAATTTAACCTTGTCTGATTTCCGGTAAATCTGTGCAGTTGAGGAAGTTCTTGCCCTTGGCCTCTGTGACGCCGTCGGGGCAACAGCCGTACTTGCTAGAGGCGCAGTCGCAACCCTGCATGTTGGGGCCCACGGCGTGCGTGAGCTCATCACCGCAGCATCCGAACTTCGAGTGCTTACAGATACAGCCCTGCTGGTTCGGGCCGGTCGCGACTGTGAGGCCGTCGGGGCAACATCCGAACTGGTACGTGTTGCACGGACAACCTCTGTAACCTGGCCCCTCAGCTGCCGTATACCTATAGATTGTTTCTATAATGTTTAACTTATTCGAAGTTTTAAGTGTTTGTAGGTGTATTATTTAAAATATTTTTGTATTGTCATTTCCTAAAGCATAATGATAATTATACTTGAATGTTAAAGTATAAAATCACCTATCCGGACAGCATCCGTGTGGTGAGTCCCGGCAGCCGCAACCCTCTTGGTTGGGGCCGCGCGCGATCGTGATGTTGTCAGGGCAGCACCCGAAGTGAGCGTTTTGACAACTGCAGCCTAAATAAATAACAAAAATATTCATTTTAAAATGCACTGGACATACTTAAATTGCGAATTTGTAATACATTATCCTGCCAGTATATACTAATAAGGTACTAATAAGGAGTATTTGTTCTATGATTATACACATAAAGTGTCATTTATTAAGCAATAAAGTGCTATTACCTTCAAATTGTGGTCCTTCAGCTGCTTTGTAGTTGTCAGGGCAGCACCCATAGGGACTCTGCAGACAACAGCCCTCGCCGTCAGGCCCATGTGCTGGTGTTTCCTCATCAGGGCAGCATCCATATGCCGACGTCTGGCACGTCATCACGCAACTTTCCAGGTTGGGGCCGCGAGCTGCACAACCAACACTTGTTTAATCGTAACGCTATGATCATTTTATAATGGAACGGAGCACATTTACACAATATATTCAGAAATTCACAAATAAAAAATTCTAATTCAATATCGAAATAACATTATGTTGTCCTCCATTATTCAAAATTACTTTCTTGTTCTAATTTAATTATCATCATCTATACATATAAAAAATATAGCAATTTTGTCGAACTAAATTAAATATTTAATTGACTATTTTTTTATTTATCGAGCAATTTTAATCGCACAAATACTAAATTTTAAAGGAAGATTTTTTTTTTTCAGCTTCACGCTGTATCCCGCACTAGGCAGAGGGAACGGAAGTGAAAGCTAGTGTTATGACACTCCGTTCCACTTCCATTCCCCACTTTCCGCCGAATTTGAGGCATTGCGTATTGAGTGGCGGAACTCAACGCCGCGCTTTGCCTTATTACAGAGCGAAGAAATGAAACATTAAATATTTAAATTGAAAATATTAAATATTTCATTTCCTCGACTGGGGATCGAACCCAGAACCTGTCGGTTACAGTCACACTCAGCGGCAAAACCGCTGCGCCACGACAGGCCTCAAAGGAAGATTGTCAAAATAAAATAGTGAAATATAATACTTTATTCACAGTAGTGTACTAACATATTGATACACCATCAGGGCAGCAACCAAATTCTGTGATACTGCAGGGACATCCCTGACTGTCAGGTCCAGAGGCTTCAGTCTCACCATCATAACAACATCCGAACTCAGACACTTTGCAGTCTGTCCCCACCGTTGTAGTAGGGCTTTCGGTTTCTGCAACTAAATTATTATTTTTTATTTAAAGAATTATATTAGCATTGTTAAGATTTTTTATTAATTTATTATTATTGCTAACATTTTGTTAGTATTGTTAACATTTGTTTAACTATATATGATCCTACCTGTTTGTTCGCTCCCTTCGAATGCAGGTCCTGTAGCTTGAGTGACGTTGTCCTGCCTGATTAACAGTTAAAAGTTCTATAACAAATTTATATGTATAACATTTATTATAAAATGCTTGTAGAAATATTTCCATCAAACAAGTGAATAATAAACTTAACACAGACAACAAAACAGACTGCATAAACTAAACAAATATGATCGAAATATTATTTATCAGTTCACAGTTCATCGGTTTCAGTTAAAAGGGAACAAAGAAACGGACATACTCGTAATATACCTTACTGGTGGTTAATAATAACAAGATAATTCGCAAGCTGTAGAAAGAAATATTACAAATTTAGGTATCGCCTTTTTTTAAAACTACAAATATAAATTAAAAAAAAATGTTAAAAGGATTTCTTTTACTTTTAAAATAAATTAGTAGATTTCAGTAGTTACATATATAAGTATTTCTAATTTTAGTATATTTAAACATTATTTTGAATTGCTATTTCAATTAAACTTTTAGAGAATATATCTTATGCGTTAAATGCGTTATAAAATAGGTGATAAAGAGAATATTTCCTCAATTTGTTTTCTACTACAGCCCGTTAGTTTATATTAACCACTATCTAATTGCTTTGTCCAATTATTGGCTAGTTAGCTTTATAATGTCATATTTTTATTTTTATTTATACTCTGTTCATCATTGTCCGACTATAACGGATTGGTGACGAAGGTAAATTCACTTAGGTAAATAAACCTTATAAAATTAATTAAAAGTTGGTCAGTTCTCGTCATAGAACATCATTTTTGTGCACTTTCATGATTTAAGTATATGTTGCCTTTAGCTTGCTGTCACTGAGCTCACTTCATGCAATTTTATTCTACATAAATACACATATGTTCAATGAACTAACTTTTAGAAAAAAAAGTTACTTGAGGTGAGTGAGCTCAGTGGCAGTAGTAGTGCTTAAAATTATTTATATGTAATAAATATCACCAATATAATTTTATGTAATAAATATCACCAAATTTTCGTTTCCACGTTATTCCAAGATAGTATATGAACTAATATTTTTAAAATATTGGGTGATACGAAAGGCCTATTATTGAAAATAAAAACAATCAGGAGCGCAGATCCAATAGTCGGACTGTATTTAATTTTCTTGAAAAATCTGTGTTTTTCTAAAAAAAATTTTTTACGAATTTCCCGAATATTTGCTAAGCCGCTTAAAATCACTCAACACATGAGAGTGAAGGGGTTAAGTCCTGACTTCCTCTACCCGTAGACCATCATTGATCCGTTGATCGAGTTACACCCTATATTTATAAACTGATAAGTATAGAGTTATACTTGGTGGGGACGGTGGTAGTGGCCGGCTCGGGACAGCCCTCCTGGTCGTTGCCTTCTGCTGCGGTAACGTTGTCGGAGTGGCAGCAGCCGTACAGCGTCGCGGCGCAGGGCACCACAGGGCAGCCGAGTGCGACTGGCCCCACAGCCGCCGACACGCCGTCAGGGCAGCACCCGTACATCGACTCTGCGCACGTCTCCGGAATCGGACAACCTGCGAGTTGTTTGTTTAATTTCTTTATTTAATTTTTATATTAATATAAGTCAAAATATAATAAAAATATATTAAACACGTGCACGTGACGTATTTTGAATATACAACGTGCGTATGAGGCGCCCATATTATACATTATATTATACTAATTTTATTAGTTATTGTCATAAAGATAGTAAAATCACTAGAGCAGAAATTTAATATTTTTACTTAATATAACTTAAATTACCTTCATCGAACGGTCCGGCAGCAGGTGTTCTTTTGTCGGGACAGCAACCGAATTTACTTCTAGCACATTTGGCCTTCCTGGCTTTACACGGAGGTCTCTGCGGCTTAGTAACCGTTGTCCAGACCCACGGTGCTGTCAAAAGAAAAATAATGTTAAAATTTCAAACATATATGTAGGTATATTTACCTACGATTCAAAATTATATGAAATGAATCTATATGTACTTGTATTTTCAGCAGTTTCTTCTGTAGTAGATACTTCCAGTGTTAAGCCACTTTCAAGAGTAGAACTTTCTGTCGTGTATGTACCTGTAAATTATATTTGATTTAATATTAATAAATAATATAGCTAAAGAAATATTTGCATGTATGTCGTTCCTTACTTTCAATTATATCAGATGAAGTTGTTTCACTAGAAACTGTAGATTCTGTGGGTTCATTGGTACTTGATGCGCTTAATTCAGTTGTTGTGTCAATGGATTCAGACGTTTCAGATGATGTAGATGATTCACTGCTAAATTGTGAAGTAGCTGATTCCGTAGTTGACTCTTCAGTGATCTCAGATACAGATACGCTAGTGCTAGATTGTAATTGGTCAGCTGTTGTTGACCCAGATTCTTCTGTACTTGACTCGGATGAGCTGTATATAGATGAGCTAGATTCTAATTTGCTACTCTCTGTTGTGCTTGAGTCCGTTGTACTAGATTCTGTTACACTAGAGTCCGTTGTACCAGATTCCGTTGTATCTGAGTACGTTGTACCAGTTTCCGTTGTAACAGAATCTGTTGTACCGGAGTCCGTGGTACCTATGTCTGTTGTACTAGAGTCCGTTGAACCAGAATTCGTTGTGCCGGAGTCCGTCGTACCAGAGTTCATTGAACCAGACTCGGTTGAATCAGACTCTGTTGTACTTAGCTCTGTTGTACTTGATTTAGTTTCATCACTTTCCGACGCACTAAATTCTGTGATAAATGTAGTTAATTCTGATCCACTAGTTTCTGTTGTTACTGCGGACGTTTCACTTTCTGTATAACTAGTACTACTACCTTCTGATGTTTCTGTTGACCCACTCGATGCTACAATAATTTCAGTAGTAGAAGAGTCTTCTGTATTACCAACCTCAGTTGATCCAGTTGACTCTTCAGTAATGGAGACTGATAAAAGGAAACATTATTAATTAAAACAAATTTAACCATTTAAATGACATAATATATAATATTTCTCTCTTTCTCATAGAAACCAATCATGCGCTCTAATTAACTTTATCAAAATATTTATGGGGTCATATATATTGTATCACATTATCGTTTTATAGGACAAGAGTATTTTTAACCTGAGTACGAAATATACAAGAAAAAATAAACTAAAAATAATAATAATAAATCTAGTACCTTCAACGTCTGATGAAGAACTTTCTGATGTTATATCTGTTAATTCAGTTTCAATAGTCTCAGTGGATCCTGTTTCTGTTACATTAGCTTCTTTAGTTACCGTTTCAGTTGAGTCACTGTTTGTGGTTTCTGTGTTATCAGTACTATTTGTTAATTCGGTATTCGTTGTGGATTCAGAATCCGTTTCATGATCAATATCAGTACTTGATTCGGCCGCTACCGTGGTTTCCTTAGTTTCTATCGTTTCTGTGGAAGTAGGTAAATCTGTATCCGAAACCGAAGGAGAAACAGTTTTAGTAATTAAATCTGTACTAGTTATGTCTGTCGCATCAGTACTTTCACTTCTTTCAATTTCCGTCGCTTCCGATGTCTCAGTAACTGTAATTTTTTCTTCAGTAGTACTTTCTGAGTCTGTAATTTCTGTAGACGAAGTATCTATTGATCCAGAATCTGTTATAATTGTATCACCAGTGGTAATATCTGATGTAGTGTCCGTAAATCCTGACGATTCGGTAGTAGAGCCGACTATATCAGTTGATAAAGTGTTATCACTATACGAATATCCAGAACCGTCAGTATAATCAGCTGAAATGGAACAGAAAAACTTATAAGAGTGGTGTGAGTTTTACAGAGCAAAATACATGTTTGATAAACAAAATCTTACAAATAAGGTCTGTAGTAGTTTCCCATCCAGATCCTTCCACCGCCAAAGTTGTTTTGAAATCAGGAACCTAAATTTAAAGTATATATAAGCTATACTTATACAAGATATACTATATGTAAGATATACTATAGATATAAATAAGAGTTGAGACCTGTTGTGGCTCAGGGATACAAACAAGCGTGCGAATACTCACGTTGTAGATTCGATTAATTAAAATAGTTACTAAAATACTTGTCTGTTCTGGCCTCGTTACCGGTGAAAACAAAACAAAATATTAATGGAGCAAACAATGCTTAAGAATTCGGCAGAAAGTGGGGGATAAAATGTCTCTTAAAATAATAATCTTCTAACATGTATTTTACGAGTAATTCTAATAAATTATAATACATGTTACAATGGTTTTTATTAATAATTGTTAATATGATGATTGTTAAAACCAACGAAAACATTATTATACAATATATCACTTACTAATGAGAAATAACCGTCTTCAACAATGGGGTCTATTTCAATGTTCTCCTCAGGATAATCTTCTGCTTCAGGGTCGCACTCTTGTTCGTCGTAGTCGTCTATAATTGGCGCCGATTTTGAATCGACCGGCAATACTTCATCTATAATAACGAAAAAAAATATGACAAAATGTAATAAGTATCTCTATATCTATTATCGTATATCGTCCTCCATTTATAGTTTAGTCGAACAACTATAAATGTAGGAGGTGAAAAATGGAGAAGCTCGTGTCGTAAGTATTTTGATCTCCCCGACAAATCTTTATATGATGTATGATTGTTATTTTACTTGAATTCTTTTTGGAGATTATTGATATCATTAATTGGATGTCTGTCGTGGTTGTCACAACAGTCACAAGGGTGTGTCTGTAAACGTGACAGCCTGTGGGTACGATCCCCACTCGAGAATATGAAATATTTCATATTTTCATTTCATCGCCATGGTAACAAGACCAAGCGTGGCGTCGAGTGCAGCCACTCAACACGCAATGTCTCAAATTCAGCGGAAAGTAAAGTACGGAACGTAGTGTTCCAAGTTCCCTCTGTCTACCGTGCCATGTGCGGGACACAGCGTGAAACTGAAAAAAAGAACGTCGTGCCTACCTCCATTGCAGGATTGAGTGTTACATGATCGTTCTGAATCGAGGACAGTGAGCTCATCGCACTCAAGCACCTCGCGGCCACCACTGATGCACATCACGCGCCGCGTCTGATTGCCACCACCACATTCTTTTGTACACTGTTGATAATAATATACATTTTAAATTACTTTTGCAATTCTCTTCCACGGCACCATGTCAAGTAATAATATTTTTGTAATTTATATTATTTAAAAAAATATATATGTCTAAACTGATATTTTTAATTAATATATACTCGTAGAAAAATATTAATGGTATTTTACAGCTAATGTTGATTTCACATTTAAATTAGAAATCTATAAAGTTTCAGTTTTAAAGATTTCTCTAATTAAAAACAATTTATAATATAACGATTTTATCAAAACAAGGACATACTTCAGACCACGGTCCGGCGAACCACCTGGCAGGACACAGCTCCTTGGGCACGAAACAATCCTTGGAGTCTTTGTACCTGTCGTCGGGGTTGCAGCGCTCGTCCTCCACCGCCGCCACCGTCACGCCGTCGAAACGTCCGCAGAACACGCGCCGTGTTTGAGTGCCGTTGCCGCATTCCACTGAGCACTAAGTTTAAATATTAAGTAGAATACTAAAACCATTTTTTTACATTTATCTAATATATGAGCTAGTTGAGATCCTCTTAAAATTTTACTGGTATTTGTATTTTACATTATTACTTATGAAAATGCCTATTTTTTATTAAACATTTTAAAAGATCTTCAAACACATGTATGTGGTTTTGTGCAGCAGAATGTACTATAATGTTTCCTCAACTTTTAATATTCTCATTAAATCTAATGGAGATAGCTTACCTTGTCCCACTGCGTGGCGTACCAGAGGTACTGGCAGGGCGGTAGTGCAGCGCTGTCGCAGGGCTCGATTAGGAGCGGAGGTCTGTGGTACGCGCATAGCTCTGACGCCACCACCTGGTGGTCTTTGGTCGCGCAGTGCGCAGATCGCGTGCGGTTCTTTGACAAGCACTGGTCACACTGTAATCAACCATACTGTATATAAATCCTTTACCAACAAATAATAAACCATATTGTATATAAATCCTTTTTAATTTCATCGAAAATTCAATAATAAATCAAGTAGATATTCGAATTGATATTATTATAAGCAACCCGCCAGCGGCTTAGCCTTCTTGAATTGTACTATTTTATTTACTAATTTCAATAACTTTCTTGTTATAATTAAATTATCAATTTAAGAAGATATTTTTTTTCTTTGAATACAACATTTTCTGTTTAATGAATAAAAAAAAAATATACTAAACTTAAATTTAAAAAGCGTATAAAAATTTTGAACGAAGCAGGATATATAATTTTTATACGCTTTTTAAATTTAAGTTTAGTATTTTCTGTCCTAAGTGTGGAATAACACTTTAAAACATAGTAAAAATATTTAAAAAAAATATGTTTAAAGAATTGAATATTTTATTGACGTAAATTTTTACTTATCAACCGATTTAAATAACACAAACAAAACCTAACCAGGTTTGGTTAGCTGTTTCTGAGATAAGCGCGTAGAAAAAGACAGACAAAAATTATAAATATGATACGTTGGAAACCTCAATTCATTAATAAACGTTCCATATAAGATTGTGTTTTAAATATATTTTGTACAGACAGTGATCAGTTACAGATTTAATATAAATATTGATTTCTTCTTATTATAAAACATTAATACATATTTTGTTTATCTAGACATGAATATCTCACCCCGCTCCACTCGCTAAGCACCCAGTCCACACCGTCGCAAGGGTGCAGGTTGCAGCCCCGCTCTGACTCGGGCTTCTCATCGGCACAGATCTCGTCGTCGTAAGTCTCCACACGACCATTGATTCTTTGGTGGCAGACTACTAATCGCGTTTGTTTGCCCTCTCCGCATAATTTATCACACTAGGTAGTAAAATATCATAACATTTAATATGTGATAATGACAATTGCAAAATAAATTTGTTACTTGCAATTTATAATAAATTAATGATAAAAAGACTGATCAAGTGCGAGTCCGCCTCGCCCATCGAATGTTTCCTATCAATTTGAGGATTATAGATTAACGGCAAGTAGGTACACTAATAAAAAATTGACAAACTTAAGTTTGTACCGTATCCACTCGTTTTGTATTAAATGTGGTACAAATATAAGTTTGTAAATTTTCGAATTTTTCACTTTACATGTATTGTAAGTTCACATTTCGTGCCTAATTTCAAACCTATAGGTCTATGGGAAGTATCTTTATGAGTAGGCGGCGAATATCATATAAAATGCTGTAAAAATAATGCATAAAAGCTCGTATAATTTATTGGTGTTGTTTCAAAAACTTAATTTTTACTGTGCTCCAAGGGATTGTAGATATGAATATTTGATTTCAATGTCAATTTCAAATAACGAATTAATAGTCTTAATAAACGCATCGACCCCCCAAAAAATGATCATATTTTTTTTTTTTTCTTTTTCTCACTGCAATCTGTCTCGCTTGGACATTAAACAGTCTGTTTACCGTATATTCTATTTTTTTTTTTTTTTTTTTTGTGGTCCAGGTCCACTGACTTGGCCACTTCAATTTAATTTATTGGTAGACTTTGTCACTGACATAAATCAAGAGGTGTTTTCCTTTTTAATCTTGAGAATTGTAATTATCAAAGTATTTTTTGCAACTTGTGACACTTAGGGACAAGAGTTTTTATTTTATTTTCTCAAACTTTCTTCCTGTATTAATTATTTCAATTGAAACTAACCGGTTTCCATGGTTCAATAAACCAAGTAGGGCACGTAGCGTTGCTATTGCACTCTTCGTAAAGCTCAGTTTTAGGGCCTAGAAGGTCGATGCACTCTTTATCTGCCACTATTGATGGATATCTGAAAGTTACACTAGAATAATATTTTTCAGATATATTTTTGTTTTCAAACAGCCCCACTTGAAAACCATGTAGAGTTATTATGAAATGAATTTAAAACAAATCAAATCAAAAACATTTCTCTTCTCTCTCTCATTCTCAAGTTCACGCTATATCCCGCACATGGCGGGGTAGGCAGAGGGAACTTGGGAACCTATTGTTAAGACACTCCGTTCCACTTCCGTTCCCCACTTTCCGCCAAATTTGAAGCATTGTGTGTTGAGTGGCGGTATTCAACGCCGCACTTTTCCTTGTGCCAAAGCGAAGAAATGAAAACATTAAATATTTAAGTTTTAAATATTAAATATTTTATTTAATCGAGTGGGGATCGAGCCCGCAACTCGTCGGTTACAATCACACGCTTGTGCCGCTGCGCCACGACAGGCCTCAAATACATTTCATTACACTAAAATTGATGAAAGTATTTTATTCAAAAATATACACAAAAAATGCACAATTATATTTTTATTGTGTATTACATATCGTATATTTATTTATATAGGTGCCATACTTACACTTATATATCTCTTATCGGTAGATGATCGAATTTAAGACGATACAGAGATTAAAGATGCTTACTGATGTTGAATACATGATAAAGTGCAGTAGATTGTTTCATGATTTGACCATCTTTATGGTTACTATAACACTTTGTGCGACAAAGTGGAATTGTCATGTCTTAAGCGGAAATTTAAAAACTGAGAAAAGGATCCCCAAAAAAGAAAATCTTTACTTGAAATATGAAGGAGTATTTACAGATACAAAATAGAGTACAAAAGGATAAGTGTAAGGTAATTGCGTCAGTTAATTAACAAAATAACAAGTAAAAGATATGAAACAAGTGTAATAAGAAATGAATACTTTATATACTTAATAATTTACCTGGAGAAATCAGTTTTGAAAAGGATTAAAATGAAACTAAAAACATATTTACTAACAATCGTTTAAACAAAAACTTAAGAGACTCCATAGATCCTACAGTCAAACTGAATAACACTTTTGTAGGACTCAGCGTAATATGTAACTATGTAAAATGTATTTTAATAATTAATAAATGAAAAAAAAAATACTAATATAGTACCTACATAAGGAGCTACTACACAGTATATATATATATATATTAGTAACATTTTATAACATATTAATATATCGAAAGATTTTATAAGTACTAAAGACTGCTTTAGTACTTATAAAATGCAGGTTCAATATGGATATGTTACTTACGAGTATAATATACTTACCCATTACTAATAATCTTCTGGCAGGAAATCTGCCTAAAGCGTTTGCCGCCAGCGCCGCAGGGTCTCGAGCACGGGCTCCACTCGCCGGGCACCCATTGCGGCGGGCACGCGTCCGTGTTACAACTCTGGTTGGTAGGCGGTCGCAGCGCTAATTCGCACAGCTCCTCTTCTACTTCTTGTAATTCTTCGCGTGATCGACATGTTACTCTGCGATTCTGGATACCTGCCATGTGATCAGTTGTTAGCTTAACAGGAAAACATGCCGCAGGACATAATCATGCATATACAAAGTATTAATACAAATCCACTGTAGGTAAATATTTCTCTATAAAATATGTCTCTACTAGTCAGCTTATTTAGTAATTTTGCTTAAATATAAAGCTATTTTAAGGTTATTGTTAAGGTATCGTAATATTCTAAATAATTTAATTTTTTTTTCTATGATAAAATAACCTTTTGCATTTGCTAAATTTGTTAGATGAGAAATGTAGTTCGTATCAAATTGATTGAAGAGAAGTTCGGAGAAAGGACGATAATTCTAAAGATTCATCTTTGGGTAGCGCAAATTTGTAAAAATCCATCTATAGAGTGAGGACAGCCCTTGGACAGATTCCAAGTTAAAATTCTACTGCGTTTACTAAATAAGTATTTGTCTTCCGTAGGTTTGAATTAACACTTCAAAAATAGTAGAAATTAAACACACCTCCCCCACAAGTTGCGCTGCAGGACGAGAACTCGTCATGCACCCACACGTACTGCTGGCTCGGCGGCGGCGCCAGCGATGACGGTACGCTGTACTCGTACTGCACGCCCACGTTGTCGTCTTGCAGGAGCAACTGTTATGAATTTTATGTTAATTATTTCTAATTATACAAATTGTACATAATTACATTCTTTATAAATAGAATTGTGAAACATCGATGGTGTTTACTTTATTTAACCACGTAATAAATTATTGTTTAGTTCTGTAAATTAAATTCCACCACAAAAAGTTGAGAAAATATACAAAGCATATGTTCATCATTTACAGTGTCTATAATTTTACTGAGCTTTAAGCTCAGGCTTAAGCCAAAACTGGCACTACTGTGACTGTAAAGAATTTTTATTTGAATAAAATAACAACACAATATTTTTAATCTGGTTTTTGCAAAAGATGTAGGTAAATATTTCGTATAGTGAATCTAAAAAAATACGTACAGAAAGAAAGAGTGGCTCGGATATGGGTCCAAGGCAGCGAAGCTTGTCAGGCGCAGCGAGTCCTTGCTGGCTCCGCTCGTAGGACCACAGCGCGCCGGCGATGCGCAGTCGCCGCGGGAAGTCGATATGGTAGTCGCCATTTAAGTAGTACACGTTGTCCTGCTTCGCTCTTAGAGCTGACACGGTATTATAGTTATGAAACATGTTTTAACATTTTATTTATGATTTTAAAACGTTAAGAAATAACTGACATACCTAAATAATTGTTCGAGTCTCTTACTTCTTCTATTAATATATTTGTAGCTCCTTCCGGTATGAGAAGTATGTCGTTGTACCCTGAAATGAGTAAAAAATAAAAAATAAAAATTGTGAAGATTAAACTTAAACTCTATACAGGATACTTCCCTATACAGGGGACAGACTATAACTGTAAATAAAAGTGGTGAAAATTAAAAAAAATCTAATATTGACATTGTAAACGTAACAGGGTCTGGGTTCGATCCCCACTGGAGGAAATAAAAGATTTAATATTTTCATTTCTTCGCACTGGTAACAAGGCAAAACTTGGCGTGAAGTTCCGCCACTCAACACGCAATGCTCCAAATTCGGCCTACCCTGTCCTGCGTGAAAAAAAAAGCATTTATGTACCTTTTCTGTAATCTTGCGAGTCTAAAATTCCTTTCGTTGTGTAACAATTTGTCCCGTTACCGCGGCAGCGTCGGCACTTGTCCTCGCGCGAGTTGGAACCTAGCATCATGTCGCAACCCACTGGCTGGAATAATAAAAACAATAGTTTTTTACTTACAACAACAATTATTAACTATACTAAATATTGAAATATACGTCAAATGTAACTGTTTACGTAATTCTATTAACAATCAAATCATACTTCTATTTTTAAAGTGTTAATCCATACTTTAGAAAGAAAAATATTTATTTAAAAAACGTATAAAAATTCTAACGTAGCGGGATGTGAACACGTAAAAAAAAATATAGGTTTCCTAAATAAGTATTATTAAAACTATAGTTTTAAATGAAGCACTTTTAACCGGATTAATCACATATATTGATCGGTAAATATTTTCGGAAACCCGATGTTTCAAACACTATGCAGTAGTCCGTGGTCACGGGTAGACTGAAAACTCTCCAAAAATGTTTACCAATAATAAATATACGAGATTTTTTTTAGGTTCACGCTGTATCCCTTACGAGGCAGGGTAGAGGGAACCCGGGAACCTAGTGTTAAGACACTCCGTTCCACTTTCGTTCCCCACTTTCCGCTGAATTTGAGGCATTGCGTGTTGAGTGGCGGAACTCAACGCCGCGCTTTGCTTTATATACGAGATTAATCCGGTTAAAAGCGGTTCATTTAAAATGTGCAACAATCGCGAAAATCAAAGACATTATTAAAATATAGTTAGTTCTTTGAGATCCTACCTGGCAAACGCCGTCTACGCATACGTTGAATGATTCATCGTTACAGCGCGTTCCGTCTATCACCTTCAGTTGCTGGCGGTAGTAGAAGCGCTCACCACGAGGCATACAGTTTAGTTCACATGGGTTCGGCGCCTTCGTGTATGGCACCCAACTAAAATATTAAAAATATTTATTATCAGATTTTAAGAAATATTTTGTTGATGCTAAAGGCAGAATATTCATAAACTGGTGATAACTTTGTGGTAGCAGTCATTCAATATTTTCTCCACCAGAGCTGAAAAAGGAATATAATTTATAATCAATTATTCTCCTGAGTTCGGGGATCAAACCAACTAATATCGTGTTTACATTCAATTCAGTGAACACATGCCACAAATGCCTCAAAGAGGCCAGAGGAGGTACTTTTCACTTCAAAAATGTTCACATTTATTTTTCTTACAAAAATATAGACAGACAAAAATTCTATATACTTATAATAAAATTTTATTTGGGCAATATCCTACTTATATTTTTGATCCCGGAAAGTTTTGTTGTTATATGAGGCACACTGCTCAGCCCGGAAATCTGCCGCGCTCTCGGGGCAGTCTTGTGTTTGGCATGAGAAGTATTTCGTGTCCCCTCCCGTACATAAGGGCTCTCCGTCTGACCTGAAATATAATTATCAATTTCTTAGATATTATATCAAAGTAATTTCATAATATAATATTTAATAGGTACAAATAGAATTAGTGATTGTTTTTTTTATAAAATATGAATATAATTCTTCTTATGAATTTTTGGTTTGCTTAGGTATTTTGTCGATCAATTAAATTCTATAATTTAAACTAAGACGTGAAAATAAAAACCATTATCAGAAAACATTGTTATTTTTTTATTCAATTAAAATTCAATACACTAGTTTTGCAAACGTACCCAAACTCCAGACATATTCTCTTTTGACTAGCCACACCTCCTCCACAAGTCCGAGAGCACGGGGACACGGGACCCCATTCTCCCCACGCCCCGCTACCTTCACCACCAGGTATTATATACGAGGCGGGTAGAAACAGCCCAGCACCTTGCCGTCTGTGCCTGCTTCGATGACCATTTACCTATAAATATATAAATAGGTAAATATTACAGTATGTATTGCTTTTACAGCGTGCGACTGCAAACTCTTTAGTAATGGGTTTTTTATTAAAGAAATCCAATGTTATGACCGCATTAAATATGAAATAGCATTTAATTGTAAAGTATGAACGATGCCTTATATTTTAAATGCAGATCACCACGGGAACCATTTGTTGGCTGATAAAATGTTATGATGATAAACAACTCGTTAAGTACAGTACGGATGTGAGAATGTTGCGGACACACTTGAGCACGAGTGTTTGCGTTTGAGCATCGAGGGCGACTTTATGTTTGTGTAGCCAGAACTAAGTTGATTTGAGTTTATAAAATTATACATTTTCACTTTTAAAATTTAGTGATATCTGATGATATTTTTTGTATGTATTTAGATATATTATATCTATGAAATATTATATTATTGTGGTTTTATAGGTATTTATATTGAAATATATTTTTTATTCACAAAGAAAAATAACATATTAACGTGATTATTATTATAGTAAAATGTACATATGTTGTCCGGAATAATATTATAAAATTAATTTTTTATACAATAAGACAAGACGAACGAGGATATGTATCACCTCACAGTAAATGATCGAAGTCACAGCCTTTAAAGTGCTGATAATTGTGTTTTATAAAGATATCCATATCGTAACAACCCATTTACTCAAATTGTGACAAGTGGCTTAACTTCCTAGAGAACTGCATAGTAGTAGAGTCTACCCATTTACTTGGTGGCAATAGTATTTAAGCTGAAAATATAGAGAGATCTCAGTTTCCCGTGATACTTCCCATCATGCGGTAGAGAAAACGCAACGACGAGACGCTTCTACGCAAATCAAACGCAAACTTGTGTCTTCTGGAGGTTGAGTTAAAACAGAATCTTTTCTACTCACAAGAAAACATTTCCGAAGACACAAGCATATTTCGGAACAAGTCGATTTCGAAGCAGAAAAAATCGACAGCAATCTATGTTAGCATAACTCATAATGTTGAAACACTCGTAACAACGTGTCATATTCATTTTAGCTTCGCGCTGTATTTCACATATAGCAGAAAGGTAGGTAGAAGAAACCTTAGTGTTAAGACACTCCGTTCCACTTTATGCTCACATTAGAGCAAGCAGTTCAAAACATTTGTTCATCATAAACAATTTAAAATGTTACAAAACACAATTGAAATCAATAAAATTACTAAGATCTAACTGAATTTTATTGGCATATTGATTAGAATATATGTAATCAGAGCAGATTAGAATATATGTACTATACATTTATTGTTCTAACAACAGTGTCATATATTGCCTAGCTTCAATTTTATTGCTATTTATTGTTGCCATTGTCAAGGCCAAAATAGATCGTAGTTCAATGTACTTTCTACGACAGTTAAATTATTGTCTAAGACTAGATTAGATCTATAAGCTCAAAGTTTTATTAATACTAGCGTCTTGTAGTTTATTGCTAAATTTCTTTTTGAGAATAAAATATTTAAACACAAACACATAAGCTGTATGTTAAGTAAAATGTCAAATTATAATTATAAGAATAAAATTACAAATATAAGTATAAAATTATAATAAGAAATTTATATAAAAACAAAATTTGATTATATAATCAAATTTTGTTTTTATATAAATTTCTATGTAAAAATTTAGAATTACTTACATTATGAGTGTAGTGATGTCTGCATGCGGTCCATGTGATATAATTACTTAAAAAGATGGCTGCTAAAAGCAGCGATCTGGAATAAAATAATTATTACTTTAATAACAGTTTACAATCAAAGAAAAATAGGTACATATTTCAATACTGGTATAAAAATAACACATTAAAACAGTTAATTAAAAATATATTTGTAAAATTTTACATGGGCCTGTCGTGGCCCAGGGGCAAAAACTTAATACGCAATTCCTCAAATTCTACAGTAAGTAGAGAACGGAAGTGTTTTAACATTAGATTTGCCTGCTACGTGCGGGAATATACGCTATAGCGTGAAGTTAAAAATCATAACTTTTTTCTGATACTGAGTTAACTTAACCTTAACTTTATATAATAGTAACATCATCGTGTCATACAGTGAGTGAATGTTCCGAATCCAAAATATCAATTTCAGAATTTAAATCTTAGACAAGGATAGAAAAAGTAAATCCTAAATGGAAATTGAATTTTAATAATAATACATAAGTATGTCTGTATCGGTGTTCTCTCCTACAATATGTAGCAGATAGTGATAAATATTTTTTTTACATATTATAATCTATGATTTTTTTAATTCGTCATATTAAACTAATATGTCTATCAGTATCATTTAATATCTATTATAAATTCAAAATATAAGATCAAAAAAATATATACAAGCCACATTTCAATATATATTAAATACAAACAAGAATACAAAGTATCAAGTCGAGACATTTAAGATAACTTAACTTAGATAAATGTTGATGTTATCACTCGCACGCCATCTAACAACACTTTAGAAATCCAATTACACGTTGTAATAATGGATATAATTTTAAATCGATACATCTCTGAGGTCCTTATCAAATAAGGTTGAGCGCAGACGTTTCACTATGTAAATGCATTAATAAAATTTTAATTTAAAGCAAAATATTCACGAGGAAGGTTTATATTATAATATAGCAACACCTTAGAGCCGTAATAAACATTATTAAAATAAAGATTCTTTTTATTTTTAAATTTCGGTATCTAAAATAAAAATCAGAACACAAATAGGGTGTTGTCTGTTTATATCAAGTTATCTAGGTGTGCAGTCCATTGTAGCACAGAAAATGTCAGTAAAAAACAGTTGTTGAAAATGCTTTTCTGGCAGAAAAAATATTTATAAACAAAAATTTGTAGTGTATTTCGGCGACAAATCAAAATGAACGCATGTACCCGTAGTTTCTCAAGCTTATTCGCCGCCAAATCAAGACCTATAGAGGACACCTTGCAGTAAAAGTAACGGAAAAAATAGAAAACAAAAAAATATATACGTTTAAAGAAAAGACAATTATGTACTTGTAATTGACAGTCCAGAAATTGATACGGAACATCGGGCAAGCAAATCACAAGACTTGTACTGGATTTTTATTTTGAATTTTACATTGTATTACATCAAGGTAAAGCGCGGCGTTGAGTTCCGCTACTCACTCACAATGGCTCAAATTCGGCGGAAAGTGGCGAAGGAATGGAATGTCCTAATACTCAATTACTCTCTGCCCTATTTTGTCATGTGCAATTGACACTTTTTTTTTATTATTATCAACTTCATCGTCTTCGTTAAGCCTTACTTTAGTGATCTGTTCATAAAGGATTCAAAATACTAACGGTAATCTGCGCTGACTGTGATAATATCTTTATAAGGCTGCGGGTTAAGTGACAGCAGTCAGTTCATTTAAATGTAGTAATAGTATCCTTTTATCAGCGGAATTATGTTTATATCTAACTTTAAGTAATGGTAATGGCCTTTTTATTACATTTTTGACTTAATTTAAAGGACCTTTTTAGTTCTTTCTGTTTAGAAAGGTTGTTTTATATGTTTTCATTTATTTAAACAATTATAACTTTGTTTAACTTTAGAATGATTACAATTTAA
Organism: Eueides isabella; assembly: GCA_019049475.1. Classification (NCBI taxonomy): domain Eukaryota; kingdom Metazoa; phylum Arthropoda; class Insecta; order Lepidoptera; family Nymphalidae; genus Eueides; species Eueides isabella. The sequence continues at coordinate 3,662,698 of CM032400.1, forward strand.
GTAAAAGTGTAGTTAAAGTTCTTATGATTTAATTCTCAAAGGTATGACAAAAACATGTGTTTTAATTATAACGAAGATCGTTAACAGTTTATTCCTTAAACCTAATTACTGTACGCGTCCTGCGAGATGACCTCATTTATAATGAAAAAGTTTACTATCGGCCATGATAAGTTAATTTTTTAATTTATTATATATAAAGCGTATCTCAATATTTTTATAAGATAGCCTAAATGTTCAATTATTAGCCTTTATATTAGTTATTTATAATAAATTGACAATTAATAGTCTTTTATTTTTCGGTAGTTTAAAATTAATTAGGTATCTTAACATTTTTTTATTTATCACAATATACATGATACATAGAATTTAATATGCTAATCGTGTTGCGTCATTATATATATTAAAAATGCAGGTCAAATCGCGGGCACCAAAACTAAACGATGTCCTCGAAAACATGTACTAATTATTATGTTAAGATGGTTCATAATTTAAGTCAAGACTAATATTTATTCTGCAGCTCACAGATGTTACGCTAAAAATGTTTATAAAATTTAATTTTGTGAAGCCAACTATCTGGCATTTTTCTCTTAGCACATAAAATAGAAATAATCAAGGTAAAACTTATTAATTTAAAAATAGAAGAATTCCTACATTCTTTGAAGCAGTTTAGAATTTTATGCAAAAACTGAGTAAACATTAGGTGTGGAAACAAAGAGTACATAAATTTTCAAAGGGAGCCCGAGATAGTTCTGTAGAGCTTGCAAATAAACACGCGAAGTTATGCTAACAAACGTTTACATAGCTAAAAATACCACCATCCAACATGTAGGCTTAACGGTCATTAGGTGTTTCTTCAAATAACCCCAACTTGCATATACTCAACATCAATATTGTGATCGTTTCTTTAAAGTAGGATGTTGTGTTTGTCGCGGACGTCATTTCCTTAATACAGATTTTCATTTACGAATATATTGAGAAGCAACTTGGTTCAGTTTAAATTAGTCTACGTCTCATCTGTTCCTTCCATCTAGAGGCATTTAATGTAGAGTATCTAACACCATGATATTAAGATTAATAAAAATGATGTGAAATATATTATAATGTCACAATTAGCCTGCCCAGCATAAGATGGTAACAAATAAATTGTAAGTCTTTATGATAGTAACTAAAGTTGACCAAAATATTAGATTCATATTCTTCAAAGTTTATTTATACATATTCGCGTTATTGTTGTTGAAGTGATAAATTAATTAATACGAAGTTTAATATTAATGAACTTGACATTACAAATAGCAGTTCCGCAGGATGGCAACTCGACACGGTCGGTACTGGCCGACACCCGACGGGACGGATCCGACATCCGATGCGCCTGTCAATTAGTACCAGGGTTGATTTAGATATATATTTTTTCCTTTTAAGATTTATTTTAGATGATGATGATGATTCGTTATAGTATATTTTAGGCGCTACATTGTGTTACTGCTTTAGTGTAGTGGATTTTTTTTTAAATTATGGATTCAGTTTATTATTTGAGAATAGTTTTTGTTTAGAATATTCATATTTCCTTTGGGCTGCGATAAATTACGTTGTTTAATTTTCCATTTTAGCACTATTTTTTTATTTTTACTACTCTTTATTAGAAATTCTATATATATTTAGAAACACTTGAAATTGAACTTTAATTTATTGGAAACAGAAATATTATAATGTATGTCAATATATAATAAATTTAAGGCGCGGATTTCAAACCAATAAAGGCTCACAATTTTACAGTTTTCAAGGTTTTTCTAATTTTATGTTAAAAATAAAAGATGAGAAGCTAATAGGTTTTGTTATTAAAACGAAGAAGAAGCATTTCTTGAAGGTAAAAACAAGGCAGTTTTACATGAAAAACATTTAACCGGATTAATCGCCTATATTAAGTGGTAAACATTTTTGGAAACTTGACGTTTTGAACACTCTACAGGAGTTCGTGGTCACGTTCTACCCTTGTTTACCTCTCAATATACGCAATTAATCCGGTTAAAAGTGTTTCATTTAAATTGTGTAACAATCGCGAAAATCAAGGACATCATTAAAGCAGTTCTTTATTTTATCACTCTGGTAGTGGGCGTAATAATAGAATGTCATAAATTTCATCGAACGATTCACGTTATGGTCGATGAATACTAATAGAGTATTAAAATGGTAACACTAAACTAACATCTCTTATACTTATGTTAATATTAGATTTTAAAAAGCTTTAAAATATTATCTTGTTTGCAATATAAAGTGTGCGTCCATAAAGAAAGCAAAAATCAGGGATTAAAATAAGTCAGACAGAGATTACTTTTAGACAACAGCAATTTAGTATTACCCTTCAAGCAGATAATTACAATAATTTTGCATAAAGTGATGCGAGAGGAGTTCGTGATCTTACCTAATTGAAGCAACTGACAAGTGTAGGTCTAATAATAATGTAAGCTCTGTTGGTTTTTATAAGGATTCTTTATACGATTCCGTAACTCAAAAGGTAAAAACGAAAATCTTAAAAGATCACTTAGTTGTTTGTCAGTCAAGAACATTTATTTCGAGATTGTGTGAAGATAAAATTTATGTCAAATATTCAGGTTTACCAACAGAAAAATACAAACATTTTATGTTGCATGTTTTTTTGTTGAAAATAAACCTACAGAGACGAAATCTAAATCTACAGAGTTCTTCTCTACCTCTATAAGTTACCTCTATAACTACGTCTTCTCGTTGATCTAGAATCATTTATACGAAATTCTTTGTGAGTGAGCTCGACTGACTCTGTGAGGCCGGAATTTACTTTTCTCTTCCGTGAATACACGATACGTATAAAGAAATAAATTAACGATATATCAAAATAAAAGTTGAGATTTTTGTATATATTTTTACCTTTTTCCGACTGTATAAAAAATTCTATTAAATATTTAAAATTTTTATGTTCATAACAAGACGAAGGTCAAATTTCGGCGAAAACTGTGGAACGGTACAGAGTGACTTAACGCTCGGTTCCCGAGTTGTCTCTGCCTACCCGGCCATGTGCGGGATACAATGTGTAGGTGAAAAAAAAAAGTTATTTTAACACTATCGTGTATTTAAAACTGTTTTAAATAATCATAATTAATCTATATAAAATTTTAGTTGTACGTTTTACAATTTAATAAATATATAATATACACAATTGTTACATTTGATACTATATATCGTAAAGCTAATAAAATGTGTCTTATTATGCTAAACGGCAATGGCAATGCATTGCGCGCGCGCCGTTTCCGATATGACGCCGCTACGTCTGCGCGTGCTGATTAGCAATGCTTACATATGTAAGCCACTAAAAATATACATTACGCATATATAACCTGTTAGCGCATATTAATTTTAGTAATATATATATATATATATATATATATATATATATATATATATATATATATATATATATATATATATATATATATATATATATATAATTTGTTTATAAAATATTTACTTTACAGCGTGACTCTTAACAGAAACAACAATTATATAGTATTTACTTCAGGAATTTTAAACAGGAAAAATACTATTTAAACAATATGCAATAATAATAATTACACAACAAATAGACAAGTTCTAAGTAGAAAATTTATATTTAATCCAATGTTACATAATCAAGTTTTATTTACTAGTATCTTATGCTCAAACTCAAACTGCTTTATTTGCGTAAAATACAATGTTCATTAAAATTACTGGTAGTTATTATATTTTCAATACAAAATAAAAATATTAAAGATGCATAAACATTTTTATAGTGACAATAAACTTTGTGAAGTGTAATAAAGATGGCGAAAAGGAATAACAATGGGAAACGTCCCTGATTGTTATTTCACACGCCTTAAACAGTTTACAGTAATCAGAGCAACTACACATGATCATAATCAAAAATAGAGAGATGACTAAGATAGCGGATGTTCTATACTTTTAATTTAAAGTGTTACAGTACAGCGTATAAATGTAAGCGCATTGGTTATAGTTTCGATATCCTCAAAGGAGAGGTAATATTGAAACAATTTTATTTTCTTTAGCAGACAAAAAATGTAACTGATTAAAAAAACACAAAATATAAAATAACTCACTGATTTATAACATGTATTATTATTTTTAGGGTTTCCCACTTCAGACGAGCCTAAGGGAATTCTTATAAGATTACTTTGTTGTCCGTATATCAAGAGCATTGATCTAGAGATCACGTAGAGGTATTGAGCGGTAATTAATATCAAATATTTATGTCTACGGTTACTCGTAGCACAGAAAGATGAAAGCAATTCACGGTAATCAAAAAGTTCTTACTGCATTTTGTATGAAATTTACAGCAAAATCAAAAACTAGTGCGTGCTGGTACTTCCCGTGGAGTTATGATTTTGGTGGGAAGTAAGAACTTACAATACAAATAAATAAATTAAAAAAAAATAGATAAAATGTATGAGTATTTCATAGAAAAAATAAATACAACTCGCACTTGACCTTTTTTTTCTCTAAACAAGGCGCCACATTAGGCTGTCTAAATTAGTTGGTGACAGAATGGCATGCCATCCAATTTAGGATTCTTAAGCGATTAGCGCACATTGACTCTTGAATGACATCATTATGACAAAATCTAGTATTCAATTCTTTTGTCCGCTACAGTTCAAACTCATAATTATAAAATATATAAAGAATAAATAAACGTAGCCTACATTTTAAAGTGATACGCAACAGTTTTAATGAGTAACTATTTAACCTTTGCCGTTCTAAACATAAATTAATAAATTTTATAACTAATTCTACTGCTCATTTCTTAAGTTTCGGAACATTTGGAGTCGTAGATAATATTGAAATTACTCATATATCATATAAAAAAAATAACTGTAAACAAACATCTGATTTGATTATTATAGGAATTATTAATATATTCCAATTATTTTCAGACGGTGTGTTGTGTTACACCATGTGCAATGCTCGCAGAACAGATCGAAAGTGAGGACGGAGATCTTAACATTAAGTTCCCTTTACATACCATATTGTGGGGGAAAAACATTTTAATAAATAAAAATATATAACCTTACATTAACATTAAATGGGGAAGGGATCAGAGTTTCTTGACACTAGGTTCCCAAGTTCCCTCTGCCTTTGATAGCAGGGTGCTATGCGCGGGATACAGCGTGAAGCTTATTATATTTAACATCAAATAAGTATACACCATTAATCTGATATTACAGTTAAGTCAATCTGTTCAGCTTCAATTAGCGAATTATAGTTCATTAATCTTCGCGCTGGACACATCATTAGGATTGCGGAAGATCTTTTATGGCGCTTATTTGATGGAACAATCTCTTCTTTCTTTAGAATATAAATATTTTAGTATATTATAATCACTTTTGGTATTTTATGTTTTGTTAACAATGTGTTTTTATCTAGTCCAGTTAGTCTAAGAGCAATTAAATACCTAATCATTGATATTTTCAAGGGGGAATAGGAACTCGGTGAAACACAACATTGTCACATACGAGTACAATAACAAGACGCATAGTGTGTTGGGTGACAGCACTCTATGTATTGTCTATGTAGAGTGGGCTATTATCCAAATTTTAATTGCATCGCTACTATCAAGAATTTGAAAGGTGAAAAAATTAGTATAAATTGTATACTTCGAATACAGCATCCAGTATGTACAGAAAAAGAATGAGTACATGAGAATGATTCACTACGCACTCGCGAGTATTTTTACAGCTTGCGTATATACCTATATTTCTTTATACAAACAATTTTCTCCTCGTTACGTGTATCGATCCACCGACGAACATATAGTGCGAATGTTTTTAGACTTAGATTAATGATATATCCAGATTTTTGACGTTCCTACGCACTCGCCCACTGCTGCTGTTGCCGAGGTTAATGGCTCACAGTTGTTCTTTGACTTACCTAATTTTGCTTCATGATTTAAATTTACATTTTATATAGAAAAAATATCAATTTCTATCTATGGAGATTTGAATTATGGCAATGATATTACCAAAATTTACAATAACATCTAAAAAAATAACTAGGAGATCATCGCCGTAAGTTGAAGTTGAATTCGCATTATTATCACAATCAAGGCCTTTTTTTCAACGACAAGTTTTGCCACTAAAACAGAACGCTTCTAATTAATAGAAAGAAAGTAGTTTTAAAAAAAGTAGTTTGTAAAATATATGTGAAATAACTCAATATTTAACGTGTTTTTATAATACGCATCAATATTAGCCTAATTTTTTTTTTTAGCTTCACGCTATATCCCGCACGAGGCAGGGTAGGCAGAGGGAACCCGGGAACCTAGTGTAAAGACACTCCGTTCCACTTCCGTTCCCCACTTTCCGCCGCATTTCAGGCATTGCGTGTTGAGTGGCGGAACTCTACGCCGCACTTTGCCTTATTACCAGAGCGAAGAATTGAAACATTTAATATTTAAATTGAAAATATTAAATATTTCATTTCCTCGACTGGGGATCGAACCCAGAACCTGTGGGTTACAGTCACACTCTTGTGCCGCAGCGCCACGACATTAGCTTAAAATCACATGCTATATAACAAAACTAGCGCTAAATTAGCGCTTTAAAATGATTATTAAATAAAACGTGTTCTGATTTAGTAACAAGTTTATATTACTGTAGTGTAAACTACTGTTTAAAAATTTCGTAGAATAAGTTCAAAGCAACCCGCCGTGATCACTTCGCGGGATCTTTACTCGCATAAACAGTTTTAGCAACAATAAAGTTGCGATGTCCGTTTATCCGGCCGACGATAATAAAGTCTGGCCGCTGACGTTTGACGCAAGCCGCGTAAGTCGGGAGCATCGAACTATAGACACGCTGTACGGCTGATGTATGAGGGTTGTGTTATCAAAAAATATTTTAATGGCGGAAGCTTCCTCCTTGAAAATATTAATTACATATAAAATATGATTTTTATTTGAAAGCTTGGAACCATAATTCTGTTAAATTTTGGTTATGAACTCACCTGATGCTTAGGAACTATTAATATTAAAAAAATGCAAGATACTTTAGCTTGAATAATTGTATCAGCTCATAACATGTATGAATATCAGATGCATATATCTGTATAGCCATCTTATGTGGTTATTATAATAGTAATTTTATAAGATATTGAAATACCTTGAAAGCTATGAGTTGCCGTAAACAAACTAACACAATTGTGGAATGAATGGGTGCCTAAATTACTAGCAAGTAAGTCCGACTACAAATTTCAATGTGTGTCACTTTGAGCTATTATACAAGGAGATGCTCTAATATCGTTCAGCTGAGCCATTTAGATAATTTCTAATTTAAGCCTAAGAAAGATGACATCTCTATGATTCAAACTGTTTGACCTATTTAGGTTAGATAAATATTACTCTAGCTTAAACAAGTAAGATCTCATTCTTCGTGAGACACGGGTTTGCCTAAGTTAATTGATTAAATAATGACATTTTTTGTTTCTTCATTATTTCTTTTTATTTCAAAATAAAAGATCAAGACGTGGGTGTGATAATCAGCAACTATTCTGTGTACGTTTTGTACATTTGTAAATTATAAATGTTGAATGTAAAAAGAAATAGATGGGTCTAAAATGCCTTCATAATCACATACAAAAGACGCACGACTTGACAAACGTGTAACACGCTTTGTTAATTTAAAAGTATTGTTTACGCGCTAATTGCTGGCTTTGTTTTAATTTCTTAATTCTATAAGTCTATTTTGTTACAGATGAAAAATTATACCTACTTAATAATATTTTGCCCGCCACGGGTCAGCGCTACTGTAATTAAGGATTTATTTTCTAACTTACACGCATTTCTCGTTTTTCGTGATTAGGTGGAAAGTAGGTAATAATAACTTTCTATGTCATACAGACTTTATGTACTGGGTGGGAACCCAATATCGCAGTTTGCCCAACCATTTCTGGGGACTACTATATACAATAGTTATATAATTTTCTGTAGGATATATTTTAAACCCATGATCGCCCTTTTAATTAAAAACCTTATACCATTTGTTTTTTTTTTTTCAGCTTCACTCTGTATCCCGCACGAGGCAGGGTAGGCAATGTTAAGACACTCCGTTCCACTTCCGTTCCCCACTTACCGCCGAATTTGAGGCATTGCGTGTTGAGTGGCGGAACTCAACGCCGCGCTTTGCCTTATTACCAGAGCGAAGAAATGAAACATTTAAATATTTTAAAATGAAAATATTAAATATTTCATTTACTCGACTGGGGATCGCACCCAGAACCTATCGGTTACAGTCACACGCTTGTACCGCTGCGCCACGACAGGCCTCAAATTACCTATACCAATTGTAATCCATAATAATGTTTTAATAGCTTAAATTAATATTGTATGCAAGTAATAATACTTAAAGTAAGCTTAAATTTTACGCTCTTTCTCCATCTTGGCAACCCGTATAAAGTTTACGCTATTTATGTCAGAAATTGATATCGAACGGAAATTATGCATCTGCCGCTATTGTCTCAGATAAATGAAAAAAAATTACGTAGAAAATGGAGGATTATAAATAATAAAACAAAAAAAGAAATTGAATTAATAAAATTATTTTTCTGTATTAAAATTAATAATGTATAGATTTTTATATTTAAACATTTTGACAATCAAAATAGAATTATAATATCATAAGGTAATAGCGTTGAAAGTTTTGTCTTCTATAAAAATATGTTTTAATTTAGAAATATTATTTCTATGAATATAATTTATAAATAAATATTACAGATTAGCACAAAGTTATTTTTGTTTCATATAAACCATTTAAATCAATTGATTGAAGAGAGCAATTGTCACAAATGTATGATTTAGTGTCCTTAAAAAAGGCCTAATTGACGCGGTCTAGATAGGCCACGGGTCTAGACAAAGTTGATCTCCGTAATCAATTAGCATCGCACCGTTTTAGTTGACTGATTCGGACATCGCACCAGGAATTAATGACATTATTTAATGACTGGAAAAATAAAAGTTCGTTGACTTTTCGTATAGAATCCAGTTAAAACTACATTTTCGTGGGATAAATAAAATTTAATACTTATAAAATATTTTATTATTTCAAGTTTCATAAATTCTGGAATAAATCTTGATTAATCCAATAGAAAAATGGTTATGGAAAATCAATTAATATTATACGTTCAAATAAGATTTTAATAATTATTATATCAATGTGAAAAATCGATATTCGCTGTCAATTTAATATCGTCATACATTTTACTGTGTCGTTTACCGAATGAGACTTATCGGTTTATTCTGCAATTAAGATGTGTCAGCCGCAGCGAATCACTTGACTCTGATAAAAATGATTAATGGGATGTACATTTATTTACGCATTTTTAAAGATTATTTTTTTAATCGAATATTTTTTAGTTTCTCTTATTTTTATAATTATGAGGCATTGGTAATTTTATATATTATATTTTTTTATATAAATTCTGTACACAATAAATAACTAACTATTTATTACATCAAAATTCAATTTAATATGGAACTTTAGTCGTTCGAAAATAAGAGTGAAAATGATTTGGTAGCTTAATCATATTGGGGTTGAAATCCTGTTTAACTGCTAACGTGTCAAGGTCACTAAGGCCAACGTGAGAGTCCTATCACCTGTATTGGGAAGCATACCTGTGGCAAGATGCCAGCCTAGTACTAGGCTACCAGGATCTATTAGGAGGTTTTTTTTGTACCTGGCGCATGCGTTCTACCTGTTCTACCTGTACGCTGCAACCAATATTGTTTGACACCTTTAGAATGTATTATCTTGCCCGTTAGCGGTTATAAGGCGGTAAGCTAAGCGAGGCATGGAAGGTCATAGCACACTGGCATGGGAGGGTGTTCCCAACGCATGCGCTCTATTACACCTGTTGACAATTCAATTCATGCATTTTACAATTGGCACGTGACGGGTCGGCTGTATAATTTGACTGATTTCAATTCTACGGTGACATTTTTTATTTACAGAAACGATGACTTAGGATTATAATTAATTTTGCATATTTTTATTAATATTAAATTACATTCACGTATCGTATTTCACCAAAACCGAGAGGATATCAATTCACTACCAGTGAATCCAGTTAATATGATTGCAAGTTGATTATGTCAGTGCTGTTCTGGATGGCTAAATAATTGGTTATTTGATTGATTAAGAACGTCAAGCTGTTAATTCACTAAGTGTATATTTCTTACACGCGTAACATAACATTTTTTTATTTAGCAAAAATGTTATACACAACGCCACACTTTTCCTGCGTGAGGATAATAGTCCTTAATCGAAAACTGTAGGTAAATATTTATTAATTTAGGAGGAAATGAAACATTTTAAATTTAAATATGTAATGTGTTCATTTCTTCGCTCTGGTAACAAGGCAAAGTGCGTTATTGAGTTCCGCCATTCAACATGTAATGTCTCAAATTCGACGGAAACTCGGGAACAAAACGGAATGTCTTAACACTAAGTTCCCAAATTCCCTCTGTCTAACCTACCATGTGCGGGATACAGAGTGAAGTTGAGTAATCCTATTGGATTGCACTAAGAGTCTTGCCTATTTTGGCAATTAGTCGGTGGTTGACCTAAAACAGCGCAAAGCAATTAGTCGCGGTGTGTGTTACTTGTAAGCTAATATTTACTGCCGGTCGGTGTTTCACGTTAAGATCTTTTGAAGTATTTAAGAAGTATCTAGAAATGATTGATTGTTGAAACTTTAGAATGATTTTTTCAATATAAGAACAGGTAAACGTTGATTTTTTCTAACCTTGAGTCTCGCACGCTAATAGAGATAAATTATAACATATATATTTTAAATGACATACCCCATATTAGAAAAAAACATTAAAGCCCTTTCAAAAATAAAGTCAATTTTATAAGCATGACATATTACACGTTGACGTATAAAAACCTCGTGGTAGAGCACTTCCTTTTGAAACCCTTCTACATCGGAAGAGTTGAAATATTTTTTAATAGCTCTGACATATAATACCATCTGTCAATGCTCATTTTTTTTTACTTTCTTATATAATGATTTAATACATTCTGCAAGGATGTGATAGAACTTCATATTTTTTTTATGTATAATTATATTTTTTTATATAATGGTAGCAAATAGAGCTCGTCAATTAATTTTATTACAAATTATGAATTAGTAAAAATGAAAAAAAAGAAAAAAAAAAGCTGTTTTTAAATATCATAAAATATATCTACAATATAGGTATATACATATATACCAAAATCATCTATGACAAGGAAAAAACCGATTTTGCGCAATAAAACAGCGAATACTCATGTTTACATTGAATATAATAATATGTGTCATTCGATAAAAGTAATAGTAAAATGAGACCCTGACTCTGCGGACACCGTGGGCGGCGGAAGGGCTATCGGTCGTCCGCTCTATATCGCATGCATCATTGTTCGATTACTCCTTCAGTGTTATGTCTTTCTAGTACATTTTTGGCGCATGCTAAAATTTTCAATAATAACTTGGCTTGGAAGGTTTTTTTTGGTCATCAAAAAATACATTTACGAGCTTTCAAGCTTTTTGTTTTTATTGGGTTAGTTATTCTTTTATTGGCTATATTTTGTATTTTATTATTTAGGTTTGTAAAGTTTACTTAGAATTATAAAGATAATCAAAAAAATATTATATTATTTTTGTATCTTTATAATTCTTTTGTTACAAAAGCACCGTAATAATAAATATCATGTAAAAAATCGGTCAACACCTTTTTTCATCTCTGAAATATCATATAGAAACAAATATACATTCTCTCGTAGTAATTAAGCAACCGAGTAAAAAATAGATTATTTTATATATTTTTAGCAAGTGTTTATTTTACACTAATTACTAATAAAATATAAAATGTGATTACAATATATTGTTTAAAATGCTAACTTAATTTTTAAATTTCTAATCTAATCCTTAAAGCCGCAAGCTTCCAGATTCTGAATTGTAAATAATAATGTCGTGAACAACATAATAGCGTAATAAAAATTCCCCGCCTACCGAATAAGGGCCACACAGGACGCCCGGGATTAATATGATTTACATTTAATCCTGGAACTGGTCCTTAGTTTAGGTCACTTTTTGTTCCTAAATATCTATACTATAAAAAAATATGATATACTAAAGCTATTAAGACGAATAAAAATTGGCATTTCTGTTTAAGTAAGTTTTATACAGAAAAATATAAGCAATTGAATAATAATCCATTTCTTTTTTTTATGGAAAAGACGGCAAACGAGCGTACGGGTCACCTGATAGTAAGTGATCACAATCGCCCACGTCCCGTGCAACTCCAGAGGAGCTACAGGCGGCATTACTCAATGCGAAACGCAGTGGCCCAATCCACTACTTAACGCCGGTTCTAAATGTCGGGGCTGGTAATGATCCGGTCGAGTCTGCCCATGCTTGTTGCCATTACTGACAACGTGACTCTACCACACGCACTTTAGTCGCCTCTTACGACACCATCAGTACCAGGGTGATCCTATTCTAAGCCAGAATCACACGGCCAAACCATGAAATAGTATAATAAATTTAAATGTATACTTAAGCAAAACCATTGCTGTTAAACCAACATTGAGTTACATCTATCAAAAAAGAGCTTTTAATCTTCGTGGACAAAAAAGTCTCCATCAAATATTCCAGACAAGATACGATTAAAAAAATGAATCATAAATTGTAAATATAGCATCCTGTGAAACCGGTAAAATTGATGTTGCTTAAAAAACTGTGCAAATATTTTATTACCTACTTATTATTTATATACAAAAACCAACAAGATGAACTTCATAAAAACGTCCAAATATTGTATTGAATACATATTTTATTGTGGCTCGCTCTTAGGGATAAAGTTTTACTATCGCAATCTATCAGTCGGCCTGCCTTACTGACAAATATAATAAATAGAACCTCATACATTTCTGACCCTGAACCGAGAACCGAAAGCATGTACTGTTTAGATCTCATCTCATCTCTTCTGTAGTGGAATTATCAGCGCCGTGATTAGTTTTAAAGCAGCTGCATAACATTTTATTATAAAAAAATAAACAAGCTATTCAAATCTAACCATTTTTTTTTATTTGCCATATTGAGCTTTCTTTCTATGTAGTTACTATTTTTTTTTTCAATATGTATTTAAAAAATAATTAACGATTGGAAAATTGATAATCATATTATTAGATGTTGTCTTGAATAAACTAACCTTAATAAATTAACTTAAATTAACATATATACAACACCAAAGTAAAAACAAAAATCAAAATTATTATATATTTTTCATAAATCAGATGCATTGAATGCTATCATTAAATTTTTCTTCAAAAATCACTTCTCTATTCAAGAAAGCACCAAATTTTAAATTATAAATTAAACAGACAGAATGACAGAGAAGATATGACGATTATTTTAAAGCTACTAAAAGCTTTCTTTGCCACGTTAATAGAGAAATTACGCATTAATAGTTTATTTTCACAATACACAACTATTCCTCCGAGTGGGTGTCAACTCCAAATAATCACTCATTCACATTGCAATAAAGATATGTTTATATTATTAATAATAAAACTTATAATAAGTAATGGTAATCTGTATAAATATTACCGCGCAAAAAAATAATACACAATATAAATTGGCTTCTAAATATCTCTAAGCTGTACATTTAATGGAAGAATACGAGTAAGTAACAACTAATATTTACATAGAGAAAATTAGGAAACAATTTTATGGTAATTTACTTTTAAAAGTCATATAATTTCCGATTAGGGACGTAATATTATCCACTTGTGTGTTCCCTGGAGCGGAGGATGTGTGAAAGAGATGACGAGTGTCCAGTGTTGCCGTCCCGCTCGCTCCTAAACACTGTTGAGACTGTATGAATGTTTAGAATTACTGCGACATCCCCCGTAATGGACAAACAAACAAATATTAGAAACCTACGTTAGCCTCATATGGGGAAGTGTTAGAAAAAAGTAGCGTTTGCTTAGCAAATTCTAATCTCTACACATACTCGTGAACCAGGATAGCATAACGTAATAGAAGTCGTTCCACGTATGCCTTCGTGTGGGACATACACACGCGCCACACACGCGCGGCGTCACGACTCATCCTAGGGGCTAGGGGTTGTGGTACGTCCCCTAATCTACACGCACACTGGTACACACATGTGACAACCACCCCGGTTCCCGTCTAAGCAGGTGAGAGGGAGAGAGCGCGATCACCGCTAAACAGGCGTTAGAGCGAGTTAGATACATATGTCACTAGGCTTGCGGTGGTCAAGACTTCGAGCCTGCGCATCTTGACCATCTAAGGGTAGTGCCCGTTTACTGTTCGCAACCTCTGGGTGCCTGGTACTTGTTTTCCATTTTAGGACAAAAGTTGATAAAAAAGGGCGTGCTTCGAGGGAGCTTATGACCGGCCGAATTGCCTTAATGTTTTTGAAGGGTGCGTAGGGTTTCAGAACCGACACGGGTGCGTGTAACTTCTTTGTGCGTGTGTGTAAAGGCTACGTAAACGTAAACTTTCAAGTTTGACTTCTTATGTATGAAATGAGTTATTTCTTGGTTTATTTATCAAGTATAATATGCACTAAATTAAGCTAGCTTTTATCGTATATTTTAAATATATCATTTTTAAATTACAATGGTTCCATTTTTAGTATTAAAACATTATTTCAAATCAATATAGATATCAAAGAAAAGAACCTTTCATACACATATACCTATGTACATATCTAATCAAATATTAATCTGTCAGTATAGAGATTGATTGTTCTTACGCTGTATTTTCACAAACCTTATTCACCGTTAGCCAGTCGGATTCTTTATTCGTTACGTATGATTCATATTAGACAAAAGTTAGATTGGGCACACGCCTCATCGGCCACTATTGTGAGCAATGAGGACGACCAGCCGACCGCGAAATACGACCATTATACGGACAATCCTAAGCGCATTAGTACCGATGACTTTATTCATATGCCTTCTGTATGCTGATTGAAATATCGTGTGTCGAACATAAAATTTTGCATATAAGATTGCAAGCGTTACATTATGACTATGGCAATGACCTTTATTCATTAACCTACAAGGAGGTAATTTTGAATTCTACATTGGAGACTATATAAATATAAACTGGATTTGTAAATGTCAAATGTTTTTTTAGTTTCGAGGATTATTGACATCATTCATTGTACATTTCTGCATTAGCTATGTGTTTAGTGTTTTAATATATCTTATACAATATAAGTCACAAAACCACTTATATGTTGTCTTATTATACCCGTATTTTAATTTGGAATTACAAAAAGACGGAACAAGAAAACCAATTTAATTTTAAAAGAATACGGTACTTTCCAGTAATAAAATTAAATGATACGTTGAATTCCTTCACGCCCTGTAATAGTCGATGAAATGCAAAATTAGCACTTCTTTCTCTAACTTCCGTAGAGCTTTACTTTTGTGTACTTTACAGTTTCACGCACTGTTATTCTTTGTTGATAAAGCCACCGCTTTAGGCCGTATATAGACGAATAAATTTACCTAAATACTACATATCTATACATACATGTGCTAAATAAAAATATATTTGGATGTAGAGACACACAAATTTTGTAGTAATAATTTATATTTTATCAAATTGAATAATTTTAAGCCATAGAGGCTAAGGTTAGTCAAAATAACTCAAAATTATTATTTCAGATATTACATATTCAAAAAGGAAATTATTAAATAGACCATTTTGTACTAATTACAGATGTATTTTACGAAATGACGTGTTCTAAGCATTACCTTATATGAACTCAAAAGCGACCTGCTTGCTTACTTAACTGTTTATCTTGATGACTTGACATAATATTGACGTAACTGCAGTAGCGTACCAAATAATTGCAGAGGTATTTACATTTCTTAAATAAAAAAATATATTAACGTACTAAAAATAATAATATTATAAGGTATTAAGACAAACATGTGTTTTATTTACAGAAACCTGTTATCGAAAGTTATCTAAATAACTTTTGTTAGGGTAAGATTGAAATAAATAAAAAAAAACATACAAAACTTGTCTCACCTCCATAGTCACTTTAGATAGCAATATATCACGACCAAAAAATCTTATTATAATTAATACTATTCACAAAATCTTAATAAGAGGGTTAAAAGTTTCCCTTTCATTGGAATGCCCGACGGACAAGTCCCGGAGGAATGTACTGCTGTCCTTCTCTAAGCATCCCTTTCTATCTCACTGCGACCTGTCTAAGCTCGTTAACTTTGATTAATGGCTTGTTTTTTATAAGGAACTTATTAACATATCGTATCTCAATGTGTAGTGCAATTAACCTTTAAAAACAACGATGTTTTATAATTAAACAAATGTATTGTATATTGGAAAATTAAAAGATTCCTATACGTCCTGTTAAGCCGGCAGGACGGGCGTTCAGAGAACTACCTCTGAGATTATGAGTTCCTAGTATCTCGGATAAAAGTGATTACGTCATGCGCATGTTTCTATATTGTCTATCAAACAAAATATGTTATTTATTTATTTATGGTTATTAAAAGGCTCGTCGATTTTTGATTATTTTCCATATAGTGTTTTAAAATATAGCAAAAAAAACTGAAAAATATATTTTTTAATATTTTTATTGTATAAATTATCCTTTTCTTATCGGCTTTACGCTGTATTCCGCACAAGGCAGGGTAGGCAGAGGGAACCCGGGAACCTAGTGTAAAGACACTCCGTTCCACTTCTGTTCCCCACTTTACGCCGAATTTGGGGCATTGCGTGTTGAGTGGCGGAACTCAACGCCGCGCTTTGCCTTATTACCAGAGCGAAGAAATGAAACATTAAACATTTAAATTGAAAATATTTCATTTCCTCGACAGGGGACCGAGCCCAGAACCTGTCGGTTACAGTCACACAGCGCCACGACAAGCCTCAATAAATTATTCAACATTTAAATTCTTAAATTCAACAAACACCATAATAATATTAAACAAAAAATCCTAATAAAATGAATTACCTGTAAAATTCAAAGTAAATAAATACAATTAAACTTCAAATATAACCTTTTTTTTTTAAATAATTTAATTGATCCAAATATCTTGCCTATCTTACACATAATCCAAAACCGTTAACAAAAAACAAACCTAAAATACGACTTCCGATCCAATTATCTATTTCTTGCAAACCAAGTCTGTGTAAGCAGCTTTCAAGTGGAAAAGATTTATTGGACAGTGGGCGGTACGCTTTAAACAGTGCAAATACTGGAGCACAAAAAATAAGTGTTATTTTTTAAGTGCTCAAAGTTTATTAATACTTTTACGTTAATACGCGCTTGAATTTGATTTGTTATTTTACAACAAGACAAGATCATAGGTTACGTAGATTCGACGGCAAAAGCAATAAGTTTATATGGCAAAAAATACTTCAACGGTATTCCATTAAAAAAAATATGGCGCTCGTAATTTTTCACGTTCCACGTCTAGGAATAAAAGGGTAGGCAAATCAAATCTAGTGTTAATACTCATAATTGAAGTTAATTATTAAAACTACGAGTATATGTCATATTTTCTTCTACCAGATCATTGAATTGAAAATAATTAATAATCCAAATCTTCAATCATCGCTTAGCCACGATAGCTTTTTCATATAGGTATTAAATAAATTTATAAAGTATTTATTAGTATTATTTAGAACATTTCAATGGTATACAGTTTATTAGTATTATTAAAGTAGTATTCAAATTATGTACTTAGCATTTCAACATTAGCAACATGAAGTAAAGCAGAGCATCCCTTACGACCTACATTCTAACTATACGCGTTTACGTAAAACAGATATGTTTGTTTATATTAGAGAAAAGCTTTGGAAATTTCATTCAGTTTTGCTTGCTTTCAACATGTGTAGTCTTTTGTTCATAGAATGAATAAATAACTGACTTTATTACTATTACGTGATCTCTTTATGAAATGAAGTGTTAAGGCTAGTTATCCCTTACAAATAACTAATATAAAAAGGTAGAAAAACAATTATATATGCTTAAAATATTTAATTAACTTATAATATAAGTACCTACGTGTCAATATTATATAATACTGTAAAACAGATATGTAGTTTTACGCCAAATGTACATAGGCCTTAGAAAACACATGTCGAAATAATGGTTCTTCAAAAGTGCATCAAGTTTGACCCCATGTAATACGTTTTAGTGTTGCGCAATATTTCCATTTCTATTTTTATCGATAATGCTGTAAGTAACGATTATAGCCCATTACACATCGAAACACCCAGTTGGTAGATTAACGAGCCTATGTCGATAAAAATGTAATGCTGCTTCATTTCAAACATAGTTTTGAACCACAAATCTTTGAATAAATAAATAAAATACGACCAAATACATTTTTCAATAGATTCTTGACACTAAATAAAGGTGTAATTTTTATGATCAATATTTATATTAAGAAGTTTTCTTTTTATTCAGATATTAAAAATCCATTTAAGCCTTCTACGAAGCAGTTTTACATAATTGGCGTTAAATAAGAATAATTATAGAGTCAAACTCTTATCGACGTACATATGTATCTAAATATTTATAAAAAAAATGTGAAACTGATCAAATTTATCTGAATCTTAGCAAAAATAATGGCAAGTTAATAACTGTTTGCTAGTTTATCTCAGCCAAAAGTTGTTAACTAGGAATACTTATACTAAAATAAATTGTAACTTATTTTAGTATAAGTATTATTACTATATTTTAGTATAAGTATTATTAAATTGTAACTTAAATTCAGAGAATCTATGAATTTGGGATATGTTAAAAAGATTAATAGACTCGATTCATTATAAAGGGCTTTAAATATAATAAACCTGTCTTACTTTTTACTAAGATTTACTTTTGTGCTATTGAATTAGGTGTCTCTAACAAATAAAACACTTGTGAAAGTGATATAAAATTGTAAAATTGTCAAAACATGGTCTCAAAGGGTACATAATAAAGTATTATCAAAATTAGGCGCTAAACCTTAACATAGCGACACGTCGTAATAAATTTTATGAGAGAACTCATAATGGTTATCCAAGGCCTAGGCCGTAAAGTTGATTGGGTCGGCCCTAAACGTCTTTTGTGTAAGCCTCCTATGTAACATCAGGTTATAAGCGTCAGACTTGCTTGCTTTAATTGGCTTTCGTTCTTTCTTTTTAGTTATATAAAATTACTCTTAAAGTGAAACGATTACTTGAATTAATGGTATATAAGGCCGGCAAACTTAAATTGTATCTCATTAGTTATTGAGTATGATACACCTATGTACATACTGTATGGGACATCATTTTGCGAAAGAACCTAGAAGCTTAGTGTTCAGCTCACTCTGACCTTATTACAAAATAATCATTTCCCACTTTCTGCAAAATTCTGAAGGCATTGCGTGTTCAGTGTAAGAACACAACATCACTTTAACACTTTGAAATTATTTTCTATTAAATAATATGTATTACAATATTTTTTATGACTTAAATCTCTATGATAACTTACCAGTATGTAAAAAAAATAAAATATATAATATATAATAATATATACATTAAATGTAATCAATAGAAAATTAAGACATTATAAATTGGTAACCATCACATTATGTGAGGATAGGCACTTTATTATAGAGAAGATATGATTGATGCAATGAAGATTTATTTAGCCATGGCCTTCTGAAGAGAGTAATGTTCGAATAACATTGCTTCCAGCATTCCCATAATTAATATCACATATGCATTAAGTTCCAGATGATTTCAATTAATAACTACACCTATTGATAATTTATTTCCGTCTTCTATAAAACTCGTATTTGTTGGTACCGTGGGAGCTGCAACGATGCCGCAAGGGATAGCACTCAAGGTTTAATTTTCATCGATTACCCATAATGAGATAACACGTCGATAGTTCTTTATGGGGGATCGATGTATATATTTTAAATATTATGATATTTTATTTATAGTTATGGTCATGTGCACGCCGGTACATTTAAAAGTACATCAAGTCAGGCGTCAGTCGGGACGTGCGGCGCGTCACAGATCATTAAGATAGGAGAGTCAGGAAAAAAAAAGAATTTTAGAAGTTGAATCTTTGGGTATTTCGTAACGCGCGCCAGTGATCGACTCGACTGCGGTTTCTTTGACGTTTATTCGCTTCATTTATAGATATCGATCGTGATCGTGTCGATTAACTTCTTATAAATTTTATTGTTTGTTTTTATTTTGTTTTATTTGATTATAAAATTTCATAGAACAAAGAATATAATTTTACCAATAAATAATATTTAGTCTAATACATAGTCATACATAGAAAAAAGCATAAGCGGATAAACGGAAGAACATTGAAACTGAATGAATGAATTGAATTTGAATCTATAAAAATCTTAGGTACTTTCGAGTTAATATGTAAATGAGGAATAAACTGGGAATATTAATATGCACTTTTAATAGAATAACAAAATAGAGTTCCATTGCTGTTTAATATCATAGGTAATTTTAAATTATTATTAAATTAGGTATATCGCTAATATATGAGTTTATGTCCATAAAAATTACTTGTAAATTTGCTAAACACATGTTAAATAATGCATTGCCTTCCGGTGGTTATGTTGTATTCATAAATTGTAATAAAATTTATTACTTCAAGATGCATATGACTCCCGTAGCGCTAATAAAGGAAGAGACCTAATTAATCTAGATCACGCCACATCTTTTTTGTTATTCTTCATTTTAAACATCTCCCGCAATTTTAGAGACAACAAAAGTAATAAATTTTTCTTACATCTCCCGTTGGCACTTCCCATTTTAAGAATTTTCCTATTGCATGGGTAGTGACATCCAATGTACAAATTTGTAAAATTAATAATACTTTACGGTTTGTCCTAACGAAGCATAAGGATGTAACTTTAATCGTGATATGTTGTGGGTTCGATCTCTACCCAATAATATGGAGTAAGAGCCATATGAAATAAAAAATTAAAAATATGCATGAAATTATAATACATTAGGTCATATATGGTGGCCAAAATATTTATAACTCATAAGTCATCGTACTTTCGAACTACGTTACAAAATTGGCATCCAATAAATATGATCTGCCAAAGTATAAAATTTCAAACTTTTTATGTGACAAATCACTTAAAATTATATATCTCATCATAAATCAGTGTCATAAGAGGAGAACACAGAATTCACAAATGGTGTGTTTTAATAGCAACAAATTTCTTGCATCGTAAAAATGGCGCCTACGATCTATAAAATTGGTTGCAGCCAATATTATTCTATTTTGACGTTCGTTACTAGGCAAATGGGCTACCCATTTTTATAATGCTGTAAGAAAATAAACAATTCCGTCACGTTCATGATCTTAACAGATGGATGCAGGCCTTCCCTGTATAAGCGACAAAACAAGACTAATATTAGTTATAAAAAGAAATATTTCTTCTTTTTTTTAGCTTGATAAGAACCAGAGAACCTAATGGTAAAATATTTTGTTTCCATTAAAATATTCCCTTTCCTGGGTATTTATATTTTAGTTTTCATTCTGAATATTTAAATAGTCATACGAGTATAGTCATTAAATTCAACCAGATGACTAAATTGAACACTAAATAATTGAAGATTTCTATATTGGCCAGCACTTAACACTGAGATATTTTGCGTGTTTTGATTTTTTTTTTTCAGATTTTATTAACATAGACAATCTTTGTTTATCCAAGTCAGGTCGTCGCAAAATCACATCTGCTACATATTAAACTTAGCTTGCTAAAAAGATTAACGGTCATGTACGGGGTGCGGGTGACGTGTGAACAAGTGGATTAAATAATATTCAGATCAATTTACATTATCTGCTTACTTGACATTTTTTCGTCACATTAAACATCTAATAAGGTTATTGTTACAAACGATAGAATATAGGTTCGATACCCACGCGATAAATTTCTAATATTTAATATCTTCATTTTCTTCTTTCTAATAACGAGCCATATGCGGCGTTGATTTCCGCTTCACGCAATGTTTCCTCAATTCGATGCAAAGTGGGGAACATAGGTATAGTCTTAATCATAATAGGGTGTCAATCGTGAGGTAAAATAATTAAAAATATGTAAATCGTATTATTTTTGTTCTGAAGAACTTTTTCCCGAACTCTGATTTACAACGGATTAATTATTACGTGTTCTTTTCAAATCTCTCATATATTCTTTTTCATAATAATTAGCTTAGGTCACGCCTCTTACAACACAGAATCATTTTAATATAATAATAATATATCGAACGTCAGAGAAAGTACACGTACCTTAAGTTTCTTAAGTAACCGCCTCGTTAATCTTATATGAAGATATATTTAATAAATCTAATACATTACGAGTTTAAAGCAATACTCTACTGTACAATAGCTATCAATAGATAATATCTATACTTCCATACAAATAATTATAATGTAACATAAACAGATGACAGATTTGTGTGTATTCAGAAGATACCTATATTAGAAAAAAATAATTATTCTTTGCATTTATTTATCAGCTTTACGCTTTATACTACAAAAAGGAAGGTAACCAGAGGGAAGTTGGCAACCTAGTATTAAACCATTTCTTTCCTAATGATACACTTATGTTCCCCCACTTACTGTTGTTTTGAGTCATTGCGTGCTAGGTGATTTTGTTATCAGAGAAGAAAGTGGAAGAAATTAATTTTTATTTCCTCCAATGAGGATCTAAACTTCAACCTGTAGCGCTTACAGGCAAAAGGTTCATTTATAAATGTGATAAAAATCAAACCATAGATTTTCTTTTTACTTTTTATCGCTTATCTGTTTGTCAATACGCTGTGCACGCTAGTAGTGAGCTGTTCCCAGCTCAACCGAAATAAACGCACTTTGCATTAAGGGTGTATGTACCTATGTATTGTATAATTAATTTAAAAATGGTGTTCGTCAAAATTACTATAAAATAATGTTTTTATTGAGTAGGCTAAAACATTGAGTAGGCAAAGTCTTTGAAATGATTATGCTAAGAAAGCGATTCGGATTAGTTAATAAATAATCATACAGTGGATGAAGCTATGAATATAATTGAAATAACATGATACATTGAAATATAAATAAACATCTGTGCAGTATTACCTATATAGTACACTATAATAAACCTAATGTATTATTTTTAAATATATTATTATTCATAATTAAACAAAATATTTTCGATCATTTTATTCTATATATATGTCTCTGTTTTTTTGTTCGAAAGGTGCAAATAAAAAAAGCAAATAAAAATCAGCTGTTTAAAGATTGGCAGACTGATTGTTTAACCCCCAAACAAAAATACCAAAAAAAGATAGCAAAATATATTTTTTACAGTCAATTATCCATTCAATTAAATTGGCATAAAATTCTGTACACTTAACCGTAACATTCGCATCTTTCTAACAAAAAATACTTATTATGTCATTAATAGAATGAGATATATAAATATAGTAAAGCATATTAAATGGGTAGTAACCTTTATTAGAATATCTAACATCTGTATTCTCTGCGAGGTGATGGTACCATTAGAGTACGTTTTTGAAAATATCTATAGAAGCGAATGGAATTAATGTTTATCCGTATTAGAATATAAATCTCTTCACAATTTGGGTTATTTCTAGTAGCTGTTAATTAACTTTCAAAGGGCATATTTATGTTCTGTCAGTAAAAAGGGTTTGGGCGTTATTTGTCTTAGATAGATTAACTAACGTACTGGTGTAGATAGTTGATATATTAATAATACATCTGATACAATAATAGGTGGCGATACTGTTTTTATTAAATTATGTGGGGTGGATAGAGATAGTCTTCAATCCATTCACAATTTTCCGTAAATTTATATACTTAATGCTAAACATTTTAGATTTTTAATTATTATTTTCCTTAAAGTACTAAAAATAAAAAAAAAACAGTTCTTTTTTTCTTTTTTTATAATTTAAGTTCTCACTTTGTGCTAAATTTCATAACTGCAGATCGACGGTATGAATTAACGGGATGAATTTGATGCATTATAAAAATCTATAGAATACTCCATCCTATAGATTTTTTATAATGAAATTTCATTTATAAAAACAATAATTGTATCTTTTGTATAAATTGATTTAAAAACTTATTTTTTCTGTGCTCTACGGGACCTTAATAACCTCCAAATAATCTCAAAATAAATGATCTTTAGAATCGGACATACTGACATTAAAGCGATCCTATAAGGGTTTTTATTTCATAAGTATTATTACAGCACCACATTTTGAACTTCAATTCAACAGAGTTTGTTTTACATTCACTAAATAAATGATAAGCATACTTATAAACGTTGATATAAAAGTAATAATTAAATCATTCAGAAATAAAACAGATGCTCATGCTTATCACAAGAATGTCCATCCAATGTAAGGACATATGTATGTATGTATACCTAAACCTCTTACTTAAGGCGATTTATTACGCAAATAATTCTATTAGTGTCATTATTCTAATTTGATAAAGTTAACAATAAGTCAATATAATCAATCAATATAATCAAAATCTAAATTTGGATATGCTAGTAAGTATTTTTAAATGGAGATACAATTGAAAACGGTATAAATATAAGGACTAAAGAAAGTCTCTACTCAAAATTTAGTCTAGTTTCTTTTAATTGTTACATTAAAGCTTCCGCTATCAATGCTACTGATATCTTATAGTACTTTATTCTGATAGTAGATAAGCCAAACAAAAGCCAGGCTAAAGAGAGCTATTTTAAATTTAATATCAGTAAGATTTTATGTAACAAATTATACAGTTCTTGGTAATGTAATTGAAATTCGATTCCAAGTAAAATAAAAACATCAAATATTTATTTTTTTTGTATATCTCATTTCATCGAATGGAGATCGAACCCACAACCTGTCACATTTCGTTCGTCTTACAGTTACACGCTTGTGCCGCTGTGTCATGACAGGCCTCTGTTTTCTAAATTGTTCACAAGTTTAAGTTTAACAAATAATTAAATATTATAATTAGCAACTGAAATTAACAACCACATATTGATATATGTCAAGTTTTACATGTGCTTAGAAGTTAAAACTATTTACATTTACCCACATCGGTTTTAAAATATATAGTCAGCTTATATTTAAGATATTTAATTGCACCCGAAATAGGATACGTACATAATCTTCCGCGTTCATTACTAATGCTTCCTGCGTATTTAAGGAAGTGAGACGTTCCCGGACAAGAAAAGGAAGTAACTTACTAAATCTTGTAGAATTGTATGACAATATTTTACGAAGCGTTACATTCAACATATTTAAATTAATCATTCCATGACATTAAATAAATGTTCAAATAGATTAATATAGTTGATGTAATATTTTGTACACTATACTATATGTATATATTATTTTTTTTCAGCTTCACGCTGTATCCCGCACTAGGCAGGGTAGGCAGAGGGAACGGAAGTGAAACCTAGTGTTATGACACTCCGTTCCACTTCCGTTCCCCACTTTCCGCCGAATTTGAGGCATTGCGTGTTGAGTGGCGGAACTCAACGCCGCGCTTGGCCTTATTACCAGAGCGAAGAAATGAAACATTAAATATTTAAATTGAAAATATTAAATATTTCATTTCCTCGACTGGGGATCGAATCCAGAACCTGTCGGTTACAGTCACACTCTTGTGCCGCTGCGCCACGACAGGCCTCACTATACTATATGTATATATGTACACTATACTATATGTATATATTATTAACCAATTGACTGTCAGTGTTGCCATAATTAAAGCTTCAAGTGTTTTTTTTTATTATGAATAACAAAGTATGAAAATAAAATCATTTAGACAACACGCTGTGCATTGTTCAGACGCAATAAAACTATATTTTATAGTTATCACTCTAGCATACCGATATCTACAATGAAATTACAATCAACGAAGAGTATCCCACGCCGTATATTGACCCCCGTAAACACTTTTGCCAGGTGCTACAAATTTACAAAGAAAAATTCTTTTCATTTATGTTTCGGCTGAAGAGTCTAACAGAGCTAATTAAAATAAAGCGTGCGGCTGCGTATGTGCCGACGCACTGTGGTGTTTTTAGAAACAATTACACCTTTTAGATCAGTTTATGAACGTGAATGTAGGTGAACTGTACGCTGTACCTACAGCACATGGCAGTTTACGTAACGTGTCTACGTCGGCTGCACTGTTATGACAGATGAAACATAAAAGTTGAAATATTCGGTCATGTTTGAATTATGGTTAACTATAAAAATAAAGGAAACATCCAAAAAAAAATTTACGATTACCCCTTTTAGACGGACGTTGCATAGTGAACGCGAAAATTTGGGCCAGCTTTTGTAATAAACACATCTGTTTACTTTTTAGGTATACTACACAGTTATTTATCAAAATTTAAAACGTATATCCTTTTGACTGTTAAAAAAATATAGAAATACATATGTTTTTTATATTTTTCTTTGTAATGTGTTTGTTTATTTACTGCATATTTCACTCGGGATTCATTCGTCATTGAGTGAAACATAATATTTTTAGATAATAACAGTTAGTTACTGGTGTAATTTTTATTGAACGCCGGAAATCCATACAAGGCTAGAACAATGGTGTCTTGTTTTGGTTGATCATTTGTCACAAAGTTTATATATAATAGTCGGCCGTTGTCTGTTGTGCTGTCCGTGCGCCTGTTTCCCAGGATGTGACTCAAACGACGTGACTACCTACTGCTATATCAATTTGCATATTTGAAATAAATTTCGCAACACCAGAAGGTCCTTCTATTTAATTATATAATTTCAAATTACAGCTAAAAGTGTATTTACAGTTATTTTAAGTATATTTATTAAATGACCATAAATAAATGTCATAAACTAAAAATACTACGCTGAAATCTAGTATTTACGAGGAATTCCTAACCATAACGGAAATCATATTCGACTTAAATTTTAATTTAACCAATGCATTATTTATTAGAAACTTTTCCACTACAATATCGTTGTGAAAATTAAATCTTAAAAGACCCAAACAAATCACAATCGTCTTAAACATTACTTACACCCACACATACATACACATTTCATTTTTTATTATTATTTAAGGAGGAATCCATGAAATTCGTATATTCTGACAAAAAATGTCAACCTTGTGACTAGGAGAGCATAACCCCAGCGAAGTACAACGCACAAAATGTCACTGTGAGGTAAACCGGCCCCTTGGAAAATAAATAACGCGTGCAAGCTCACTTTCGTCCAAGAGTTTGAGAGCACCGTTATCTGACGTAAAGTTTGGAACTTAATGCGTTTTGACGTAACGACGTAACTTCCTAGATGGAATCAAGTTTAACATTCCTATCCCGTTTAATCCTGTGGTTTAGATACTGTTAGCTAGCATAATTAGTCACTATGAAGTGGTTGCATGCATACAAAGCTAACCACAAAAACGGGAACATTCATGACAGCTTTTTTTCTAAGGAACGATCTTATTATATTAAAAATAAAATCATATGTGCGGTTAGACAGTATGTAAAAACTGTGCTCATTAAGTGTCATTATGACATTTTGTTTATGACAGTCAAGTTTTTTATTGTTATTTTTTTGTAGACAGATCTTTTGGCCTTAGATGGGACATTCAAAATTCAATAAATTAATGAATTGATTATTAAATGATATCAACAAGTAATATAAAGTAAAATAAAAACAAAACACGAACACACCATCAAGATCTATTTATACAATGTGTATAAATGTGTGACGTCCTACAAACACACACAATTTTGTGCCGTGGAAATGTAAAGCTACGCGTACACAGATGCGAATGTGTGTACAATAAATACTACAATATAAAGTGGTGTATGCATAGCATGCATGCATTGCGCATGTGAGCGCGGTGCGGGCGTGCGGTGCTAGAACGCCCGGCAATTACCAGGCGAGCAGAACATCTATAGAGGTGGGCGAATGATTCACATGCGCGACGAGACGATTAATTCAATCGCATCGCTGAAGTGCGAAAGGGAGGCCAGTATAAATGATATCGGTGTGTTGGATCGGGTGGGAAAAGTTAGGTAGTGGGTGAAAAAGTTTGCAGACAGTGAAGGCCGGTGAGCTTTCACACAGACGAGTAAATTTAGACTTGTATATTTTATAAACTACACAAGACTTGATATAAAAATACAATATAAATATTTATTTTTAAATAAAATTAATTGACGTTAAAATTAACAGCTACGTACATATGCATTAATCTCTGAATAGTTATTTTAGTTTATTATTCTTTGCGAGACAATATAAGTCAAAACAACGCGGCGGTGTGCGTGCAAGTGTTTTATTTATTACCATGTAGCGTTGACAATTAAAAGAATCCATATTGACTCTACTTCCAAAATCTTTTATTAAACAATATAAACAGTGTAAAAAAATATTCATAAAAACTTTGCTTTTAGAACTTTGCTAATATTTGTTAGTGTACTAAAATATGCCTGCAAATATATATAAATATAGATATGCTTGTATTGTTTTTTATAATATGTTATGTAGTTAAAAAAAAACAAAACATGACTTTCATTAGGCAGTAATTATCACCTATTTATTACATTATATATATTACTATTTTTGTGAGACCTGTTATATCTAAACGTATGATAGTTAATTATCAATAAATAAATAAAGCAGACCCTTCTTGAATGAACTAATAATTCTTTAACTCACTATTAAATCTATTTTAATATATATTGTATTTTTTTTAGTAGGTAAAGGGGTCAAAACAAAATTATATTAGGTCCCTACCTAAGTAAGGATTGCTTAAAATAGGTGTATATAAAATTATACCGTACCAGAATAAAAAAAAGTTAAGTTGAAAATTGCGTGGACGGAGGTCGAGGAGCGACTAGAAAACAAAAATCCTTGTAATAGATCTTGTAAATGTTACCAGGATATCATAACTGTGGTGGAGAGCTCACGATAAGTCAACGTTCTCGTATTTAAGGGCGCGCGTTAAAATAATTGGCCATTCTTTACATGACCTTCTAGTGAGCGCTTTTCGCATTCCTTGTGAATATTAATTTCTTATCCAACTGCATATATTTTTTATTGGAAGTAAAAAAATAAATATTGTATAAAAATTATATTTGCTGTAAACTTTTTATTTCTTAAGCCATTACCTATCTACATTTAAAGATAAGATATATTTTTGTTTTATCATTGTGTTACATTGCGTTACTGTAAAAATGAAGGTAAAAGTAAATAAATATTATAATTTTATGATTTACAAAATTAGGGAGCAGTAATAAAAGCGAATTATATAGTAAATAAATATTTTAATTTTAAGAAATAATTTTTTACTTTTTATCGTAAACAATAATAATAATTTTCTTCGACATATAATCTAGTTAGCATATATCAAGATATTTTATCTTCATGGTTGTGCTCCAATTTTAGTAATATTTCTTTTTATACAAAGGGTATCATTAAGGGTTAGCGAATAGAAACAGAGTAATGGCGCGTCCGTTCTCAGAATCGTGTTGCGTCCAGCTATAATTTATTAAGAAAAATAGTACTAAGGTTTAAAAACTAAATATAAATTAAATCGTGGCGTTTTTGAGAAATTACACACACATATCTATTTCAGTGCATGAGATGGTTGTTGCTTTAAATTTTACTAGAATTACATTAGTGTGTCTTATATTTGCTAGATAATTAACTTACGAAATAATATATATAAAAATCAGCCAAGTACCATTTGGACTTGTCTACCGAGGGTTGCTTACCAATTTCAGAACTGTAGATCAAGGAAAAGTACAATTATCTAATGTGAACAAGCTTAAAGTTGCGGACTTATCAATTTATTTTGCATGAAGTGAGCTATAAATATAAGTTTGTAACGATTTTTTTTGGAAAAAATATAAATATTCACTTTTTGTTCAAATACAATGTAATGTAAGTCGTCACTTGTTACATCCACGGGATTTACAAAGGGAACCAACAAGGGTATATAACGGTTAAGGTTTTGGTCACGCGGTGACATTCATACAATAGGCAGAAAAACGATGCATAAATGCTCGTATCTATTCAATTAAATTTGATTTCCGTGCTCTAAGAGACTGGGGATCTTTTAGAATATTTGTATATTAATTTCTACCTTCACGACGGAATGATGGACAACAAAATGATCCTGTAAGGGGTTTCGTTCTTTCCCTTTTAAAGGCAGAATCCTAATTAAAAACATAGGTAAAACTTGATTTAGACAAACGTAGCATATCAAATAAAGCGGTTTGCGGTAGTTAAAATAAATTATATTGGCACTTTCCTTCCAGATTAATAAAAAAAATATTATATTTTTTTTAAATAAAACTACCAGGTAAACATAAAATTTGTAGAGTCAACTCTTTAATAAGCTGAGTAAGCGGCCTAACTACAAGATTTGGAACCAGGAAGACATCAATGGCCGTACCGTAATAAGTGTAGTGACTTGTAAACGCGCACGCCTTCCGATGCGCTCTGCGGGTGATTTAGCGCGCATTGTCGATAAGCCACTCGGGCTCAGGGCTGAATCTGTAATACTTTGTAGTTTTATCATTTTATTTATCGCATTTTTGCATTTCATCTCAATCTCGTTTTAATGTTCAATGTATATTGTATATTTTTTATTATAAGTAATTTATGTTGCTGTTGTTGGACAGTTACGATGTGTTCGAATGTCTGGTTGTATATTTGAGCAAAAAATTTGTTACTTAAAATCATTAATTTCTACTTAATTTTAGAAAATATCTATATATCGTTACGATGACAGATGAACGGCTCACCTAGGCGCGGGTTCAAATCCCGCTACGTTCAATTGGTATACGTTTTCAAAAAATAAGTATTTTTCTTTCCCAAGTGTGGAATAATACTTGTAAAAACCGTTTATCTCTTTTGACTAGTTAAAATGATGTAGTAAAATTCTTCATCGCAATAATCTAAGTTTAAGCCAACCTAACCTTTCCTAGCAAATTTCCAAAGATGGTTAAATAAAATAAATTATTTCTTTTAATCATTGACTCATTCAATTGAAAAAAAAAAATATGTTTGTTACATAATTAAGTATCCCAAAATATTGTACAAGGTAGCTCTATAATCCACACGATGCATGTGTATATGTGATGCACCCCCTGAGAGGACGACACACGTGGCGCCCGGCTGCGACGAACAAGCGACTTTCTCATGTCACAGCTTCGACAGAACACTTCAACCGTAGTTAACTTTTAATTGACATGAGTGACAATTTTAACATACGCTATCTCTGTAATGTTATTGCACTTTGAAATATTGTTTTTTATATAACTTATAATTTATATAATAATTATTTGACGTTGTGGCTCAGGGGAATAAGGGTAGAACTGTAGATCGGATATTAGTGAGTTCGATCCCCTCTCGAGGAAAGAAATAATACAAAAATAAATTGTGGTTTCTGCGTTCTAATAACAAGGCTAAACGCTGCGTTAAGCTCCGCCACTCATCACGAAATGATTCAAAATTCGATGGAAAGTGGGGAACAAAACGGACTGTTTTAAAATTACTTATTTCCTCTGCCTACCCTGCCACGTGCGCGAATACAGTTTAAAGCTAAAAAAATTATATATTTATATTTAATGTATAGTTCTAAATATTAAAAGAATAATAATAAGAATAGTCCAATAAATAAGCATTTTAAATCATAATGTTATTCAAGTGCAATAGGCTAAAATGTTAACCCTAGTTGCAAACAAATTTAGCGTAAATATGGTAAAACACTAAAATGTCCTGTTGCAACGCCAATAACAAATTGTATTGTACACACATATGAACAGCTATGAAAACTAACGCTTTCACGCTCACAATCGCTTTCCGTATGTAATAACTTTCTTCAACAAACATCACATTACAAGACTTACTTACGTAAAGTCATTTAATATAAATTAAAAATAAAATCCGTCGTGGATCAGTGGCGTAACGTACGTCAGTACGTATGCAATGATCGTCGGTTCAATTGCCTCTCAAGGGAATAAATTATTTAAAATTTTAATTTCTTTCTAACACGCATTGCCTAAAATTCGGCAGAAAGTGGGAAACGGAAGTGGAACGGAGTGTCTTAACACTAGGTTCTCATGTGCCCTCTGCCTACCCTGCCATGTGCGGGATACAGCGTGAAGCTGAGTAGAGTAGAAAATCCTGAGGGGTCCTGGAAAATTTGCAAAAGAAATTTATGATAAAATTGTTAGCTGTCCTGATTTCTATGACTACCTACACACAATGTTTTCAATTTACTAAATGAAAAACCATAATGAAAATATCACTACTTTAAAGTAAAATAAATAAGTACACTACTCATTTATTATTTACAATAGCACTAAAAGATCCATTATGATAATGTAAATTTGCTTAGTAGTGTATGAAAAGCTATTCACTCGCTGCGATTATTCCTCATTAGTATTGGGCAATTTCTCCCCAATAACAGGTCTTACCTGAACGCTTAGACGTTGGATACAACCTTGACCGATTTAGATTCTGTTGAACGTGGGCCGTCATATCTACCTGTATTGATGCACGTAAATACATTTTATTATCAACATGAAAACCTTACAAACGTAGCTTAAATTTAACTGCAGACCATCATTGAAAATATATTAAAATAACCATACATATGTGCGTTTCCAGTTGCTTTAGGAATTTTATGAGCGGTTGCAGGCTGCAGTACAATATAGTACATGATGTACTTACGACTTTTCCTCTTTGCATAACATTCTCTATTAACTCAATATGCTTAACAATTATTTAAGTTCGTGAATAGAATATTATATAAGCCCAAGTACCTATGACCTAAGTATTTATAAGCGTCAGCAAGTAATATAGTAGTGTGTATAATAATAAAAAATAAATTAACTACACATCCTTTAGCAAAATCTGTTTTCATAATAAATAATTAATATGTTTATACAAGTCCTCGCCATGTTGAAGCCATGTTCGAAAAATCTTTTTAAAACTAATTCGGTTATGCTCGAATGGTACCGGGAACTGAGGCGGAAAATCTCGACGATATATGTATTTCGATTACAAGAAAATAATTCAATTATATTTTTAAATGTAATGTATTTTCAAATGTAGATAATGTTTTTGAATTTGTTATTAAATTTTGTAGGAAGTACTATTGGGTCAATTTTTTTTGGTTTTTTCTTGTTTAAAATAATGATTTTTTCCAAGTTTTTTTAAAATGAGTTAGAAATATTTTAAAAACATTTCTGATTAATTCAAATTGTTAACCAAATGGCAAGAATATAGATAAAATATTTTCATTACAGATCCTTAATAAAAAAAATGCATAGAGCTAAAACAACCAACGAATTTTTAAAGACTTACAATATAGTTATATCCTAACAATGTCTAGAACGCCGCATCTAAGTCTAGACCTAGGTCTTATTTGATACCTACAAGTACCAGGAGCTCATAAACGCTAAGAGCCTCGTAAGCACTAGATTCGCTTAACAGACGCACGATTACATTGAGTCTAGGTCTCATTTGTTTAACGAGAATTTCTTAAAACACTTGTGGGCCAATTACTTTGAGATCCCACGGTATCCATTTGTGAGCTAGCCAATTACTATGTAGACTTTGAGTTCATTTAGTAAACTGTCTACTTTAGTTTAAAATACAATACAATTTGGTCGAGGTGACACAATGGCCGTAAACCACGGTTAAATCGTTATTTGACGTAGTTCACTAAAGAATGACCTGATTCGTTCTAATGACTTCGCAAATGCTTAAAATATGAAGAATGGGGGTTTATAGCGAATCGTAATTCTCTTAATTTAGCTATAAGATTTTGTTTTATATAGGAAAATATAAAACAAAGTCTTGTAGCTTAATTTAAAATTGAAACGTTGTCTATAAATTTACTTAGTATAATATTTCGAGTTAGAATTTTATTATACATTTATTCAAGGTCATTCAAAAATAATAATATAATAACGTTAAATTATACCTAGGCATGTTGTTATTCAAATATTGATATGATTTTCGTTTTATTTACGATAAATATAAAAAAATGTAATTACCAGAAGTTGTAATTCAAGTTCTTGCTATGTATTTATTTATTTTATCAGTTGAAATAAAATATCGCGAAAAAACATTTGGATAATACGTACTAATCGGAAAATGGAAAAAAAAGTTGTACTTGGTGTATAAGACCAGGTTATACCAATTTTTAATACTAATCTATATTTTTTTTAGGCCTACCGTGGCGCAGTGGCACGAGCGTGTGACTGTAACCGACAAGTACTGGGTTCGATCCCCATTTGAGGAAATGAAATATTTAATATTTTCAACTTAAAATATTTAATGTTTTCATTTCTTCGCTCTGATATAGAGAGTAGGCAAAACGCAGCGTTGAGTTCCGCTACTCAACAAGCAATGCCTCAAATTCATCGGAAAGTGAGGAATGGAAGTGGAACGGAGTGTCTTAACACTAGGTTCCCAAGTTCCCTCAGCCTACTCTGCCACAGCGTGAAGCGGAGAATCTATATTTTTTTAAGTTTTATATCATATTAAAAGACATTTTAGTTGTTATAGATTCACAGTAACAAAGTAGTGTAATTAATTTCCCAATCTCAACTAATAACAAGTAATCTAATTTTTTGGTAAGAATTTTGAAACATAACTTAAACATAACATTATTAAAGGATAGATATCACAAAAGAAAATCATCAAAGGATATGTACAAAAAATATCTATTTTAAGTTATTTAAGCATAAAAGTTACAAGAAAGATATTATGTAACAATTAGTACGCTTCACGAAGTTACAGTCTAAATTACCATCCAGGATAAATTTATAAAAACATGGTAAAGTTATTAGGAGATTTCAAAGAAATCGCGTGCGCAAAACCCTAAGGCTAGTCCGCAAGAACTTTATTTGACATTTATTAACATTGAAAAAAAACCTCTATTCTAAAGGAATAGCTATGAAATTGCCTAATGTTTTTCATCCCTTATCTTAATCTGCTAACCGTTTAATTATACAAGGCAGTAGCGAAAGATTGTATTGAATTTATGCATGAAGCGGTAGAGAATTTCACTGTCGGATGGCGGATAAAAGGAACAATAGGTTTAGTTTTAAATCTCGCCTTTTTTAAGGGCCGATCCAGTTTGCGGGGGGGGCGGCCCCTGCCCTCTTTCACCGACGCAAGCAGGATTGACATGACAGACGCTCCAATTTGCAAAGCTTTCAAGCTTTCATCTTCTTATTGATTATTAGTAAAAAGTTAAAAAAAAATTGTTTAAAAGATAGATACGTATATTTACACACGTATATTTTTTAATGTTTTCACTATCTAAAGTTTTTCATATAATAAATTTATTGATTTAAAATTATGAACAGATATCGTCTGTTAAGTATTAAAATGTAAACGCCTATTTAATGTTTATCGTAGTTAAAAAATATTTTTTAACTACGATAAACATTAAATAGGCGTTTACATTACAACTTAGAATTTTAGGTGAAACATTTACTTTTCATATATTTTAGCTTCACGCTGTATCCCGTACATGGCAGGGTAGGCAGAGTTTACCTGGGAACCTAATAAATTTTAAGCCACTCCGTTCCGTTGCCCAGTTCCCCCCGAATTTAAGGAAATTTGTGTTAAGTGGCGTATCTCAACGCCGCGCTTTCATTACCAAAACGAAGAAATGAATATAATATAAACTAATATTTAATGAAAAAGTATAATTCTTAATGAATATTCAATATTTATTTTTTCGAGTGTAAATCGAACCAACACCTGTCGCGTTTACAGTAACACGCGTGTGCCCCGGCGCCACGACAGGCCTCATATTTTTTTTTTTCATATATATAAGCTTGAAAATTCCAGGAAATTATCTCCTTTAGTCTGCGATTAAAGAGCGCTAAAATTTTTACGTTTTTCTTAAATATCAATATTACGAATATGATTAATTTAAGCTTTATTTAAAAAACATGTCTCACTCCAAGTTTATTTAAACTTAATTATTTTATCCATTACCGATAAAGCGGCTGTAGTTATACTTTTCTGTCTTTGTACTTTTCTAGAAATATAAAGTCTCTTGATCTCTATGATATTTATTTGAATTTATATGTATATATCAATAGAACTATTGAACTACTTTGAATATAACGGAAAAATTATAAAATTATGTTTTTTATGTTAAGAAAATATTTTATACCTATATAAACAAAAAAACTATCGAAGTGCGTATAAAACCATTCGTAATGATAATGAAGGAAAAAACGCCTTAAAGAATTTGTTGGCAAAATCTTTTACCTGGTAAAAACAATTTTTAAATTGATCTAGCCAGGAGTTGTTAAAAAAAAGTTATTAAATTCTTCTAAGTAAAATTAAGCCTAGCCTAGCCTATACAATTTAAATTTATTAATAATCATAATTTTTCGAAAACTGTGGCTTAGCATTTTTTTAAAACATACTAAAAGTTTGAACCTCAATAATATTTTATACATACCAAATTCTCATAAGAATATTTATATGAATATATAATAAACGAATAAACCAAAACAAAAAAATAAATGTTGCCTAAGGAATATTGTGCTAAAATTTAGCTGATACAGTTAAAATTATCGGTTAGCATTTTCTAAACTTACCTTAAGCTCGTCATCCCCATCTTACAACATACCCGAAAAACACGTTAATAATCTCACATAAAACACAACACCAGTTGCAGGCACTGTCTGGGCTAGGAATGTCCAAGAAGAAGATCAAAGTTATATTTAAAAAATCGCAAGACTTTTTAATAATTTGAATTTCCCGCACTATAGCGTGACAAAGAGCGTAGAGCTCACACGCGGCGGCTTCGACTGAACTGAAGAATAGCCTCCGGCGCGCGCGCATCGTAGCCTCACCCCCACCACGCCATTCATGAAAATCTCTATTCAATGGAATAAGCTTCGACGAGCTTTTTATCACGAGTAGTCACACGGGTATTTTTATTTATCTTTTTTAGATTTTTTCTATTTCTTTGTTTTTAAATAATAAATATTTCAATTTATATATTTAGTATTTGTGGTATCTTTTATGGTATCATACCTCAAGAGGTATACGGATCCCATATAGGGTCAATTCATTGTCGGTACATTTAGACCACCACGAACAACAATCATGGTTTTTTGTGTATTTTGCATATATTTCGTCACGTTTTGGTACGATGGGAAAACTTATGATAAAAATAAAGTAAAAATAACGAAAAGTGAAAATGTATAGTATAAACATACAAAACAATTATTACAAAGATATTCAAGAGGAATATGACATATACCCGCAAAGTTAAGTTTGCAAATAATTATAACTTTTTCTCCACTAAAACCTTGACATTTATGCGGAACCCTCGGTAGGAGCCCGACCCGCTCCTAAGTGGCATACTAAAATTCTAAATAATAGGTATATTAAAATCTTCAATAAATAGAAAGTATTAGTGAATATATGTATTGATATGGATGACACTTACTAGGGTGAATTGATTAGATTCAAGATCAATGTGACAATGGTATTAAGTATTAATTTATACTAATTGAATGTTAAAAAGATTAATTCACATTATAAAGCAGTTGCTGGTCGAAACAAAATAATCTTTTAACATTTGCTCAGGATATTGTTCATTTTTATAAATTACTGTTCGTTTTAATCGAGGTCACTTCCTTGTGATAAATAAAAATACTTCGCAACATAAAAATAGGGCCATTTAATCTTAACCTTATTATTACTTACAAAAAAAACCCACACAGAGTTAATTAAATAAAATTATTAAATAGATTAATTCCGACACATGTTGTGTCGATTATAAATTGTAGATATTAAGGCTATCTAGTATAACTATTTTGGCCTAATTTTTTTATAACGTCGCAAGCTCTTAATTTTGAGTCTGACATTTCAAAACTAGTCTAAAAACTGCCAGATCTTTGTTATTTTATTAAAAAAAAATATATACACGGATACCGTACCGTATCCGAATTACATATTCTCTAAAATTATTTGCCGATGTTGAATGTATGCAGAGAATCATTTTCAGATTTTATAAAATAAAAAGATCTAGCGGCATCGAGCTCTTAAGCCATTATATATAGGCATATAATAATTATGTTATATACATTACGTCAAGGGATGCAACAGATAAGGGGTCATCACGTCAAAACTCAAAACATTCATCAATTACAAGTTACGTGATAAGTAATCGAATAACAATACCATATTCTTCTTTAAGAAATACAAACACATTAAAAGGCACAACATTACCGATCATAAACTGTTAAATTGTGTTTTTTTATTAATAATAATTGAAAGGATAATAAAATAAAATCAGAAAAGTACTATTTTACAACTTATTAATTAAAAATAGAGGAAAGTGACCAAATATGGAATACCATTTTGTTTTTTGAATATAATTTTCACAAACTTTAGAAATAAAAAACATTTTGTATTTAATAATAATAATCATATATTTGCGCTTTATTTTGTAACAAGTTTTGGGTACAATGACTAATTTTAATCAAAATAAAATAAAAAAAACTAAATAATCATAAAGGTATCTAAATATGGAATAGGTACCCATATATGGAATACCATAAACACTATCAAAATTTAACCTTTATTTAAATGAGATTCTTTGGAAACTTTGGTATAACAGAGAAATTGAAACAAATTATTTGCAAAAATCACAAATCCAGGTATCAGACTCTGGTTCTACGCAAACATTATGTGCCCAGAGCCCACACATAAGGCACTTGCCCCATGTTTCTAAATGGGTATCATTTGAATACAGCATGACACAAAAAATACACTCTGAATCTTCAGAGTCTGGATTTGTATTTTCTATCAAGGTATCGGGCTCACCGTCTGTATCAAAAAGCATCATCATCAGCATCATCTTACTTAGGGTTAATCTTTTCTCTTAGCTTTTTTCCTTTTGATGTCTTTTCGTTTTGTTTTTTCTATTTATGTTCTTTGGCCATTTATTTCCTTTTTCTTCTTTCTTCTTACTTTTTTCTATGAGACCGTTCTTATAAAGGGATGATGTGATGACTGCTGCAACAGATGCTTTTCGTTCTCTATTAGGTTCCCTTTTCTTTTTTGGTAATGTACTGGTGTCATACGGAGAAACCAATATTAAACTACTGCGAGAAAAATATAAAAATACATTTAATTTATAATTAACAAAATAATCAAATCAGTTGATGCTTAAAAGAACCAATTATGGAATATTCCATAATTGGATACTATGATTTGTCCATATTTGGATTTTCCAACGGATTCAAACTGAAATTTATATGATTATATTTGATAAGGTAAAACAATCAAATACTGTTAAAATCCACAAAAAAACATCTAAACTTTATCTAGAAGCTATAACAACAATACTGTGTATACTTTTTGAACGAAAAAAATGTGTTTTTTACATACCTTAGAAAGTTATACGGAAGCGACAAAACAAAACACTGCGACTGTAATGAAAGGACTCGCTCAACTTACATTTTACGACTTCTACGCGGGAAGGTGGACAAGAAGAAGAGGACAAACACTGTTTACTGCGTTTATCAGTTTCCGTTTGATAGAAATGCGAGTATTCCATATTAGGGAACTATTCCATATTTGGCAACTTTCCTCTAATATTTTTCAACTTATGTTTTGCTATATGCCTAGTTATAAAAAAAAAACTTTTACAAAAATTTGCCATTAATATAGTTTTTTGTCAATTTTATTTCATAAAAAAATACACCAGTAATTTTAGTTCTGTTTTCTATTCAGTACTTCATTCCAGAAAAAGCTGTATTTCATATCTTCTGAAAAAAGAAATCAATCCAAAGCTATCTATTTCCATTATTTCATAATAATTACGCAATTTATTCCTAGTTAAAAGGTATTAAAATTTTGGCAAAATTTCGCAATTATAACGTTACTAGGATAGTGAAGCGCGGAAGCACTGCTTTGCGCAATGAACGGATGCTTTACTGCGTGGGCATATCACTCACATCCGTTGTAATACTACTGTGCCCTTATACTACTGTATTATTTTTATTAATAAAGTTGTAAAAAATATCTAATATTTATTCTAAATTTGAATGATTAGATTTATAACATTAAAAATAAAGGGCACATTGTACTACCATCATCCATTTCTAGTATCATGTGTCAACGGTTAACAATATTGAATGGATACGTGAATAGATACAAATGTCCACAATGCTAACTCGAATTAAAGTTGTTAACTATACGTAAATAAAACACTATACGTAAATAAAATTTTAAACAAACAGTATTTTATATAAAAAAATAAGTCATAAACTATTTCTTCACTCTGGTAATAAGGCAAAACACGGCGTTTAGCTCCGCCACTCAGTACGCAATGCCTCAAATTCGGCGGAAAGTAGGGAACGTAAGTGGAAAGGATTGTCTTAACAGTAGCTTCCCGGGTTCCCTCTGCCTACCCTGCCTCGTGCGGGATACAGCGTGAAGCTAAAAAAAATAACTCATTCGACGTTGAAATAAATATATTACATGCATTTTTTTTCTTTTCACTTTCTCTTCTGTCATTTTATTGTTTGTGTATTGATTACTGATACGATACAGTGGAATTTGATGAATACTTTATAATAAAAACTTAGGCAAGGAGGTAATTATAAAAAATTGCCAATAAAATCTTCTGTCACTAAAAGAAATAAGTATATAAAAGAAAAAAATGGTATTAAATGTCAAAATTGATGTAAAAAATGTTGTAAGACGAATGAAACATTTATTATTATTTAGCTCTTATAGAAATTACTTGTGAAAAATGTGTGAAAATCTAAATCCGGATCGCGTAAGATGCGACGCATGTCGCACAATCAACTTGGCGAAACACGTCAGCCATCCAAAACCAGACATGCAAATGTATGATAAATGCAGCCCTACACATAAAGTTTACTGTCCTCGTGTACCGGGTAATTATTGAGATTTTTACAACGAACGCCATAGCTAGTGCTAGCTAGTTAGATAGTACTCTCATTTACATAAATATCATAATTCTTAATAAGCGCTCTGTTAAAATATAATCTGTGATAGTAAGTGGACAAGGTAGCTATTTTTAAGTTAACTACGTTCTTTATTTATCTTTGCAGCTTCACGCTGTATCCTGCACATAACAGAGTAGGCAGTGGGAACTTGGAAACCTATTGTTAGGACGCCGACAGTTCTATTCGTCTCTTTGTAAATATGTGCATGTACTGTAAATTAAATAAATTGAAATCACTCTAAACTCTAATTTCCACCCTTTGGACGATCAATGTTTTTTATGTAAATAAAGTAAATTGAGCTAACTGGGCAAGTCAGTAATATGGAACTACGTAACTGAATTAATTTTCGTTCAAAAATATTGCAAAACCTAGGTCATCAATTGATATAAAACTTTTTTCCAACTACCATACGTTCGAACCCACAAACTTAACACGTGCTTGCTTACCGCGTGCTTGCTTACAGCATGTATATCTTGTCTTGTAATAAATCTGTACATGAAAGATATATTAAAAAAAATCTTATGCATGGCTTAGGCACGTTTATGAATTAATATAGTGCAAAATAAAGTTTGAAATTATTTTTCCTGTTTCTCTCTGTGCTAATCTCAGAAACGTGTAACTAAATTTAACTACAATTTTCCCTATTTTATTTTGTTTAAACTTCCCTCAACATTTAGATTTTGTTTTATTTAAATCAGGTGATAAATAAAAAAGTTACGTTACTTTAAAATATTTAATCCGAGCTAATATTTTTTATTAATTGTGATAAAACTTTGATTGTCAATGTATAGAAATTGTCTCAAAAGTGATAAAAGAAAGTAATTGCGATTAGTGAATAAATATAGATAAATTTGTGTAATTCAAGCGGGCAATGCTGCGGGAGGGTAGCAAGTAAAAAATAAATTTAAAGTTTGTAAACAAACGAAAGCACAAAGTTTTAGTAACAGCACGTCAATCTAACAATGCCACGTGATTACGGTTACAAGAGATCGTTATCTCTTTCCCTCCCGCTTACACGTACGATATAGACGTGGTTACAGAATACAGTACTTACAAACTCCTCTGCGGCTATGTCGTCCTAGTGACTATTACAAATTATGTAACGATCCGTGTTCCCAAAATTCGCTCTCTTTCTAGTCCGTTGACTTTCGGTTACATAGTATGGAGGATCATAAATTATTTTAGATTCATATTTGCTTCGAAGCGCCTTTATTTAGTACGAAATAAGGGTTATTATTATTTCACTCTCACCGAGGCCCTGAGGCCTGTCGTGGCGTAGTGGCACAAGCATGGTTGTGGGTTCGGTCTCCACTCAAGGAAATTATATATTTAATATTTTTAATTTAAATATTTTTTTTTTTCATATCTTCGCTTTGATAACAAGACAAAGCGGGGCATTGAGTTACACCCACTTAACACGCAATGCCTTAAATTCGGCGAAAAGTGCGAAATGGAAGTGGAACGGAGTGTCTTAACACTAGATTCCCCAGTTCCCCTCTGCCTACCCTGCCATGTGCGGGATACGTGAAGAAAAAAAAAATATCTATCACGTGTTGTGGCGTGATTTGGTCGGCTCTTACAGAATTGGACATGTAGATTAAGTTAGTAATTGTATTTTGTCGGCTCGCGGGTAAGTCCGTAGTCAAATGTAAATAACTAAGAGTTTTGTATGACACATGACACTCTGAGAGCCCGTTAACTCTGACCACAAATACCGTGCAGTAACGTGTACATTTTTGAAAAACAGATTATTTTATACAAAAAAAATTGTCAATACAAACCATTAGGTTTTAATATTAACGCGCTTTGTAGCAAATGTTACGATGATAGAAATAGATTTGAGGCCTATCGTGTTGCTGGGCACAAGTGTATGACTGTAAACGCTACAGGTTGTGGGTTCGATCCCCACTTGGGGAAGTGAAATATCTATTCATTTCTTCGCTCTGGTAACAAGGCAAAACGCACCGTTAAGTTCCACCACTCAAAATACATTGGCTCAAATTCGGCGGAAAATGGAGAACGGAACCGAGTGTTTCAACACAAGGTTCTCTATAATATCTTTCCCACTGCCTACCCTGCCATGAAAGGGATACAGCGTGAAGCTGAAAAAAAAAAATAATATTCAATGGTGGGCGTGTAGCCCACGTATGCGCTGTATATACACGGTATATCGTACCACGGTCAACGCGACTATCACTATGCTACCGCATTTTGAAACTATGATGTCCTCTAAAATATGCATTTTTTTCGATGTACTGTGATAGGCAATTATGACCTAAAACTTAAATGGTTTCATTTATATTACAGGCACAACGTTTGTAACTTATATAAACAAATAAATAGTTTGAAAAATATTTCATTATTTGTTTGTAATTTGTATAACATATAAGTGCTTACTCTGGATTACTCTTAGTGCTGTCGCGTTTCTTTATTTTTATTTATTTTACTCTACTCAGCTTCACGCTGTATCCCGCACATGGCAGGGTAGGCAGAGGGAACTTAGGAACCTAGTGTTAAGACAATCCGTTGCACTCCCGTTCCCCACTTTCCGCCGAATCTGAGGCATTGCGTGTTGAGTGGCGGAAGTCAACGCCGCGTTTTGCCTTGTACCGGAGCGAAGAAATGAAAAC
Source organism: Eueides isabella (assembly GCA_019049475.1). Lineage (NCBI taxonomy): Eukaryota > Metazoa > Arthropoda > Insecta > Lepidoptera > Nymphalidae > Eueides > Eueides isabella. The sequence goes on from CM032400.1 coordinate 3,706,460, forward strand.
ATTAAATATTTAAAATTGAAAATATTAAATGTTTCATTTTCTCAAGTGGGGTCGAACCCAGAACCTCTTGGTTACAGTCACACGCTTGTGCTGCTGCGCCACAACAGGCCTCATTTATTTATTATTTGTTTTAATTATAATAATATTTATTTTAATTATAATAAATTGTTTTCTATTATATTATTATTTTTCCTTTATTTTATATTTTTTCTTTAAAATTAGGAGTCGTTGAGATTAGCGCGGTTAACCAAACAAACAAACTTCACCTTTACAACAGTAGTATCAATGCGATGCACCATTAGGGTCAGTAATAAAGATAATGAAGAACTACAGCTCACAAAAAAATTGTATCAAAAAAATTTGTCAGACCATATAGTTTCATATAGGTACATAATTAGCTTTTCTAAGTGCCCTACATGATCAAAGATATATATGGAGATAAAAAGACCATTATGAAGTTATTTTTAACTACTTTATTAAAATTATGTATTATAATTATTTATTTTGTTTTTTTTTTTCATAGAACTGCCTATACATCCCACTTGTATAAAAGTATGCGACAAAGAAGAGTATAAACTAAGGAAAAGTGGCAAGAAAGCGCAATGGGCGTCGAAAATCCCACACTATGCGCACGGGAAATTAATGTACTGTGTTAAAGTGAGTTATTATAAAATATAATTTGTACTTAAGATATTGTTTAATACAAGTCTAACGTAACACCTCCTTAGCATTTCATCGCTATTAGTAGCTAGACGAGTAATAAGCTGACCTCCTTCGTCAGGCTGGTATCCTGGTAGGTGCAGTGTATTTCACGTACACGCAAGGAGTGTGGGGCGACCAGCGCGACGTCACAGAGTGTGTTCGCCGATGGCAGGAATACATTCGCAGTATCAACACTAGACGACCGCCCACTTTCGATCAATGCGGTAACGTCATAGTACGTACAATTCTAATCAATTGATAATATATCTTATTCACTATAGATAGAGTTTATTATGCATCGCGCTCTTATCACGATTTACAACCCCACTTTGATAAATATATCTGCTTCGGCCTCATGCTGTCCTAGTATTCATAGTTACGTCACCAGTTGTTCTGTTGAAAAACCGGCTCCGTTCGTAACCATAGCAACCCTACCGAACTTGGCTCCATTGAAAAAGAACAAATATTTTTTTATTTGTATGCACTCTCAGCGAATACAGCTTTATATAGAAGTTCTCTGTAGGAGGTTTGTTAATTTCATGTTTTAATTTTTACTTTAGCTATTATGCATGATTTCTTTGATATTTCACATAATAGTGACCAAACCACTATTATTTGCTTTCTTTATTCTCATATTATTTTCTTTTTTTTTATTTTAGCTTCACGCTGAATTCCGCACGAGACAGGGTAGGCAGAGGGAACCCGGGAACCTAGTGTTAACACTCCGTTCCACTTCCATTCCCCACTTTCCGCCGAATTTGGGGCATTGCGTGTTGAGTGGCGGAACTCAACGCCGCGCTTTGCCTTAATACCAGAGCGATATTATTTTTTTTAATATGCGTCGTTTATTTATTTCATATTTAGTGTTCGTAGTCAGTTTATATATAAACGACAGCCGTCGACATGACCGGTGCAGAGTTACCGATACGAATCTACCCTCTTGTCGTCGGCATATTGACGATTTAACAGTGACTGCTTAGCAATCGATGCGCTTTTGTTACGTTTTTACAATACGCAACAATTACAGACAAAAATATTCAGGGAAACGTACACGTCTCACTGACCGAGTAGTGTAGTTAAAGGGTGAGTGATGATATAGTGTGAAGTTGTGTGGTTGTGTCAGCTTCGCGCTCTATAATTCGCACATGGGAGGTTATGGGAGAAAACTGGGAACCAAATGTTTGAACACTCCGTTCCGTTTGACCCTTTCTGAATATGAGGGATTACGTGTTGAGTGACGAAACTCAACGCGGTGATACTATAAATATTATCTATAGAACTGATGAAAACCATGCAGACTTGAATTTTATAATTCGGAACTAGAATCAAATATTAATGTTAAAGGCATTAATTACTTCAACAGTTATTTTTATAAAATTTATTAAGGATGCCTAATTTTATGTCGCTTTCTCAATGCAGCTACATTGAGAAAGCGACATAAAATTATCGGCATAACGCTGCAGTGTTGGTACCGACGCTGTTATATTGCACCGAAACCTAGGTAATTGTAGAAGAAGAATATAAAAAATATCAATGTTGTAGAGGTGCAATGTCTTCGTAGGATATGCGGAGTCAGTTAAGGTGATAGCACACTGAAAAGATAAACAGAATTTTCGGTAATATCGAGATTGTCACTATGAGAATGAAGAAGAATGTGCTTAAATTGTTTGGGCACGTTGAATGAATTAATGAAAAATGAAGTATGGCTTAAAAGATTCATAAAGAAATTATGATTAGATTGATGTAGAGACCTCGGTTGACTTTCAAAAACACAGTATCTACGATACTAGACGTCACGTAAAAACTAAGATGCTAAGCTAAGGGGAAAAAATGAGATGAGCATGTATGAAGAGATTTACAGTGGACGACGTGAAAAAGATATGCCAAGACCATAGCTTTTCGCGCTATACGGTTTCTTTTGGTTAACTCGCTAGGGATAAAGTGTAAAGCTATTAACACCCTATAAACGCTAAACTACTGATTTCTTAATAAGGAATAATAGTAACCATTTACTATCTCCTATTTTGAAACATATAGTATTTGCATAATTCAGTATGTATTCATTTTTTACAGTAAAACTCTGAAAAGATATCAAACGTTGTTATTGTACTATAGCGCCACTTTGCCTGGCAGTATTTTTATGTTGGGGTATATAATGTATTTATATATATTATTTTCTTCCAGTTCTTACATGCCACTGATTTCACGCTATCTCTATTTTTCACAACAGCTAGAAGTCATTTGGTTATACATACACAATATGCTTAGGTAAATGAAAAAAGTAGCAGAATTACCTGTCTAAAAGATTTGTTTAATCACTTATAGGCCACTAACATAATTCAACGTAAATGCACATAACTACATCCGGAAATCGACAATATACCTTCTTCTCCTTCTCAGCTTCACGCTGTATCCCGCACTAGGCAGGGTAGGCAGAGGGAACGGAAGTGAAACCTAGTGTTATGACACTCCGTTCCACTTCTGTTCCCCACTTTCCGCCGAATTTGTGGCATTGCGTGTTGAGTGGCGGAACTCAACGCCGTGCTTTGCCTTATCACCAGAGCGAAGAAATGAAACATTAAATATTTAAATTGAAAATATTAAATATTTCATTTCCTCGACTGGGGATCGAACCCAGAACCTGTCGGTTACAGTCACACTCTTGTGCCGCTGCACCACGACAGGCCTCAAACACAACGACAATATACCAAATCCATAATATTCATAATATTTCAATGGTAGCATATTTTGTAGACAAAACATTTTTTTCGTCAGAATATGGCAGGCGCATCTATTAATTATGAAAAATCCTTTTTGGTAAACCACACAGAACTTAAAAAAGCAAGGTTGAAATTTTTTCATATTATATATGGAAATATTTTATATAAGGCTTCACTGATATATATATATATATATATATATATATATATATATATATATATATATATATATATATATATATATATATATATATATATATATATATATATATATATATATATATATATATATATATATATAAATATGTATATATATATATATATATATATATATATATATATAAATATATATATATATATATATATATATATATATATATATATATATATATATATATATATATATATATATATATATGTATATATATATATATATATAAATATATATATATATATATATATATATATATATATATATATATATATATATATGTATATATATATATATATATATAAATATATATATATATATATATATATATATATATATATATATATATATATATATATATTTTAAAATTCGTAGTAATGATATATGTATTTAATTTTTTTTTACTAAAAAACATACGAAGTTCTAATGATGCAGTTGTCTCAACTGTCAGTTGTATGAAAACGTTGAAAAGTCTAGATTCAAGTAAGCCTTGGAAACTCTTACACAACTATGATATCCTGGTACTTATGGTCCCTAACTGTCCAATGTCGAATGTTCGTCGTGTCCAAAGCGACCAACGTGAAACGTCCTCCCTCGAATGCGGGCCAAAGGCCGAATGAGTGGCATGAATGTCGCTATAGAGCTCCTGCCGCTGTCTGCGATCTTAGTACATTGAATCTGACTATGTCCAATGTTAGTATTCGTCGTGTACTCAGGCATGCTCCAGTAACGTCCTCCCCTAGCAAAGGCATTTCGCAAACTGGTTTTACTTATTACTGATACTGAATGTGAATACTAAGGAGCAACTGAGGCATGAATTTGATATCATTGTGCCTTATTTTGTAGCGCGCTTCTGTGGGCCTAGTTCGTAGTTCGTACGTACCAGTTTGTAGATCACGCTGCTTGTAGAGGTTTGCTATATTCACTGTTAGGATTGCCACTTGATATTATTTAAAGATATTTAGTTATTTTTTGTGTACAATTATAATTCAATAAAAAAATGATATTACAAAAAATATATTGTTATCATCATGTAGAGTAATAAAATAAGTATAAAATTTGTAGTGCGTAAGTGTTGTTTTTAGTTTTAATTTAATTAAAAGGGCCACACGTTAAGTATATATTAAAATCCCTTTCTGACATTAGATTTATTCTTGCCCATTCGGATATATTTTATTTGTGATAATTCACGTAGCTATCAAATACCATATAGCAAGTAGTACACAGTACCGACACAAGATGAAAATGATATAGACGAGACGTATCAACCCTATTCAATGATTACCTGCATAACTCATGCTGCCCTAGTAACTTCACGTAGGCTACATACGAGGGACGTCATTCCAGCGCATTGTATTCATTCATTCCATATTTGTTGCATTCCTCATGGAGATCTATTTTCTTATGACATGTGTAAGATTATTGTATAGAGCAATATATTGATGGGCAAGTTAGGAACGATATTTTGTAATATACAAAATACTTTTTATATTAATTTTGTACTCTACGTTTTATTGAAATTATCTGTATTTGTACAAAAAAAATAAATAAGCTTCACTAACTACAAAAACTAAATATGTTCATTATTTTTATTCACACATTTAAATTGTGTTATCTTTGTAAAAATATATACAGTTATTAGAACTTTTTGGATTTACCAACGACTCTCCTTGAACGACCTACATACATATATATAAATGAAGTTGTCGAGTTTTGGCGTGAACAGGCCCTTGAACACAGGAAGTGCCTTCCTTGACGTTGATAACTCCCTGGTATAATTGGGTCATATCATTGACAGTGTCAGCCCATTCACTGATAAGCAGCATTATGGCGCGTAATTTTGTTATCTGTGGTATTATTTTTATTCGTGTTATAATTATGAATGTGCGATTTAATTCTGGATTTCATTTTAGTTTTTTAATTTAATATTATTAATATTTTCAATTTAGAATTAGATGACTTGATGATGTTTAAAATACATTGATATGTTGAATACTTATTAGGAGTGATTACTAGATTTTTTATCTTACAATATTATTTATGTAGTCATAATCACTCACACACTCCGCTTCACTCTGTAATCCGCCACATGGCATGGTAGGCAGAGGGAACTTGGGACCTTGTGTTAAGACTCTCCATCCAGTTTCCCACTTAATACTTAATAATATAAAGGTAGCCTGTTCATAATTTATGTGTATGTCTATGTCTGTGTTTTTATCTTTTGAAGTGACGGACGGAACCCTTAATAATTATGTTTAATTTGCCTCTCGGAAATTAACTCACTGAAAAATTACAAAATTAGGTATTTGTTTCAAAGTAACAAATACATAATGATGTTTTTTGTATAATATTTTCTTTTTTACAGAGAAAAGAATCGAGTGAGAGTCTTATTGCACCTCTTTATTCGATGTATAAAAGTTTTGTAACAACGTCCTTTTCAGGTAATATTTTAAATATTTATCACAGATTAGGTTTTTTGTGGTGGGCACCCCGGCCTCCCTTATTTCTACGGCCATGTCTGTTTATCAAGGAATGTCTTTGGGCGTCGAACTGGTTGATCGAACCGTCGTACTTATAGTCGAATGCAACCTTACTATTCTGAGATCATAGATGGCCTCACTACCTACTTCTAATATTAAGATATTTATTCATTAATAATTTAGCAAATTAAATATAACTGGAAAATTATTTTGCTTTTAAGGTGTCGTGAAACTCCCTTTAATAGTAAAATGCGCTTACATCGATTATCTAAAAGCTCTAGAAAGACGACAAGCTGAACTTGACAAGGAGAGAAAAATTAGGAAAAAATCTGGATAACGCATAAAAAATCCAAATTCAAATTCATACTCTTGTGACTGTACAATATATACAATGTTTTGTAAAGATTTATACGTTATATAAAAAAAAAATATAAAAATGTCTTGTAAAAAGCAACTCCATTTTTCCATCAATTATTTTTAGTATATAGCTTAAGAGTATTTGAAAATTAATTTAAATGGACGTTTTTTTTTAATATATTTATTTATTAATTATATTAATATTTTTGTCGTCGGCGTAACTCTGTAACCTGTGGATCAAAGAAAGTAGTGCTGTCTTCCTGAGAGCCTCCCGCTAGCATATACTCTAGATGACGTATGTAGCAAATTGCTATTCTGAAATCAAATTGTTTTCATATGTAATTATATAAGTTATAAAAAATACAAATTTTAAAAATATAAAGATATAATAAAATTCTATAAAAAAAATCTTTTGCTTCACGGTAGGGAATGTTTATTTTTTTATTATTTTTTTTATGGAAAAGACGGCAAACGAGCGTACGGGTCACCTGGTGGAAAGTGATCACCGTCGCCCACGGCCCCGAGTAACTCCAGAGGAGCTACAGGAGCGTTGCCGTCCTTAAAGATGGAAGGGCACCGGGGCCCGGCATTACCTTATGCGAAACGCAGTGGCCAAAGTCACTACTTAACGCCGGTCTTAAATGCCGGGGGTGCTAATAATCCGATCGAATCTGCCCGTGCGTGTTGCCATTACTGGCAACGTGACTCTATGACAGCATCAGTACCAGGGTGATCCTATTCTAAGACGGAATCACACGCTAAAAACAATCCGTTCCATTCCTTACTTTCGGCCAAATTTGAGGCATTGTTTGTTGAGTACTGGAACTCACTCTGCTTTGCCTTGTTACCAGAACTAAGAAATGACAATATTAAATATTTCACTTCCTCGAATGAGGTTTGAACTCACAAGCTGTCTGTCGTTTATTCAGTCACACGCTTATGTCCCTGCGTGCCCACAACAGTCCTTATTTTAATTATACTGAGCTACTGAGTTATATTCAAAAAAAAACTTAAATTTGTGGCTACACATTTGAAATACGTTTTAAGTACTTACTCACTCAGCTTCACGCTGTATCCCGCATATGGCAGGGTAGCCAGAGGAAACTTGAGAACCTAGTGTTAAGACACTCCATTTAACTTCCGTTCCCCACTCCGCCAAATTTGAGGCAATGCGTGTTAAGTGACAGAATTCAACGCTTTGTCTTGTTACCAGAGCTGTCTTGTTACGAAATGAGAATATTAAATATTGATATTGAAAATATTTAATATTTAAATTAGTCGGATATGGATCGAACCCAAAACCTATCGTTTACAGCCACACGCTTGTGCCGCTGCGCCACGACAGGCCTTATGTACTTCATTATTGTTCGCCAATGGTTTCTTTGTTATTTTTTTTTTATGACAAAGCATTGTGAGATGAAAATAAAGATTATTATTATTATTAATTTAGATATTTTTTTACCTATAGAATAAAACGATCTCTTTCCACGCCAAGTTAAAGGAAACACGACGATATATTTTGCCACAATATCTTTTTACAAAATAATAATATCTTACTTGAGTAACGAAAAATGAAAAAGATTGTTACCGGAGACATTCAATTTTAGAATATTTCTTCTTTGAGGGTTTGGTAACTGGCAGCTTTGAGCGAAGTAAATCAAAAGCACGATTCATATCTCTCATACGTGTCCTCTCCCTATCGCAAGCCGTCTTTTTGTATTCTAAAAAAATATATAATTATAATATTTTTTATGCATGTAACGCATATACGTAGCGTTCATTGTGACGTCACATTACTTTTTCTTTTTCAATTTTATATATTTGAAAAAGATTTTTTTTAGCTTCACGTTGTATCCCGCACGAGGCAAGGTAGGCAGAGGGAACCTTGTGTTAAGACACTTCGTTCCACTTACGTTCCCCACTTTCCGCCGAATTTGAGGCATTGTGTGTTGAGTGGCGGAACGCTGCGCTTTGCCTTATTTCCAGAGCGAAGAAATGAAACATTGAATATTTAAATTGAAAATATGAAATATTTCATTTCCTCGACTGGGGATCGAACACAGAACATGTCGGTTACAGTCACACGTTTGTGCCGCTGCGCTACGACAGGCCCCGAAAACGACTTTTTAATAGATATTATATTATGTGTACATTAAATACCATAGATTTTTATTTATTAAATAAAAACAGTAACTTTAACAATATTCTTACTTCATATGTAAAAGCTCTACAAAATAGCTCCTACCTTTTTCCAATTGCAACGCTCTCTCTTTCCAATTTAAAGGAGCGTCTTCTGGATCGTCAGAAAACTTGACGGTATCCTGCGACTCCTGTGAATACTCTAATGGGGATCTAGAGACTGTGTCCAGAACATTTATATCTCTATAATCTTCTATTCTATCCATGTACCTTACTCCTATATTGAAAAGTAAATGCTTATTTTACTGAATCTTTATAAAAATATATATCGACGGGTCCAAAGAACAAACTCGTATATGAAAAATTATCGACTTTCAGTATGAGGTTTTGAAGTTTTGTGTGAGTGTAATCATCAACTATTAACGCAAATACAAAATAATTGCAAAAAAATGTTTAATAGCTGTTCAATAATTGATCATTACATTCACACAGAACTTCAAAACCTCATACTGAAAGTCGATCATTTTTCATATACGATTTTGTCCTTTGGACCCGTCGATATGTAACTTTACATAATTAAATATTAACTTAAATAAAAAATGTATTCATATTTTTTATATACGTTACGTACATATCGGTTTGGAGTAATTTAATAGTTTGACAACTATTTTAAATATTATACAATTATTCTTATAAGCTTCCTGTTAGAACTAGTACAATATATATTTACATATAGGTAATGTGTCTACAGCGATGTAAGCAACTCACCTTCATGAGACGATTGAAGCTCTTGAGGTCTGAAATACGTAAGCCTACGTGGTTCTGAATAATCTTCCAGAACGTACGATCTATGATGTGATATCGTTTTATCGTATTTTTTATGAGAAAAGGTATGTTCTTCCCGCGGCTTTTCATCTTGCCGCCCTATTTCTAATATCACCCGATCTTCTGAGTCCCTCTTATCTTCTATTTCGGTGTCTTTGATAATTGTGTAGCTTGTTATTAACGGTAAAGGAGTATCGTCTTCGTACGCTTGACTATACATACTTATAGCCTTTATGAAATTATTGACAAAACATAAACTGTTTAAGAGGCTATTGCTTTAATATTCTTAACATATATCTTTAGAAATTGTAAATCACTTATAAAAATATATTAATAATATTATTTAAAATATCACTTATTTCGTGCAACAGCTACCTGTTGTGAGGTGTAACTGTGTCATCCACTGTGGTGCTCTATTGTCATGTATATACGATCAAAGTCAGTATTGTGTGCACAAGTGTATTTCTTAGTGTTCGAAAAGTTGTCTTTTTGTATTGTTACGATCTATTTGTTTCGTTTTCGGTTTAATGTAAAGTTGAATAGACTTGTTGTTTTTTCATAAATAAACAGAACTGTTTTTATCATCGTATATAACTGCTTTGGATGATTATTTTATAATATGGTGTGGAATTAAATAAAAAGATGGTTTGTGGGAAAGATGTTAGAGGAAATCAGAGATGAAAAATAAAAGAGAAATGTTACTTTCACAGTTTAATTGCAATTTATTCGCCAAAAATAAATACTTTACGCTTTAAGCACAGCCGTACAATAAGGCCTTACAGGAATCTCTTGTATGTATGTACAAAGGAATATAACACAATTGCATATTGTATGATAATCAATTATATATATATATATATATATATATATATATATATATATATATATATATATATATATATATATATATATATATATATATATATATCACAATCATCTTTTGGATATAAAAAAATAACCTTTTTTATCTCCAAATAATCATTCATCTTTAATATACGTACACTTAAAATGTAATGAAATCTGATAAATACCACCATTATTTATTTATTTATTTTATATTAAACTTTTGTAAGTTGAGATCTTTAAAATACAACTTAAGCCTTTGAAAAAGGAAAATGAACATATATGTATAAAGGTGAGGTCAGTATACTGATTAAATGCGTATTCAATTATTAAAAAAATAAAAAATATATATAAAAATAAAAAGTATATATATAATATATCATATACATTAAAATATAATAAAACTGATAAGAATGCACTGTAATACTTAGAAGTTCACATGTTTACTATCATTACAGTATAGACGTCGACAGATGGCCGTCTTAAGGAAGGTTAAATGCATATGTGGTTTTAGATTTTTTTACAATTGATTCCCGAATAAACAATGTGTATAAGTTCAGAGAACCTAATTACAGAGCCACAACTCGTTGAATGTACTGTACGAAACTTTTATTAAGAAAAAAAATCTATTTAATCAGTAGTTTAAAATTTTAAGCAGAAAGTGTGATGCTTTTATAACGTTGAATATAATATTGCAAAAAATAACAAATTGCTAAATCATATTACATGAGAATGCTTAAAGAAATAATATTATTTAAATTGCCTTCAAAAACATATTTTATACTTTTTGTTAATATGTGGCAATTACTATGGGATTAACATCGTACAATAATAACACGACGTCGAATTTAGGAGATTAACTTGCATTTTTTTTTTATAAGATATACAGTGACAGAATGAATGAACCGATTTAAGTGACATTTTTTAGAGCTATGATTTAATAAATGAAGAAAAGCTACAAGGTTGATCAAGTTGAAGGTTTTTAGTAAATATTTTTTAATAATCTACTCATATACTTAATATGGTATAAATACATACGATTAGTTAGCAAGTTTGTTGTCTACATTTTAAAATCAAAAGAATAAATAATGAGAAGAAAACAATGAAATATAAATTAAAAATCAAGTTTCCGTATCGCGAAGAACTGTTTCATGACGTCATCGGTGACTTTGGCCCTGCGCCCCTGGTAGTCTTGGATAATTGGTGTGATCGTATCTATTGCGATTTTCTTGAGCTCCCCAGTTAGCATTTCACCTGATTCATATAACTTCTTTATCTGTAATAAAAAAAAAATGTATTTTAAACTATACAGCACAAAAAAGCAAACCAATATCAGCAAAAACTTAGAAAATATATCTTTAGATATATCAATAATACAAAATTGAACATTTTAAAAAATATTTTTGTAGACAATCTCTAGTGGCCTATAGTGGCGCAGCGGCACAAGCGTGTGACTGTATCGGTCGATCCCCACTCGTGGAAACGAAATATTTAAATATTTAAGGTTTTGATTTCTTCGCTCTGGTGCAAGGCAAAACGCGGCGTTGAGTTTCGCCACTCAAAACGCAATGCCTCAAATTTGGCGGAAAGTGGGGAACGGAAGTGGAACGGAGTGTCTTAACACTAGGTTCCCAAATTCCCCCTGCCTACCCAGCCATGTGCGGGATAAAGCCTGAAGCTTAGTAAAACATCTCTGCCTGCATCTTAAAAATTAATTTGCGATTTTTGATTAAAAAAAAATCATACTTAAATCAGTTCATTCAATAAGATAGCTGAAACTGATTGTATTTTCTAATGTATATACATACTGGTGATGTAACGAATGACATTTATTAAAGATTCAGGAATGAAAATGTGAATGTGAATATTCAGTTTTTGTTCAAATCTGACGCCCTTATTTTTAGAAAGCGTATAACCGTTTCAAACGTAGTAAGATTTGAACCCGCGTCTCGCGGAAACCGTCCAAGCGTTCTGACAAAATAAGCCATACACTCTAATCTAGCTCTGTCGAAATTCTCATACGATTGTTACCAGCTATCTATATATAGCTATCAGGTTTGTAGGGGAACTTTAAAATATTCTATCCAAAGAGGATTGCTTAAAATTGTAATTTGGCAAGAGATAATGCTATTTTAACATATTTTAGTCAAAATTATAAACAAAGTATATTCTTACCTCAGCCAAGCGGTCATCATCTTCTAAGAAGAAAGTTAAGTATTTGAACGAGATGTCCACATCGGTGTTGCCTCCTTTCTCCCTGTGCTCTTCAACCGTAGCTTGTCCGCCAGAAAACGCGTATTTGTTAATCTAGAAAACGAAAAACACACCTACACATTAAAATATTGATATAAAAGTAACATTACAGCTATAGTTGTGCACGTACTTCGTTCCAATAGTATTTATTTTTTCTTTTTCAGCTTCACGCTAAATAGGTCACGCGTATCCCACACTTAGTGGCTGAAGGAACTTGTTTGCCATTTTAGCCGAATTTTAGGCATTGCACGTTGTGGCGGAATTCAACGCCGCATAAAAATACATCAATTTAAAATATCAATAAAAAAAATGCTAGATTTTTTTCATTTTTTAATTTTCATTTACACAAATTTTAGTTATTAATAAATCGATATTGTTATAAAAGTGATAGAAGTGATACAAGAACAAGAAAATATTTGAGTTAAGTATATAAAATTGTGTAATACAACCGGCCGACGCCGCGGGCAGATGTCTAGTTTAAATTAAAACTATTTAACTCGGCCTCGGCTCTCGGAGGCGGTGCTTATGTCCAATTTCTTACACATTTTTTTAACATTAACTTATTTATTTTTAAGTTATGCTGATATGAAAAAATGTTGAAGTGACTCATTCGACAATAAATATCGGAAAGCATTACGAATACATTATGACTGTATTTAACAGTCATTTGCGAGTACTTGAAGGAATGTCAATATTTTAATTTCAATATTCCTTGAAATTTTATACAAAAGATAATAAAATTATTATAAAAGTTGTTTTGAGGCCTGTCGTGGCGCAGCGGCACAAGCGTGTGACTGTAAAAGACAAGTTGTGGGTTCGATCCCCAGTCGAGGAAATGAAATATTTAATATTTTCAATTTAAATATTTAATGTTTTCATTTCTTCGCTCTGGTACAAGGCAAAACGCGACGTTGAGTCTCGCCACTCAACACGCAGTGCCTCAAATTCGACAGAAAGTGGGGAACGGAAGTGGAACGGAGTGTCTTAACACTAGGTTCCCAAGTTCCCCCTGCCTACCCAGCCATGTGGGGGATACAGTGTGAAGCTGAGGGTGACTGAGAGAATAAAATTTAAAACAATGTATATAAAATTAATATAAGAATTCCGATACAATTGATATTAAATGACTAATGATTTAAGATGTTCAGATTTAATAGGCTCTGAGGGTTCAAGGGTGTTCCAAAAAGACATTACCTTTATGAAATAATTATTTTATCAAATATATAAATAATTTTTTGTTCAAAAGAGTCGTAACAAATTTGACAAATAATAACAATACAGAATTAAATTCTATGTTGTTGTATTTTCATTTTAAATTTGTATTGAATATACCTATTGATCTCTTTGTAAAATCTAAAAATACTTAGGGAAAATTTTGATAAAATTCAAAAGTAATATCTATACATAAAATGCTTCATTCAAATATTGTTTAAAAAAACAATAGTATATACGAGTTTTATTGGTCGTACCATATAGCAAGACCTCGCAAAACATTCCACCAAACCGCGAAAATTAAAACAATTTAAACATCGCTGAAGTAAATCGAACTTACTACCATAGTATTGATTGTCGTCTTTTTAAATATTCAAAATATACAACAATAAATTCCTTTTTCGCTTCCAAAACCAACAGTATTTAAACACATTACTAACCTTATTCTTAATCTGTTTAGGAGTGTCATTCAAAAATATAGACGCATTAGGATCACTGGCCGACATCTTGTTCTGAGCCCCTTGCAGCGCCGGCAGGAAGGTGGCGTGTAGCAACGCTGGCTTGGGCAACTTGAGACGCGCCGCCACGTCTCTGGTCATACGGAAGTATGGGTCTTGGTCTATTGCGCATGGCACTAGACAGGGCACCTGGGCCAAATTACAATTTAAAAACAGTGTATATTTAAAAAAAAAACGTAAGGCTTTTAATATTTCTAATATGATATTCCAGTTAAATATATTTTTTTCTTAGTCATATTGTTATTACTAAAAAGTTGTTATATCATTTTTTTCAGCTTCACATTGTATCCCGCACATGGCAGGATAAGTAGAGGAAACATGCCTACAGTTACTTATAAAACCTAGTGTTAAGAGAATTCGTTCCGTTCGGCCCACTTTCGGCCAATTTATAGGCGTTGGGTGTAGTGTCAGAACTCAATGCCTCGCTTTTCCTTGCTACTAGAGCGAAAAAATCAAAACATTAAATATTTAATTTAAAATAAAATAAATATTTCATTTCCTCAAGTGGGGATTGAACCCACAACCTGTGGTATTTACAGTCACACGCTTGTTACCTTGTCGACACGACAAATCTCGTAATACTTCATACAAATATAATCATAGTACTTACAATTTTATTTTCAAATATAAACGGAAATGTTGTAGAGAAGGCAGGTGCAGCCTCAATGGAGGGGAATGTGATTTTTCCAATAACATCAGAATCACCAAATCCAAAGATGCCTTTCACTTGATTAAAGGTTACACATCTCTGTATCCGCAGCATATTTTGGTAGAAAGCCGGGCACTGACTAGAAATATTTTACTATTAAAGATAAAACATGGACACAAGCATGTGACTGTAAAAATATTAATTTTTGAATGGAGTGGAATGGTGGAGTACACAAAAAGGATTTCTGATTTTGTGATCCAAATATATTATATGGCTGGCTTAAGAGAGCTGCTAACAGCCTAATAAGCAAATTCTATGCAGTGAGTAGGTGGTACCACGTAGGTGGCACTGTACTCTGAGAATATTCAAATTCATCAGCCTATGTATAAGAAAGAAGGAAATAGTGCATTCTCCATCATCCGTAAAGAAGCACTTTAATTTCCCAAATCTTCTATGTGAAAATGAAAAAATATTCTAAGACACATCTTGATTAAAAAATATTGCAATTGTAATTAAAAATTATATTTTAGCCATATCAGTCACATATAGTGACTCTGTGGTTATGGACAGACTCTCTCAATGTGGCAAAATCAGTTTCATTTAAAATGTGTATTAAGTGTGAAAATCTAAGATCTTTACTAAGAGAAATTGATTAAAAATTAAATGAAATCTATTGTAGGCCATTTTCCAAATATATTTACCCAATAAAATCTAGATCATTAAAAATGAATGTGTTTGAGGGGTCAAAGCCAACAGCAATTATGTCTTTAGCATTGTTATAAGCCATTTGTCTGGCATCTTCTATTTTAATATCACGCCACATAACTTTCTCATCGTCGGTAAGTTGAATGATTAGTGGAACATTAAAAACTTCTTGTAGCCATCTGAAATTTAGGTAATTCATACATTATATATTTAAAAATCAATAAAAAAAGCTTACCACTGTTTATTTTCTTATTATAAGAACAATTTAAATGCACAGTCAATTTGATAAATGTTGAAATATACAACATGCCAATGACATTATATGATTCTGCTAGAAATAAATTATTGGCACAAAGAGGAATCAATAATTTCTTTCCTTGCATCACTTTTCTTAATAGAAAACCAAAAATAGGTAATACTAACAGTAACAAAATATATATTGCAAAGTTGAAGAAAAATGTTTATTTTTTGAACTCACTTGGTAAACATAAAAGGTATCATATGACCAATATGCATACTGTCAGATGATGGTCCTCTTCCAGTGTATAAGTAGAATTTTTTACCTGATTCTACAAGGTTTAATATGCTATGAATATCTCTATGGGAAAAGAAGATCCCACGCCTGAGGAAATGGTGAGCTGAAAGCAACCATATATTTGGAATTAAGATGAAATATTTTCATAACAATAATTATTTCTTTAAACAATAAATTACAAACCTTTTTTTCCTGTAACTCTCTCAAATTTCTCAATAACCTCATTATCAATTTTCTGACTGCCAAATCTTTCTGTAAACAGAATATTAATATTTATTTTTTGATATTATGGAACTTCATATATACATGTTTATTCCACTTATGTACTATTTAATTAACTTACTTATTAATTTGTCATAATCAATTCCAGTTTGTGACTTTCCAGCTACATTCCATGGATCAACCACATCATCTTCCTCATTAATTGTCAGGTTTTGTACTTGTTCTTCTGTCATGGTTTATGCTACAAGCCATACAAATTATTATAAATTAAATATAAATCAAAAGCTAATTTAGAAGTTAATTTAGTTTTAAGTTTAGAATGTAATTATTTTAACTAAAATATACATTATATATATATATATTATATATATTATATATATATATATTATATATATATATATATATATATATATAATATATATATATATTATATATATATATATATATATTATATATATATATATATATATATATATATATATATATATTGTAAATGTTTATTTTGTGTTAACCTAATATATTAAAGTTTACCTGTATAATCTTACAGTTTTTAAATTAATTATATAATTTCTTTTATATTAATTGACTAGGACAATTCTTTTCCAAAATATAGACTTAAGACGAGGTTATTCGGCAAATTTTGCCAAAGTGCCGTAATAACTGCCTTTGTCACATCATAAATGTCAAAAAAAATACCTGTACCAAGTGGCAGCTAGGTATGCACCCATTGATCAAATCAAAATCGAATCAATTGTCAACTGAGTCGATTTCAACAAATGTTTCTTTTATCTTCAGATTCAAACTTGATTATAGCAAAAAATATATAAATAATTTTAAATTAATACATGGATTGTAATAGATTAACTCTCCAACCTTGCAAAGATTATGATTACCGTGATATGTCCTTTTACAATCTTCAAAAACTTTGAAAAATATTTTTTTAAGTACTTTACTTTTTAAAGTTTTGCTTTTATCGCACTCAGAACGGAGAAAGAAATTGTATATTTTTCGGATAAATAGGATAAAGGAATTAACAATACGATCATTCATTCATTTACCACTTTTTTACGTTATTGGAAATATTTTGTACCATGAATTTAGAGGAACGTCTTACTTTATCTTTACAAATAAAAAAAATCATTATACTACATAGGTTTAAAAATGTATAATATTTTAAATATATTTTTTCTTTAGTGTAGAGATCAAATACAGTATTAATATTAACTGTAGTATCATATTTTTTTCTTATATCTTGATTGCAGTCTAAAATTAAAAACAAAATATCAATGAAATAATGATTTCGACTTTAATTCGATTCTTGTGATAGCATCACTAGAGAAAAGAGATAAAATATATTTAGTAGCTAATTTTATTTAAAAAATGTAAAACCGTTTATATTCCATACGATTTTATCTCTTTAAAGAAATTCTTATGTATTTTATATATTTTATATATTTGTATATTTTTATTAAGCGTGTTAAAGAAAGTTTCTTTAGTATGACTATAAAACTGCAACACTTTTATTTTTAGCGCTTACCACTGGCTGATGCAGTTGTCAAAAATGTCAATAACTCTTCAGTCATCACCATGTACTCTTGCTGTTTTTAGATTAATAAGTAGAATAATAACCGCGCGTGTCTTTGTTGTAAAATATATGGCTATTCGGTTTTGAACCAGGTGGGACTTAAGTGTTCTTGATGGTTTCCGGTGACGATTTCAATGGTGGTCGTTTACCGCGTAAAACTACTAGGTCCCCGAACCGAAAATCCAAGAAGACTGATGCAGACATAGCGAAGGGTTCAGCGTTGCGAAATGATTCGCAACCTTCTGTTCATAAAAGAAATCTTTATGTGGTTTCGTTTCCCATTATTATTCTTTTTAATTTACTGAGGTCCATTTTATACCAGTTATTTATTATTTTCAAATATTTGTATTCGACGTCCCATCGTTTTATTCATAGGCCTCGTAAAAACGGTGAATGTAACTTAGAAGTGGTTGTAAAAGACGGTGTTGTGTCTACGGAGATTGCAAATAGTGAGGAGATGTCGTATGTAAACAATGTGGGTCCAGGAGATCCGCTCTTGGCGAAACAGAAACATCATCACAGAAAAGCTTTCGAGTACATTTCAAAAGCACTGAAAATCGATGAAGAAAATGAGGGTAAGGTTTGCTACATAAAGATCCATATTATTTTGTTTTAATTGTGTTGTATTTTTGTAATAGCAAAAATTTTTAGTTGTTAGCTTTTTTACTTTTATGTATAATAATAGGTTTAGATTAGCCTTTATACATTAGATCAGTAAGTAGGTGTATTTATCAATACAGGACAAAAAGAACTAGCAATAGAACTGTACAAGAAAGGTATTTATGAACTGGAACGAGGTATCGCTGTTGACTGCTGGGGTGGACGTGGAGATGCCTGGCAACGGGCTCAAAGACTTCATGATAAAATGAAAACCAACCTAGGCATGGCTAAGGACCGATTGCATTTTCTTGGTAAAATTTTATCTATATACTTTTAGTTAGTACGCATTTATTATTTACACTGCTACATTTTATTTTCAGCCTTCTTAGTATATATTGTGATTTTGATTGTACGACTAAATTTGGCTGTTTATGGCATGATGAGCTTCCTTATCTCTTCTCATGATAAATACTCATCATAAAACACACAGTGCTCTTATAATTTTAAAGTTTAATAAAGTAAATGTTGTCCCTCAATGTAGCCAACCTAGTCGCCCTCAGTAAGTTGGGCGTAGAGAGTGAGCCTGAACGAAATGACAAAAAACCCACGGAATCTCCTCTTAAGACACGAAGGCCCTTAGAGAAGTCCAAGACAACGCTACTAGCACATACAGAAAGTAACGGTGGTCAAACAAAGCCACCAAATGAAGGTAGAATACCACAATTGCTTTGCTTCGTTTGACATAACCTACTGCAAAGTTTTTGGAAAATATCATGAATTTCACTTAACCCCAAACTTATTAACAGAATATCAGGTTGACAATTGGAATGTTTTAATGCAATGTTTGCATGTGGGTTCACTGTGCTTGCAAAATTTGGTTTTTGCTTTATGTGTGACACAATTCATGTTTCTAGTTTTGTATAGAGATAAGTGTTTAATTTACATACTATGTGCATATTAATTAACCTTTGAAACTAGTTAATCGAAACAATTTTTATTTGTTAATATTATTTATTGAAATAGTAGGTGAAAAGTTTACATGGGCATGCAAAGGATAAATATATAAAACAGGAATTCTTTATGACTCCATAACCAGCTACTATAAATATGTGCATGTTTTTATACTTTGTAACAAAGTAAATACTTCATACAACATTCCATTCAAAATTCATTCACTAGTATTAATTAATTTAACATTACTAACTGAAAAATAATACATGAAATTCACTTTTATTTACAACTGATACAAAAATCACAATATGTATCTACACTAATATATTCAAAATATGTTTTGTATACATTAAATATTTTTCATAGAAGCTTTAAAATTTGGTTGAAAGTTGTTATATACTCAAAGGAGAGGTTGATTAAAAACCTCAGGAAGGATTAAAAAAAAGAGCTTTAAGTATGATCTAGTAGTGGCTTTTGTTTTCAAACAAAAGATAGTACTCATTGAAATTGCAGATGCGTCATTTTATAGTTGGTTTAGCATGCAGAGCCAGTTCTTTGCAACCTTGTTTAATGAATGCTATGAATGTAGGTATTAACATTAGAAGCAACATGAG
The DNA here is from genome assembly GCA_019049475.1 of Eueides isabella. Taxonomy (NCBI): domain Eukaryota; kingdom Metazoa; phylum Arthropoda; class Insecta; order Lepidoptera; family Nymphalidae; genus Eueides; species Eueides isabella. The sequence goes on from CM032400.1 coordinate 3,726,581, forward strand.
GTATTCCTTCATTTTGTATTTTATATTCAATTTATTCTATATATTTTATATATTTTTAAACTCATTTTCGTATGATTTTTATTTCATCGTATAACGATTTTTATTTTTACGTCTTTTTACGACAGGCATTACCAGTATGTAACATATCTCTTACTTTACTGTGCAATCGCTGTGTGTTCTCCATACAACAAGATATGGGCGAAATCATTAGTGCTTAACTGACACGTTTTGGAACCCTTTAATAAAAGACCACAACAGAGTATTTGACATGTCAAAATTACGTTTCTATTTATAATTTCATTTCGTTTCATTTTTGTTATTCAAAATATTTTATTTTTTTAGCCTCAAGCTGTATTCTTCATATGCTAAATTGGCAGCCAGGGAACTTGGGAACCTAGTGTTAAGATACTCCGTTCCAATGCTCACTCTCCGCCGAATTTGTGGCATTCGGATTCGAACCTGTCGCGTTTACGGTAACGCATTTGGGCCCTTGCGCCATGACAAACGTATTCGGGCATATCATAGTCAAAATATGAACATTAAATTTGACTAACCTAATATATTTAAAGACAAAGTCAAAAGTTTATATAGTTAAAGTATCATTGAACGCACCCTCGTCCCTAATAACGTGGCTTTGTGTTTTTGTCATACGAGCCGATGAATAATACGTCACTTCCGAATAAGCGGGCCTGATTACATCGAACAGTGCGTATCGTGTTCTGCCGATATTTCACCTTTTATGTAATAAATAAAATATACGAAAGAAAGGTGACATTTTAACATTTATAATTTATGATTGTCTGCTTACGTTTTCGATAGACCGAGTTTGGATAGTAATTAAAGCTATTGAAATTATTGCTCAATTTTAATACGCTTCCGCTGTTATTGGGAGTTCCTCAAATAATGATTTAAATATCACAGCGAAGGCAAGTGCAACAGCAGTAAACTTCAAAGCCTAAGATTTGTAGTTTGCCTTGCGCTGCTTTAAAAAAATTTAGGGAACAGGGAAGTCGTTTTTAACCTTACGTGAGAATATATTTTGTAAATTCATATTAAGGTTAATAAATAAATATTACTAAAAAAATATTTATTAGAAAATTTTTTTGTAGTGCGCCTTGTGAACACGAATGCATTTCTGGTGTCGACTGCGATCCATTGCTCACCTCCCTACCACCACCACCACCACCACTTTATTCTTGTTTGTATGTAGTTTATAATGACTATTGAAGTATTGATATAAATAAACCCTTGTATCGTTTGATTGTTGCTCAAAATAACTATGCTCGTAACGGTGTAGCTTACTCAAGTTTCAGACATTCGTGTAAGTTTACGACTCATATTCTAAGTATAGCGTCAGTAAATTCAGCTTTTGAAGCAAAAAAACCTTCTTGAAATGAAAACACATTTTCAACATGATTCAACACGCTTTACGCTAGGGCTTGGAGTTATAATATTTTTGTACTAAAAAAATTCAAAGCCTACTCATACATTTTACACCTCAAGATCAAATTACGGTGACGTTTTATTACGTTCTTACATTAAATTTTCAAAGAACTTGCTTCTTTACACGAGGTCAGCTTAACATTATTTTATTTCTTTTAAAAGCAATATTAAAAATCGTACTTGAACCCTTTAAAGTTTGAGGCTCGAGTAAAATAATTGACGATGATCATTTTTAAAAGCTGCCATTTTTCCTACTGGAGCTTTTATTTCTGTGAGAATTAAAATCCTAACTAGAGTGCGGAGAAAGCGATGAAGCGGATACTCAGTGAGTGATCCGTTTCCGTTTGACTTGTATTCCCACAATGGGTGTACGTTACGGATGGTCAGGCGCCACCCAGCTGGTTCACCTGGCTGCACGCTATTGGACCTATATACATACGACATACTTTATGAATTTCTATTCGTAATTGTGGTCATGTTAGAATTTAACTAAAATAACTCGAGCAATTTTGAAATAAAAGGTTTATTCGGAAATTTAACCAAATATATTTATTTAAGATTTAGTTTGCACGTGTGACTGTAAACGACAGGTTGTGGGTTCAATCCCCAATCGTGAAAAAGAAATATTTAATATCAAATTAAATATTTTATGTTTTCTTTTCTTCGCTCTGGTTATAAGGCAAAGCGATACATTGAATTCCGCCACTTAACACGTTATGCCTCAATTTCGGTGAAAATTGTGGAAGGGAAGTGGAACGGAGTGTCTTAACACTAGGTTCCCAAGTTCCCTGTGGCAGGGTAGGACCCATGCAGGATACAGCGTGATGCTGAGTGATTTAGTTTTTATCTTATTACAACTATTTATAAATCAAATAATAAAACGATCATGTACTCATGCTTATACTATAATTACTAAAGGTGTTTTTTCAAATGTTTACTTTCAGCAATACTTCTTTTTGTGCCAAAACGTGCGATAAGTTTTTTTGTAAACTACTACATTCTTTTATTATACTAGGAGTTTGATTTGACATGCTCATAAGTACCAAGCGTTTTTCTTGAAATAAATCCTTGGGATTTGCTGTTGTAATGACTACCAAAGTAACTAAATTATATATCTTTATAAATGATTTTTCTACTGAATTATGTTAAAACGACAATTTCATACGAAATATTCTCGAAAACAATCGAATTCGTCTCACTTAAAGATTACTAGTCAGGTGTAGTCTTAAGGAAAAATAAAATGTTATCTGACATACTTTATCTTAATTAATTCACACGGCTGCTTATATATCTTTATTGCGAACTCACGCAGATGAATGATTGATTATATGGGGAAGACATAAATGTCAAACAGCTTGTTACATACTCACCTTATACACATCACCTGCCCTATAATTAAGTATAAAGTCCATATTTTCTTAAATTTTAATTGAGATGATACTTGCACAATAATTTGTACCCCAGCCAGTCTGACGCCGTATATAAAGTAATGAGATGGTAGAGTTACTTGGTTTGGTGCGGTATAAACAATACTATGTTATTAGTCTGTGCCACCCATATTGATTCTTTGAAGCTATATGTAGCTTTAAATTATCATATTGATTTATATATTCATTTCATTTAAGATATGACAATGAATTTAATCAGAAAAAAGTTAATAGGCGAAAACTCGTACTGAAATAATCTGATGAGCTTTCAGTGTTTTCATTATTTTTCGTAAAAAGGGTATTGTACGAATAAAGAGACGTAAAATAAAAACAGCGCCGTCTGGCAGATGCACACAAAGGAAAAGGTTTGAAGACCTTTCAAAAGCTTTTTGATATAAGAAGCAAGTTTTCAGATTTTTCTTTCAGACGAATTTAATAATCAAATCTCAAGAACCTCGTTATTTTATTTTCGATTTAACAAATATATTCATGACTGTTTGCTAAAGATTTAAATAAGTAAATGTATAAGTGTATTTGCATGTCGCTGTTAACAGAATTCAATAAATGAATCAAGGCAAATCCTTTATTTCCTCGCGATGTTGGACTAATATTATTTTATGTGTACATATTCAACATAATATGTGTACATATTCAACATAAAGTATACTAAAGTAAAAATTCGTCTATTGATTCTTTGTGCAATGCTTAGTTAGATAATTTTCGATGCATTAGATTATTTCTCTAATAGAATATATTAGATCAAATTGTTATTAAACTTCTTATATGACATGTAGATCTGTCGAATCTAATAAATAATACTATGTCAAAGTTTCAAAATTTATTTTTTGCTATACGTGTATACCTACAGACATCTGCTCTGATCGTATTTGTATTATTTTTTGAAGCCTTGCTTGCGAGTGGCTCAACTTAACGCTAAGATTGCCTTGTTATCTAAGCGAAGAAATTTAAATATTTAATATTCCATTGCCTCGAGTGGGGATCGAACCCACAAAATAGAAGCTGATCAGTCTTTTTAACAGAAAATATGTTACATTTTATAATATTTTAAATAATCCGTTATTTATTCCATACCATTAAATAATCAAATTTACGGTTTGTACTCGTGTAATGTGCTAAAAACTAAAATTATATTGAATTGATAAAGTAATTTTAATTTTCAAATAAAACCCACCTACATAGAGCTGAATAATCAACGGAAAGTTGTTGCGTTTACGAATCGTTATAGTATTGTAATGTTGTATTTCTTGTATTTATTTTTTATGAGTTTGTTGTAGCTTTCTAAAGTATATAAAATTTACTTTTTTCAAAAATATTCCGGTACAAAGTACGATAAATTGAAACTTAAAAGTTGTTTTGAGTTTAATGAGAGAAGAGTTGACATTGAAATTGCTGTTTTCACGATCTTTTGGCTGCATATACATATTGTATAGAAATATTATTACATAATAAAGAGTACTTTTAATAAACGTGAGCTTAGCAGTAGATACATTGAAATTAAATACTAAAATATTGTTTCGTTTATATAACTAAGCTATTTAAATAAGTCAAATATGAAATAAGTAAAATAAATACTGAATTCTTTTTGTATTTTGATAAAAAAACTTGATAAAAATTAATAAAAATTCTACTTTAAAGATTTGCGTTTCTACGTCGCCTACTTGGCCAGTGAAGATCCCGCCATCTTACATTACAACATAAATCATCGTGGGTGGATTTTATTACAAACAGAGAAATTTAGGTCTCGGGCGATATGTTATTTAATCTTTTTAAATTGCACGAAGGTGTGCCTGACAATTTGCGTCCCAGTTTCGTAACGTGCGACCCGTCGGGTTTGCATTATTTGATCGTGTTACAGATAACGCTTACAAGGCGACACATTAAAAGGTAAAATGCGTGTAATGACCATGTATGTACGAATCGACCGGGATTGTAACGAAGATATCAGTTGAAAGCGGATGTTTTCTTTTTCTGATGTTCCAATTTTAATGTATATTGCTAAGATTTTTAAAAATTATTTGATTTCTATGACCAAAAATATACAATGATGCTTCGATACATAAAGACTTAAATAGAAAAAAAAGATATAATCACTATTCTACGTTCTAATTCACGCCATACATTTATTTACCAGCGAAAGTAATCACGAAATTTCGTCTAAATCGTGATTGCAAAGCCTCAATAGTGCTTTGTAATACACATCTAACACTATCGCAGCTTTTCTAAAAGCCGTGCAAAAAATGTCAATAGGGCTTTCACTGTTATGCATCTCTGAGTGCAGATTAAAACTTAGCCTGCTCTCGATTGCGGTACCCGTAAGTCATTGAAAACCGCTCGTTTCAAAGTTACAAGTAGGCGTGGGAGAACCGCAAGGTCTCTTCGACACGCTATACATAATATATGAGTCAAGTATCCGATATTTTCTGTTGCTACTGTTATCGATATAGCTATTCACTCAAGCAATTAATCGATGTAGAATGACCGTTCAGTTTTTGAGGCTCTTTTCGTAGTCATTTAGTTATTAAGAGACCAAACAGAATTATTATGTTTTTATTAGTAGACAAATATAAATATTTTATTTATTTTAATCTATATCTTAAATATCAGACATAACGTTTTCTGAATTATCGAAGGAATATTTTATTTAATAATATTAAGATCACAAAACGCCTTACTAACCGTCTAAAACTAATGTTACCTTGAATCTATTAATATTGAAATATTAACATATTGTTCAAAAGTATTGTATAATATCTACAGGCTTGTGATAATAGAGGCTCCTACTTCTGACATTTAGTTTTAATAGAATAGCTATAATAGTAAAATCAATTTGACGTGCCCTCTTTGTTTGACCGAAATGCAAAAGTTCCTCAGTCGAGACTACACCGTGCCACGGCTAATCAATTATTGACAACTATTTAATATAAAATGAGAAATCGAATCAAACGCTTCGAAACAACTTGTTGTATTGACGATATTATAGGACTTGGTTTTTATCTTATGGTTCGGCGGCGGCGTTGAGTTCCGTCACTCAACACGCAATGGAACGCAGTGTCGTAACACTAGGTTCCCAAGTTCCCTCTGTCTACCCCGCCATGTTTGACATACAGTGTGAAGCTGAGAGTATATTATGGTTAAGGTGGAGAACAAAGTGATCATTCTCATTGTTCTACATGTGTTGTTATTAATAATCAAGGTTTATCGTATTGGATAATGAAATCAGACGCGGCCATGTTTCCAAAAGAAACCACTAAACGGTGGTTACTTCTGTTGTCACACATAGGATGCGAACCTGCAACCATTGCGTACTAATTTATCTAACTATTTTTATATGAAATTGTTATTTTAAATTTAAATTCATGTCGTTGATAATTACGAAAATTATAGAAAGTATGACATAATTCAGAAAATATGGATTTTTATGAACGGTTCATCTGCATAGCCTGTACTTTATTTATTAATATTTCTTTCATTTGTTATAATTTTATATAATACGAAGCATTCAAAGTATTGTAGGCCTGTTAGTTGCAGCGGCCAATGCAAATGTCGATGTCGGAAATAGAAAGAGTGATCTTGGCTCCACTGATATCGCGCGCAAATTGTTTTAATTAATTATTTTTATCATTGATTGACTTTTATTTCTTACATCTTTGATTAATTTTTAATCAATTCAACCTTAGTGTTTCTGCAATATACAATTTAAGATAATTTGAGGTCATACTCCACTTAAATGTTTTCAAGGTTTACGAAATTGAAAATATCAGAAAGTGGAATATTTATATGGTTTATTATTATTATTATTTTATAAAATCACATATTATTGCCACTATAAATCGTTTTAAACAAAGCAAAATATATCTTTTAAAATTATTGTGACTGGTATTACAATAAATAAATTCTAAATAATTAATAACATATACAAACGAAAAAACTGACTTTGAATTACTAAGCATGCTCGATTGCATGTGTAATGAGACGTCACAAATAGAATACTACACGGTACAGTATAATAGACAATCGCAATAGTTTACTTTATTATTGAATGGAAACTTTTCAACAGTCGCAGGACGCAAGTTAACGACAGCCGGTCGAAGGGTGCCCAGCGGTGGAGGTCCATTGATGAAGTCGCAGACGTTGCCGCGGTCCATGGGACGGTCGTCGTCACAACCGAACAGTAGTAATGGTGGTTACAGTAGATACCCCATGAAACCTGCATCTACACCGCCTGCAGTGAAACGGCAATTATCTGTAAGTTAATAGTAAATATTAACATTTAGACGTAAAAGAGAACTAAAATATAGATAAAACAATGAATACATAAATATAATAACAAATTATAAATAATTTGTTTTTCTATATATACATATTCTATAAATGTAATCTTGCGTCATTTTATTATTTAAAATAATGTTCAAGTCAATATATTTGTGCCGATTAAAGTGAAAGTTCAGAATTACTTTCGTTTCGGTTCTTTAATATATCGATAGCTATAAACATATTTTATATGATTAAAAAATTACATGTAGGTACCATATAAAAGCATATTCATCGTCGTAATCTTTAAACTGAATACTACTAATATTTTCATTTAAATGTTTAAATTTTATTTTAAATTCTGATTCATATAATTGAAAAATATCTATCACATTGTCTATAAATGCTGAAAGCTTTGCGAACTCTTTTGGCACGATACCTCCAGTGCTTTATCAAACTAATTAAATAGTTCTCGTTAAGAGTAGTGTTCATGTTTATTCAGCGGCAGTTAGAGGTCAAAGCAAAGTGTATTCTGTGAGGTCGTTCCTCCATCTTTCCAATAAAGGAGGAATTTACGACTTATCTCTAACATAAGAGCTTTGATGTGGATGATATTAAAGCTTTAATACATTTTTCAGATCTTCGCAAGCCGTAGATATTTATAAAATTGCTTTATGAACTGGTATATAATATATAAATTTCCAATTGGTATATAATATGTAAATTTCCAAATAGCAGTTTTTTATTACTTGAATATATTAAAACGATTGTCTCCTGTAACGAGACTTTAAATGAGCATGAAATACACATTTTAAATGATATTTTACTTTAAAAAGTAGTTGTGCTTCATCCTTTTATTTCTTACGCAGTGCTTAATATTACGAATCCAAATTTAGTACGTATTACGTAGTGTGACTCACGATTCACATACTACGAATATAGGATTAGACTTGGGGTGCTTAGGTACAAAATATTATGTCGCAAGTAATAAATGGTGTAAACGCGTTATAAAATATTTTAAGTTATTGAGAGCATTTTATTATTTTTTATGAGAGGCGAAGGATTTTTTGAATGAAATAGATAAAAATGCTTGAGATTACATTTTTTTGTTACTTTTAGATTATTTCTAAATTCTAGCTTTATTATTAAAATATTAAAAAAAGGTCCTAAATAAAGCGAAACGATATGAGTATGAATATAATTTTATGCCGTGTGATTCCGGCGTAGAATAGGATCACCGTGGTACTGGTGGTGTCGTAAAAGGCGACTAAAGAACGTGTGGAAGAGTCACGCTGTGAGCAAAAGCAACACACATGGGCAGACTCGACCGGCATTAGGTGACCCATACGCGCGTTTGCTGTGTCTTTTCCATAAAAAAAAAAAACAATTATATGCATATTTTATGATATTGTTAAATTCTTTGAGCTAACTGATATTCGATACAATATTTGGACTTAGTTTTACAAATTATTATTAAGTATTATATCGTTATTATATTAATACTAATTAATAAAAAATCATTCACTAACCAATTGGCACGTCACTCACCTTCCATTATTGGTACAAACTAATTTATCCAAAATATATTTAATCAAATAACAAATATAAATAGTAAAAAAAAAATACTAAAAGCTTTTGATAATTACAATACCAGCTGGTTCTTTTAAAATAAACACACCGGCCTTACTACGCATTCATATAACTTTACCGAGTATATTTATTGAATCAAAAATACGCAAAATAAACAGTTAACTCTAGCTGAAAAAATAATATTTTTTTTATTATATCATCATCAGCTTCCAGCTTCACTAACCATTGCCATACATTAACACACTATTCTCACATATAGAGCGCGTATCAGGTACCGGTGAACGGATCGCCAGTGAGACGAGCCGTGTCGGGAGGCTCTCAAAAAGGGACACCCACGCGTAGTAGAACGCCGCAACCGACGCTCGCAGTACGCGGCGTTGATCCGAAGCTAGTTCAACTTATACTGGACGAGATTATCGAGGGAGGTCCAAAGGTTCATTGGGATGATATTGCAGGCCAGGATGTAAGTGAATTACTATTTGTTGGTTTTTTGTATAGTATTTTTTTTGGATAGTAGCTGTATAGATACTTCTTTACAGCCAGAAACAGAGTCTTAGTTAATATGAAGATAAAACTTGATTTGTAATACGACATACTGTCTAATTTTAAACTTAATGCGGGTAAACTAACACATTTATTTTGTGTGATTAAAATCGCAATCAAGTCTTTTTTTTTCAGTTTCATGCTAATATCCCACACAGGGCAGGGTATGTAAAGGGAACTTGGGAACCTAATGTTACGACATTCTGTTCCCATAGACAAGGAGACGGCATGGTCTTGGGACAATAACTAGTCTTTGTTTCTCTCTCTCCATATCTAATAATAACAATTGTTTAGATCTATAAACTAGTATTCTCATTATTGAGTCAGTATTAATGAATTTTATATTGTTATCTTTTAGGCCGCCAAACAAGCGCTACAAGAAATGGTCGTTCTACCGTCGCTGCGGCCAGAACTATTCACTGGCCTCAGATCGCCAGCTAAAGGACTGTTGCTCTTTGGACCTCCTGGAAATGGTAATTTTAATTTTATATTATCCTTTTTAACAAACTTTTATAGTAATTAAATAAGCATTTTTTTGTTATTGATGTAAAAGTTTAATATATGTAAGCACTCTGTTTCTGTTAAGATGTATTAAAAGCAGTTAGTGAAATTATTAATTAAAGGGAAAGCTAAAATGAACACTATTCTAAACACAACATTTATAGAAATATATATAAAATATTATCGTACATAAATACAACTTGTAAAATATATTATTATTCTGTAGTCATAGATATAGATAACTACTTTTATTAAATGGTTCATCAATATTACATTGATTGAATAATGTATAGCTTATTTTTTTAACTTAACAGTATAGTATATATAACCCGCACATTTTACTGTAGGCAAAGGGAACCTGGGAACCTAATGTTAAAAATCCGTTTCCCACTTTATAACGAATTCTAAAATCATTGCGAGGAAATACAAATATTTAATATTTCATTCCCCCGAGTGGAAATTGAACCCATAACAGTCGAATTTAAATAAATTTGCATCAAGCCGGTGTAAAATATTACTTATTTTAATAAACTGTTTACAGGTAAAACGTTATTGGCTCGATGCGTGGCCGCGGAATGTTCCGCGACATTCTTCTCCATATCAGCGGCGACGTTGACCAGCAAGTATGTGGGCGACGGGGAGAAGATGGTACGCGCGCTGTTTCAAGTGGCGAGGGAGTTACAGGTGATTGTTTTCTTTTATATTGGCTGGTCTGTTAGTTCACTTTAGAAATTAATAATTAAAATTATAATCAGAGTGGCAATGAATCTAAAAATAATGCCTTTTAAATAGTAATCCTTACCGTAAGTCCTATAAAAGTACTCAGTACTCAGCTTCACGCTGTATCCCGCACATGGCAGGGTAGGCAGAGGGAACTTGGGAATCTAGTGTTAAGACACTCCGTTCCACTTCCTTTCCCCACTTTTCGCCGAATTTTAAGATATTGCGTGCTAAGTGGCGAAACTGAACGTCGTGTTTTGGCTTGTACCAGAGCGAAGAAATGAAAACATTCAATATTTAAAATGAAAATATTGAATATTTCGTTTCCTCGAGCGGGGACCAAACCCACAACCTGTTGCACGACAGGCCATCTTTATTTTAAATTATTATTTTTAAGCTTCACACAAAAAAACAAGTGTCATAAATTTTACTGTCTGTCTGTGGCACCACACCTTCTTAATTAAGGAACCAATTTGAGTGCGTTTTTTTAATCGATGGACTTGTGGTTTATAGTTGTTTTATGAAACTCTGATTTATGAACTATAATTAGTTTATATATAATTAGATAAAGTTGTTCATAAATTTGATAGTGATATAGTGATAGTGAGAGAATGTCTTTTTTTGGGCGGGAGATTTCTTTTTATTTTAATTTTTAACATACGTTATTATTAACTTTCTACATATAAACAGAAAAGACTTTTCTCGACTCTGTTTTGTAATTAATTCACTGAATAATTTGCCAACATGAAATGGAGAACAGAACTCAGTGTCTTAACACTAGGTTCGCGCTACACATATAGGGCTAACTAAGAAAGTAATCATCTCCCGCCAGCCGTCAATAATCTTCGTGGACGAGGTGGACTCGCTGCTGTGCGAGCGGTCGTCGGGCGAGCACGAGGCGTCGCGGCGCCTCAAGACGGAGTTCCTGGTGGAGTTCGACGGGCTGCCGGCCGCCGGCGCCGACCGCCTCGTCGTCATGGCCGCCACCAACCGCCCGCACGAGCTGGACGAGGCCGCGCTCAGGTCTGTGCTCGCGCGTGCCACATGCCGGGATACGTAGAGGGATCATGGGAACGTTTCCCATTTTCCGCCGAATTTGAGATATATTTGGAATCGAACTCACAAACTGTTCCGCTTTTAGTGACACTCTACAAAAATGACAGTTGCGTAATACATATGTGTAATGTGTGCCAGGCGGTTCCCGAAGCGCGTGTACGTGTCGCTGCCGGACGCGGGCACGCGCGGCGCGCTGCTGCGGCGCGTGCTGGCGCGCGGCGCGGCGGCGGCGGCGCTGGGCGAGGCGGAGCTGGCGCGCCTGGCCGCGCTCACGGACGGCTACTCCGGCAGCGACCTCACCGCGCTGTGCCGCGACGCCGCGCTCGGCCCCATACGAGGTGCGCACCTTCTATTATACACGCTCTTACTAATTACTACCTTATTCTCGTAATATTGTCACTTTTAAAGTAAAATCTTTACATTAAAAACTAAAATTTGAGGTGAATTTATAAATACTGTGTGTATACATAAAAGTAAATATTTAAAAATGAACTAACTTTTTTATTCATTAACAGATTTAAAAAAAGGACTATATGTTATAGAAATATATAAACATTAAAACTGCATTTAAACAGGGCTAGCCGTTTCTAAGATAAGCGGGTACAAACGCACAGATAAAAATTTAAAAAAAATCACTATATTACCTATAAGATTTTTTTTTTTTTAATATCAATCTTCCATGCACAGACAGTGATCAACTATAGATTTATTATAAGTATAAATTTAATTTATAAAACAGTAGTACTTTAGGACTAATTTCCAATATTGATTCCATTTTCCAATTAAGCGTACGTAACTAATGCGTCGGTAGTTCTAGTTTTTCACTTGTATCTTATTCACTCACTCAGCTTTACGCTGTATTCCGCACATGGCAAGGTAGGCAGAGGAAACTTGGGGTCTAGTGTTTAAACACTCTACCCCGCTCGCCACTTTTATCTTTTTTAAACTAAATGTAAAAAATTAAAATGTATAAAAATTTTAACGTAGCAGGATTAGAAACCGCGCCCCTTGGAAACCGTCCAAACGCTTTGACCAACTAAGCCATACGTTCTCATCTAGCTACGTCGAAATTCTTATACGATATCCAAACGATTTAGATAAATCTAAAGAATCGTTTTTAAGTATCGGAAATTTGTAAAACTCCCTACAGAATTGTAAAGAGAATAACTAAGCATAATTTATAACATATTTTTTTATATTTTTTTACGTATATGGCAAGGTCGGCAACGGGAACTTGGGAACCTCGTGTTAAGACACTTTGTTCCACTTCCGTTTCCCACTTTCCGCCGAATTTTTAAGGCATTGCATGTTGAGGGCAGAATTCAACGCCGCGCTCTGCCTCGTCACCAGAGCGAAGAAATGACAACGTTAAACATTACATTTTAAAATATTAAATATTTAATTAAAATTAAATATTTAATTTATATTTAATTTCTTTTATTATATATTTCTTTCTCCCAAAGAGCTGGACCCCGAGGAGGTGAAGTGCCTGGACCTGTCGCTGGTGCGCAGCATCACGTACCAGGACTTCATAGACGCGCTGAAGCGCATCCGCCCCTCCGTGTCCCCGCACAGCCTCGTCGCGTACGAGAAGTGGTCCGTGCAGTACGGCGAGCTCGGCGTTTGAAATACATGTAACTTTCGAAAGGCAAGGACGCTCATTTTTATTAACCTCATTTATATTAAATTGTTATCGGTTTGGTTTGTTTGTGTATTTATGATTCTGTATGTTTGTCTATGCAACGTAGCTCCAAAACGGATGAATCCAATTTGATTGATTGGATTTTTTTGTTTGAAGACTTAGGCCGCGGTCCGTATTATGCTCACAGTGCTCATAGCGCGCCAACGTGCGGTCCGAATTGTGCTTTTCTTGCTCATTGTTAGCGCTGTAAACTGTATGACGTCACTGCCTAATGCCACTATCGTCACTTTCTAAAAATTGCGGAAAATGAGCATTTTCACAAGCATTATATAATCTTTATCGGCTACACCACATACTCCACTCATGTTTATATCAAAAATGCTCTGTTAGTTTATGTTTAACTTGTCAAATTCGTATGCACACTCACAAATGGTTCGGATTATTAATACAGCCAGCAGAAGTTGGCGCGCTCACTAATATCGGACCGCACGTTAGCAGTGTAAGCGTCGTGAGCAATGTGAGCACTATTCGAACCACGGCCTTAATCGTTATCGTTTTTTTTTTATGGAAAAGTTATCGTTTTTAGTTATATTCAAGCTAAATTTTCGAAAATATACATATAACATTTATGTACATAATAACAGCGAGTATATCTTACAAGGCAGGGTAACTGCTTACGTTGTTTCTAATATGGCTTATTTTTTTCAGGTACTGGATTACAATAAATGTGGTGAGTCAATATTATTAAGGAAGACGTGTTGTACTAATATGGTAATGAAAAGAACGAGAAAATTTTCGTTGTAATGAATTTATTCCAGAATTTTTATATATCGCTCAAATTGTAATGAATCTCCATACTTGCCCAGTGAAATTCCAATGTATTATGTAAACTAACAAAGTGGAGTGTTTTGATTTTAACTATATTATATATTTTGTTGTAATGTCTCGTAAGAATGTATTTTTAACCCATCTAGTCAAACAATCAGGTTTTGACGGTAGTTGCCAAGTATAATCCCAGTCCGTGGCCGTATTATATATATATATTAAAAAAATAAATTTGATCTCTTAACGCCCACACAGTGGTGAATGTAACCCGAATCAATGTAGAAGTAGCTTTCAATGTTTTTAGATGTAAGGAGAAAGCTTACGCATTTTACACTTCCTCATTGAGTCGGGTCACATTTAAATTTTAAACCCGTCCAGCCGAAAGGAACGTAGGAATGAGTCGTTTTAATTCACGCCATCTTGATGTTACGCTTGTGCTTTTAGCGTTATTAACTGATTTTCGAAAAGGTTATAAAATACCTAGAATATTGTTTTAAACTGGAATTTTTCATGACACGTCGCAAGCAAAGCCGAATGAGGCTTGTTTTTACTTCGATCTGTATGGAAATAAAATTGTTATAATGTATTTATTATGGGAAAATTTTATATGAATTCACTTTTATCTACAAGAACAGATCAAACTTCTGAACAAACGCACCTTAACTGGAACAGAGTCGGGTTTAAAATGACAAAACACGGAACACCGTTAATATTTTTTCTTTATTTATGTATTTTTTATAGAAATTTCAAAATATTGTATTTTTAATACACGACTTTGTTCTACGTACGATAGTGGAAATGTTGTACAAATAAATGTTAACCGTTTAACAAACAGTACCTCAACGTTTTGTACGGACTATGTTGCAGTTGACGTAGCTTATTGAATTTACAATTTTTTAAATATTTATTTTAGTAGATATGATTGAATATGAATGAAATTTCCATTTTTTTTTATAATATTTATAATCTTAAAATGAATTTGAGTTTTGAGAATCAATCAAAATAAGAAATACTTTTTTTTTAGCTCTTGTATTGTGCTAATACTAATTAGTGTTGGATGTAGTTAAATTAATATGCTTAGGGTAGATTTACGATTGATTTTTTCGTAGAAGATGTAGGTCGCGTAATTATGTAGGGACGTGCGATTGTCTTCATGTTACTTAAAAAATGAAATTAAAGAATAATTCATTATTTCAGAAGTGCGTTGTGGTTAAGAATATAAAGTTAGACACACTAATCGGCTTTAGTAGTAAATCAAGTCAATCGTGCGCCTTACATCATTACTGTAGAATTGATCATCATTTTTAATCCATTTTAAATTTATTGTTATTGTTGCAATTATTCTAATTATGTTGGTTATTGATTATTATTATTTAACTAGAATTCTTGCCCTTGTGTTGACATTTTTATTTTTAAATAATCAAATTTGCTGCAAATCTTATGAATAGAAACCACTGGTTAATTGATAAAAGACAAGAAACGGGTAGCTAGTTTACATTTACTTAGCTGAACACTGAACAATTATTTGCTCAAAATTGTATTATCTGTTTGCAATTTGGGCTCTATGGTGGAAGAAAATATATATTTTCATAGTTTGTTGTTGTACTCTATCGAATATATCTTTGGTCTAAATATAACTATTGGGCTGATATCGAATACTGGACCATGCTTTTATTCGTAGTTTTGACATAGTGCCATTAATAAGGCGGGAAGTCATTGTCCCACCACAGATTAAAGACTTTATAAATTATATATAAACTTGTAGATAAAATTAATATATTTTTTTAGTTAAATAGAACTTTTTTTTACGGTAGATAAAACTTTTTTTTATTAGTCCCTCTATAAAGATTGACATTTCAAGATAATTAAAATTTGATTTTTAGGCAATCCTTGTCTTTAGTCTGTGGTCCATATATGGGGGCCTTGGAATAAAATTCTATATATCTTAAGATCACAGTTATAATTTTTAAGTTGTTTTCATTTTTTATTAATAATTTTTGTTTTATATTATCACAAGTAGTTATTTGTATGTAAACTAATTAAAAATATTTTTTTTTAAATAATGTTTTCACCAGTATCATATTTATTGTTTCTTACAACTCCAAGGCCCGACTATAATTAAGATTAAATAGTATTTACTCGCTCATTCAGTAACCATTTTGGAATATTAACAAAATATTTTTTATACTGTATCAAATATAATCGACATCTAATTTATCCGGTAAGTATTTTTGTAGCAGTTAGATACTATTTAGTCTTAAATTGCGTTAGCTAATGTAGTTAATTTTCTCAAGTAATGCTTAGAATATTCTGTAGTCGTACTATAGTTAGGATGATAGCGATTCTGTAGTGCAGTTGTATGTAGATGCAGAATATATTAATATTTTTTACACTATCTAATAACTATATTCTTTACCCCTATTTTTAACCCCCGACGTAAAAAGTGTGGTGTTATAAGCTTAATTTGTCTGTCTGTGGCACTGTAGCTCCTGAGCGAATGAACCAATTTGAGTTTGTTTTTTTTTTCATCGAATTCGAAAATCTATTTCATAGAGAATTGTGCTTCTTTTTTTTTTTTAAATAGGACATAAATATGGACAAAGGTCTATGCACTTTTGACATCTTAGGTCGGGGGTTTATCAACATTAAAAAAATTGTTATACTATATGCATAGAAATATTTACTTTGTTTCGTAGCTAACTAAATTAAGTAAATGTATGAATCATTAATATGTAGCCATAAATTGTGTTACTTTTTGCTTATCTATAAATACTTCTTACGTCAATTTACTTTCATTGTTTCGTTATGTAAACGAAGGAAACTAACTGTCTAAACTAAGAACCTTTTATATATTTGTGTATGATGTATGTTTCATATAAATTAATTTTAAAATCTAATTGTGTATTTTTCTAACGATGCTATAGCATTTACATTTTTTTTTATTGTTAAGTCCTTTGAGAAAAAAATGGGTACACGAAATTCGAAATTGATTTATTTAAATAACTATTTGATTGTTTTCTTTAAGGCTTATGGGTACTCGTGCAAAATCATTGTGTATAAATTGTGAATTTAAATTTTTTCAGTGTTGTGAAGAAATTATTTTGTATAAACATTAGGTTGTGCTTGAATTTTTTAAAGCTTTTCTTAATCATTTTGAACTTTTATATAAAATTACACGTAAGAATTTGTTACTGCATTTTAATATTATTAATCTAACTTAAACACAAATAAGCATACTCTCAATAATGTGTAGGTATTACATATATGTACGTAAATACCGTGTAATCGCTTCGTTGCATTAATTACGCAAAAGTATTTTAATTTGTAATGTTATTTTTTTTTGTTAATTATGATTATTATTAAATTGAAACTAATTTTAATTGTATTTCGCATCAATTATAGTTACTTTTCTACAAAGGGTTAATTTATAATATTTTAAACTTGTGTAATTAATGAAGTCTATATCTCGAAATTATGCACCGCTGTGATATAGATGATAATAAAACCATGCCTTAATTTGCTTTACGCATTTCTACAAAACAATGAATACTATGACAATCGATCAAATTTCAAGATG